>JAQPPZ010000992.1:9476762-10093525 GCA_028583015.1 Wollemia nobilis
AATCCCGCCTTCACAGTGTAAACCCCAAGGTTCCCAAAGCCCTAGGCAATTTCATCCTCTTCATCCCGCCCAGTAAGAAACCTAGCTTTCAAAAATTTTTCTAAGATTGGTGCCGACTCCGGTGGGATTGGAATTGGCCACTCTTCCAACCTCTTGAACTTTTTGAACTTGTACTCCCCAATGTGGCTGGTATTGAAATAACTCTCAATATGAATCCAGCCCTTGTCTTCTATGGCTGATTTAATGGGTTGCAATTCTGGAAACACAAGCAATGATGGGAGGGTGCTGATCCCATGAATCAGTCCAAAAACGGGCCTTCTCCCCTCTCCCCACTTTCCAAAACAATTGATCTTTGATAACTTGAGCTCCCAACTTGAGAGTCTGCCATACTAAGGATCCATTACCCTCCAAAGGGAAACGTCCCAGATCATTGGGGTGAGCATGGCCTAGGTATTTGCTAGAAAGAATTCTGCTAAAGAGGGATGTTGGCTGGGAAATCCACCTCCAGTACAATTTACCAGCCAAAGCTTGATTATTAAGCTTGGAGCTTCTCAGTCCCAGCCCTCCTTTATCCTTGGGCTGGGTGACCTTATCCCATCCAACCAAGGCCCATTTCTTCTTCCCTTTTGCACCCTCCCATAAAAAGCTTCTGGCCATTTTGTCAAGCTCTTTCCATATAGAATGTGGGGCAGCCAGGATGGAGAATTTATATATTGGCATTGCCTGAATAACTGATTGTAAGTAAGTTAGTCGGCCTCCATAGCTTAACCATTTATGAGACCAATGATTCATTTTCTCTTTGATGCCATCCAAAAGATCCTTCCAGATATCAATTTTCAGTTTTTTGAAATGCAGTGGAACCCCCAAGTAAACAACAGGTAGAGAAGTCCTAGTAAATCCCAGGATCTCAGAAACTCTTTCCTGTAACCTTCGGTCAAGATTGAAGAAGACCACTTTGGATTTTTTATCATTAATGACTTGATTTGAGGCCCGAAGGTAGATGTTTAAAGTATCTCTAATTCCTCTTGCTTCCCTGAGGCCGGCCACTCCAACCAATCCCGTGTCATCCACAAACCGTAAGTGGGTCAAAACTTTCGTCCCCACTTTAATACCCGTTATCACACCTAGCCGTCGTCTTCTCAGGAAGAGTCTGCCTAATCCTTCTGCTAAGATGAGGAAGAGGTAAGGAGAGCAAGGGTCCCCTTGACGAAGACCCCGAGAGGCTCCAAAAGGAGTCGAGGGGAGCCCATTGATTAGAACAGAGAAAGAAGGTGTGGAGATACAACTCATGACCCAGTCAATCCAGTCCTGAGAGAAGCCAAAGGCTGCCATCATCTTTGCCAGGAAGCCCCACTCCACCCGGTCATAAGCCTTAGACATATCCAACTTTATGAACATTCCTTTGTTGCCTAAAGTTTGCATTGTATGGATTGCCTCCAGAGCAAGGACCACTTCATCCAAGATCTGTCTTCCTTCAACAAAACCCCCTTGCTCGGAGGAAATTATTTTATGGAGAAAAGGTTTTAGCCGTTCAGCCATAATCTTCGTGACTATTTTATAAATAACATTGCATAAGGCAATCGGTCTGAAATCGGAGAGATGAAATCCCCCCTCCCATTTTGGAATTAAAGTGATGAAGGTGTGATTGAGAGCCTTAAGCATTCTTTTATTAGTTCTGGACTCCTCGCGATGACCCAAAACATCTTTCTCCGCAGTATCCCGTAAGGCCTCGAAAGAATTCTATAGGAAAGCCATCTCGGACCTCGGCGATTTTCCCGTGCTCATCCCAAAGACCACTTTCTTTAGTTCATCACTCGTCAATGGGTCTAAGGAGAGTCTGATTCTCTTCGTGAGAGATAATAGAAGGTATGACATTAATAACTTCATTTTGGGCTTCCACATCTTGTTCCCTACTTTCCTTAAAAAGGTTTGAGAAATAATCCATTGAGTGGAAATGCATTCCAGGGAGAGTATCAAAGGAGTGTCCATTCTCATCGTGAAGGACTTCCATGTTATGCATTTGTCTCCTTGCACAGGCTGAGCGGTGGAAAAATTTTGTATTTCTATCACCTTCTAGTAACCAAGTGATTCTTGCTCTCTCGTTTCCAATAAATTTCCTCTTGATTATCAATGTCCTCAACCGCTTTGCGCAGAGCATCATCCTCAACTTTAAGGTGCTCAGTAATGGTACCTTCCCTGAAGTGTTTTTGCACCTCCTCCCATCTAGCCATCAAGGGGGCCCTTTGGAGCTGGAAGTCCGACTTATTGTTTTGTCTCCACTGTTTCAATTTACACTTGACAAAATGGAGCTGTTTATGGAATTTGAACATTGCAGTCCCCAAGGGTAAGCGGCCTTCTTCCCACCACCGTGGAATTTTCCTTCGGAGATCCTCCTTTTGCAACCAAAAATTTTCAAATTTGAATGGCTTATGGTGTTGACCTGTCATCGGCCCTCCCTCCAACAAAAGGGGATAGTGGTCCGAGACTCGGACCTTCCAAAATCTGGAACTTAAGATTCCATTTAATAAATGCCTCTTCGAAACCAAAAACCGGTCTAACTTAACCTTCCCGCCGTGTGGCTCTCTCCTCTTGTTTGTCCAAGTAAAGTAGGTTCCAGGGCCTTTGATATCAACCAGATTAAAGGCCTGGATTTGGGCAATCAAGAACCGGTCCCCAGGATCCAAAACTGGGGCACCACCTTCCTGATCCCTAACAGACAATTTGGCATTAAAATCCCTAGCTATGATCCAGTCAAAAACTTCCCGGGATGACCTCATGTTGTGTACAGCTTGCCATTGGAGCCGCTGGCCATCAAAGCATTGAGCCCCATAGAAGTTTGTAATAAGAACATGTTCAGCTGTGGCATTGTTTCTAAACAGAGAAGTGAGAACACCCCTCCAAGCTATGTGTTCTAAAGCTGTCCATACTTGAGGGTTCCAGAGAGTAACAATCCCCCCGAGGCACCCTGAGCAGCCACATCCATATAATCAGCACCCCACCATATTCTGTTAGCAGTCTTGCACATAAGATCTACAGACATTTTTGTCTCCTGGATGAGCAAAAAGTCTGTTTTACATTTTCCTAAAAGTCCTTGAATAGCAGATTGATGGGTTCTACTGTTTAAACCCCTAACATTCCAGGATTGAATAATCATTGAGGACCTTGTGAGCAATAAGACTCAATTGGCCTCACCGATCCTCCATTGATCAGCTTGTCTCCTTGTACTGCTAGTAGATCCTTATTGGATTTTCTACCTGCTCCTTGGGAATTACTATTTTTAGACCTCTTCTCCACCTGGGTAATCCCTAGAACCGGCCTTTCCCTGTTCTTTTCAGAGCTTCCCATATTGACGTCCTTAATAACCGGCTGTGCTGGGGAGTGGATTACCAGTGTCCCTGAGTTCTCTGGCTGCCTTGTCCCAGAGGGTTCCATTACCTGTTCTAAGACCGGAGTAGAAGAAGGGGAAGCCTGAGAGTGAATGTTAATATCCTCAACATTCCCATCCACTCCTTCCATAACTTGGTCCTCTTGATCTACTAGGGATTTAAAGATTTCATACCGATTGGTTGGTTTAAGTTGTGCCTGCTCCTTGGAATTTTTCTTTTTATTTCTCCTTCGCTTCGGTTGTTCAAAACCATCTTTCTGGAGATCAGAATCCTGAGGAATACTAGATGGATCTTGGACAGGGGTAAACTTGCCCTCTCTGGGGCGATTTGGATTTCCAAGCGGCGCCTCCACTTTTGTGCTCGTAGTATTTGGGCAGAACCTCGCCAGATGGCCGTGCTTATGGCAGACTCTGCATCTAAAAGGTAGTGCCTCATAATCTAACCGTTGTATCCAGGAGAGCCCCGTCAACTCAAGTTCCACCTCGGCCGGTAGAGGCCGGCTAATGTCCATTTCAACACAGATCCTAGCAAAGACAATTGTGTTTCCCTCTATAGTGTCTCTCGGAGACTCCTATAAATCTGCCTAATGAATTACCAATCATTTCTAAAACCTGCTCACCCCAAAACTCCATCGGGAGAGCATACAGTCGGATCCATACCGGGACTGCCGTGGGTTCGATACGAGGGTCAAAACCCACTCTCCAAGGTTGAACAAATAACCCAGCCGGGCCATGGTTCCTCTTCTCTGATTCAAATGCTCTGTTTCTATCTGCTAAAGAAGAGAAACTAATAATGAAATAACCATTACTGATAGGCCATAAGGAGTACTCACCTAGTGGCTCCCAGTTCTGTCTAACCCAGGTGTGCAGAAAGTTCAGAGTGGGACGAATACCCATGAATTTGCAAATCAGGTCATGGTGAGCACGGTAGGAAATTGTGTCTTCAACCAGCTTCGGTTCTATAACAATATTTGGTCTGGTAGCGGATTGCGGGAGGCAGCCATTAACTCGGTGTGCAGATGCACCCTTGCTAACATTCTTGAGTAACGTTTGAAAAGCCCTTCGTTGAGCTTCATCAGAGGAGGACGAAGGGTTTTCCTTTAACATCTCAACATACGAATTCTTTCTCCCAGCAGGAGGAGCTGGAGGAGACCCCATTGGGCCCTCCCAGGGCAGCGGAAGAACCTTCAACCAAGCACCATGTCAACCCACCACAGTCCCTGGTAGAGCTTCCACACCAGAAACCCTAGAGAAACGCCCGACACCAGCTTAGAGGTTTTTCCCGCCCAATATTTTTTCCGCTCCAGACGGAACTATCGTTTATAACATTAATTATACAACTATGTTTTTTAGTAATTTTATTGCTAAGGGTATCATGCAGTGGAGCCCTCACAACTATTGCTAACTCTTGTTGCTATTTTCTATGTGTAGATCTAGGAATCAAGTTCATTGGTAGCTATTTAAGCTTGAGTGATCCTGCATAGGATATCATAAATCCCACTCACATTTGTTCGGATTATACCGAACGTGAAGACACCACCACTATTTTTTTACTAGGGTTTCGAATAACCCTAGTGTATTGTAATCATTATATCAAGCATAAGATTTACAACCCCATATTTGGGGCACATTTTATTGTAACATTGAATATCCATGGGAAACATAATAAAAGTTTATTTCATTGTGCAATTTTATGTGTTACATTGTTTATTTAATTCTATAGTTCATATTTTGGTGTTGTTCAATTTGCATTCACAAATGGTGATCATGGTGGGACCCACAAAGGGTTATATATTTTAATTTATCTTTTCATTAAATTGTGGTTTTATGTTTTCATGTTGCAGGTTTTTAGAAAAATAGATCGTGCGAATTTCACATAATCAAGGTTTCTGAAAAATTGTAGGAGTTGAACAGAAGGTGCGTGGATGCCTTGTAAAAATTGTGGGACATACAAAAATTCCCAAGTGCATTTCACAGGAACCCAGAGGTGTTTCGTAGAGAGGAGGAAAGATACATAGGATTATTTATAAGTCTACCTAAAAACCCTAACCCCTCAATTTTTACATATTTTTATGTTTTTATAGAAATTGTCTTAAAAAGAACATCATTAAAATTATATTAAAAAAGTATGATTAATCTGCATTTTAGGCTTTAGATTAGTTTTTTCATCCATATTTCATTCACACATTTCACATTTCCAATTGAAATTTCATTGTTTTTTGGTGTGCTGCACTTAAAAAACCTTCATTATGTTTGCATATGAATGGTTAATTGCTTGCAATAGTGTGCATTTTTAGGGTTATGAATTTATCCTTTTGCTGGTCTAAGTAGGAACAACATTAGTATATTAAAAGTACCCACACATTTGATGATTCAAGGTGGAAGAGTAGATGAAGCCTCCTTTGTTTAGAGAGTGGTATTAAGTGGTGTACTCTACTTCTATTGGGGAAATTAATATTTTTGGTGTTTGCTTCTAACTTAGACTCATGAAATTAGTTATTCTTGACATTTTGTGTACACCATACAAAACTAGAAATATTAAAAGGAACCACACACAATACACATCACTTTAAATAGTAATGTGTTGGATTTCATCACGAACCATTGCTTGAGATCTGGTGATGGTGGGTTTCATCCCCATCCACCAATATCTTCCCTTAGACACTTTAGGACATCCCTAAGCAAACTTGTTGGACTTCATCACCAGTAAGAATCTCATTGCCCATCCAAGACATAGTTTTTACCTATTTTAATTTAGATTAGTTCATCGAATTACACAAAACAAAAAAAAACACTAAAACGAGATTAAGAAAAAAACAAAGGTAAGACACATTTTGTTGCATAAACATAGGATTAGATTGCTTGTTTCATTTTATTATTTTTTCATTTTGCATTTTATTTTCTGGCACATTATATAATTGGTTCATTATTTTATGGTATTAACAAGAAATTAAGCTAAAAAAATGAATCAAATATCCACAAATCAAACCACTTTAGCAATGGAGTGTTCATAATCACCTTATAGCACCACTTCCATGATCAATCCCCCTAGTGTGATATATGTAAGTCATTCAAATTTTTCTATGGGTCCATCACACACTATGTCATCCACATAGTCATTTCACATGGCTATTCCATAAATTGAGTCATCCTCACCTACCATTGGTCACCACATCACCCATATAGATATGTCCCAAGTAGAATATCTTTAGATATATTCTAACTATATCTTAGAGTCAATCCCTAACTCATCTACGTATGATTTTATTTTCTAGTAGGAAATTATCTCCTCCCAGCCTTTAAGCCTTACCTAGGTGTACAATAACCCTCTTTTTGAGGTATCTGTTGCACCTTACTAATATTTGTCTATACCAAAATCATCATGTGCCCAAAGCACATCCATCCCATCCTCATACATCTCAGTATATTGTAATTCCTTGTATGAAACACATGTTAATACTATTTCATAAGTACCCGCATCCATGCCATCTAGTGTCCCCCATCAAGTTGCAATTCCTATTGTAACTTACCCCCACCTACCACATCAATATGATCCACATCCACTCCATTAACCATTGATATGGAAATACATGAAACTTGGGAACATCTCAATAATTTTCTTAAGAAGTGATAAAATGCTCAACAACAAGTTCAGGTGATCAACCCTAAGCTTCAACCTATTTCCACTCAGTCCATATTTGTTAGCCAAAGTCCATATTGGGTACCACAGTCTTCTATGGTTTCCATTCCAACATTGTCGCAAACCCATATCCATTCTATTCATATCGGCCAACCTATCCAAAGCCCTTATACATCATCTCCATATTTTCATTCACAATAATTCCTTCCATCATCATCAATACCAATCCACTTCACCAAGTCATAATCACCTCATTACATCTCAACATATTTCCACCTTGCCATCATAAAATCATCAAGTGATTTCAGTATATCCACATTCCTAGGGAGGACCCTCGAATTCAGGCTATGCAGCAAAAAATTGATAGTTTGATGCAACATACTCCTGGTATGATAAACCATAAGCCTACCCTACATCAACTGATCAATCAACCAATTCATCCTTTGGTACCATCACCGCCATATCCGACAGATTTCACAATACCAAAGTTTGATAAATTTAAAGGGATAGAGAACCCTAAAGAACACGTGAGATCATTTGTTCATTCTTGCTTTAGAATTCAAAGTAATGATGCTCTAATGCTTAGAAAATTTCCTCAAACATTATGGGTAGATGTTGTAGAATGGTATAATCATTTTCCCAACCATATTATTTATACTTTTGAGCAATTGGTTGACAAATTTATTGAAATATTCTTCCTTAATATAAGAAAGAAAGACTCATTATCTAATATATATGATTTAATACAATATTATGATGAGTATATCTATGATTTTGGTAATCATTGGAGGAATGTTATCACCAAATTTCCATTTTCCCTACCAATGGAGGAGCTAACCTTATTGTTCACTAAGAGTTTCTTAAAATCCATCTCTTGGTTATTACAACTACAACAACATAGATTATTTGATGAAGTTCTTGCCCAGGATAGAAAAATTGAGGAGATAAAAATCCAAGGAGTGCTTAAGACTAATAATAAAGAATGATAAAACAAAGGCTATTATAAAGGAAGTTATTTTGGCCAGACAAAATCAAATTAGGCCAATCCAGCTAATTCATCCAATCAAGTAAATCTAGTGGTTATGAGATAACTAGTAATGGTTCAACAACAACCCATGAAACAATAACTATGACAAATTGAATATCATGTGGTTCTCTCAACTACTCAATCAAGACAAAACACAGTGCTAGTTATGGAAAACCAACCACATCGATAATCTATTTGACAACCCTATCAATATACCCCATTGGTTGAATCTTATACCTCCATTTTACGTAGGTTATATAACACAAATCAACTTTCCTTTCTTGAGGTTAAACCTAATGATCCCATTAAATGTAGTAAACACTACAAGGAGCATTTTTTTTATCCTTATCATAGATAGAATGGACATAATATCAATAACTGCCATCAATCCAAAGATAGAATACAAGACCTTATTGAGTTAGGAGCTATCAAGATTACAAATATTCTAGCTTAACAAAATTAAAATCTTGGAAACACCACTTCCTCATAATGAGTAAGCACAAACAACAATAGGAGGGTCAAATACTAATATTCCTCATAATCAGGTTAATCATATTCAATAGTACCAAGGTTTTGTGGATTCTATTCATGTAGTAACCTGAGGTCAACAACAATGCTCCAATCAACAAAATGTTCAAAAATAGTCTATTCAATCACCCATATCTCCATAGGAAAGTGTGTATCAACCCACCACATTATCATCTCCCATCCAATTTTCCACCAATCCCTCCTAGCCAATCCATATTTCGGCCCATCCATCTCAATCCATTCATCCTTCCAATTGTCCATCTAGGCCAATAATTTGATTAAGTAGTTGATTAACCACAAGCTTAAAAATGGCTTCAACCAAACTATCTATATATGAGCTAATCCAACAATATCCTCCATATTTTGAAGCATTAATGGATATTATAATTTTCATTGAACTTCAATCTCAATATGCCAATGCATTTAACAATTTTATGGGGAATATTCAAACATGTATGGAACCATTCATTACTTTATATGATTTTGAGATCAAACCAATATCATCAAATTCATTGGACCCTCCATTACATATCATGGCTCAAATTGATAGTAATCCTTTCAAAAGAGTTTTAATTGATACCATCTCCTCCATAAACATCATCACCACATCTGGCCTTCAACATCTCAAGCTTCCACTAGACCATATCACCAAATCCTCTTTTACCTTAAAAGCATTTAATGATGCTCTCTATTTCATAGTTGGCACTTTTGTTTTTCCCATCAAAGTGGGGGTCAAAACATTGTATACTATGTTCCACATCTTGGAATGGTCCATGGTGTATAATGTACTCATTGGATGACCTTGGATTAGGGAAATGAGATGGGTTCCCTCTATATTACATCAATGCTTGAAATACGTACATGAGGGACAAGTACATTACATGCCAATAGATGTTAAACCATTTAAGTATTGTAATTTTATCTCAAATCCCTATGATTCCATGCTTCCTTCCACTCATATATTCCTCACATCATAAGCCACTTCATCAACCATCTCATCTACACAATCATCTAAAGCCCATATTCCTAAGAAACTTCCAATCACCAATTCTTATAAGCATCTACTTCCATACCCTCATTATCATAACCATTGACTACATGCACATGTGGTCAAACTCAATATACATTAGCCACATCATCAAAATCCTCCACCACTATTTCCACATCATTACCAATTCAAAAATCCACCCAGCCAAATCCATCTTCATCCACATAAGCCAATGTATCACAAGTTAAAATGATGTATTGTGTGATACCATAAGCCAACCATGATTTAGTTCCATCTACATCAAATCCATCCACATCATCCCAAGTCGAGGTCCACCTCACTAATACTAGTATTGGTGAAAATGTGATCTAAGACATCACAATTACACCGCTCAAAATTCAAACTACTAAGGACTACTATCACCCACGTGACCGACCCTTATATGTAGGAGTAGTATATAACATGGTTTCAGTGCCTAATAGCATTAATTTTATATATGAGAGACTTGATTCATCATCCAATCTAGTTACCCTAGATGAACCCAAATCACAAACACCGATTAATATACAACATATGTTGGATTTTCCATCCCAATATTTTTACATTTTTTATTGGTAAGGACATGGCCTAGGATGGGATGAACATGGAATGCATGACATTATTGATGTTTCATATAGAGAAACACATGACGGTTAAGGTTTAGGTTATCATCCACTTTCATCCACTTCTTCTCTTGAACAAGATTTTCAAAGCTTAAATTTGAATTCAAAAGACAATATCCATCACATCGATGACTTTGAATATGAGATCTACAAATAATTATATATTATGTCAATAGATTCTAACAAATCCAAAGAGGAATCAAACCCTATCATTCCACACATTGAACACGATGAGTACTATCTCAAAAAATTCCTCATCCATCAGCCCGTATTTAACTTGCTTCTTACATAAGAGTGAGCTGACCCAATTGGTGATCCACCATATTCATCTCATTAATCCATCTCATCGACCATTTTGTTTGTAATATATGTACATAATGAAAAAAATTAAAAAAAATAAATCAAAAGCAAATTTCAAATTAAAAAAAAACAAAATAAAAACAAAAATATTTTGCATGTACATTGCATTTATTTGTGTTGCTTGTTGTTGTTTAGGTTTAAGAGTTCTAGTATTGGTTTTACCAAACAAGATCCATTCTATTCACCTTTTCCACCCATACATTATCCCTTTAAATCAACATAAATCATGTTGACTTATTCACCCCACTCCGTAATCCATATGATTTGGCAAAGCCAATTCCTATTGACATGAGTCTTATTGATATGGACTGGATTTCCTCACCACCATACTTTTTCTAGTTCATCCTATCTAAGAAATTGTTAAGGGCTTCAGCCAACTACATTCCTCCATCACCTCCACCTTCACCTTCACCTTCACCTTTAGGTCCTAATTTTTTCTAGGAAAACATAGATGAGGATAATTCAGAAGATTTTGATGACCTCATAGATGATATTCATCTAATCCCAATGCCCCATCAACTTGAGGAAGATTCTAACATGTCTATTGAATATACTATTAATGTGAACCTTAGTTCAAACATAGAAAATCCCCAAATTATCAAACTTTGTAAAAGTCTATCCACTAATGAACAAGAGCAATTAATTACTCTCCTCAATAAGAAGAAGGGCTTTTTCATGTGGTCTTATAAAGACATACCTTGTATTGACCCTAACTTGGTTGTCCACAATATCACCTTACACCCTGATGCTATTCCAGTCAAGCAAAAACTTAGAAGGATGCATCCTACCATTGCCCTCTTGGTCAAAGAATAGCTTCAACATATATTATATGTGGGTTTCATCATACCCATCGACTATCTTGAGTGACTCTCAAACATGGTACTTGTTCGTAAGACTAAGGGGATGGTACGTGTTTGCAATTATTTTCTATATCTTAACAAAGTGTGTCCTAAGGATGATTTTCCTCTTCCAAACATTAACACTCTTGTCGACACATGTTCTCACCATGAAAATCTTTCTTTAATGAATGGTTTTTTAGGATACAACCAAATTTGAATAAATCTTGATGACCAACACAAAACAACATTCACTACACCTTGGGGGACTTTTTGCTTCAAGATGATGCCATTTGGCCTTAAAAATATAGGTGCCACTTATCAACGTGCCATGACATACGTCTTCTATGATTACATGCATAAGATTATAAAATATTATGTGGATGATCTCTTGGGAAAATATATAACTCGACAAGATCACATTGGTGTATTGGAAAAGTCTTTGATTGACTTCTAGAGCATAATGTAAGGTTGAAGACCAAGAAATGTGTCTTCAATGTTACATCTGGAAAACTACTAGGGTTTATTATCTCAAAAAGAGGCATTGAGGTGGACCCAAACAAATTCAAGGACATCATGGAGATGCCTCCTCCAATAAATTTGAAGGAATTATGTAGTGTACAAGGAAATATTCAATGAATCCATCATTTCATTATGTAACTTTCTAAAAAATGCAGGTCATTCAATCACTTGCTATAAAAGGGTGTGTCTTTTTCATGAACATATGAATGTCAAAAGTCTTTGATGACTTTAGGCAATACCTAGATTCTCCACTTGTATTAGATCCTCCTCATTTAGGGGTATCCTTTCATATATATGTTTTAGTAATGGACTTTGCATTAGGGACAATGCTTGCACAAAATAATGAAAATAATTAAGAGCAAGTCATATATTACATTAATCGAACATTGGTAAGATATGAAATTAGATATGCTTATGTGGAAAAATTGTTCTTAGGAGTGGTCTTTGCCACTAAGAAACTTAGACATTATATGCTTATTCACACCACATATGTCATAGCTAGAGAAAATCCTTTGTGTTATATTATGTCTTGCACTTACAATAACACTCGCACCTCTAAATGGATAATACTTCTCATTGAATTCGATCTTGATTTTATTAGCAAAAAATCCATTAAATATCAGGTTATAGCCAATCAACTTGTGGAAGCTCCACTACCTAGTGATCATCCTTTCATTATTGAGATCCCAGATGATTCAGTATTCACTATCACTAAACAAGAAGAAGATATCATTCCTAAGGAAGACATCGATATCACACTATTCTTTGATGGTTCTAAGTACAAAAAAAGGTTAAGGTGTTGGATTCATATTTCATACACCCCAAGGGGTGCCCATCCCCTTATCATTCAAACTAGACTTCCATTTCACAAACAACAATGCATAGTATGAATCCTTAATCTTAGGTCTTAAAGAAGCTATAGCTATGGGCATTAAGCATACTAGGGTATTTGGTGATTTACAACTTGTTTTCAAATAGGTAACTGAAGAATACTAATGCAAAGAGCCTACCATTAAGATTTACCATGAAGTAGCAATAAAATTTCTCTCTAATTTTTATTGGTATGATATTTATATTTTACCACATTTGAATAATAGATTTGCAAATGCGATGGTCTCTCTTGGATCATTGATTCCGAAGTATACCTTAGGAGAGGTACAACCCCTCATAATTACAATACTCTAAATCTAAAATTGTTCGTGTTGAATCTAAGGATAAAAATGATATTTTATTTATCCATTTGGAGCCATGTGAGCCTTGATCAAACCAAATTATATCCTTTCTCAAGTTTGGAACACTCCCATAAGATATGTTAGAGACTTCTAAATGCACTTTCAAGAAAAATATAACTTGTTTTACTCTCTTATAGGACGTGTTGTGTAGACGTGGTTATGATGGAATACTCCTTCATTGTCTCAAGTTTGTTGAGGAACAAAGATCCATAGATGAAGCTCATGATGGTACTTGTGGTTATTTTAGTGGAATGGCCACTACAAAACATATTCTACACATGGGTTATTATTGGCCCACAATGGAATAATATTGTTGCACATACGTCAAACACTGTAAGCAGTGTCAAGAAAAATACTAATTTAAATCATGTAACATCACAAGCATTACAACCTATTCAAAGCCTTTGGCCCTTTCCACAATGGGGTATAGATTTAATTGGTAAAATATAATCTTCTTCCTTGGGACAACATACATTCATCATTACAACCACAAAATACTTGACAAAGTGGGTTGAGGCAATTCCTCTAACCAGTATGATATGACTTAGAATTGTGGAGTTTATACTTCATCATATTATTTGTCATTTTGGTATCCCTCAAAAATCATCTCTAATAATTGTAATTACTTCAAGAACAAGTATGTTCTAGCACTTTGCAATAAATATAACATTCAACATAGTTTCTAAACTCCTTATTACCAACAAGTAAATGGATAAGTTGAGGCTACCAACAAGACCTTAATTACTATTCTCAAGAAACTTGTTAAAGAAAATCATAGATATTGGCATAAACAAATTCTCTTGGCACTATGAGCTTATTGAACAAGATTTCACACACCTACTGGGGTAACACCATTTTTATTGGTCTATGGAGCCAAACAAATCATGCCTCTTGAGCTTGATATCCCCTCATTGCAAATTTTATTACAATATTTCATAGATGATGATATTGCTATACAAGCATGTCTTGACCAACTCACACTTCTTGATGAAAGGTGAGTCAATGCTTTAGAGAATTTATGAGTATATCAAGTCTACCTAAAATGTGCTTATGATGCCAAAGTTCATCTATGTGAATTTCAAGTAGGATATCTTGTACTTAAAGATAATAAATGAAATACTAATGCTTTGTTGTATATTCGTGATAAATTCACAGTTAATTGGTTAGGTCCATACATTGTTACTCAAAAAGTGGGTAAAGGAAATTATAGACTTATCAGTCTAGAGGGAGTTGAAAAACCTGAACCACTTAATATTATACACTTGAGAGAATTCTATGCATAATGTGATTTATATATGTATATATACATGGCTATTACACAAAAATAAAATTACATTTTTTTTTGGTTAGTTAATTATATTAATTCAAAAAGGGAATTTTAAAGGTGCCATGTCACCTTTTACAAAAAGGAACTTAGAGGAACAATATGAGGAAAATATAAACACGAATAACAGAGCGAAGATCATCAAAACTAAAAGGCCTGAAGTCATTACACTCAAAAAGCAACCTAAAGGATTACCAATGATCCTTTATAACAAAGGAACATAAAGTAACAACACCAGAAGCCAGAAATGAGGAGACAAGTAGGGACATACCTAGCAGCATGCCACGAAACTAGAGGAAATTGAGAACAACCAAAAATAGTGAACAGGACCAGCAAAAAGTGCCATCAAGGAAGAGCGTCAGGCTGTAGAAAAGTGTGGACATCAATATTCAAAACATTGTCCTTCGCTGCATCCTTCGAGGTCTCTTTCACCTTTGGAATCTCCTTCAAACCATAAAGGCATGTATCTTTTGCAATTTCTACAACCTTGTCTTTATTAGCCCCTCCTTTAACATCAAAGGGGGGTTCAGCAGCAGAACCATTGAAATTGTCACAAACGATGAATAGGCTAAGGTTGTGTCTCTGTTCTTTGAGGCTCTCAATGGCCTTACTGGTGGCAATGTGGACAGACTCCAAGTGAGCGATGGATGCATTGGTGGCATGGATGACCAGCTTATGGAGAAATTTATCAACCAAATTAGGCAAAGAGGATTGGGCTTTGGGAGGCTTGCCTAAGATGGAAGGTGGGGTTTCTAAAACTTCCCTTAGCTTCAGACATTAGGATCTTCTAACAGGGTTTGAATCCACCTTAATTTTCTTCCTAGCCATAGGATGGGGTTTTTTAGTTTTGATCTTCCTCTTAGGATTGGAATGTGTAGGACTTGGGGTAGAGGATGAATTCGCTTCATCTGATTCAGGAGTGGGAATGTTACCATTGGGGAAGTTAAGGAGGATATAGCGATAGAGGACTTTGAAAAGTGGTTGGTTACTTGGAAGGGCATCCTCCTTTTTGTGAGAGGTTACAATGGCATAATATATGGACCAAAAAATTTTAATGGGGATATTCATGGATTTGGCGTCACGAAAGTGATTCACATAGGCAAGATGAAAACAACATAAATGCGAGTCTATATTATCACAGGACAGGTTACATTACAGGAACTAAATTTTTTTGCAAAGGAGGGGAAATGCGTTCACGATACAACCCATTTCTATAGTTCTTGTGGACATAAAAAAAAAATTCAAAGAAGGTTAGTTCAGCTTCCCAATTATGTTTGTTACGTCGGATCACCTTTTCGTTCAAGGGCTGCCCAATCAAGCTCACCAATAGCTCAAAGGAGATATGGTACTGGATCCCATGGATTGTGACATAACCTCTGTCCCAAGTGTTAGCAAAAGCCTTTGAAATGGTGTCATCGACCCCTAAGAAGAGCTTGAAATAAAATTACATTTCACACATTTAGATTGCATACACTCCATTTGCACATATTTTATTTCACAACATTACATTTTACACCTTGCATTACACACATTCACATTGTATACATTGCATTTTACACATTGAATTATGCACACTCCATTTCACAAATTGCATTTCATACATTCACAACCACATTTCACATTTCATATTAGGGATCATTTATTCAATTGATATTTAAATTTGTCAAATAATGTTGTGTTGCTTTAATCAAGGGCACCTTTAAATTCATTTCATTACACCATTCTGTAAAGATAAATTATCATTTGCAAAACCATATTTCCATAATACCTAGGTGTTTTTAGTCACTCAACCACTCCTAGTGTTTTAAGAAACCTCAAAATACATGTCGAGTTTTCTTTAGGACCAAGATATAATTTTCACTAAAAAAATATTGAGGTCTAGGAATTGACTCCAAAATACTCTTGAATCAAACACAATCACACATCTTAAAAAAATCTTGTCTCAAAGAGAGATAACACCATACTTGGGTTATACCTCGAAGTGAAAAGGGGTATTCCTTGCTTGTACAATCATGCAACATAGTCCACAAATATAATGGTTTTCACCACTATCACAATTGCTTCTATAAACAAAAGATAAAGTACTAAGGATAGTGTATAATTCTCATCATACTTAGGTTGAGAATCTGATTCCCCAAAGCTTTAAATATTTCATCACACACCATAGATCCTCATGCTATAAGGATAGTACTACATTTCCAGTAAGATGATTAGGTAGTCATCTCCAAAGCCTAAATATCAAATTCTTGGACTATGGAGCTAGTCTCCATCGGAGCTATAGACACTTGAATGGCAGTGGAGTACGCTCATGCATGGTGATATGTCTCTTTTAAAGAGAACTCTAATTGCACATAAGGACAAGCTAGCTTCTTGGTTTCATCCATAATAAATTTCACCCAATTTACTCAATATGAGTTAATGAACTCATTTTCACACACATTAGTTCATGATTGCCTCAAGTCATTACTGATGAGCAGAAATTATGTTCAAAAAATGATCATTTCTCTTCCATAAATTATCAATCTGGTAATTTCATAAACTTATGAGTGTACGCACAATATATGCCTCAAGTGTGGGGAAATGAATCCTTCTATACCTATTTAATTTGGTGGGGAATGTTTGTGCACTTAGATTTCAACCAAACCAAATAAAACAAAGTATAAAAAATTGAAATGCTCGAAATAAAAATACTAAAAAATCAAAGTATAGGAAATTAAATGTCCTGGAAAATGAAACACAACTAAATTAAAATAAAACAAGAAATAAAGTTGTAAATATAATCTACTAAAAACAAATAACAGAAATAAAATAGGGGAGGAGTACTACAAGGAGTGGTCCCAAGCTCCCGTAGATAGTCTGCCCGATTAATCACATAATAATTTCTTTAGGAAAATAGGAGTATTTGCACTCTTAAAAAATTATATAGAAAATGAAATAAAATAACTTCTATGTATTTGATCCTTTTTCATTCATTTGGTCTACGTTATTATATAAGACACAATAAAATCTCATTACAATAACATATTGATATATTTTTAATCACATGACGTGATTAGTTAAAATTGGTTTATACACAAATTTTATTCTCCCATTAACATCAATACCATTGACCAAGAGGATAAATATAATAATCCTTATTAGTAATAAACTAATCCTAAAATAATGCATCCTAAAAACAATTTTGTTAAGAGCCGAATAGTCTAAACTAAGACAATTATACTATAGTAATAGATGCAATCACAATAGTCGAACAACACTTTTTTATCTTTTTCTAAATATAGTAGATTTTTTGGTCCAGCTCGTTATCTTCCGTTTTCTGCTTCAACTAGTAGTTATGTGATTTTATCCTACACAAATGAGACAACTCACGTGTTTTGGTAGCTATCCAAAATTGGTGCATATGACATGGAGTCAACAGTCATCTATGGTCAACATGGTCCCCATTAGTAGTAAGGTCAAAGAATATCAGATCAAGGTGCATTTTGTAATATCAATGCACCTTTAGGAGCAAGGTGCCTCTCTAGATGCACGATTAAAATATTTGTACTTTGTCTCACGTGCAACTACCTCATTAGCCCATTGGTCAACTGGTCAATGTTGACTTGGTGCATCTTCCCAACAAATGTGCATCAAGGCGCCTACTTACTCATCAAGGTACCATCAATGTGCCTTCCTTTTGACTTTGTCAGATCAAGGTGTCTTCAATGTATGGCATCAAGGTACCTTCTTGCATATCAAGGCACCTCCAAATGTATGGGATCAAGGCACCTTATTGCACATCAAGGTGCCTCTAAATGTTTTGGATAAAGGCACCTTATTGTACATAAAGGTGCCTCCAAATGTATGGGATCAAGGTGACTTCTTGAACATCAAGGTGTCTCTCATAAAAATGCCAGGTCAATGTGGGATGTAGACTAAAAAATACCAGATTAGTAGCAAAACCTACATTTATACACATTTTCCACTAAAAACACAAGTCAAGCATAATACTACATTTTCTATCACTTATATGCATAAGTTATATAAAAATACATCTCAAATGCTAATTAAAACAATAATTATGCCCTTTAAAAATGTATATAAAATGATAATTTCTGGTTCTCATCATCCCCCCATGCCTAAAGATTGTCACGTCCTTGTGACAATAGCCCCCGGGGATAATTTTTTTTCATAGGAGTAAGGAGCATTCATATGGGAGTAAGGCACATTCATATGGGAGTAAGGCACATTTATATGGGATTTGGGTTTTGGGAATAAGGCATTCCTTGTCATTTTTATTTTTAAATGGTCCTAGGTTAATGTATTTTTCATATCTGAGGCATATCATGTGGCTGAAATTTAATGGGAGATTTCGATAAAAAATAATTTATGGGGGCATCTACTAGTATTAACATATACATGATTTTTAAAATAACTATACAAATAATTAATGAAAAACTTAATTAATACCTAGGTGAATTTCACAGAACCTAATGTGTATGATGTCGATGGTGTGAAATGTCTTCATGCTGCCTGTAATAATGGTGTACCAAAAAATGAGATTGTTGGTGTATCTTGGAGTAATTGTTTTTTCATATTTCTACCATGGAAGGGAGCATGAGCAAAATAGATCTTGGCTCATCATTTTTTTTTCATCATCTACATCAGATAACATAAAGTCAACTATAGAAATTTGAGTTGGTGACTTTAAAATTAGGTGGTCAAGATGGAGGACTATCAATGATTCGTCCTAGAATTTTTGTTGAATGTGTTGTGTATTGAAACATCTTCTCCACCAAACTTTTTTTTAGAAATAATAAATTTTTTTCACTGTGAAAACAAACTTCTCCATAATTTTAGGTCTCCACCATCTCTTTGCAAAGGTGACATTCTCCTCCACCATAGTGAAACTTTGTCTCTTCTTTGTAATTTATTTTTCCACATATTCTAATAGAAATGAAATGCTACAAAAAAACAAAGATTGTAATATTGACACTGTGCATTAAAATTGGAGGTTGTGTAGGCCATAATTGATATCTTTGAAGGGTCCATCCAAGTAACTATGTAGCCTGGTGTGCAAAAATTTTGCATCCCATATACCATTATTAGAGGATTTATGATAGCCAACAACTCCAAAATTTGAAACACCAAGCTCATCATCAGTAACACATATAAAAATATTTTAATCTTGCTTTGATGTATCTCAAGAGCATTGAACTCTCCGAATGCATTGCAGGGATTAACCTTTGTGCATCATTATTTTCTCACCGTGTGCTCCTGAGCATGTCACATTTTTCAATTGATTAGACTTTATACATCCCTAATACACATGCGTCTGAATAAAAATGATCCCCCACTCTAAATTATTTCCTTTTTAGATAGAATTAAAGTAGTAATAACCCATTGCATTTTATTATTGTAGACCATACATGTTGTGCCAAAAAAAAATCCATCTGTGTGTTTCTTCATCAACATTATTCTTGGTCAAATTCAATGGGAATTCCTCGATAGATCAACAATAAAGCTGGATCCTATATACACTACGATCCTCTGGTCTATTTCTTGGAGTGAGGGTGAAAAAGCAACAAATCTATCCATCATAATCTGCAACATGTGTCGAGTGCTTAGGTGTGATGTTTTCATGAGACACATTGTTGAGACTTATGTGCTACTATTTATGGCCACTACGAGCTTCATTCATATGATTTATCATGCTCAGGCACCATGTGGTCTTCTTGAAGATATTTGATATCTAATTACTTCTAGGCTCCTCCCTTGATTTATTTAGCTATCAGTTGGATATTTCTCATTCCCATTTTGGACCAAGATGGTCCTATGGAAAGAGGATACTCTCTTCCAACAAGTAGCAAAAAATAATGCTTTGTTTACGATTTACACTTTAACTTGGATCCTTTTTAGTAGAATATTATATTTTTGCTTGCAGGAGATTTAAATTGGTGATGCATTCATCACCAGTAACTTATCTCTCTATGCAACAGGTTTACAACCCTCTGAACATCAGTTCCCACACTGAACAACATGCACCCCCATCCTAGGGAGAAGAATTTTAAGCACTACTAGGTATAAAGTGGGTCTATTGATTTCTTCTCAAGGAAGGCCTGTAGCTTCTTTTTAGCACTATTTTCTTTCCCAACCACTAAATTCTCCACAAGGATTTTTTTTAAATATATATGGGCACCACTCTTTTTTGTGGGAGAGTGACACCGCTTATTGGTACCTTCCTCCAGGTTGAAAAATGCATTTATGTAATGGAATTATTGTAGGCACTATTTTCTTTGTGGGAAGTAAGTGCCTTTTTACAATTCGTTGCACTCCTAGTTGTAGGGCATGAGATGTCACATTTGTTAGACCTAGTTTAATCTGGATTTACCTAAATATCATGCTCATGGTTGTGTCCTATGAAACTAAACAAACAAAAGTAGATAAAACAAGAATCATGACATTCATTCCTAATAGGCCTGGTTTCCCCAGATGCCTATACTTGCATGTGTTTCATGATTTCCTACAAATAAAAAACACACGAAAGCAAGTAAAATAGGAATCATGACATCCATGCCCAATAGGTCTAGCTTCTCTAGATGCCTATACTTGCATGTGGTTCATTATTTTCTACAAAGAAAAATAAAAGGCAATTTTATGGTAAGCAGGACATATTCCATGCGGTCTTTTTTTTTTTAATAACTCCAAAACATTGAGAGGATTCACATAATTCATTTTTTTTTATCTATTCCTATATACCATCAAACTACATAGGTGCTATAAATGGATCAAGGAACCTCTAAAATGTATGAGATCTAGGTTCCTTCTTGTAGATCAAGGTGCCCTTGATGTATGGCATCAAGGCACCCTTGACCAAGGTGCCTACTTGTGGATCAAGGTATCCTTGACCAAGGAACCTACTTGTGGATCAAGGTATCCTTGACCAAGGCACCTACTTGTGGATCAAGGTACCCTTGACCAAGGCACCTACTTGTGGATCAAGGCACCCTTGATAAAGGTTCCTACTTGTGGATCAAGGCACCCTTGATCAAGGCATCAAGGTTCCTCATAATTTTTTATTTTATGATCAAGGTTCCTCTACTGTAAGGTATCAAGGTGACTTATCACTTTTTTTTCATATCATCCTTTTTTATTTATTTAATGAATGTGTGAACATTCATAAAAACTATTGGTATGGTATGGGGTCTCCCCAATGTCGATGTCTGATTCAATATCACAAATTAGAGATAATTGAAGAGTGCTTCCTCAAAGTTTATATTTTCTTCACTCTCTAAGCACATGTGTGATACTGATGGATCCTCTTCCAAGTTGTTAGACTCTTCATGGCGAGACCGAATCTGATACCAATTGTAGAACATGTGTTTATACTAAGAGGGGGTGTGAACAATATAATATAAAACTTTTCTCCAAATAGTAGCATCAACATTAATAAATCAGTAAATATCACACAAAGCATCACACACATGAGAGACATCATTTTTAATGTGGTTCACCCAATGTGGGCTAACTCCATAGAAAATATTTCTTCTAAATATTTCTCAACTAATCTCTTGGGAATACTTCCCAATTACAATATTTATGGCCCTCTATCCAAAGGATATGTGGATATCCTAAATCTCAAGTTCATGGATCTCTTCCACAGGATAACTATTTTCCATTCTGCTCTAGCTAGTGATCTTCTAGAAGACTCTGTCTCTCTACTCCACTGACTGATGGATATTTCTCCACTTGAAGACTCCTCACTTAGATCTGTCTTCAATTGTATTGGCTATTGGATCTCTATCCACTAAGACTTTGTCCTCTGTACTCTGTCACCTCCAAAGCACTATCAATAGGTTCATTCAGAACCTCCTCAAATATTCTCAAAAGGCTCACTCATAACCTTCTTAAATATGCTCAATAGGCTCACTCATAACTAGCTCAAATTTGCTCAATAGGCTCACTCAGAACCTGCTCAAGTTTTCTCAATAGGCTCACTTAGAACCTACTAAAATCTACTCAATAGGCTCACTTAGAACCTGCTCAAATATGCTCAATAGGCTCACTCCAAAACTTCTCAAATATGCTCAACAAGCTCTCACAGAACTTGTCCCAATCCACTCAATAAGTCCTCTCTAGGACTTGCTTAAATTTGCATAGCAAGCTTTCATAGAATCTTACACAAAATCAGTCCATAAGCCTTCTCAAAGACTTGCCTCAAATCAGCTCAACAAAATCTCAACTCAATATCATATAAGCATAAAGAGAATTGTTAGAGACTCAATATGTTCTATACTCAAATCTCAATCTCAATTCAAAGCAATCTCAACTCAGCTCAATCTTATAGAAGCACAAAAAGAATTGTTATAGATTCAATATGTTCTACACTCAAATCCCAATCTTAACTCAAAGCAATATCAACTCAGCTCAATATTAACTCAATATCATAGAAGCATAAAGAGAATTATTAGAGACTCACTATGTTCTATTCTCAAGGCTCAATCTCAACTCAATTAGAATATAGAATAGTTTGTTTTATGGAACTTGAACAACCACTTCATGCAACCACTTGACTAGGCTCAATCAACTCTACTCAACCAATCACTTCAATAAACAAATCTTTCTCACAAACCCTAGTCCAAGCATGAATCAACTAACTCAAAATATTTCCAAAAATTCTCAACAAGAAATCTTACATAACAATTATACTCATGTTATTTTCTAACTCAAGTTCAAGTTCTTTGCATCACCCATTGGCTTCAACAACAATGCTAATAAGACAAGATTTTAATCACAGCTCTTAATTCAGAAAACCTTGAAGCATTAGCTCAAAGTACTTCACTCAACCAATGGTATAAACAATAATGCTTATCAAAAAATATTTAATCACAACTCACAATCAATGAAGCATTAACTCAAACACTTTCAAAAAGGAAACCCTAATCAAATCCTTTTCGCTCCAAACTTAATTTTCAAAAATCAACCACCAAAATAAAATCAATGGAGAGTATTACTCA
Source organism: Wollemia nobilis (assembly GCA_028583015.1). Classification (NCBI taxonomy): domain Eukaryota; kingdom Viridiplantae; phylum Streptophyta; class Pinopsida; order Araucariales; family Araucariaceae; genus Wollemia; species Wollemia nobilis. The sequence goes on from JAQPPZ010000992.1 coordinate 9,500,263, forward strand.
TACCTTTCTGATGCCTTATGAGTTGTCCACTAAATCTGTCACACTCAACACACTTTCTTTTTCAACTCTTAACAAGGGTTAGAGATATTGAGTAATAACACAACAATGATATCCAAATAACACCTTACTACTCCTACTTTATTTTTAAAAGAAAATCCTTACTCAAAATAACTTTCACTAAAAAGAACTTTATCAAAAACCCTTATTACTCCTAACAGTTTCAAAATTCACAATTAAAAATAATTCACAACTCAAACAGTCACCATGACCTTATTCCCTAAGGTTACTCAACAAATAAACTAACAAAGCACCTTTACCCATTATCACTCCACCTTAGGCAATCCAAAAAAAATATTAATAAAAACCTTAATACCTACCTTGAAGGGAATTGAACCCTAGTCTTGCACCAACATCAACGCCCTAGCCACGACCAAGCTACTGCATGAGTTGTGGGATCATTGGTGAAAAAAAAGCACCACCCGCTTCTTATCCTTCACCCTCTTTCACCAAGTGAAAAGTATGCACCTTGGACGCCTTAGCAGAACAAAGCCAAAAATGATGCTTGCGGGAATCGAACACACAACCTCCTTGTCACCAACACCTTTGCACAATACAAGTTGCCAATAGGCCACGCTACCAAATACATTTTGGGAAGTGGTTGTTGTCTCCGTTTAATGTTCATTACATCACTTAAATGAAAAAAATGAGCTACTTTTCTTCACAAATACCAAGCGCAAATATCAATGAGCAAGGATGAATGAATTAAAAAATTCAATGGCATATTTATATGCTCTCTATTTTCTTTGGAAACGTTAGCCTTTTGAAACTTCCTTCATGACATCGGAGGATAAACTTTTAATTTTAATTTTAAAATTTAAATTTAAATTTTAAATAAATTAAAATTTAAACTAAATATTTAAAATTAAATATCTCCATCACTGGGGCACATTTTTCCATGAAACAAAAAGCCAACTTGGGTTTGAATAAAAACCTATTTCAAATTTTCCATCCATTGTTTTAAATAAAACCTTTAAAAATAAATTTATCCATCACTGGGACACATTTTTCGATGAAACGAAAAGCCAACTTAGGTTTTAAGAAAAACCAATTTCAAATCTATCATCCATGGTTTTAAATAAATTTTTTTTGCAAATATTCCTTTAAAGCTCCTTTTGGAACCAAATTCCATGCATCCCTTCTTGAACCTTTGATAAAAAACCTTTGCTTCTCATGAAGCTCTTTGTGAAACACAAACATAGTGCTTACTTACATAGATCCTTTTGACATCAATGACAACTCTTAGCTTAGTGACTCAAAATGTCCAACAGACTGGATCTTGTCTTGAACTCCTTTAGCTCCATGTCTTAGTTATGTTTGTCTCTACGAACGCTTCTTCCCACCAATGACTGACCTATTATTTTTACAAGAATTTGGACATCGACATGAAATTCCACTCCATGGATGATAACAACACCCACTCATTTTGTCCCTAGTTAGTATGAGTACTTTATAGGAGCCTTGAACAAATTAAAAAAATAAAATCAATTTAAGAAAGTAGATAATAAAACAAAGGGGTTGAATGACATATTTTTTTTAGGGTTGTTTAATTAGTGGATTGAAATATGATATCAAACCTAAGGTAAAAATGTTCAAATCATTTTCTATGATGCAATCCATAAGACTGGCGAGATTAGCAAAAGAAATGTTTTTAGCTTAAATAAAACCTTTGAAATTCCACAAGCTAAACTCATATTTCCTTCCAAATTCACATCAAATGTTGGTAATAAGTCTATCCCAATAAAGTGTTTGACTATTAAGGAAATGGATGCTCATCGAGCACAAGGTTTATGTTATAATTATGATGAGAAGTATTTGCCAAGGCATAAATCTGAAGAACACAAGATTATACTAAGAGAGGGGGTGAACAGTATAGCGCCCAATTTTTACTTTCTTTCCAAACCAATATCAATTAATGTCCTTAATTGCAATAACCAAACATAGCAATGTGCATTAATAATTCAGATAGCAATAGTAAGCAAGAGCACAAGTCACCATACACAATTGAGACACAAGATTTAACATGGTTCCCCCAATGTGGGGTACTCCACAAGATAATATCCTTATAATATTTCACACAAAAATAAGGATCATTATCCAATACAATTATTTATTTGATCTTCTCAAAGCTAGGCAATAACAAGCTCACACAGAACTTGTCCAAATCTGCATAACAAGCTCACATAGAACTTGTCCAAAACTCCAAAAAACTCACACAAATTTGTCCAAATATGCTCAACAAGCTCACATAGAACTTGTCCAAATCTGCTCAACAAGCTCACTAAGAACTTGTCCAAATATCCTCTAGCAAGCTAACCAAGAACTCACTCAAATATTCTCCAACAAGCTCACTAAGAACTTGTCCAAAACTGTTCTAGCAAGCTCACCAAGAACTTGCTCAACTCTACTCAATAGGCTCACTCAGAACCTCATCAAAATATGTCCCAAATATGTCCACAAATCTATCTAAAATTATCCATAAATTTATCCCAAAAATTATCTACAAAGGCTTCTCAAAGGCTCAATCAATCATACACAAACTGCCACAAATATGTCTAGAAATCTATACTAAGGGCCTTCTCAAAGGCTCAATCAATCATGCTCAAGTAGTAATCAAATCTCATCCACAAATCTATGAAGGCAAGGCTCAAAGTTGAACTCAACAATGAATGGCAATGCACTCTACAATGGATGACAACAATGATCCATAATGATCTCAAATCAAATCAAATCAAATCAATATCAACTCAAGTTAACTCAAAGAAGCATAAAGAGAGTTGTTAGAGACTCAATATGTTCTAAGCTCAATCTCAACTCAAATAATAATTATAGAATAGTTTGTTTCATGGTACTTGAACAATCACCTCACACAATAATTTGACTAGGCTCAATCAACTCAACTCAACCAATCACCACAAGGGACAAATATTTCTCACAAAACCCTAGTCCAAGCATGTATCAACCAACTCAAATATTTCCAACAATGCTCAATCACAAATCTCACATAACAATGATACTCATGTTTTATTCAAGTTCTTTACATAACCGATGGGCTTCAAAAACTATGCTTATAAAACAAGGTTTAAACATAACTCTCAAACCAGAAAACCTTGAAGCATTCAACCAACCACTTTCAAAAAGGAAACAACAATAAATCATTTTCACTCCAATGATATTTCAAAAATCAACCACCATAAACAATCAATAGGAGAATGTGCCCATACCTTTTTTATGCCAAGAAGTTATCCAAAAAATCTGCCACACTAAACACAAGTTGCCTTTCAAATCTTAATAAGGGTTAGTGGACTTCAAATAATAATCACAAGATAAAGCATAACTCAATTTACACCTTTTTACTCCAACTTAATAAACACATCCACCAAAGTCCTTTTAATAAAAACCCTTATAAAAAATAATAATCAATAAACCTCTCAAAAATTATTTTATAACAACTCCTTATTTCTCCTAAATCTTAATTCTCAATTTTATGAACATCAAATTAAATCAACAACTCATCCACCTTTGAAATAATAATCACAGCCATTATAAAATAAAGTTTAATTAAAAAATTTCATTATTCCTAACCACCTTATAACTCCAAATTAGGGCTTAACAAAAATAATTAGAGCAAAAACATATTTACCTCCTCAAGGGGATTCGAACCCCTGCCCTTCCCACACCACGAGCACCTTAGCCGTGGCTAAGTTTGCCACATGAGCTAGCTGCTCGTTCAAAAGGGAAAGGCACAATGTGCCTTAAAACGTTTCCTCCCTTTCTGTAAATCAAAAGCACTTCGAGCACTTTTCTTCCAATGCCTTCCAAACGCAGTCAAGGGGATTTGAAACCTTGATGTTTGTGCTACCACACACCTTAGCCAAAAGACAACTGCTAATGCGCCACTCTACCCATGATGACTTTGGACTTCGACCAACCTTCGTTTATTCGTTGCTTCTAATTTCTAAAATATTTTTGCACGAGCTCAATTCGGATGCTTAGCCAATGATTATTAACGACGAGCACGGATCAGTTTATGAACCTTATGTATCCCCTTTATATAGCCTCATTTTTTTTTATGACGTCGGTAGAAATCTTGCATATTTAATTTTAAATTTTAAATAATTTAAATTTAAACTAAATATTAAAATTAAATATCTCCAACACCAGGGCACCTTTTTCGATGAAACAAAAGGCCAACTTGGGTTTTAAGAAAAACCTAGTTCAAATCTGCCATCCATGGTCTCAAATAAAATCTTTTATTTTGCCTGCGTTGGTTTTCACAAAAAACCTATATTTATCCATGCTTTCCAAAATATAATTTGGTCACCAAAACTCAATGTGATCCATGTGACATCAGTGACAACATAAAATAACTCAAATTGCCAACAATCTCCCCATTTGTCTTTTATGGCAACACCTCTAATGCAAAATCCATAATAACTTCAAAAACCATCTCTAAGAATCAAAGTTGCTCCCCCTGACTCAATACTCTCTATGGAGGCTGCTCCCCCTAACTCAATGTTCTCCCCCTTACTCAAATCTCTCCCCCTTTGAAATCAATGGCAAAAGGGACACCTATGGGACTAAAATATATGACTCTTAAGCATAGCCCCCTCACCACCTTCTCTCTTGAGGTGATTAATTTTGGGGTGGGAGTACTTTTACTCCCATCTAAAATTATTTCTTTTCTTTATCAACTTTCTTCCATGTTTTTATGATATCCTTCTCTTGATATTCTTGCCTTGAACCTATTTGACCTTCTTGCCTTGAACATGTTTGACATTCTTGCCTTGAACTACTACACCATTTTGCAATATGTCGAAAGTTATTGCAGTTAAAACACTTGATATTGTAGCCTTTGGATGGTGTCCATATTATGAAATTTTTCTTGAAATAATTTCCATATCCATTCCTTTCCTGAACCCTGTATTGTGAAGTTCTATTTTCATGACCATTATGACCATGACTTCTGAATTATGTAGCTCTAAAACCAAAACCATGTTTCTCTTTTCCTTTGCACTGAGAAGCTCTATGACCAATCCTGTTACATGAGAATCAATGTCCCTGAAAAACATACCTTCTTACTTTTATGCTCCTTCTAGCAAAATCAAACTTCTTTGATCCATAGACCCTGCAGTGTATAGCCCTGTGTCCAAATCCATTACAAGAAAAACAATTTCCTTGAAAATCCCTTTGTTCATGCCTTGGTTCCTCATACCTTTCTTGACCATTATTCCTATGATCATCTTCAACTTGTGCATTGCATTCTTAAACTTTCCTTATAGTATCTAAATCATTTTCCTTAGTTTCTTCCTTTTTTTTCTCTTCAAGTATTTCTTTTCATTTTGAACTTGATTCACCTATCTCAAAACAGGAATCAAACTAAATATTTGGAGACATAGGAACTTTGAAACTTTCTTCATAACACTTAGGTGCTTCCTTGCTTTCATATTTTAGAACTTCCTTTCCTTTTGAGTGTGACTTTTCTTGGAAATAGGATACAAATTTAAAATAAGTTTCCACTCATTTTTAAACCTTTTCTTCTAATATGTCATATCTTGTCATTATTACCCTTAGTTATTCATTCATCCTTTCTTCTATTATTTTTGCATTTTAAAGCTCTTCTCTGAGATTATTGATTGTCTATAGTAGTTATTATTTGATTTTAACATCTGTTTGAATCTTGTTTTCAAGATTCTTGTATTCTTCTTTTAGCCTTTTGATTTCTAATTTTTATTTTCTTAGCTCATCCTCTTCATTTCTATTACCAAAAGTGAGAGTTCTTTATATTCATTGTTATTGATACTATTAAAATATTCTATAGCAAACAAACTCTCAAGATTTCTTTGACCATGCTTGTTTCCTTGATGTGTCATCTCAGCTTCACTATCACTGAAACCATTGCAATATCATGATTTGTGATCTCTTTGACCACACACAAAGCACTGTTCTCTTTCACCTTCTATTCCTAGGAATAGATGTTCTTCCTTTTCATCATATGATTTGTCTCTATCACTATGATCTGAGCTATCACTTGCTTCTACAATGTAGTAATATTTTTTGCCTTACAAATTTTTTTTCTTCTCATACCTATTTTTCTTGTATATGTCATCTTTGTCATGCTTATGCTTTCCATATTATTTTCTTCTATGACCCTATTTTTCATTATCACTATTTTTATTTTGTTGACAGTTGTATGCATAGTGACCAAGATCATCACACTTGTAGCATCTGACTTTCCTTATTGTAGCACCCTAAAAGTGGTGCAGTAAAACCTTAGTAATTACAATTACTCTAGTAAATATTCAAATTCAAATTTTAACCTCCAAAACCGCCCGTTAACCGCTGCTCAATCCGTTTCCTCCTTTCTCGTGCCATTTTTAGAGGTTGTTTTGACCGTTTGATGATATCATTGTCGATCAGACGATATCGCCTTAGATTGGACGATTTCGTCTGGGCTAGGACGTCCAGACGATCTTGTCCCTAAACTGATTTTGCATAATTAGCTTATGTTCCAACGACGTCTCTAATCTGGGCAGAAGCATGTCTACACCGTTAAAGACCCTTCACCATTGGAGATATCCCAAATAGGGATTATCTCCAACCTCCTAACCTCCATTCTAAGCTTATTTAATCCTAAACCCTCCCCTTAGCACCCCTTGGCTGATAATTCATGTAACTTGACTTCACACGCATTAAGACATCCCAAATTGTTATTTGTGTTAGTTCTATCCAATTTTTGTTGTAGGTACCTTAGTATTTTTCAGTCGAAGCAAGCTTACATCGTCGCAGACGATCCTGTTCAGATCGGAGGCGATCTTGTCGAATCAGAGATGATTTCGTACCAATGCGAGATGATTTCGACTGCAGTCAACATTGAGGCAATCAGTGCCTGGGGTTTGCATTTCTTCATCCTTTTATTTTATGCATTGTTTTGTATTTAGTTAAATCTAAGTTTATTTCTTGTTATTCTGCATTTTGGAGTTCACCCATGTAGCTTTAAATGCATAATTAAGTCACCAATTGTCATTAAGTCATTGTAGTACGCTCGTATTTTGTTCATTATCATCATGTTAATGTTATTGCTATCATTTTACATTGTTTCCCTATGTTAGCATTGCTGTATTTTCTGTGTTTTGCACCTATTTCTCTGTTTGCAGGTCTCTGACGAATTCGTTTGATGAATTCGTCTGACGAATTCGTCAGATCTCAGACGATCTTGTCTGATAGCAGACGATTCTATCAAATCAGAGGCGATCCTGACTATTTCAAAAATTAGAATCTTCATCAGACATCCAGATCAGGTATGACTTTTTAATCTTGCCTTTTTTCTTTGTTTTTTGTCTAATTTTGTTCTCTGTATTCATTTAAATCTACATCTTCATATAGAATAGCTTAGACGCATTTTGGCCAAACCTAGGACTTGAATGTTTAAAGCTAAAACTGAACACATCAAACACATTCCCAACCTAGGCACGAAAATTGCCATTAAATGTTTCCTGGTGAACCCACCATCCATCGAAAAATCATCATAATACACCTCCCTCGAGAGGTGGGACCTTCACAAGGCCTCTTAGTCCGAGGTGCCACGCCATACTTTTCACATCCCCCTTCTAGGCACGGATCCTATAGCCTGAAGGTAAGGGTGTGAAAAATTTGGAGCAATACATTTTGGTGAACCCGATGTGAATAACATAGGCATCTTTTTGATTCAAAAATATAAAAAAAAAAAAAGATATATATATATATATATATATATATATATATATATATATATATGTATAAAAAAAAAAAAAGTAGCAAAATCATTATTTCAAGTTTGTATGTTTTAGATTCAATTCTAAATAGTAAATACTAAATATTACTTTTAGAAGTACTAAAGAAACCACAATTTTTTACCGAAATTCATATGAGCCCATCAGTAATGTTGGAAGAATTTAGCCAAATACATTTGTTGATTATGACCAACCTCATCCCTATTCAACACCACCTTCATCACACGCTTCTTATTTTTCATCCATAACCCAATGAAACAATCCCTTTGCCAATCCTCTTCATAACGATATTATCTATTCTCCCATATATCCATATTATGTCTATCATTCCACATACAATCCTCTGCCACATTTTCAATATTCTTCTCTTAATACAACACATCCATTTCAACAAGAAAATACTTATTCTTCCAATTCTACCATGTACTCACCTCATGCTTCGCAATCTTCCTATCATCATTCTACCCATAATAAAGAAAGTAGAGGTGAGAAACCATTAGGTCCTTTTATGACAAAAGTCCTAAGGCATTTATCAAAAACCTCTGAAAAACCTTCATCACGTAAATTTACTAAGCTCAATCAACCAATGAATATAATTCTCAAGCATTTACTTGACACAAATAGGATTGAACTCCCTTCCATAAGACAACTTGATACCACAGTAGATTGGTTTAAACCTGAGCTACATTGTGAATATCATAGAGTAGATGGACATATGACACAAAATTGTAAAGATTTAAGATGTGCAATTCAATATTTGATTGATAAGGGTCTTTTTAATATAAAGGAATTACAATCTACAACTGATTATAAATCTCCAATAAACAATCAAACTCCTACACAACAAATACCAATAATCAATCAAGACATGGGGATCTCCCAAGAACCCCTATTCAATTATCAACAAAAGGAAACCAATAACATATTGCATGTCAATGTGTTCCATCATGATGATATTACTAATATTGTAGCAAAAGCTACAAATGAGCAACCTCAAGTTCAATCAACTCAATCTGATATTCAAGATATGGATTGCTCATTTGACCAACCTTCAAAACTAGCTTTGGCTCTAGAGAATGATCCAAAATGGAATGTAAGCATAGAAAGCTCATATTTAGAATCAAAATCTCAATCTGAAATCCACTTTGATAGCCAACAACAAGTGATCAATCCTCAAGCAAAGATATCCCTTTTAGAAGTATTACAAAGTGCTCATAAGGAAACTTTGTTCAAAATACCTAGCCAACAATTTGTTCCTCATCATATTTTCTCTAAGAACATAATTAATGGTATAAACCCTTTTGAGGTTAACCATATTTCATTCTATGATGAGGAGATACCTTCCTCTACTCCACAAGAAGACTACTATATTTACATTACAGGATCTAGTAAAGCAACATCTGTTAAAACTATCATGGTAGATAATGGCTCCTCTCTTAATTTATGCACTTATCAATTATTCCAAAAACTCAAAACAAAGGAAGAACATATTAATGAATCAAATGTTATTATAAAATCTTTTAATAATGAAATTCAAGAAGCTCACAGTACTATAATTCTTCCTCTTAATATTGGATCCAAGATCCTGGATACTTTGTTTTATATAGCATATTATCCTTCACCTTACAACCTACTTCTCAGAAGTCCTTGGATTCATACGATGAGGGTTGTCCCTTCTACTCTTCACCAATGTTTAAAGTTTAAAATTGTTACCATACATAATGACCCAACACCATTTGAAGAATATTTAATGGTTGAAACATCAAGTTCTATACATTCTCTTTTGTCACAATTATCTTCTATCCATCACTTTTCTTCATTCATATATGATCATCCTTGTTTACCAAATAACACCCGTGCATATCTTTCACATATACTCCCTCCATATTATCAATACTGGGAAGATAGTGATAAGAATGAAGAACCTTCTTATCCTTCTGATATTTTACTTTGTAACATGATCAATTTTACAAATATAAAAGTAAAATCTTTTGCTACATTATTCTACATTATAACAAAGCTTTTGTTATCACTATCTTTTATTCATCACCTTTTGTTCTTACCTTCAACACAACCAAATTATCCTTCAAAACCTCCTTTGATTTTGAAGCAACCTTAGACATGCTATACTCAAATAACCTTGTATAGTGTATATAGATCATCTTGTATATACCACCAATTTCAATTCATAAATTAAAATCTAAATACAAAAAAATCAAAATCCTCAAAATCTTCAAAAAAATACCAATGCAACTAAGGACCTTAAAGGTAAATTTGATCCCAACTAGTTTGGACCATACATTATCACTGCTAAATTTGAATCAGGAGCATACAAATTATCTACCTTAGATGGTAAAGAACTTAAAGAACCCATGAACATTTTGCATCTCAAACGTTACTATGTATAAATTTGGTCATTTCATCCTTGTATATATTTGTTTAAAATATTTCAACATCACTATCTCGTATTTATTTCAATTTATAAATTCAAAAACACCAAAAACATTCATAATCATCAAAATATTCAAAACTATTTGTTGCATTTATTTATGGCACTTGTTGATTCTTTCAAAAACAAAAAAAATAATAATAAAAATAAAAAAACCAGCAATATTCTTGACTCTTTCGAAACCAAAACAACATAAAGAAGAAAGAGAGAATCAACATTCTCAAAACTTCTCAAAACAGTATCTATATCTATATATTCTTACAAATGTTGCAGTTATATGTTTCAAATTATTTTGGATAAATTAGCATTTATTTGGAATCCCTCACTTTCACGCTCACAAATATAAATATCTTGATTTTATCTGACATGATTACTAATATCTCTTATATAAAAGTTCACAAAATTCAATTAAATAAAGTTTGAGCACAGAGAATTGATCTTGTTATTTACTTAAACCAAGCACATATTTTCACAATAAAATGATTATATTTGTAATTTCCATGCTTTGCTACATAGTAGAAGTGGTTTCTTGAGCAAAAAGTTTCCCCTGCTATCCTATCATGCACATGGTCTAGAATCTTTGAGAATTGGCAAAAGGACAAGCTCACCCCTACCCAGAATAAAAATCCCTTGCTCTACAGCTAATCCAAGCAAGTATCCCTAGCACAAAAATAAAAAGCAAAGTTCAAGAAAAAGAAAAAAAAAAAGGTTATTTGAATCATCACAACAATGTTTCAAGCATTCTCTCAAAAATCAAGCAAAAATACAAAAGAAAGCAAAAGCAAAAGCAATAAAATCCCTTTCCCTACCCTTTGAAAATAAAAGAAGGGTTGATGAGCTTGAATCCCTGGAATTCTCAATTATTCGAAAACTGTGAGGTAAGCCCCATAACAGGTGGTTTGTGCCCAACCCGCTTGGCCTTGGGTAACTCCTAGTGTGGCGATATGTTTGTCACATTAGCGACCTTCTTTTGTACAGACCTATGTCTGCTTATGGATTAACTAGCTCTTGATAATCCGACTTACATAGTAGTCTAGTATGGTTATATGCATCTACATCATGGTTAATGAACACTTACTTGGTTCATTCAAATCACTTGTATCATATTATCTTGCTCAAAACTGGTAAATGAACATAGCAATTGCACACACATTTTATATTTGAGAGATTTTGTGTATCATTATGATAAATCAAGATTGGAAATGAATTCACATATGCACATGGGATTCCTTATAAATCTAACTTTTGTCTTTAAGATACTTTGAAATATTTTTTTGCAAATTGTTTGGAATAATTCATTTTCTTCTTTAAAAGTACAGTTGTTTAGTCTAAAGACAACTACATACATAATAGAAAAAATCAAAATTTCTTTCAAAACCATACAATCACAACACATATTGTCAAATTTCGCGACAATGGTATAGTTCTAAAACCAAAATTGAAATTTTATGCCTAGCGCAAGTCCTTATCTTCATATTTTTTATTTATTAAAAATCAACCATGCAATAAAACTATCTCTTTTTGGATTTCGCGATGATGGTATAAGTCTATACTTACATATTCTATGCCTAGCGCAAACCATTGTACCAATTTTTATTCCCCATTTATTTAAAAATCATGAAAAATATATGACTTAAATCATTATGTTACACAATTATGCTTTCAAAAGAATGCACATTATCACTATTTCATGTCATTATGTCAACCTTCAATTTTGCAATGATGGTATAATTCCTAGGGAATTATCCAAAAATTTTATCACACTTAGGAATTTATGCCTAGCAAAAATCATTTTAACATTATTTCATGCATACTATTTTTATGAAAATCTGAAAACAAATCATCATCATCATCATTTGCACCATTGCACCAAAGTCTTAAGACAGTCTCTTAAGCACTCTTTTACTTTTTAACAATATTTCTATACTGGTATTAGCTTGACGACCGAGTGAGCGATGACTCCATGAAATGGTCTATAATAGCAACAATGTCCTTTGAAATTATTGTTAGAAGTCTCTTTTTATTTTTTATCACATTACATCACAAACAACCAATTTGTTCTATCAGATTATTTCATTTAAATTTTACAAGCATGACATTCAAACCATAATATTCCCAACGACGTAATTACATGAATCATCAAATCAATCAATCCAAACATTAAAAGCATCATAAAAGTACATAAGACACAAGTCATATGATCAAAAACATATCTCATCTCATATATATATATCAACAATATATACATCATCTCAAAACTAGATTGGTATGCCACAATCTGTACCTCAGCATACTCAATCCTCTATAAAAAAAATAATAAATGCTATTATATAAATTTGTACAATGCCGTGTAGTAGTCTAGCCTCGAGAACCCCTTGAGCTCTCAGCCTCATCTCCTCCCCCACCCTGAGGTGGATGAGGTGGCCCCATCGTAGTATGAGTGGTACTACGAGTCCTAGTCGTCGATCGGGACGAAGTCCTCGACGACCCAATCCGAATCGGATCTATGATGTTAGCTGACAGTGGTAGTCTATCATCCTCTGGCACCATCTGATAGTATAATGTCTAGTAGAAAGTGATTTGGGCAATAGCTCATGCCAGCTCCTTAGTGCTTGCCCCTCCGCCCCGTGCTCTGAGGCGTGCAATATCATCTCTGAGCTGTGTCACCTCAGCTCGATGTCGTGCAGCCTCCTCCTGTAGGGTCTGCACCTGTGTCTGGAGACGGACTGTCTTCGCTTGGAGAGTTACTATCTCTCTACTCTCCCCCATGTCAACACCCTTGCCCTTATCGGGCGATGGTGGCCTCTCTCTCTATGGAGAAGGGGGTCTCTTCGCCCTCCTCTCCCGTTGTCGCGGCATCTCCTACGCTTGTGGCCTCCTCTGCTCTCTCCCGCCATGACCCTAGGCCACATCAATAGCTACCTAGCACTACCTCCCTATCCGACGCACAACTGCATGAATCGAACCCTAAGCCCTCGTCATCCGAGGAGGGCGGATGCCTGCGTACCAAGCATCGTAGCCATCAGCTATCCCTACATCGTCCCCATCCATTAGCTGAATGGGGGCATCATCAGAGTCCTAAATCCATAAGTGTTACATATCTGGAGCCTCGTTGATCGTAGTGTTATCCAGGAAAGTCCAAGAAAACTCGTAATCCTTAAGATATGGGATCCCCTACTGTAGATCGAACTGTCACAAAACTTGGTCATACCGATGGAGCTCCACCTCTCCCCTCTTCATCCTCAACCAGCAAACTTGCATGATGCAAGCCAGCTCCTATTTGTCCTCGGCCCACCTTGGGTGCTCTCACCATGAACTCCAGGTGATCTGGTCTGGGACAAGGTCATCCAGCAGTCTCTAGGACATCGGAAGATTAATCCATCATTGTGCCCCTCTTTGGAGCCACCAGTAGAAAGCTCGGGGCCTCTCCTCGTCAACCCCTATCAAAGGAAGCCCTATCGGCCTCCGCACTACAATGTACTCCTAGCACCAAACCTGTAGAAGCGATGTCATAACCAGACATCGACCGCCCTTATACACGACCCCATGCAAGATCCTATACAGTCGACATAGAACAAAACTGCCCCAAGAGAACCTGTAACCATGGTCCCGCATGTCGCAAATCACATCTGCTAGCACCCATGGTACCTTGCACCTACTCTGGTGGCATAGCAAAAGTCCACCAACCACTTCGGCCAAAACCTATGTGAGTCTGGATGCCCTAGGCATCTAATGTAGCACCTCAATGATCACTCTGCCCTTCTCTAGGGCAAAGCTCAAGTCACCACACAACTACATCATCGCGTGGACCTAATTAGCCGTGGGAGTGATCAGTCATCCTTGTATGGGGATCCTTAGAATCCTCCATACATCCTCCAGTGTGGGATTCATCTCCCCTATCGATAACCAAAAATAGGAAGAACTCGGATACCACCTCTCTGCCAGGGCTGTTAGTAGCCCCTTTTCTGTGGACACTTGTGGCATCTCTGCCACATGTTGTAAGCCGACCTAAGCCAGCTGATCCCACTCTGCCTGTGATAGAGCGGCCAAGTCATCTCTCAACCCCCTGTACTTCCATTCTCTGCAACATAAACAACAACAATAAAAAACAAATCATTAATAACAAACTCAAGTGATCAATAATGCAAGTTAAAATAAGTTCAATTTTATAAATGATGATATCGTCCACTATTGGACGATATCATCCCACATTTGAGCAGAATTGTTTTCGATTTCACAAGCCGAAATCGTCCCTAATTTGATGAAATCGTCCCCCTTTCGCCGATTTCGCCTTTAGATGAAATCGGAAAAATTGAGACAATTTCGTCAAAATCGGGACGTTTTCGTCCTGACAATGTCGACGGTCCAAAAATGGCTGTGATGCTTAAAAATTGACCAAAATTCACCTAACAAGCATGTAAATTCAAATTCAAGCATTCTAAGCTATGTTTAGACTCTTACCCGTAGCTCGCGATGGACCTCTGTCGATTTGTGCTTTGTCTCCACCATTTTGCTTGTAGAGCTCTAAAAACCAGAAAAATGAACAGTAAAAATGAATTAGGGTTTTACCCTATTTTTCTTAATTTTATTCAAACCACAATTAAAAACAATTAAAATTTTGCTTTTTCGTGTTTTTACCTCAAACGTTCGATTTGGGTAAAAACACGGAGGGGGCACCATAGTAAGCTGTCGTACGATTCGACCAAGAATCGTTGCCTAAAAATGGGAATAATTTTTTCTTTCTCATAGATCAAGAAGAACTCATATTTAACGCATTTTCTTCAAAAAATTCGCTAAAGAGGGGGCAAAATGTAGCACCCTAAAATTGGCGCAGTAAAACCATAGTAATTACAATTACTCTAGTAAATATTTAAATTCAAATTTTAACCTCCAAAATCACCTGTTAACCGTCGCTTAATCCATTTCCTCCTTTCCCACACCATTTTTAGAGGTTGTTTTGACCGTTTGATGATATCGTCATCGATCAGATGATATCGCCTTAGATCGGACGATTTCGTCTGGGCTAGGACGTCCAGACGATCTTGTCCCTAAACTGATTTTGCACAATTAGCTTATGTTCCAACGACGTCTCTAATCTGGGTAGAAGCATGTATGTGCCGTTAGAGACCCTTCTCCATTGGAGATCTCCCAAATAGGGATGATCTCCAACCTCCTAACCTCCCTCCTAAGCTTATTTAATCCTAAGCCCTCCCCTTAGCACCCCCCTGGCTGATAATTCATGTAACTTGACTTCACATGCATTAAGACATCCCAAATTGTTATTTGCATTAGTTCTATCCAATTTTTGTTGCAGGTACCTTAGTATTTTTCTGCCGAAGCAAGCTTACATCGTCGCAGACAATCCTGTTCAGATCGAAGGTGATCCTGTCGAATCAGAGACAATTTCGTACCAATGTGAGACAATTTCGACTACAGTCAACATTGAGGCAATCAGTGCCTAGAGTTTGCATTTCTTCATCTTTTTATTTTATGCATTGTTTTGTATTTAGTTAAATCTAAGTTTATTTCTTGTTATTCTGCATTTTGGAGTTCACCCATGTAGCTTTAAATGCATAATTAAGTCACCAATTGTCATTAAGTCATTGTAGTATGCTCGTATTTTTTTCATTATCATCATGTTAATATTATTGCTATCATTTTACACTGTTTCTCTATGTTAGCATTGTTGTATTTTCTATGTTTTGCACCTATTTCTCTATTTGTAGGTCTCTGACGAATTCGTCAGATGAATTCATCAGATCTCAAATGATCTTGTCTAATAGCAGATGATTCTATCAAATCAGAGGCGATCCTGACTGCTTCAAAAATTAGAATCTTCATCAGACATCCGGATTAGGTATGACTTTCTAATCTTGCCTTTTTTCTCTGTTTTCTATCTAATTTTGTTCTTTGTATTCATTTAAATCTGCATCTTCATATAGAATAGCTTAGACGCATTTTTTCTAAACTTAGTACTTGAATGTTTAAAGCTAAAACTAAACACATCAAACACATTTCCAACCTAGGTGCAGAAACTACCATTAAATGTTTCCTGGTGAACCCACCATCCATCGAAAAATCACCATAATACACCTCCCCCGAGAGGTGGGACCTTCGCAAGGCCTCTCAGTCCAAGGTACCGTGCCATCCTTTTCACATCCCCCTTCCGGACACGGATCCTATAGCCTGAAGGTAAGGGTGTGAAAAATTTGGAGCGATACACTTATATCTCTAAAATTCCTTGATTCCTCATTACTTTTTATGAAGTTAGCTTCCTCGTCATTATCTACAACTCTATCTATTTTTGGAAATTTCCCTTTCTCTTTTTATGAAGCCTTCAATGCAATATCTTTTATTGGAACCTGATGCTTACTTACCCTCATCTCATAAGTTGTGATATTTCCTTGTAATTATTTCATTGTTAGCTTGTTGATATCCATTGTTTCTTCTATTGCTAAAACCTTAGCATCATATTTCATGGGAAGTGATCTCAAAACCTTTTGAGTAACTTCTGATTATTTCATCTCAAATTCTAGGCCTCTCATGGTGTTAGTAATCTCATCAACTCGAAGTAAAAACTTTACAATATATTCAAAATATTTCATTTTCAATTCCTCAAATATTTTTCTATGATTTTGTAGTTTTGCCAACTTTACCTTGAAATCTCCTTCATAAGTATTCCACAACTTGGTCCACATCTCATTAGCTGAATTACATACCATAACCTTTGCAAAATCTATCTCTCATAGCCCACTCAAAATATAATTCATTGCTCTTGCAATGATCTCAACCAATTTCTTGATAGTCTTATCTGCCTCAGGATCACCTTCAACCTTATACTCTTTTTAAAACATTTGCAATACCTCATATCTTTGTGATATCAAGTAGTTCTTCATCCTCATGCTCTAGAAAGTATAATTGTTACCATAAAACAGTGGATTCTTATTTGTAGATGATCCATTTTGTGAAGCCATATGTGTTCTTGTAGAATCTGCCCTCAAGATGTTAGGTTTTCCAAAGGAACCCGCTCTGATACCAATTGAAGAACACAAGCTTATACTGAGAGAGGGGGTGAACAGTATAGCGCCCACTTTTTACTTTCTTTCCAAACCAATATGAATTAATGTCCTTAATTGCAATAACCAAACATAGCAATGTGCATTAATAATTCAGATAGCAATAGTAAGAAATAGCACATGTCACCATACACAATTGAGACACAAGATTTAACATGGTTCCCCCAATGTGGGGTACTCCACAAGATAATATCCTTATAATATTTCACACAAAAATAAGGATCATTATCCAATACAATGATTTATTTGATCTTCTCAAAGCTAGGCAATAACAAGCTCACATAGAACTTGTCCAAATCTGCATAACAAGCTCACATAGAACTTGTCCAAAATTGCTCAACAAACTCACACAAATTTTTCCAAATATGCTCAACAAGCTCACATAGAACTTGTCCAAATATACTCAACAAACTCACTAAGAACTTGTCCAAATATCCTCTATCAATCTCACCAAGAACTCGCTCAAATCTTCTCCAATAAGCTCACTAAGAACTTGTCTAAAACTGCTCTAGCAAGATCACCAAGAACTTGCTCAACTCTGCTCAATAGGATTAATCAGAACCTCATCAAAATTTATCCCAAATCTGTCCTCAAATATGTCTAAAACTATCCACAAGTATGTCCCAAAAACTATCTTCAAAGCCTTCTCAAAGGCTCAATCAATCATACACAAATTACCATAAATCTGTCTAGAAATCTATCCCAAGGGCCTTCTCAAAGGCTTAATCAATCATGCTCAAGTAGTACTCAAATCTCATCAACAAATCTATGAAGGCAAGGCTCAAAGTTGAACTCAACAATGAATGGCAATGCACTCTACAATGCATGACAATAATTATCCACAATGATCTCAACTCAAGTCAAATCATAGAAGCATAAAGAAAATTATTAGAGACTCCATATGTTCTATGCTCAATTTCAAATCAAATCAAAATTATAGAATAGTTTGTTTCATGGGACTTGAACAATCACCTCACACAATCACTTGACTAGACTCAATCAACTCAACTCAACCAATCACCACAAGGGATAACTCTTTCTCACAAAACCCTAGTCCAAGCATGTATCAACCAACTCAAATGTTTCCAACAATGCTCAATCACAAATCTCACATAACAATGATACTCATGTTATTTTCAAGTTATTTACATAACCAATGGGCTTCAACAACTATGCTTATAAAACAAGGTTTAAACACAACTCTCAAACCAATAAATCTTGAAGCATTCAACCAACCACTTTCGAAAAGGAAACCACAATCAATCATTTTCACTTCAATGATATTTCAGAAATCAACCACCATAAACAATCAATAGGAGAATGTCCCCATATCATTTTGATGCCAATAAAATCTACCACACTAAACACAACTTTCCTTTCCAATATTAATAAGGGTTAGTGGAATTTAAATAATAATCACAAGATAAAGCATAACTCAATTTACACATTTTTACTCCAACTTAATAAACACATCCACCAAAGTCCTTTTAATAAAAATCCTTATCAAAAATAATAATCAATAAACCTCTCAAAATTTATTTTATAACAACTCTTTATTTCTCCTAAATATTAATTCTCAATTTCATGAACATCAAATTAAATCAACAACTCATCCACATTTGAAATAATAATCATAGCCCTTATAAAACAAAGTTTAATTCAAAACTTTAATTATTCCTAACCACCTTATAACTCCAACTTAGGGCTTAACAAAAATAATTAGAGCAAAAACGTATTTACCTCCTTAAGGGGATTCGAACCCCCGACTTGCCCACACCGTGAGTGCCTTAGTCGTGGCTAAGGTTGCCACATGAGGTAGCCACTCGTTCGTAAGGGAAAGGCACAACGTTCCTTAAAACCTTTCCCCCCTTTTCATAAATCAAAAGAGCTTCGAGCGCTTTTATTCCAATGCCTTTCGAACACAATCAAGGGGATTAAAAACCTTGACGTTTGTGCTGCCACACACCTTAGGCAAAAGCCAACTTCCAATGTGCCACTCTGCCCATGATGACTTTGGACTTTGACCAACCTTCATTTATTTGATACTTCTACTTTCTAAAATATTTTTGCACCAGCTCAATTCGGATGCTTAGACAACGATTATTAACCACGAGCACGGATCAGTTTATGACCCTTAGGTATCCCCTTTATATAGCCTTCTTATTATTTTTGATGATGTCGATGGAAATCTTGCATATTTAATTTTAAATTTAAATTTAAATTTTCAATAATTAAAATTTAAACTAAATATTAAAAATTAAATATCTCCATCATCGGGGCACCTTTTTCAACGAAACGAAAGGCCAACTTGGATTTTAAGAAAAACCCAGTTCAAATATACCATCCATGGTTTTAAATAAAACCTTTTATTTTTCCTGCGTTGGTTTTCTCAAAAAACCTGTATTTATCCATGTTTTCCAAAACATCATTTGGACACCAAAACTCAATGTGATCCATGTGACATCAATAACAACATAAAATAACTAAAATTACCAAAAATCTCCCTCTTTGTCATTTATGGCAACACCTCTAATGCAAAATCCATAATAACTGTAAAAACCATCTTTGAGAATCAAATTTGCTGCCCCTGACTCAATAATCTCTATGGAGGCTGATCCCCCTAACTCAATGCTCTCTTTGGAGGCTACTCCCCTAACTCAATGCTCTCTCCCTTACTCAAATCTCTCCCCCTTTGACATCAATGGCAAAAGGGACACCTATGGGGCTAAAATATATGACTCTTAAGCATAGCCCCCTCACCACCTTCTCTCTTGAGGTGATTAATTTTGGGTTGGGAGTACTTTTACTCCCATATTACATTATTTCTTTCCTTTATCAAATTTATTCTATATTTTTCTGATATCCTTCTCTTGATCTTCTTGCCTTGAACCTGTTTGACCTTCTTGCCTTGAACATGTTTGACCTTCTTTCCTTGAACTACTACACCATTTTGTAATATGTCCAAAGTTATTGCAGTTAAAATACTTGATATTGTAGCCTTTGGATGGTGCCGATATCCTAAAATATTTCTTGAAATAATTTCCATATCCATTCCTTTCCTAAACCCTGTATTGTGAAGTTCTATTTTCATGACCATTATGACCATGACTTCTGAATTATGTAGCTCTAAAACCAAAACCGTGTTTCTCATTTCCTTTGCACTGAGAAGCTCTATGACCAATCTTGTTACATGAGAAGCAATGTTCTTGAAAACCATACCTTCTTCCCTTAATGTTCCTTCTATCAAAATCAAACTTCTTTGATCCATAGACCCTACACTGTATAGCCCTGTGTCCAAATCCATTACAAGAAAAACAATGTCCTTGAAAAGCCCTTTGTTCATGCATTGGTTCCTCATACCTTTCTTAACCATTATTCCTATGATCATCTTCAACTTGTGCATTGCATTCTTAAACTTTCCTTGTAGTATCTAAATCATTTTCCATAGTTTCTTCCTTGTTTTTCTCTTCAAGTATTTCTTTTAATTTTGAACTTGATTCACCTATCTCAAAACAAGAACCAAACTAAATATTTGGAGCCATAGGAACTTTGAAACTTTTTTCATAACACTAAGGTGCTTCCTTGCTTTCATCTTTTATAACTTCCTTTCCTTTTGAGTGTGACTTTTCTTGGAAATAGGATACAAATTTAAAATAAGTTTTCACTCCTTTTTGAACCTTTTCATTTAATGTGTCATATCCTGTTGTTATTACCCTTAGTTCTTCATTCATCCTTTATTCTATTATTTTTGCATTTTGAAGCTCTTATCTGAGATTACTGATTGTCTATAGAAGTTCTTCTTTGATTTTAATATCTATTCGAATCTTGTTTTCAAGATTTTTGTATTCTTCTTTTAGCCTTTTGAATTTTGATTTTTATTTTCTTGGCTCATCCTCTTCTTTTTCTATTACCAAAAGTGAGAGTTATTTATCTTCATTTTTACTGATACTATTAAAATCTTCTATAGCAAACAAACTCTCAAGATTTCTTTGACCATGCTTGTTTCCTTGATGCGTCATCTCATCTTCACTATAACTGAAACCATTGCAATATCCTGATATGTGATGTCTTTGACCACACACAAAGCACTGTTCTATTTCACCTTCTATTCCTAGGAGTAGGTAGATGTTCTTCCTTTTTATCATCTGATTTGTATCTTTCACTATGATCTGAGCCATCACTTGCTTCTACAATGTAGTAAGATTTATTTGCCTTACAAATTTTTTTTCTTCTCATGCCTTTTTTTCTTGTATCTGTCATCTTTGTCATGCTTATGCTTTCCATATTATTTTCTTATGTGACTCTATTTTTATCATCACTATTTTTTTTTTGTGGACACTTGTATGCATAGTGACCAAGATCACCAAACTTGTAGCATCTGACCAAGATCACTATTTTTCTTTTGTGGACACTTTTAGCATAGTTACCAAGGAACCCGCTCTGATACCAATTGAAGAACACAAGATTATACTGAGAGTGGGGGTGAACAATATAGCACCTAATTTTTACTTTCTTTCCAAACCAATATCAATTAATGTCTTTAATTGCAATAACCAAACATAGCAATGTGCATTAATAATTTAGATAGCAATAGTAAGCAAGAGCACAAGTCACCATACACAATTGAGACACAAGATTTAACGTGGTTCCTCCAATGTGGGGTACTCCACAAGATAATATCCTTATAATATTTCACATAGAAATAAGTATCATTATCCAATACAACAATTTATTTGATCTGCTCTCATGGTGTTAAAATGGCGTCTCTCATGTGTGTGATGCTTTGTGATGTTGATGGTTTCATTAATGCTTATACTTCTATTTGGGAAATTTTTTTATGTTATACTGTTCACCCCCACCCCCCTCTAAGTATAAGCACATGTTCTTCATCACTTACCTAGATTTTATCTTCACCCTCTGTCATGTTTTAATATTGACCACAAAAATTGAGTCATTGAAACCCTAACATGCCATTGGAGATATTATAAAAAGGAGTCATTTTGATGACTCAACTCCTAATTTTCCCTAAGTTGAATAAGTTTTTTTGGAATCCCTAAAGCTTTTGGACTCCCTAAGTCATTTTTTCCTAAGAGGTATCAGTCTCCTTGCTATCATTTTCATCAATTGTCGTCGCCTCTGCATCCACTATGATTCACTTTGCACGAACTAGATCTTCTTTTGCACCCTATATCTCAGTACTTAGAATGCCTCTTCAAGTTTCCTATGCACCTATGGGTGCTTCCTATCATCCTTGAGCACCTCTAGGCACTTTCTACCATCACTGAGCACCCATGGGTATTAGCAACCCTAGTTCTATAGCCCCACTACCCCTCATGTGTTGCTAGGACATATGCACACCATTTTATGCAACAACAATGAATATTAGAATATAACAAGTGAGTTTGAGACAAGGTAAACTATTCATTGCATTATATTTTAGTATTCTTAGATTTGTTTACAACATTATTTTTGCAACTTGAGTTTTCAATAATTTTATTTTTGAGGGTCTCACGGAGTGGAGCCCTCATAGGTATTGCTAAATCTTGTTACTATTTTCTTTGTGCAGATATAGGAGTCATGTTTATTGGTAGTTTTTAAAGCTTGAGTGGTCCTACATAGGATATTAGAAAGCCCACTCACCTCTGTTGGAATTATACCAAGCGTGAAGACACCACTACTATATTTTTACTAGGGTTTTGGATAACCCTAGTGTATTGTAATCATTGTATCAAGTATAATAAGTTTTGTAACCCCATATTTGGGGTACATTTTATTATAACATTGAATATCCATGGGAAACATGATAAAATTTTATTTCATTGTGTAATTTTTTGTGTTACACTGCTTATTTAATTCTATAGTTCATATTTTGGTGTTGTTTGATTTGCATTCACAAATGGTGATCATAGTGGGACATTCAAAATATAGATACTTAATATCATAAAAATCTTATTATATGTATTAATGTATGTAGATAAGAAGTTGGATGCCCTACCCACATTGGTGATATTTGTGTTGTCCAACATAGTGGCCACAAATAGTACTGGTTGTCATTTCCCATGGAACCTTATCCTCAAGTGTATGTGTGGGCTCCTGCCTTATTGGTGTAGTTGTTCTAAGAGCTATATGAGATGAGGAGGTGGAGGTACCAAGAACTAGGCTCTAGTTTGCTACTACAATGCTGGGATTGGGAGCACTTCAGTGTGGCTTGACCTATGGGTTTACTAGCTAGGGTATGGTTTATGGAGTAGCCTTATGTTATGAGGTGGTCGATGTCAGAGGAGGTGCAACCGAGTCATCAAGTTTGGAAGAGTTAGTGGTATAGGGATTTGTGGGTTGGATTGGTAGTGGCTCAAGTGGTATGGAGGACATGGTGAGGTGCCATTTGGACAGGTGATGGGGAGCATCTATGTTGGGTGCAACATGTTATATGGGTGGTTGGGAGGCACACAAATAAGGTTGAATTGATCCAATTCTCATGGGTGCTACTATAGTTTAGATTGAGGTAGGGGGTTCCTAAGGCACCCATGCTTTATAGGTATCATCGAGATTAGATGGATCTCCCTTGTGTTGAGGTATGGAGGTCTACTTATGAGGATGATGAGTAGATGTATCTCCTCCATGTGGATGATGCGGGTATTACTGAGGAGTGTGATGCATGGTTCATGGCTCATCCACCATAAATATCAAGTCCAGTAGTGGATTGGGATAATGGATATGGGGATGAGTCTAAGGATATTGATGAGTCTCCTAAGTTCTAGAGTCACCTTCAAGCTAGCAGTCAGAGGAGGTGGACTAGGAGGACAACAGAGTAGGATCTATATTTTGGAGGGTATGGAAGGAGCACAAAGGATAGGGATGAGGTTTTGTATGGGCATCTTGGTCAGAGTGAGGAATATTGGGTGATATTGGAGTAGCTAGTGGTAGAGCGGGATGCTATGGTAGCAATTTAGGATGTAGAGATAGGTAGGATGTAGAATGGGGAGAGGGCTCGAGATGTTGAGATATAAAATCGAGATGCGAAGGTAGCTCAACTATGGGTAAATATGGAGGTACAACCAATTATAGGTGGATGCGAGAACAAGATCACAAGGCTCCAGGTAGAGCCACTAGAGAAGAGTCACTGGTAGAGACATGATGTACAATAATTTTGGGCTTGGAATGGATATATTTGGTTGTTTGAGGATCAAATGATGGAGCATGATATTGGGCTTCCAGATACACCCTCCTCATCCATATTTGGTTCTTCTAGGTCTAGTGATTCTAGCTATAGCTCTAGGTCTAGAGCTCCTTTAGGGTTAAAAGGGTCCTCTTATAGAACAACACCAAAATATGAACTATAGAATTAAATAAGTAGACAACACCAAAATATGAGCTATAGAATTAATCCAAAATCTAGCCACTTGTCCATACATATTTTCTTGCCAAATTTACCCATTATTTATATATATCCATATATACTTATTTAATATATATTTAAATAATAATATTTTATATATTTTATTTATATATATTTAATATATATATATATATATATATATATATATATATATATATATATATATATATATATATATATATATATATATATATATGAATTAATCCCATCCATCCATCATGATCTAATCCTAGCCATTCATCCGCCTTAATCCATGCCACATGTCCAAATTTAATCTCCACCCTCTATCATGTTTTAATCTTGAAAACACAAATTGTGTCATTGAAACCCTTGTTGGGATTGTATTATTTATAAAAATGGTTACAATATATAGGCAGAAGGTCTATATTCAACACATGACACTTGTTAAGAGAAACTGACAAGTGTCAAGGTGAAGGCATAAAAAATGGGGGCAGTCATTAATTTTCAAGCTATCTGGTTTCTGATCCATTTAAAAAATGGAGAGCATACTCCCTAGGCTTGAAAAAAAATGGGGAAAAATATGAGAGGGAGATGGGGGAGGGAGGATTTCCATGAGGGAAATCCCCCCTTAGGGGTTTCACAGGGCAGGAAAAGCCTGCTCTGATACCAAATGTTGGGACTGAAATTGAAGGGGTTGTGTATTATTGATAAAAATGGTTACAATATATAAGCATAAGCCTATATTCAACACATGACACTTGTCAAGAGAAACTGAAAAGTGTCAAGGTGAAGGCATAGTGCACTTTAACTCTAACAACCCTAACATGACCTAGAAGATATTATAAAGAGGATTCATTTTGACTACTCAACCCCTAAGTTGGCTAAGTTTTCTTTGAATATCTAGATATTTTAGAGTCCCTAAGTCCTTTTACCCTAAGAGGTCTAAGTATCCTTGCCATCATTTCCATCCATTGTCATCACCTCTGCATCCACTGTCGTCCACCTTGCACAAACTAGATATTCTTTTACAACTTCTGTTTTAGTCCTTAGAATGCCCCTCTGAGTTCCTCGAGTGCCTTTAGGTGCTTGCTATCATCCTCAGGAACCTCTAGGTCCTTTCTACCATCATTGATCAACTTTGGGCACATCCTACCATCATCGAGTACCCGTGGGTATTAAAAACCCTAATTTTGTATCTGTGCATCATTTTCTACAACAACGACGAAGATCAGAATACAAAAAGTTAGCATGAGACAATGTAAACAATTTATTGCATTATATTTTAGGATTCTTAGATTTGTTTAATTTTACAACTAGGGTTTTGAGTAATTTTATTACTGAGGGTCTCATGTAGTGGAGTCCTCATAGGTATTTCTAACTCTTGTTGCTATTTTCTATGTGCAGATCTAGGAATCAAGTTCATTGGTATTTGTTAAAATTGAGTGAACCTGCATAGGATATCAGAAAGCCCAATCACCTCTATTGGGATTAGATTGAACATGAAGACACCACCACTATTTGTTTACCAGGGTTTCAAAGAATCCTAGTGTATTGTAATCATTGTATAAAGAAAAATAAGATTTGTAACCCCATATTTGGGGCACATTTCATTATAACATTGAAGATCCATGAGAAACACAATAAAAGTTTATTTCTTTGTACAATTTTATGTGTTACATTACTTATTTAATTCTATATTTCATATTTTGGTGTTGTTCAATTTGTATTCATAAATGGTGATCATGGTGGGACCCACAAAGGGTTATAAATTTTAATTTATCTTCTCATTGACTTGTGGTTTTATGTTTTTATGTTGTAGGTTTTTAGAAAAATATATCGCGTGACTTTTGCAGACACAGGGTTTCTAAAAAATTGTAGGAGTTGAACAGAAGGTACGTGGATGCCCTGAAAAACTTGTGAAACATACAAGAAATAGCCAGGTGCATTTCACAGGAACCCAGAGGTGTTTCATAGAGAGGAGGAAAGATACATAGGCTTATCTATAAGTCTACCTAAAAATCCCAACCCCTCTTTTTTTACGTATTTTTATGCTTTTACATATTTTTTGTTAAAAGAACATTCAAATTCTATTAAAAATAAGCATGATTAATCTACATTTTAGGCTTTATATTAGTTTTTGCATCCATATTTCATTCGCACATTTAACATTTCCAATTAAAATTTCATTGTTTTTTGGTGTGTTGCACTTAAAACCTTCATTATTTTTGCATATGAATGGTTAATTGCATACAATAGTCTGCATTTTTAGGGTTAGGAATTTCTCCTTTTGTTGGTCTAAGTAGGAACAACATTAGTATATTAAAAGTACCCTTGCATTTGGTGATTCAAGGTGGAAGAGTAGACGAACCCTCCTCTGTTTAGAGAGTGGTCTTAAGTGGTGTACTCTACTTATTTTGGAAAAATTAATATTTTTGGTGCTGGATTCTAATTTAGACTCATGAAATCAGTTACTCTTGACATTGCATTATATTTTAGTATTCTTATATCTATTTACAACATTATTTTTACAACTAGGGTTTTCAATAATTTTATTTATGAGTGTCTCACGCAATGGAGCCCTCACAGGTATTGCTAACTTTTGTTACTATTTTTTGTTTGCAGATATAGGATTTATGTTTATTGGTAGTTGTTAAAGTTTGAGTGGTCCTACATATGATATTATAAAGCCTTCTCACCTCTATTAGGATCAGACCAAACGTGAAGACACCACCACTATTTTTTTACTAGGATTTTGGAGAACCCTAGTGTATTGCAATTATTATATAAAGTATAATAAGTTTTGTAACCCCATATTTGGGGCACATTTTATTATAACATTGAATATCCATGGGAAACATAATAAAACTTTATTTTATTGTGCAATTTTATGTGTTACACTGCTTATTTAATTCTATAGTTCATATTTTGGTATTTTTTGATTTGCATTCACAAATGGTGATCATAGTGGTACATTCAAAATATAGATACTTAATGTCATCAAAGCCTTATTATATGGATTAATATATGTAGATAAGAATTTGTATGCCCTACCCACATTGGTGATGTTTCTGTTGTCCAATATAGTGGCCCCAAATAGTACTAGTTGTCATTTCCCATGGAACCTTATCCTCAAGTGTATGCATGGGCTCCTGCCTTATTGGTGTAGTTTTTCTGAGAGCTATACGAGGTGAGAAGGTGGAGGCACCATGAACTAGGTTGTAGTTTGCTACCACAATGTTGGGGTTGGAAGCACTTCGGTGTGGCTTGACCTATGGTTTTACCAGCTAGGGTATGGGATAGGGAGCAACCCTATGCAATGAGGTGGTCGGTATGAGAGGAGGTGCAATCGAGTCATCCAATTTGGAATAGTTACCGGTATTTGGATTTATTGGTTGGATTGATAGTGTCTCAAGTGGTATGGAGGCCATGGTGAGGTGCCATGTGGACAGGTGATGGGCAACATCTGCATTTGGTGCAGCATGCTAGATGGGTGGTTGGGAGGCACACAAAGAAGGTGGAGTTGATACAATTCTCATTGGTACTACTATAGTTCAAATTGAGGTAGGGGGTTCCTAAGGCACCCATGTTGTATAGGCATAATCGAGATGAGATGGATATCTCTTATGTTAAGGCAAGGAGGTCTACTTATGAGGATTATGAGGAGACCTCGATTTGGATGATGCGGGTATTACTAAGGAGTATGATGCATGGTTCATGACTCATCCACCATAAATATTGAGTCCAGTAGTGGATGGGGATAATGGGGATAGGAATGAGACAGAGGATGTCGATGAGTATCCTAAGTGCTAGAGGCACCTTTGAGATGGCAGTCAAAGGAGGTAGACTAGGAGGACAACATAGGAGGTTCCAGATTTTGGAGGAAATGGAAGGAGAACAAAGGATAAGGATGAGGTTTCGAATGGGCCTCTTGGTCGAAGTGAGGAATATTAGCTGATATTGGAGTAGTTTGTGGTAGATCGGTATAATATGGTAAAAGCTCAAGATGTAGATATAGGTAGGCTACAAAACAGGGAGAGGGCTCGAGATGCTAAGATAATGGCTTAATGCGAAGGTAGCTTGACAATCGGTAAAGCTATAGTCATAACCGATTATAGGTGGATGTGAGAATAGGATCATGAGACTTTAGGTAGAGCTACTAGAGAATATGTACAATGCTTTCAAGCTCGAGATGGATATATCTGGTTGCTGGAGGATCGACTGATGGAGCATGATATTGAGCTTCTAGATACACCCTCTTCATCCATATTTGGGTCTTCTAGGTCTAGTGAGTCCAGGAATAGCTCTAGTTCTAGAGATCCTTCAAGGTCATAGGGGTCCTCTTATAGAACAACACCAAGATATAAAGTATAGAATTAAATAAGTAGACAACACCAAAATATGAACTATATAATTAATCCAAAATCTATCCACTTGTCATTCATCCATAGTTTCCTACCACATTTACCCATTATTAATATATATTTATATATACTTGTTTAATATATATTTAAATAATAATATTTTATATATTTTATTTATATATTTAATAAATATATATATGAATTAATCCCAACCATCCATCATGATCTAATCCTAGCCATTCATATTACTTAATCCATACCACATAACAGGATTTAATCTCCACCCTCTGTCATGTTTTAATCTTGACAACACAAATTATGCCATTGAAACCCTAATATGCCCTTAGGAGATATTATAAAAAAGGACTTACTTTGAAAACTAAAACCCTAATTTGCCTAAGTTTTCCCTGAATATCTAGATATTTTAGAGTCCCTAAGTCCTTTTTCTCTAAGAGGTCTAAGTATCATTTCCATCATTTCCATCCATCACCATCACCTCTGCATCCACTGTCATCCACCTTGCATGAACCAGATATGCTTTTGCAACATTTTTTTGTCCTTCAAATGCCCCTATAAGTTCCTTGAGTGTCTCTAGGTGCTTCCTATCACCTCAAGCACATATATGTGCTTTCTACCTTCATCGAGCATCTTTGGACACCTCCTACCATCACTGAGTACTTACGGGCATTCACATATCTAATTTTGCAGTCTCACTACCACTCGAGTTTCACTAGGGCATATGCACATTATTTTTTGCAACAAAAATGAATATCAAAAGACAAAAAGTTAGCATGAGAGAAGCTAAATAGTTTATTACATTATATTTTAGGATTCTAAGATTTGTTTATAGCATTTATTTTACTAGGGTTTTTAGTAATTTTATCACAACGGGTCTCATGCAGTGGAGCCCTCACAGCAATTGCTAAATCTTGTTACTATTTTCTATGTGTAGATCTAGCAATCAAGTTCATTGGTAGCTATTTAAGCTTGAGTGATCCTGCATATGATATCATAAAGCCCACTCACATTTGTTCAGATTATACCCAACGTGAAGACACCACCATTATTTTTTTACTAGGATTTCGAATAACCCTAGTGTATTGTAATCATTGTATCAAGCATAAGATTTTCAACCCCATATTTGGGGCAAATTTATTGTAACATTGAATATCCACGGGAAACATAATAAAAGTTTATTTCATTGTGCAAGTTTATGTTTTATATTTCTTATTTAATTCTATAGTTCATATTTTGATGTTGTTCAATTTGCATTCACAAATGATCGTGGTGGGACCCACAAAGGGTTATATATTTTAATTTATCTTTTCATTAAATTGTGGTTTTATGTTTTCATGTTGCAGGTTTTTAGAAAAATAGATCGTGTGAATTTCACATAATCAAGATTTCTAAAAAATTGTAGGAGTTAAACAGAAGGTGCGTGGATGCCCTGTAAAACTTGTGGGACATACAAAAATTCCCAGGTGCATTTCATAGGAACCCAGAGGTGTTTCGTAGAGAGGAGGAAAGATACATAGGATTATTTATAAGTCTACCTAAAAACCCTAACCCCTTAGTTTTTACGTATTTTTATGTTTTTATAGAAATTGTGTTAAAAAGAACATCATTAAAATTATATTAAAAAAGTATGATTAATCTGCTCCTTTAGGCTTTAGATTAGTTTTTGCATCCATCTTTCATTCACACATTTCACATTTCCAATTGAAATTTCATTGTTTTCTGGAGTGCTGCACTTAAAAAAACTTCATTATGTTTGCATATGAATGGTTAATTGCTTGCAATAGTGTGCATTTTTAGGGTTATGAATTTATCCTTTTGCTGTTCTAAGTAGGAACAACATTAGTATATTAAAAGTACCCACACATTTGATGATTCAAGGTGGAAGAGTAGATGAAGCCTCCTTTGTTTAGAGAGTGGTATTAAGTGGTGTACTCTACTTCTATTGGGGAAATAAATATTTTTGGTGTTTGCTTCTAACTTAGACTCATGAAATTAATTATTCTTGATATTTTGTGTACACCATACAAAAATAGAAATATTAAAAGGAACCACACACAACACACATCACTTTAAATAGTAATGTTTTGTATTTCATCATGAACCATTGCTTGAGATTTGGTGATGGTGGGTTTCATCTCCATCCACCAATCTCTGCCCTTAGACACTTTAGGACATCCCTAAGCAAACTTGTTGGACTTCATCACCAGTAAGAATCTCATTTCCCATCCAAGCCATAGTTTTTACCTATTTTAATTTAGATTAGTTCATCAAATTACACAAAACAAAAAAAAACACTAAAACGAGATTAAGAAAAAAACAAAGGTAAGACACATTTTGTTACATAAACATAGGATTAGATTGCTTGTTTGATTTTATGATTTTTTCATTCTGCATTTTATTTTATGGCACATTATATAATTGGTATTATTTTATGGTATTAACAAGAAATTAAGCTAAAAAAATGAATCAAATATCCACAAATCAAACCACTTTAGCAATGGAGTGTTCATCATCACCTTATACCAACACTTCCATGATCAATCCCCCTAGTGTGATATATGTAAGTCATTCAAATTTGTGTATGGGTCCATCACACACTATGTCATCCACACAGTCATTTCACATGGCTATTCCATAAATTGAGTCATCCTCACCTACCTTTGGTCACCACATCACCCATATAGATATGGCCCAAGTAGAAGCTCTTCAGATATATGCTAACTATATCTTAGAGTCAGTACCTAACTCACCTAGGTATGATTTTATTTTCTAGTAGGAAATTGTCTCCTTCCAACCTTTAAGCCTTACCCAGGTGTACAATAATCCTCTTTTTGAGGTATCTGTTGCACCTTCCTAATATTTGTCTATACCAAAATCATCATGTTCCCAAAGCACATCCATCCCATCCTCATACATCTTAGTATATTGTAATTCCTTTTATGAAACACATGTTAATATTGCTTCATAAGTACCCGCATCCATGCCATCTAGTGTCCCCCATCAAGTTGTAATTCCCATTGTAACTTACCCCAACCTACCTCGTAAATCTGATCTACATCCACTCCATCAACCATTGATATGAAAATACATGAAATTTGGGAACATCTCAACAAATTTCTTAAGAAGTAATAAAATGCTCAACAACAAGTTCAGGTGATCAACCCTAAGCTTCAACCTATTTCCACTCAGTCCATATTTGTTAGCCAAAGTCCATATTGGGTACCACAGTCTTCTATGGTTTCCATTCCAACACTGTCGCAAAACCATATCCATTCTATTCCTATCAGCCAACCTATCCAAAGCCCTTATACATCATCTCCATATATTCATTCACAATAATTCCTTCATCAACTCCATTATCATCAATACCAATCCACTTCACCAAGTCATAATCACCTCATTACATCTCCACATATTTCCACCTCACCATCATAAAATCATCAAGTGATTTCAGTATATCCACATTCTTAGGGAGGACCCTCGAATTCAGGCTATGCAACAACAAATTGATAGTTTGATGCAACATACTCCTGGTATGATAAACCATAAGCCTACCCTACATCAACTGATCCATCAACCATTTCATCCTTTGGTACCATCACTGCCATATCCGATAGATTTCACAATACCAAAGTTTGATAAATTTAAAGGGATAGAGAACCCTAAAGAACACGTGAGCTCATTTGTTCATTCTTACTTTAGAATTCAGAGCAATGATGCTCTAATGCTTAGAAAATTTCCTCAAACATTATGGGGTGATGTTGTAGAATGGTATAATCATTTGCCCAACCATATTATTTATACTTTTGAGCAATTGGTTGACAAATTTCTTGAAATATTATTCCTCAATATAAGAAAGAAAGACTCATTATCCGATATATATGATTTAATACAATATTATGATGAGTCTATCTATGATTTTGGTAATCATTGGAGGACTGTTATCACAAAATTGCCATTTTACCTACCAATGGAGGAGCTAACCTTATTGTTCACTAAGAGTTTCTTAAAATCCATCTCTTGGTTATTGCAACTACAACAACATAGATTATTTGATGAAGTGCTTTCCCAGGATAGCAAAATTGAGGAGATAAAAATCCAAGGAGTGATTAAGCCTAATAAGAAATAATGATAAAACAAAGGCTAATATAAAGGAAGTTATTTTGGCTCGACAAAATCAAATTAGGCCAATCCAGCTAATTCATCCAATCAAGTAAATATAGTGGTTATGAGATAACTAGTAATGGTTCAAAAACAATCCATGAAACAATAACTATGACAAATTGAATATCATGTGGTTCTCTCAACTACTCAATCAAGACAAAACACAATGCTAGTTGTGGAAAACCAACCACATCGATAATCTGTTTGACAACCCTATCAATATACCCCATTGGTTGAATCTTATACCTCCATTTTATGTAGGTTATATAACACAAATCAACTTTCCTTTCTTGAGGTTAAACCTGATGATCCCACTAAATATAGTAAACACTACAAGGAGCATTTGTTTTATCCTTATCATAGATAGAATGGACATGATATCAATAACTACCATCAATCCAAAGATAGAATACAAGACCTTATTGAGTTAGGAGCTATCAAGATTGACAATCTTCTAGCTTAACAAAATCAAAATCTTGGGATTTATCAAACACCACTTCCTCATAATGAGGAAGCAAAACCAACAATAGGAGGGTCAAATACCAATATTCCTCCTAATCAGGTTAATCATATTCAACAATACCAAGGTTTTGTGGATTCTATTCATGTAGTAACCCGAGGTCAAAAACAACGCTCCAATCAACAAAATGTTCAACAATAGTCTATTCAATCACCCATATCTCCACAGGAAAGTGTGTATCAACCCACCACATTATCATATCCCATCCAATTTTCCACCAATCCCTCCTATCCAACCCATATTTCGGCCCATACATCTCAATCCATTCATCCTTCCAATTGTCCATCTAGGACAACCATTTGATTGAGTAGTCGATTAACCACAAGCTTAAAAATGGCTTCAACCAAACTATCTATATATGAGCTAATCCAAAAATATCCTCCGTATTTTGAAGCATTAATGGATATTATAATTTTCATTGAACTTCAATCTCAATATGCCAATGTATTTAACAATTTTGTGGGGAATATTCAAACATGTATGGAACCATACATTACTTTATATGATTTTGAGATCAAACCAATACCATCAAAGTCATTGGAACCTCCATTACATATCATGGCTCAAATTGATAGTAAGCCTTTCAAAAGATTTTTAATTGATACCATCTCCTCCATAAACATCATCACCACATCTGGCTTTCAACATCTCAAGCTTCCACCAGACCATATCACCAAATCCTCTTTTACCTTGAAAGAATTTAATGATGCTCTCTGCTCCATAGTTGGCACTTTTGTTTTGCCCATCAAAGTGGGGGTCAAAACATTGTATACTATGTTCCACATATTAGAAGGGTCCATGGTGTATAATGTACTCATTGGATGACCTTGGATTAGGGAAATGAGATGTGTTCCCTCTATATTACATCAATGCTTGAAATACGTACATGAGGGACAAGTACATTGCATACCAATAGATGTTAAACCATTTAAGTATTGTAATTTTATCTCAAATCCCTATGATTCCATGCTTCCTTCCACTCATATATTCCTCACATCATAAGTCACTTCATCAACCATCTCATATACACAATCATCTAAAGCCCATATTCCTAAGGAGCTTCCAATAACCAATTCTTATAAGCATTTACTTCCATACCCTCATTATCATAACCATTGACTACATGCACATGTGGTCAAACTCAATATACATTAGCCACATCATAAAAATCCTCCACCACTCTTTCCACATCATTACCAATTCAAAAATCCACCCAGCCAAATCCATCTTCATCCACATAAGCCAATGTATCACAATTTAAAATGATGTATTGTGTGATACCATCATCCAACCATGAGTTAGTTCCATCTACATCAAATCCATCCACATCATCCCAAGTCAAGGTCCACCTCACTAATACTAGTATTGGTGAAAATGTGATCCAAGACATCACAGTTACATTGCTCAACATTCAAACTACTAAGGACTACGATCACCCACGTGACCCACCCTTATCTGTAGGAGCAGTATATAATATGGGTTTAATGCCTAATAGCATTAATTTTATATATGAGAGACTTGATTCATCATCCAATCTAGTTACCCTAGATGAACCCAAATCACAAACACCGATTAATATACAACATATGTTGGATTTTCCATCCCAATATTTTTATATTTTTAATTGGTAAGGACATGGCTTAGGATGGCATGAACATGGAATGCATGACATTATTGATGTTTCATATAGAGAAACACATGACGGTTAAGGTTTAGGTTATCATCCACTTTCATCCACTTCTCTTGAACAAGATTTTCAAAGCTTAAATTTGAATTCAAAAGAAGATATCCATCACATCGATGACTTCGAATATGATATCTACGAAGAATTATATATTATGTCAATAGATTCTAAAAAATCCAAAGAGGAATCAAACCCTATCATTCCACACACTGAACACGATGAGTACTATCTCAAAACATTCCTCATCCATCAGCCTGTATTTCACTTGCTTCTTCAATAATAGTGAGCTGACCCAATTGGTGATCCACCATATTCATAGCATTAATCCATCTCATCGACCATTTTTTTTGTAATATATGTACATAATGAATTTTTTTTTTTTAAAATAAATCAAAAGCAAATTTCAAATTAAAAAAAACAAAATAAAAACAAAAATATTTTGCATGTACATTGCATTTATTTGTGTTGCTTGTTGTTGTTTAGGTTTAAGAGTTCTAGTATTGGTTTTACCAAAAAAGATCCATTCTATTCACCTTTTCCACCCATACATTATCCATTTAAATCAACATGAATCATGTTGACTTATTCACCCCACTCCGTAATCCATATGATTTGGCAAAGCCAATTCCTATTGACAAGAGTCTTATTTATATGGACTAGATTTCCTCACCACCATCATTTTTATAGCTCATCCTATCTAAGGAATTGTTAAGGGCTTTAGCCAACTACATTCCTCCATCACCTCCACCTTCACCTTCACCTTTAGGTCCTAAGTTTTTCCAGGAAAACATAGATGAGGATAATTCAGAAGAGTTTGATGACCTCATAGATGATATTCATCTAATCCCAATGCCCCATCAACTTGAGGAAGATTCTAACATGTATATTGAAGATACTATTCATGTGAACCTTAGTTCAAACACAGAAAATCCCCAAATTATCAAACTTGGTAAAAGTCTATCCACTAATGAACAAGAGCAATTAATTACTCTCCTCAATAAGAAGGGCTTTTTTGTGTGGTCGTATAAAGATATACCTCGTATTGACCCTAACTTGGTTGTCCACAATCTCACCTTACACCCCGATGCTATGCCAGTCAAGCAAAACCTTAGAAGGATGCATCCTCTCATTGCCCTCTTGGTCAAAGAATAGCTTCAACAACTATTAGATGTGGGTTTCATCATACCCATTGACTATCCTGAGTGACTCTCAAACATGGTACCCATTCGTAAGACTAAGGGGACGGTACGTGTTTGCAATTATTTTCTATATCTTAACAAAGTGTGTCCTAAGGATGATTTTTCTCTTCCAAACATTGACACTCTTATCGACACCTATGCTCACCATGAAAATATTTCTTTAATGAATGGTTTTTTAGGATACAACCAAATTTGAATAAATCTTGATGACCAACACAAAACAACATTCACTACACCTTGGGGGACTTTTTGCTTCAAGGTGATGCCCTTTGGCCTCAAAAATATAGGTGCCACTTATCAACGTGCCATGACATACGTCTTCTATGATTACATGCATAATATTATAAAATATTATGTGGATGATATCTTGGAAAAATATAAAACTCGACAAGATCAGATTGGTGTATTGGAAAAGTCTTTGATCGACTTCTAGAGCATAATGTAAGGTTGAACCCCAAGAAATGTGTCTTCAATGTTACATCTAGAAAACTACTAGGGTTTATTATCTCCAAAAGAGGCATTGAGGTGGACCCAAACAAATTCAAGGTCATCATGGAGATGCCTCCTCCAAAAAATTTGAAGGAATTACGTAGTTTACAAGGAAAGGTTCAATGAATCCATCATTTCATTATGTAACTTTCTGAAAAATGTAGGTCATTCAATCACTTGCTATAAAAGGGGGTGTCATTTTCATGAACATATGAATGTCAAAAGTCTTTTATGACTTTAGGAAATACCTGGCTTCTCCACTTGTATTAGATCCTCCTCATTTAGGGGTATCCTTTCATATATATGTTTTAGTAATGGAATTTGCATTAGGGACAATGCTTGCACAAAAGAATGAAAATAATTAAGAGCAAGTCATATATTACATTAGTCGAACATTGGTAAGATATGAAATCAGATATTCTTATGTGGAAAAATTGTGCTTAGGAGTGGTCTTTGACACTAATAAACTCATATATTATATGCTTATTCACACCACATATGTCATAGCTAGAGAAAATCCTTTGTGTTATATTATGTCTTGCACTTACAATAACATTCGCATCGCTAAATGGATAATACTTCTCATTGAATTCGATCTTGATTTTATTAGCCAAAAATCCATTAAATATTAGGTTATATCCAATCAACTTGTGGAATCTCCACTACCTAGTGATCATCCTTTCATTATTGAGATCCCAGATGATTTAGTATTCACTATCACTAAACAAGAAGAAGATATCATTCCTAAGGAAGACGTCGATATCACACTATTATTTGATGGATCTAAGTACAAAAAAAGGTCAAGGTGTTGGATTCATATTTCATACACCCCAGGGGGTGCCCATACCCTTATCATTCAAACTAGACTTGCAATTCACAAACAACAATGCATAGTATGAAGCCTTAATATTAGGTCTTAAAGAAGCTATAGCTATGGGCATTAAGCATACTAGGGTGGTGATTTGCAACTTGTTGTCAAATAGGTAACTGAAGAATACTAATGCAAAGAGCCTACCATTAATATTTACCATGAAGTAGCAATAAAATTTCTCTCTAAGTTTTATTGGTATGATATTTATATTTTACCACATTTGAATAATAGATTTGTAGATGCGATGGCCTCTCTTGGATCATTGATTTTGAAGGATACTTTAGGAGAGGTACAATCCCTCATAATTACAATACTCTCTAAATATACAATTGTTCGTGTTGAATCTAAGGATAAAAATAATATTTTCTTTATCCATTTGGATCCATGTGAGACTTGATCAAACCAAATTATAGCCTTTCTCAAGTTTGTAACACTCCCATCAGATATGTTATAGACTTCTAAATGCACTTTCAAGAAAAATATAACTTGTTTTACTCTCTTATAGGATGTGTTGTGTAGATGTGGTTATGATGGAATCCTCCTTCATTGTCTCAAGTTTGTTGAGGAACAAAGATCCATAGATGAAGCTCATGATGGTACTTGTTGTGGTTATTTTATTGGAATGGCCACTGCAAAACATATTCTACACGGGTTATTATTGGCCCACAATGGAATAAGATTGTTGCACATACGTCAAACATTGTAAGCAATGTCAAGAAAAATGCTAATTTAACTCTTGTAACATCACAAGCATTACAACCTATTCAAAGCCTTTGGCCCTTTCCACAATGGGGTATAGATTTAATTGGTAAAATATCATCTTCTTCCTCGAGACAACATACATTCATAATTACAACCACAAAATACTTGACAAAGTGGGTTGAGGCAATTCTTCTAACCAATATGATATGAATTAGAATTGTGGAGTTTATACTTCATCATATTATTTTTCATTTTGGTATCCCCTCAAAAATAATCTCTAATAATGGCAATTACTTCAAGAACAAGTATGTTCTAGCACTTTGCAAGAAATATAACATTCAACATAGTTTCTAAACTCCTTATTACCAACAAGTAAATGGATAAGCTAAGGCTACCAACAAGACCTTAATTACTATTCTCAAGAAACTTGTTAAAGAAAATCATAAAGATTGGCATACACAAATTCTCTTGGCACTATGGGATTATCGATCAAGCTTTCACATGCCTACTGGGGTAACACCATTTTCATTGGTCTATGGAGCTAAACCAATAATGCCTCTTGAGCTTGATATCCCATCATTGCAAATTTCATTACAATATTTCATAGATGATGATATTGCTAGACAAGCATGTCTTGACCAGCTCACACTTCTTGATGAAAGGTGAGTCAATGCTTTAGAGAATTTATGAGTATATCAAGACCACCTAAATTGTGCTTATGATGCCAAAGTTCATCTATGTGAATTTCAAGTAGGAGATCTTGTACTTAAAGAGAATAAATGAAATACTAATGCTTTGTTGCATCTTCGTGATAAATTCACAGTTAATTGGTTAGGTGCATACATTGTTACTCAAAAAGTGGGTAAAGGAAATTATAGACTTATTAGTCTAGAGGGAGTTGAAAAACATGAACCACTTAATATTATACATTTGAGAGAATTCTATGCATAATATGATTTATATATGTATATATACATGGCTATTACACAAAAATAAAATTACATTTTTTTTTGGTAAGTTAATTATATTAATTCAAAAAGTGCTTTTGAAAGGTGCCATGTCACCTTTTACAAAAATGAACTCAGAGGAACAAGAGGAGGAAAAGATAAACACGGAGAACAGAGCGAATATCATCAAAACTAAAAGGCCTGAAGTCATTACACTCAAAAAGCAACCTAAAGGATTACCAATGATCATTTAGAACAAAGGAACAACACCAGAAGGAAGAAAGGAGGAGACAAGCAGGGACATACCCAACAGCATGCCATGAAACTAGAGGAAATGGAGAACAGCCCAAAATAGTGATTGGGACCAGCAAAAAATGCCATCAAGGAAGAGCATCGAGCTGTAGAAAAGTGTGGACATCAATATTCAAAACATTGTCCTTCGATGCATCCTTCGAGGTCTCTTTCACATTTGGAATCTCCTTCAAACCATCAAGGCATGTATCTTTTGCAATTTCTACAACCTCGTCTTCAGTAGCCCCTCATTTAACATCAGAGGGGGGTTTAGCAGCAGAACCATTGAAATTGTCACAAAAGAAGAACAGGCTAAGGTTGTGTCTCCATTATTTGAGGCTCTTAATGGCTTTACTGATGGCAATGTGGACAAACTCCAAGTGAGTGATGGATGCATTAGTGGCATGGATGACCAGCTTATGGAGAAATTTATCAACCAAATCAGGTGAAGAGGATTGGGTTTTGTGAGGCTTGCCAACGATGGAAGGCGGGGTTTCTAAAACTTCCCTTAGCTTCAGACGTTGGGAGCTTCTAATAGGGGTTGACTCCACCTTAATTTTCTTCCTAGCCATAGGATGGGGTTTTTAAGTTTTGATCTTCCTCTTAAGATTGGAATGTTTAGGACTTGGGTTAGAAGATGAATTCGCTTCATCTGATTCAGGAGTGGGAATGTTACCATTGGGGAAGTTAAGGAGGAGATAGCGATAGAGGACTTTGAAAAGTCCTTGGTGACTTGGAAGGGCATCCTCCTTTTTGTGAGATGTTACAATGGCATAATCGATGGACCAAAAAATTGCAACGGGGATATTCATGGCTTTGGCATCACGAAAGTGATTCACATAGGCGAGATGAAAAAAATATAACTGCAAGTCTAGATTATCACAGGATAGGTATTGCATTATGGGAACTAAAATTTGCTGTAGAGGAGGGGAAATGTGTTCACGATACAACCCATTTCTATAGTTCTTGTGGACATCAATTTTTTTTTCGAAGAAGGTTAGTTCAGCTTCCCAATTATGTTTTTTATGCCGGATCACCTTTTCGTTCAAGGGCTGCCCAGTCAAGCTCA
This sequence comes from Wollemia nobilis, assembly GCA_028583015.1. Lineage (NCBI taxonomy): Eukaryota > Viridiplantae > Streptophyta > Pinopsida > Araucariales > Araucariaceae > Wollemia > Wollemia nobilis. Next base: position 9,541,292 of record JAQPPZ010000992.1, read on the forward strand.
CCAACAGCTCAAAGGAGATATGGTACTGGATCCCATGGATTGTGACATAACCTCTATCCCAAGTGTCAGCAAAAGCCTTTGAAATGGTGTCATCGACCCCTAAGAAGATCTTGAAATAAAATTACATTTCACACATTTAGATTGCATACATTTCATTTGCACATATTTTATTTCACAACATTACATTTTACACCTTGCATTCCACACATTCACATTGTATACATTGCATTTTACACATTGCATTACATAAACTCCATTTCACAAATTGCATTTCATACATTCACAACCACATTTCACATTTCATATTAGGGATCATTTATTCAATTGATATTTAAATTGGTCAAATAATGTCATGTTGCTTTAATCAAGGGCACCTTTAAATTCATTTCATTACACCATTTCGTAAAGATAAATTATCATTTGCAAAGCCATATTTCCATAATACCTAGGTGTTTTTAGTCACTCAACCACTCCTAGTGTTTTAAGAAACCTCCAAATACATGTCAAGTTTTCATTAGGACCAAGACATAATTTTCACTAAAAAAATCTTGAGTTCTAGGAATTGACTCCAAAATACTCTTGAACCAAACACAATCACACATCTTAAAAACATCTTGTCTCAAAGAGAGATAACACCATACTTGGGTTATACCTCAAAGTGGAAAGAGGTATTCCTTGCTTGTACCATCATGCAACATAGTACACAAATATAATGGTTTTCACCACTATCACAATTGCTTCTATAAACAAAAGATAAAGTGCTAAGGATAGTGTACAATTCTCATCATACTTAGGTTGAGAATATGATTCCCCAAAGATTTAAATATTTCATCACACACCATAGATCCTCATGCTATAAGGATAGTACTACATTTCTAGTAAGATGATTAGGTAGTCATCTCCAAAGCCTAAATATCAAATTCTTGGACTATGGGGCTAGTCTCCATCAGAGCTATAGACACTTGAATGGCAGTGGAGTACGCTCATGCATGGTGATACATCTCTTGATACGTCTCTTTTAAAGAGAACTCTAATTGCATATAAGGACAAGCTAGCTTCTTGGTTTCATCCATAATAAATTTCACCCAATTTACTCAATATGATTTAATGAACTCATTTTCACACACATTAGTTCATGATTGCCTCAAGTAATTACTGGTGAGTAGAAATTATGTTCAAAAAACAATCATTTCTCTTCCATAAATTATCAATCTGGTAAGTTCATAAACTTATGAGTGTACGCACAATATATGCCTCAAGTGTGGGGAAATGAATCCTTCTATACCTATTTAATTTGGTGGGAAATGTTTGTGCATTTTTATTTCAACCAAACCAAATAAAACAAAGTATAAAAAATTGAAATGCTCGAAATAAAAATAATGAAAAATCAAAGTACAAGAAATTAAATGTCATGGAAAATGAAACACAACTAAATTAAAATAAAACATGAAATAAAGCTGTAAATCTAATCTACTAAAAACAAATAACAGAAATAAAATAGGGGAGGAGTACTACAAGGAGTGGTCCTAAGATCTCGTAGATAGTCTGCCCGATTAATCACCTAATAATTTATTTAGGAAAATAGGAGTATTTGCACTCTTAAAAAATTATACAGAAAATGAAATAAAATAACTTCTATGTATTTGATCCTTTTTCATTCATTTGGTCTACGTTATTATATAAGACACAATAAAATCTCATTACAATAACATATTGATATATTTTTAATCACATGACGTGATAATTTACAATTGGTTTATACACATATTTTATTCTCCCATTAACATCAATACCATTGACCAAAAGGATAAATATAATAATCCTTAGGAGTAATAAACTAATCCTAAAATAATGCATCCTAAAAACAATTTTGTTAAGAGCCGAACAGTTTAAACTAAGACAATTATATTACAGTAATAGATGCAATCACAATAGTCGAACAACACTTTTTTATCTTTTTCTAAATATAGTAGATTTTTTGGTCCAGCTCATTATCTTCCGTGTTCTGCTTCAACTAGTAGTTATGTGATTTTATCCTACACAAATGAGACAACTCACGTGTTTTGGTAGCTATCCAAAATTGGTGTATATGACATGGAGTCAATAGTCATTTGTAGTCAACATGGTCCCCATTAGTAGTAAGGTCAAAGCATATTAGATCAAGGTGCCTTTTGGAATATCAAGGCACCTTTAGGAGCAAGGTGCCTCTCTAGATGCATGATTAAAATATTTGTACTTTGTCTCACGTGCAACTACCTCATTAGCCCATTGGTCAACTGGTCAATGTTGACTTGGTGCATCTTCCCAACAAATGTGCATCAAGGCACCTACTTCCTCATTAAGGTACCATCAATGTGCCTTCCTTTTGAGTTGGTCAGATCAAGGTGTCTTCAATGTATGGCATCAAGGTACCTTCTTGCACATCAAGGCACCTCCAAATGTATGGGATCAACGCACCTTCTTGCACATCAAGGTGCCTCTAAATGTTTGGGATAAAGGCACCTTATTGTACATAAATGTGTCTCCAAATGTACGGGATCAAGGTGACTTCTTGAACATCAAGGTGTCTCTCATAACAATGCCAGGTCAAAGTGGGATGTAGACTGAAAAATACCATATTAGTAGAAAAACCTGCATTTATACACATTTTCCACTAAAAACACCAGTCAAGCATAATACTACATTTTCTATCAATTATATGCATAAGTTATATAAAAATATATCTCAAATGCTAATTAAACCAATAATGATGCCCTTTAAAAATGTATATAAAATTATAATTTCTAGTGCTTATCATCCCCCATGCCTAAATATTGTCACGTCCTTGTGACAATAGCCCCCCAGGATAATTTTTTTTTCATAGGAGTAAGGCGCATTCATATGGGAGTAAGGCACATTCATATGGGAGTAAGACACATTTATATGGGATTTGGGTTTTGGAAGTAAGGCATTCCCTGTCATTTTTATTTTTAAATGGTCCTAGGTTAATGTATTTTTCATATCTGAGGCATATCATGTGGCTGAAATTTAATGGGAGATTTCGATAAAAAAGAATTTATGGGGGCATCTACTAGTATTAACATATACATGATTTTTAAAATAACTATACAAATAATTAATGAAAAACTTAATTAATACCTAGGTGAATTTCGCAAAACCTAATGTGTATGATGTTGATGGTGTGAAATGTCTTCATGTTGCCTATAATAATGGTGTACCAAAAAATGAGATTGTTGGTGTATCTTGGAGTAATTGTTTTTTCATATTTTCTACCATGGAAGGGAGCATGAGCAGAATAGATCTTGGCTCATCATTTTTTTTTTCATCATCTACATCAGATAACATAAATTCAACTATAACAATTTGAGTTGGTGACTTTAAAATTAGGTGGTCAAGCTGGAGGACTATCAATGATCCATCCTAGGAATTTTGCTGAATGTGTTGTGTATTGGAACATCTTCTCCACCAATTTTTTTTTGAGAAATAATAAAAAATTTCACTATGAAAACAAAATTCTCCATAATTTCAGGTCCCCACCATCTCTTTGCAAAGGTGACATTCTCCTCCACCATAGTGAAACTTTGTCTCTTCTTTGTAATTTATTTTTCCACATATTCTAATAGAAATGAAATGCTACAAACAAAACAAAGATTGTAATATTGACACTGTGCATTAAAAGTGGAGGTTGTGTAGGCCATAATTGATATCTTTGAAGGGTCCATCCAGGTAACTATGTAGCCTGGTGTGCAAAAATTTTGCATCCCATATACCATTATTAGAGGATTTATGATAGCCAACAACTCCAAAATTTGAAACACCAAGCTCATCATCAGTAGAACATATAAAAATATTTTTATCCTGCTTTTATGTATCTCAAGAGCATTGAACTCTCTAAATATATTACAAGGATTAACCTTTGTGCATCATTATTTTCTCACTGTGCGCTCCTGAGCATGTCACATTTTTCAATAGATTAGACTTTATACATCCCTAATACACATGGGTCTGAATCAAAATGATCCCCCACTCTAAATTATTTCCTTTGTAGATAGAATTAAAGTAGTAAGAACCAATTGCATTTTACTATTGCAGACCATACATGTTGTGCCAAAAAAATCCATCTGTGTGTTTCTTCATCAACATGATTCTTGGTCAAATTCAATGGGAATTCCTCTATAGATCAACAATAAAGCTGGATCCCATCTACACTATGATCCTCTGGTCTATTTCTTGGAGTGAGGGTGAAAAAGCAACAAATCTATCCATCATAATCCGTAGCATGTGTCGAGTGCTTAGGTGTGACGTTTTCATGAGACGCATTGTTGAGACTTATGTGCTACTATTTATGGCCACTACGAGCTTCATTCATATGATTTATCATGCTCAGGCACCACATGGTCTTTTTGAAGATATTTGATATCTAATTACTTCTAGGCTCCTCCCTTGCTTTATTTAGCTATCCGTTGGATATTTCTCATTCCCCTTTTGGACCAAGCTGGTCCTATGGAAAGAGGATACTCTCTTACAACAAGTAGCAAAAAATAATGCTTTGTTTACAATTTACACTTTAACTTGGATCCTTTTTAGTAGAATATATATTTTTGCTTGCAGGAGATTTAGGTTCACCCATATTATCCCCCACTTAAATTAGTGATGCATTCATCACCAGTAACTTGTCTCTCTGTGCAACAGGTTTACAACCCTCTGAACATCAGTTCCCACACTGAACAACATGCACCACCATCCTAGGGAGAATAATTTTAAGCACTACTGGGTATAAAGTGGGTCTACCGATTTCTTCTCAAGGAAGTCCTATAGCTTCTTTTTAGAACTATTTTCTTTCCCAGCACCAAATTCTCCACAAGGATTTTTTTTAAATATATATGGGCACCACTCTTTTTGGCAGGAGAGTGACACCGCTTATTGGTACCTTCCTCCATGTGGAAAAAGGCACTTATACAATGAAATGATTGTAGGCACTATTTTCTTGGTTGGAAGTAAGTGCCTTTTTACACTTTGTTGCACTCCTAATTGTAGGGCACGAGATGTCACATTTGTTAGGCCTAGTTTAAGTTGGATTTACCTAAAGATCATGCTCATGGTTGTATCCTATGAAACTAAACAAACAAAAGTAGAGAAAACAAGAATCATGACATTCGTTCCTAATAGGCCTGGTTTCCCCATATGCCTATACTTGCATGTGTTTCATGATTTCCTACAAAGAAAAAACACACGAAAGCAAGAAAAATAGGAATCATGACATCAATGCCCAATAGGCCTAGTTTATCTAGATGCCTATACTTGCATGCGGTTCATGATTTTCTACAAAGAAAAATAAAAGTCAATTTTATGCTAAGCAGGACATATTCCATGCGTTTTTTTTTAAATAACTCCAAAACATTGAGATGATTCACATAATTCATTTTTTTTCATCTACTCCTCTATACCATCAAACTACATAGGTGCTAGAAATGGATCAAGGCACCTCTAAAATGTATGACATCTAGGTACCTTCTTGTAGATCAAGGTGCCCTTGATGTATGGCATCAAGGCACCCTTGACCAAGGTGCCTACTTGTGGATCAAGGTATCCTTGACCAAGGAACCTACATGTAGATGAAGGTATCCTTGACCAAGGCACCTACTTGTGGATCAAGGTACCCTTGACCAAGGTACCTACTTGTGGATCAAGGCACACTTGATAAAGGTTCCTACTTGTGGATCAAGGCACCCTTGATCAAGGCATCAAGGTGCCTCATCATTTTTTCTTTTATGATCAAGGTTCCTCTACTGTAAGGTATCAAGGTGACTTATCACTTTGTTTTTCATATCATCCTTTTTTATTTATTTAATGAATGTGTGAACATTTGTAAAAACTATTGGTATGGTATGGGGTCTCCCCAATGTCAATGTCTGATCCAATATCACAAATTAGAGATAATTGAAGAGTGCTTCCTCAAAGTTTATATTTTCTTCACTCTTTGAGCACATGTGTGATACTGATGGATCCTCTTCCAAGTTGTTAGACTCTTCATGGCGAGACCAAATATAATACCAATTGTAGAACATGTGCTTATACTAAGAGGGGGGATGAACAATATAATATAAAAATTTTCTCCAAATAGTAGCATTAGCATTAATAAAGCATTAAATGTCACACAAAGCATCACACACATGAGAGACATCATTTTTAATGTGGTTCACCCAATGTGGGCTACCTCCATAGAAAATATTTCTTCTAAATATTTCTCAAACAATATCTTGGGAATCCTTCCCAATTACAATATTTATGGACCTCTATCCAAAGGAGATGCGGAATGCTAAATCTCAAGTTCATGGATCTCTTCCAAAGGATAACTCTTTTATCTTCTGCTCTAGCTAGTGATCTTTTAGAAGACTCTGTCTCTCTACTCCACTGACTGGTGGATATTTCTCCACTTGAAGAATCCTCACTTAGATTCATCTTCAATGTCTTGGCTATTGGACCTCTATCCACTGAGACTTTTTCCTCTATACTATGTCACCTCCAAAGCTCTATCAATAGGTTCACTCAGAACCTCCTCAAATATTCTCAAAAGGCTCACTCAGAACCTGCTCAAATATGCTCAATAGGCTCACTCATAACTAGCTCAAATTTTCTCAATAGGATCACTCAGAACCTGCTCAAGTTTGCTTAATAGGCTCACTTAGAACCTGCTAAAATCTGCTCAATAGGCTCACTCAAAACCTGCTCAAATATGCTCAATAGGCTCACTCCAAACCTTCTCAAATATGCTCAACAAGCTCTCACAGAACTTGTCCCAATCTATTCAATAAATCCTCTCTAGAACTTGCTCAAATATACATAGCAAGCTTTCATAGAAGCTTACACAAAATCAGTCCATAAGCCTTATCAAAGACTTGCCTCAAATCAGCTCAACAAAATCTCAACTCAATCTCATAGAAGCATGAAGAGAATTGTTAGAGACTCAATATGTTCTATACTCAAATCCCAATCTCAATTAAAAGCAATCTCAGCTTAGCTCAATCTTATAGAAGCATAAAAAGAATTGTTATAGATTCAATATGTTCTATAGTCAAATCCCAATCTCAACTCAAAGCAATATCAACTCAGATCATTATTAACTCAATCTCATAGAAGCGTAAAGATAATTGTTAGAGACTCAATATGTTGTATTCTCAAGGCTCAATCTCAAATCAATCAGAATATAGAATAGTTTGTTTTATGGAACTTGAACAACCACTTCATGCAACCACTTGACTAAGCTCAATCAACTCTACTCAACCAATCACTTCAATAAACAACTCTTTCTCACAAACCGTAGTCCAAGCATGAATCAACTAACTCAAAATATTTCTAAAAATGCTCAACAACAAATCTTACATAACAATTATACTCATGTTCTTTTCTAACTCAAGTTCAAGTTCTTTGCATCACCCATTGGCTTCAACAACAATGCTAATATGACAAGCTTTTAATCACAGCTCTCAATTCAGAAAACCTTGAAGCATTAGCTCAAAGTACTTCACTCAACCAATGGTATAAACAATAATGCTTATCAAACAAGGTTTAATCACAACTCACAATCTAGAAAACCTTGAAGCATTAACTCAACCACTTTCAAAAAGGAAACCCTAATCAAATCCTTTTCACTCCAAACTTAATTTTCAAAAATCAACCACCCAAATAAAATCAATGGAGAGTATTACTCATACATTTTTGATGCCTTATGAGTTGTCCACTAAATCTGTCACACTCAACACACTTTCTTTTTCAACTCTTAACAAGGGTTAGAGATATTGAGGAATAACACAACAATGATATCCAAATAACACCTTACTACTCCTACTTTATTTTAACATCCACCAAAGTTATTTTTAAAAGAAAACCCTTACTCAAAATAACTTTCACTAAAAAACACTTTATCAAAAACCCTTATTACTCCTAACAATTTCAAAATTCACAATTAAAAATAATTCACAACTCAAAAAGGCACCATGACCTTATTCCCTAAGGTTACTCAACAAATAAACTAACAAAGCACCTTTACCCCTTATCACTCCACCTTAGGCAATCCAAACAAAATATTAATAAAAACCTTAATACCTACCTTGAGGGGAATTGAACCCTTGTCTTGCCCCAACATGAATGCCCTAGCCACGACCAAGCTACCGCATGAGTTGTGGGCTTGTTGGTGAAAAATAAGCACCACCCGCTTCTTATCCTTCACCCTCTTTCACCAAGTGAAAATTATGCACCTTGGACGCCTTAGCAGAACAAAGTAAAAAATGATGCTTGTGAGAATTGAACACACAACCTCCTTGTCATCAACACCTTTGCACAATACAAGTTGCCACTAGGCCATGCTACCAAATACATTTTGCGAAGTGGTCATTGTCTCCGTTTAATGTTCATTGTATCACTTAAACGAAAAACATGAGCTACTTTTCTTCACAAATACCAAGCACAAATATCAATGAGCAAGGATGAATGGATTAAAAAATTCAATGGCATATTTATATGCCTTCCCTTTGCTTTCAAAATGTCAGCATTTTTGAAACTTCCTTCATGACATCGGTGGATAAACTTTTAATTTTAATTTTAAAATTTAAATTTAAATTTTAAATAAATTAAAATTTAAACTAAATCTTTAAAATTAAATATCTCCATCACAAGGGCACATTTTTCCATGAAACGAAAAGCCAACTTGGGTTTGAAGAAAAACCCATTTCAAATTTGCCATCCATGGTTTTAAATAAAACCTTTAAAAATAAATTTCTCCATCACCGAGACACCTTTTTCAATCAAACGAAAAGCCAACTTAGGTTTTAAGAAAAACCAATTTCAAATCTATCATCCATGGTTTTAAATAAAAACCTTTTGCAAATCTTCCTTTGAAGCTCCTTTTGGAACAAAATTCCATGCATCCCTTCTTGAACCTTTGATAAAAAACCTTTGCTTCTCATGAAGCTCTTTGTGAAACACAAACATAGTGCTTACTTACATAGATCCTTTTGACATCAATGACAACTCTTAGCTTAGGGACTCAAAATTTCCAACAGACTGGATCTTGTTTCGAACTCCTTTAGCTCCATGTCTTAGTTATGTTTTTCTCTATGGACGGTTCTTCCCACCAATGACTGACCTATTATTTTTAAAATAATTTGACATCGACATGAAATTCCACTCCATGGATGATAACAATACCCACTCATTTTGTCCCTAGTGAGTATGAGTACTTTATAGGAGCCTTGACCAAATTAAAAAAACAAAATCAATTTAATAAAGTAGATAATAAAACAAAAGGGGTTGAATGACATATTTTTTTTAGGGTTGTTTAATTAGTGGATTGAAATATGATATCAAGGCTAAGGTAAAAATGTTCAAATCATTGTCTATGATGCAATCCATAATACTGGCAAGATTAGCAGAAGAAATGTTTTTAGCTTAAATAAAACTTTTGAAATTCCACAAGCTAAACCCATATTTCCTTCCAAATTCACATCAAATGTTGGTAATAAGTCTATCCCAATAAAGTGTTTGACTATGAAGGAAATGGATGCTCATAGAGCACAAGGTTTATGTTATAATTATGATAAGAAGTATTTGCCAAGGCATAAATCTGAAGAACACAAGCTTATACTGAGAGGGGGGTGAACAATATAAGACCACTTTTTACTTTCTTTCCAAACCAATATCAATTAATGTCCTTAATTGCAATAACCAAATATAGCAGTGTGCATTAATAACTCAGATAGCAATAGTAAGCAAGAGCACAAGTCACCATACACAATTGAGACACAAGATTTAACGTGGTTCCCCCAATGTGGGGTACTCCACAAGATAATATCCTTATAATATTTCACACAGAAATAAGGATCCTTATCCAATACAATGATTTCTTTGATCTGCTCAAAGCTAGGCAATAACAAGCTCACACAGAACTTGTCCAAATCTGCATAACAAGCTCACACAAAACTTGTCCAAAACTGCTCAACAAGCTCACACAAAACTTGTCCAAATATGCTCAACAAGCTCACAAAGAACTTGTCCAAATCTACTCCAACAAGCTCACTAAGAACTTGTCCAAATATGCTCTAGCAAGCTCACCAAGAACTTGCTCAAATATGCTCCAACAAGCTCACTAAGAACTTGTCCAAAACTACTCTAGCAAGCTCACCAAGAACTTGCTCAACTCTACTCAATAGGCTCACTCAGAACCTCATCAAAATATATCCCAAATATATCCACAAATCTATCTAAAACTATCCACAAATCTATCCCAAAAACTATCCACAAAGCCTTCTCAAAGGCTCAATCAATCATACACAAACTGCCACAAATATGTCTAAAAATCTATCCCAAAGGCCTTCTCAAAGGCTCAATCAATCATGCTCAAGTAGTACTCAAATATCATCCACAAATATATGAAGGCAAGGCTCAAATATGAACTCAACAATGAATGGCAATGCACTCTACAATGGATGACAACAATGATCCACAATGATCTCAACTCAACTCAACTCAAATCAATCTCAACTCAAGTCAACTCATAGAAGCATAAAGAGAATTGTTAGAGACTCAATATGTTCTAAGCTCAATCTCAACTCAAATCAGAATTATAGAATAGTTTGTTTCATGGGACTTGAACAATCACCTCACACAATCACTTGACTAGGCTCAATCAACTCAACTCAACCAATCACCACAAGGGACAACTCTTTCTCACAAAACCCTAGTCCAAGCATGTATCAACCAACTCAAATGTTTCCAACAATGCTCAACCACAAATCTCACATAACAATGATACTCATGTTCTTTTCAAGTTCTTTACATAACCAATGGGCTTCAACAACTATGCTTATAAAACAAGGTTTAAACACAACTCTCAAACCAGAAAACCTTGAAGCATTCAACCAACCACTTTCGAAAAGGAAACCACAATCAATCCTTTTCACTCCAATGATATTTCAGAAATCAACCACCATAAACAATCAATAGGAGAATGTGCCCATACCTTTTTGATGCCAAGAAGTTGTCCACAAAATCTGCCACACTAAACACAACTTTCCTTTCCAATCTCAATAAGGGTTAGTGGACTTCAAATAATAATCACAAGATAAAGCATAACTCAATTTACACCTTTTTACTCCAACTTAATAAACACATCCACCAAAGTCCTTTTTTAATAAAAACCCTTATCAAAATAATAATCAATAAACCTCTCAAAAATTATTTTATAACAACTCCTTATTTCTCCTAAATCTTAATTCTCAATTTCATGAACATCAAATTAAATCAACAACTCATCCACCTTTGAAATAATAATCACAACCCTTATAAAAACAAAGTTTAATTAAAAACTTTAATTATTCCTAACCACCTTATAACTCCAACTTAGGGCTTAACAAAATTAATTAGAGCAAAAATGTATTTACCTCCTCAAGGGGATTCGAACCCCCGACTTGCCCACACCACGAGCGCCTTAGCCATGGCTAAGGTTGCCACACGAGCTAGCCACTCATTCGAAAGGGAAAGGCACAACGTGCCTTAAAACCTTTCCTCCCTTTCTGCAAATCAAAAGTGCTTCGAGCGCTTTTCTTCCAATGCCTTCCGAACGTAGTCAAGGGGATTCGAAACCTTGACGTTTGTGCTACCACACACCTTAGCCAAAATCCAATTGCCAATGCGCCACTCTGCCCACGATGACTTTGGACTTCGACCAACCTTCATTTATTCATTGCTTCTACTTTCTAAAATATTTTTGCACGAGCTCAATTCGGATGCTTAGCCAATGATTATTAACCATGAGCAAGGATTAGTTTATGAACCTTAGGTATCCCCTTTATATAGCCTCCTTATTATTTTTGATGACGTCAATAGAAATCTTGCATATTTAATTTTAAATTTAAATTTAAATTTTAAATAATTAAAATTTAAACTAAATATTAAAAATTAAATATCTCCATCACCAGGGCACATTTTTTGATGAAACGAAAGGCCAACTTGGGTTTTAAGAAAAACCCAATTCAAATCTGCCATCCATGGTTTTAAATAAAACCTTTTATTTTTCCTACCTTGGTTTTCACAAAAACCCTATATTTATCCATGCTTTCCAAAATATCATTTGGCCACCAAAACTCAATGTGATCCATGTGACATCAATGACAACATAAAATAACTCAAATTGCCAACAATATCCCCCTTTGTCATTGATGGCAACACCTCTAATGCAAAAACCACAATCACTACAAAAACCATCTCTGAGAATCAAAGTTGCTCCCCTTGACTCAATACTCTCTATGGAGGTTGCTCCCCCTAACTCAATGCTCTCTTTGGAGGCTGCTCCCCCTAACTCAATGCTCTCCCCCTTACTCAAATCTCTCCCCCTTTGACATCAATGGCAAAAGGGACACCTATGGGGCTAAAATATATGACTCTTAAGCATAGCCCCCTCACCACCTTCTCTCTTGAGGTGATTAATTTTGGGGTGGGAGTACTTTTACTCCCATATTACATTGTTTCTTTCCTCTATCAACTTCCTTCCATGTTTTTCTGATATCCTTCTCTTGATCTTCTTGCCTTGAACCTGTTTGACCTTCTTGCCTTGAACCTGTTTGACCTTCTTGCCTTGAACTTATTTGGAATTGAGTCCTACACCATTTTGCAATATGTCCAAAGTTATTGTAATTAAAACACTTGATATTGTAGCCTTTGGATGGTGCCCATATCCTAAAATATTTCTTGAAATAATTTCCATATCCATTCCTTTCCTGAACCCTGTATTGTGAAGTTCTATTTTCATGACCATTATGACCATGACTTCTAAATTGTGTAGCTCTAAAACCAAAACCATGTTGCTCATTTCCTTTGCATTGAGAAGCTCTATGACCAATCCTGTTACATGAGAAGCAATGTCCCTGAAAACCATACCTTCTTCCTTTGATGTTCCTTCTAGAAAAATCAAACTTCTTTGATCCATAGACCCTGTAGTGTATAGCCCTGTGTCCAAATCCATTACAAGAAAAACAATGTCCTTGAAAAGCCCTTTGTTCATGCCTTGGTTCCTCATACCTTTCTTGACCATTATTCCTATGATCATCTTCAACTTGTGCATTGCATTCTTGAACTTTCTTTGTAGTATCTAAATCCTCTTCCTTAGTTTCTTCCTTGCTTTTCTCTTCAAGTATTTCTTTTCCTTTTGAACTTGATTCACCTATCTCAAAACAAGATCCAAACTGAATATTTGGAGCCATAGGAACTTTGGAACTTTCTTCATAACACTTAGGTGCTTCCTTGCTTTCATATTTTAGAACTTCCTTTCCTTTTGAGTGTGACTTTTCTTGGAAATAGGATACAACTTTAAAATAAGTTTCCACTCCTTTTTGAACCTTTTCATCTAATGTGTCATGTCTTGTCATTATTACCCTTAGTTCTTCATTCATCCTTTCTTCTATTATTTTTGCATTTTGAAGCTCTTCTATAAGATTACTGATTATCTATAGTAGTTCTTCTATGATTTTGACATCTGTTCGAATCTTGTTTTCAAGATTCCTGTATTCTTCTTTTAGCCTTTTGACTTCTGATTTTTATTTTCTTGGCTCATCCTCTTCTTTTTCTATTACCAAAAGTGAGACTTCTTTATCTTCATTATCACTGATACTATTAAAATCTTCTATAGCAAACAAACTCTCAAGATTTCTTTGACCATGCTTATTTCCTTGATGTGTCATCTCATCTTCACTATCACTGAAACCATTGCAATATCCTGATCTGTGATCTCTTTGACCACACACAAAGCACTATTCTCTTTCACCTTCTATTCCTAGGAATAGATGTTCTTCATTTTCATCATATGATTTGTCTCTATCACTATGATCTGAGCTATCACTTGCTTCTACAATGTAGTAAGATTTCTTTGCCTTACAAAAAATTTTCTTCTTCTCATACCTGTTTTGCTTGTATCTATCATCTTTGTCATGCTTATGCTTTCCATCTTCTTTTCTTCTATGACCCTATTTTTCATCATCACTATTTTCTTCATGTGGACACTTGTATGCATAGTGACCAAGATCACCACACTTGTAGCATCCGACTTTCCTTATATCCCTGAAATTCCTTGAGTCCTTATTCCTTTTGATGAAGTTAGCTTCCTCATCATTATCTACAACTCTATCTATTTCTAGAACTTTCCCTTTCTCTTTTTTTGAAGCCTTGAATGCAATCTCTTTTATTGGAACCTGATGCTTACTTACCCTCATCTCATAAGTTGTGAGAGTTCCTTGCAATTCTTCCATTGTTAGCTTGTTGATATCCATTGTTTCTTCTATTGCTGAAACCTTAGCATCATATTTCATGGGAAGTGATCTCAAAACCTTTTGAGTAACTTTTGATTCTTTCATCTCAAATCCTAGACCTCTCATGGTGTTAGTAATCTCATCAACTCGAAGTAAAAACTTTGCAATATCTTCAGAATCTTCCATTTTCAATTCCTCAAATATTTTTCTATGAGTTTGTAGTTTTGCCAACTTTACCTTGGAATCTCCTTCATAAGTATTCCACAACTTGGTCCACATCTCATTAGCTGAATTACATACCATAACCTTTGCAAAATCTATCTCTCGTAGCCCACTCAAAATACAATTCATTGCTCTTGCATTGATCTCAACCAATTTCTTGATAGTCTTATCTACCTCAGGATCACCTTCAACCCTATACTCTTTTTCAACCATTTTCCATACCTCATATCCTTGTGATATCAAGTAGTTCTTCATCCTCATGCTCTAGAAAGCATAATTGTTACCATAAAATAGTGGAGCCTTATTTGTAGATGATCCATTCTATGAAGCCATATGTGTTCTTGTAGAATCTACCCTCAAGCTATTAGCTTTTTCGAAGGAACCCGCTCTGATACCAATTGAAGAACACAAGCTTATACTGAGAGAGGGGGTGAACAGTATAAGACCACTTTTTACTTTCTTTCCAAACCAATATCAATTAATGTCCTTAATTACAATAACCAAATATAGCAATGTGCATTAATAACTTAGATAGCAATAGTAAGCAAGAGCACAAGTCACCATACACAATTGAGACACAAGATTTAACATGGTTCCCCCAATGTGGGGTACTCCACAAGATAATATCCTTATAATATTTCACATAGAAATAAGGATCCTTATCCAATACAATGATTTCTTTGATCTGCTCAAAGCTAGGCAATAACAAGCTCACACAGAACTTGTCCAAATATGCATAACAAGCTCACATAGAACTTGTCCAAAACTGCTCAACAAGCTCACACAGAACTTGTCCAAATATGCTCAACAAGCTCACACAGAACTTGTCCAAATCTACTCCAACAAGCTCACTAAGAACTTGTCCAAATATGCTCTAGCAAGCTCACCAAGAACTTGCTCAAATCTGCTCCAACAAGCTCACTAAGAACTTGTCCAAATCTGCTCTAGCAAGCTCACCAAGAACTTGCTCAACTCTACTCAATAGGCTCACTCAGAACCTCATCAAAATCTATCCCAAATCTATCCACAAATCTATCTAAAACTATCCACAAAGTTGTCCCAAAACTATCCACAAAGCCTTCTCAAAGGCTCAATCAATCATACACAAACTACCACAAATATATCCAAAAATCTATCCCAAAGGCCTTCTCAAAGGCTCAATCAATCATGCTCAAGTAGTACTCAAATCTCATCCACAAATATATGAAGGCAAGGCTCAAAGATGAACTCAACAATGAATGGCAATGCACTCTACAATGGATGACAACAATTATCCACAATGATCTCAACTCAACTCAACTCAAATCAATCTCAACTCAAGTCAACTCATAGAAGCATAAAGAGAATTGTTAGAGACTCAATATGTTCTAAGCTCAATCTCAACTCAAATCAGAATTATAGAATAGTTTGTTTCATGGGACTTGAACAATCACCTCACACAATCACTTGACTAGGCTCAATCAACTCAACTCAACCAATCACCACAAGGGACAACTCTTTCTCACAAAACCCTAGTCCAAGCATGTATCAACCAACTCAAATGTTTCCAACAATGCTCAACCACAAATCTCACATAACAATGATACTCATGTTCTTTTCAAGTTCTTTACATAACCAATGGGCTTCAACAACTATGCTTATAAAACAAGGTTTAAACACAACTCTCAAACCAGAAAACCTTGAAGCATTCAACCAACCACTTTCGAAAAGGAAACCACAATCAATCCTTTTCACTCCAATGATATTTCAGAAATCAACCACCATAAACAATCAATAGGAGAATGTGCCCATACCTTTTTGATGCCAAGAAGTTGTCCATCAAAATCTGCCACACTAAACACAACTTTCCTTTCCAATCTCAATAAGGGTTAGTGGACTTCAAATAATAATCACAAGATAAAGCATAACTCAATTTACACCTTTTTACTCCAACTTAATAAACACATCCACCAAAGTCCTTTTTTAATAAAAACCCTTATCAAAATAATAATCAATAAACCTCTCAAAAATTATTTTATAACAACTCCTTATTTCTCCTAAATCTTAATTCTCAATTTCATGAACATCAAATTAAATCAACAACTCATCCACCTTTGAAATAATAATCACAACCCTTATAAAAACAAAGTTTAATTAAAAACTTTAATTATTCCTAACCACCTTATAACTCCAACTTAGGGCTTAACAAAATTAATTAGAGCAAAAATGTATTTACCTCCTCAAGGGGATTCAAACCCCCGACTTGCCCACACCGTGAGCGCCTTAGCCATGGCTAAGGTTGCCACACGAGCTAGCCACTCGTTCGAAAGGGAAAGGCACAACGTGCCTTAAAACCTTTCCTCCCTTTCCATAAATCAAAAGCGCTTCGAGCGCTTTTCTTCCAACGCCTTCCGAACGCAGTCAAGGGGATTCAAAACCTTGACGTTTGTGCTACCACACACCTTAGCCAAAATCCAATTGCCAATGCGCCACTCTGCCCACGATGACTTTGGACTTCGACCAACCTTCGTTTATTCATTGCTTCTACTTTCTAAAATATTTTTGCACGAGCTCAATTCGGATGCTTAGCCAATGATTATTAACCACGAGCAAGGATCAGTTTATGAACCTTAGGTATCCCCTTTATATAGCCTCCTTATTATTTTTGATGACGTCGATGGAAATCTTGCATATTTAATTTTAAATTTAAATTTAAATTTTAAATAATTAAAATTTAAACTAAATATTAAAAATTAAATATCTCCATCATCGGGGCACCTTTTTCGATGAAACGAAAGGCCAACTTGGGTTTTAAGAAAAACCCAGTTCAAATCTGCCATCCATGGTTTTAAATAAAACCTTTTATTTTGCCTGCCTTGGTTTTCACAAAAACCCTGTATTTATCCATGCTTTCCAAAATATCATTTGGCCACCAAAACTCAATGTGATCCATGTGACATCAATGACAACATAAAATAACTCAAATTGCCAATAATCTCCCCCTTTGTCATTGATGGCAACACCTCTAATGCAAAAACCATAATCACTACAAAAACCATCTCTGAGAATCAAAGTTGCTCCCCTTGACTCAATACTCTCTATGGAGGTTGCTCCCCCTAACTCAATGCTCTCTTTGGAGGCTGCTCCCCCTAACTCAATGCTCTCCCCCTTACTCAAATATCTCCCCCTTTGACATCAATGGCAAAAGGGACACCTATGGGGCTAAAAGATATGACTCTTAAGCATAGCCCCCTCACCACCTTCTCTCTTGAGGTGATTAATTTTGGGGTGGGAGTACTTTTACTCCCATATTACATTGTTTCTTTCCTCTATCAACTTCCTTCCATGTTTTTCTGATATCCTTCTCTTGATCTTCTTGCCTTGAACCTGTTTGACCTTCTTGCCTTGAACCTATTTGACCTTCTTGCCTTGAACTTGTTTGGAATTGAGTCCTACACCATTTTGCAATATGTCCAAAGTTATTGCAATTAAAACACTTGATATTGTAGCCTTTGGATGGTGCCCATATCCTAAAATCTTTATTGAAATAATTTCCATATCCATTCCTTTCTCGAACCCTCGTATTGTGAAGTTCTATTTTCATGACCATTATGACCATGACTTCTGAATTGTGTAGCTCTAAAACCAAAACCATGTTGCTCATTTCCTTTGCACTCGAGAAGCTCTATGACCAATCCTGTTACATGAGAAGCAATGTCCCTGAAAACCATACCTTCTTCCTTTGATGTTCCTTCTAGAAAAATCAAACTTCTTTGATCCATAGACCCTGCAGTGTATAGCCCTGTGTCCAAATCCATTACAAGAAAAACAATGTCCTTGAAAAGCCCTTTGTTCATGCCTTGGTTCCTCATACCTTTCTTGACCATTATTCCTATGATCATCTTCAACTTGTGCATTGCATTCTTGAACTTTCTTTGTAGTATCTAAATCCTCTTCCTTAGTTTCTTCCTTGTTTTTCTCTTCAAGTATTTCTTTTCCTTTTGAACTTGATTCACCTATCTCAAAACAAGAACCAAACTGAATATTTGGAGCCATAGGAACTTTGGAACTTTCTTCATAAAACTTAGGTGCTTCCTTGCTTTCATATTTTAGAACTTCCTTTCCTTTTGAGTGTGACTTTTCTTGGAAATAGGATACAACTTTAAAATAAGTTTCCACTCCTTTTTGAACCTTTTCATCTAATGTGTCATGTCTTTCTATTATTACCCTTAGTTCTTCATTCATCCTTTCTTCTATTATTTTTGCATTTTGAAGCTCTTCTCTGAGATTACTAATTGTCTATAGTAGTTCTTCTATGATTTTGACATCTGTTCAAATCTTGTTTTCAAGATTCTTGTATTCTTCTTTTAGCATTTTGACTTCTAATTTTTTTTTCTTGGCTCATCCTCTTCTTTTTCTATTACCAAAAGTGAGACTTCTTTATCTTCATTATCACTGATACTATTAAAATCTTCTATAGCAAACAAACTCTCAAGATTTCTTTGACCATGCTTATTTCCTTGATGTGTCATCTCATATTCACTATCATTGAAACCATTGCAATATCCTGATCTGTGATCTCTTTGACCACACACAAAGCACTATTCTCTTTCACCTTCTATTCCTAGGAATAGATGTTCTTCCTTTTCATCATATGATTTGTCTCTATCACTATGATCTGAGCTATCACTTGCTTCTACAATGTAGTAATATTTCTTTGCCTTACAAAAATTTTCTTCTTCTCATACATATTTTGCTTGTATCTGTCATCTTTGTCATGCTTATGCTTTCCATCTTCTTTTCTTCTATGACCCTATTTTTCATCATCACTATTTTCTTCATGTGGACACTTGTATGCATAGTGACCAAGATCACCACACTTGTAGCATCTGACTTTCCTTATATCCCTGAAATTCCTTGAGTCCTTATTCCTTTTGATGAAGTTAGCTTCCTCATCATTATCTACAACTCTATCTATTTCTGGAACTTTCCCTTTCTCTTTTTTGAAGCCTTGAATGCAATCTCTTTTATTGGAACCTGATGCTTACTTACCCTCATCTCATAAGTTGTGAGAGTTCCTTGCAATTCTTCCATTGTTAGCTTGTTGATATCCATTGTTTCTTCTATTACTGAAACCTTAGCATCATATTTCATGGGAAGTGATCTCAAAACCTTTTGAGTAACTTTTGATTCTTTCATCTCAAATCCTAGACCTCTCATGGTGTTAGTAATCTCATCAACTCGAAGTAAAAACCTTGCAATATCTTCAGAATCTTCCATTTTCAATTCCTCAAATATTTTTCTATGAGTTTGTAGTTTTGCCAACTTTACCTTGGAATCTCCTTCATAAGTATTCCACAACTTGGTCCACATCTCATTAGCTGAATTACATACCATAACCTTTGCAAAATCTATCTCTCGTAGCCCACTCAAAATACAATTCATTGCTCTTGCATTGATCTCAACCAATTTCTTGATAGTCTTATCTGCCTCGGGATCACCTTCAACCCTATACTCTTTTTCAACCATTTGCCATACCTCATATCCTTGTGATATCAAGTAGTTCTTCATCCTCATGCTCTAGAAAGCATAATTGTTACCATCAAATAGTGGAGCCTTATTTGTAGATGATCCATTCTATGAAGCCATCTATGTTCTTGTAGAATCTTCCCTCAAGATGTTAGCTTTTTCGAAGGAACCCACTCTGATACCAATTGAAGAACACAAGCTTATACTGAGAGGGGGGTGAACAGTATAAGACCACTTTTTACTTTCTTTCCAAACCAATATCAATTAATGTCCTTAATTACAATAACCAAATATAGCAATGTGCATTAATAACTCAGATAGCAATAGTAAGCAAGAGCACAAGTCACCATACACAATTGAGACACAAGATTTAACGTGGTTCCCCCAATGTGGGGTACTCCACAAGATAATATCCTTATAATATTTCACATAGAAATAAGGATCCTTATCCAATACAATGATTTATTTGATCTTCTCAAAGCTAGGCAATAACAAGCTCACACAGAACTTGTCCAAATCTGCATAACAAGCTCACACAAAACTTGTCCAAAACTGCTCAACAAGCTCACACAAAACTTGTCCAAATATTCTCAACAAGCTCACACAGAACTTGTCCAAATCTGCTCCAACAAGCTCACTAAGAACTTGTCCAAATATGCTCTAGCAAGCTCACCAAGAACTTGCTCAAATCTGCTCCAACAAGCTCACTAAGAACTTGTCCAAAAATACTCTAGCAAGCTCACCAAGAACTTGCTCAAATCTGCTCAATAGGCTCACTCAGAACCTCATCAAAATCTATCCCAAATCTATCCACAAATCTATCTAAAACTATCCACAAATCTGTCCCAAAAACTATCCACAAAGCCTTCTCAAAGGCTCAATCAATCATACACAAACTACCACAAATATATCCAGAAATATATCCCAAAGGCCTTCTCAAAGGCTCAATCAATCATGCTCAAGTAGTACTCAAATATCATCCACAAATATATGAAGGCAAGGCTCAAATATGAACTCAACAATGAATGGCAATGCACTCTACAATGGATGACAACAATGATCCACAATGATCTCAACTCAACTCAACTCAAATCAATCTCAACTCAAGTCAACTCATAGAAGCATAAAGAGAATTGTTAGAGACTCAATATGTTCTAAGCTCAATCTCAACTCAAATCAGAATTATAGAATAGTTTGTTTCATGGGACTTGAACAATCACCTCACACAATCACTTGACTAGGCTCAATCAACTCAACTCAACCAATCACCACAAGGGATAACTCTTTCTCACAAAACCCTAGTCCAAGCATGTATCAACCAACTCAAATGTTTCCAACAATGCTCAACCACAAATCTCACATAACAATGATACTCATGTTCTTTTCAAGTTCTTTACATAACCAATGGGCTTCAACAACTATGCTTATAAAACAAGGTTTAAACACAACTCTCAAACCAGAAAACCTTGAAGCATTCAACCAACCACTTTCGAAAAGGAAACCACAATCAATCCTTTTCACTCCAATGATATTTCAGAAATCAACCACCATAAACAATCAATAGGAGAATGTGCCCATACCTTTTTGATGCCAAGAAGTTGTCCATCAAAATCTGCCACACTAAACACAACTTTCCTTTCCAATCTCAATAAGGGTTAGTGGACTTCAAATAATAATCACAAGATAAAGCATAACTCAATTTACACCTTTTTACTCCAACTTAATAAACACATCCACCAAAGTCCTTTTTTAATAAAAACCCTTATAAAAATAATAATCAATAAACCTCTCAAAAATTATTTTATAACAACTCCTTATTTCTCCTAAATCTTAATTCTCAATTTCATGAACATCAAATTAAATCAACAACTCATCCACCTTTGAAATAATAATCACAACCCTTATAAAAACAAAGTTTAATTAAAAACTTTAATTATTCCTAACCACCTTATAACTCCAACTTAGGGCTTAACAAAATTAATTAGAGCAAAAACGTATTTACCTCCTCAAGGGGATTCGAACCCCCGACTTGCCCACACCACGAGCGCCTTAGCCATGGCTAAGGTTACCACACGAGCTAGCCGCTCATTCGAAAGGGAAAGGCACAACGTGCCTTAAAACCTTTCCTCCCTTTCCGCAAATCAAAAGCGCTTCGAGCGCTTTTCTTCCAATGCCTTCCGAACGCAGTCAAGGGGATTCAAAACCTTGACGTTTGTGCTGCCACACACCTTAGCCAAAAGCCAATTGCCAATGCGCCACTCTGCCCACGATGACTTTGGACTTCGACCAACCTTCGTTTATTTGTTGCTTCTACTTTCTAAAATATTTTTGCACGAGCTCAATTCGGATGCTTAGCCAACGATTATTAACCACGAGCACGGATCAGTTTATGAACCTTAGGTATCCCCTTTATATAGCCTCCTTATTATTTTTGATGACGTCGGTGAAAATCTTGCATATTTAATTTTAAATAAATTTAAATTTTAAATAATTAAAATTTAAACTAAATATTAAAAATTAAATATCTCCATCACCGGGGCACCTTTTTCGATGAAACGAAAGGCCAACTTGGGTTTTAAGAAAAACCCAGTTCAAATCTGCCATCCATGGTTTTAAATAAAACCTTTTATTTTTCCTACCTTGGTTTTCACAAAAACCTTGTATTTATCCATGCTTTCCAAAATATCATTTGGCCACCAAAACTCAATGTGATCCATGTGACATCAATGATCCATGTGACATCAATGACAACATAAAATAACTCAAATTGCCAACAAAATCCACCCAAAAGAAGTTATTTTTTTGGATATAGAGAAACCAGTAAGTACTAAACTTGGTGAAGAAGTAGAACCACTAGAGCAATAACCTAATGATGAGGGTAAAATATAAGAAGAACCACAACCAAAAATCTATGTCCACGCATTTGAAATAATTTTTACCCCTCATATGATGAAAGTAGTAGGATTTTTCAAAGGGCAACATATTATAATTCTCATTTATTAAGGTAGTATGCATAATTTTGTTGATCATTGAGTAGCCAAGCAAGCAAATTGTTACAAACATGCTTGTAACCCCTTTGAAGTTGTGGTGGAAAATACCTTGTAAGAGTAAATATCATAATGTTATGTTGAAGATAGGGGACTATGAACTCAAAATTGATATATTTTCTCTTCAACTAGGAGGATGTGATGTTGTGATATGAGCATAGTGGTTAGGTACCTTTGGAACAATAGCCTAGAACATTGTAGGATTATGAATGTAGTTATTATAGAATGGTAAGTCCTACACTCTATGTGGTTCATGCATAGGATATCCATAGATTATTAGTTCAAATCATATGGAACAGTTGTTTAAAAAATCCTCACATAGGGTTGTAGCTCAAATATTTGCAATTTAATCATAAACTTGTGAATAAGAGAAGCATTAAGATGATTTTTAATTTATTTTGACTAAGCATAATGTACATTTTGTGGAACTGACATAATTACCTCCATGTTCTATCCATGATCATGCAATACTATTTGTACCAGGTAGCTTGAAACCTAACATCATACCTTACTAGTACCCCTATGCACTTAAGTAAAAAATTGATAAGTTGGTACAAAAATTTCTATAAGCAGGATTAATTTGGCCTAGTCATAGTCCTTATTATTTTTTAGTAATATTGGTTATAATGAAATATAGTTCATGGAGGTTGTATATATGTTTTTGTGAGCTCAATAATCTGACCATTGAGGATAAATTTTCTAACCTAGTGATTGATGAATTGTTGGATGAGCTACATGGTGTAAGGTTTTTTTCCATGTTAGATATTTTCTAGGGCTATGATCAAATAAGGCTCAAGAATGAAGATATCCTCAAAATATCATTTTGAACTCATGAGGGACATTATGAGTTTTTAGTCAATGCACCATCCATATTTCAAAGCCTCATGAATAATTTCTTCCACTCATTCCTTTGTAAATTTATTCTATTTTTCTTTGATGATATTCTATTTATAGTCAATCTTGGAAGGAGTGACTCATACATTGGATTAAACTTTATAAATTTCATCTAACAATAAACATTAAGCCAAGCAGTGTAAGTGTTCTTTCGGGATTATAGAAGTGGATTATTGGGTTACGTTGTCACAAAATATGGAGTTACAAATGGCCCTAAAAAGATTCAATTTATTCAATATTAGCCAAAACATATATTCTCAAGGGACTTTTTTTAGCTTTTGATCGGATAATATTATAGGAAGAACAACCACAAGATGTAGGATAACTAATATGAGATAACTATAAACTAATGGCATAATAATATATAGGAATATAATGAACTAAACATCTATAAATAACTTAGAAATATGCCATTAATGAAAGTGATGAAAATAGTACAATGCTATATAATGAAGGACGTGAACACTCCATGAATGGATATGAAAATATTACATTGTACCATACTCCTAAACTATACCTCACACTCACTATATTATCTGTTCTCTCTATAATCACTCACTACGAGGTCTTTATATAGGAATATAGGTTCATTGGCCTTTACTCTATATAGGACACATGTACATGTGGACTACATGCACATTTACAACTTGCACATTGACACTTGTGCATTTATTATAATATTTACTCTAAAGTAAAATCCTACTCTAGTTATGTACCAAAGGTTGTACATTTACATGAACCTAAATAATGTAATATACTCCAACACCCTATGTATTACATTATTTATATATTGAAGACTTTAGTATTCAATACGGATCTTTATATGGTACTAGAAATTGAGCTCTTTCCTCCAACCTCTTTCATTGTCATCTTTGATTGGATTTTGATAAGTTTCTTCATATTTCTCAGATTATTCTTCATTTATAGGTTATAGATGGCCAAGTAAGGCATAGTGTTTTTTCCCCTCATCCTTTTAATTTTGAGCCTTCCATTTATTCTTCTATTTTTATGATATATAGGTTCTTCATTATCTTCAATTTGTTCCTCAAAAATTGCAGTGGTATTATTTTCAAGTATAACATTATCTTGTGAAGTTTTGATAGAATATAGAGCATTATATATTTCTATGGATTGATCCAGTAGCTTCAATAATATTTTGATGTATAGTATTACACTCATTAGATCCATTTATGTATCTAAAGTCAACAATTATTTTACTTTCTATTGACTTGGATATTGAAATGAGATTAGATGTTAATCTAGGAACATACATTACATTATGTAATAGAAAGTTTAGAAATAATTTACTAGGTGATACACACCCATATCCGTGTTTATGATAGTTATTACCATTTCCAATTTTCAACTTGTAGCTATTAGTGACTTCAAGACAATCAAACTGTAGATTTCTTGTCATGAGGTAACTTACCCCTGAATAAATATATCAAATATCCTTTTCACTTTGACCTATGAAATAATTTGAAGTGATTTTGCATATATGATATGGTATATTGGATGGATTCTGATCTTGAGTCCTTTTGTAGTGTGTATTATGATGAAATGTGTCTCTTGCTACTTTATCCATTGTAGTGTATGATAGGGTTCTTTCAATACTTTAGATAGATCCTTCTGAAGTAGACTACCTTATGACTCCCTAGATTAATGTAAATGAACCAATTTTATAAAACCTTCATAATAATTAGGTTTTGTAGGATTCCTTATGTCTTCCTAGTGATTGGATTATGCTGTAAATTTGATAAAGTGCTTAGTAAGTAATAAGTTCACATTTTGAGTTGATCTTATAATAGTTTGTAAATCAATAATCAACTTATATTTTATCTTATCTCTTGTAGTGAACTATGCACTTAATTTCAATTTCTCTATGGTTGGATTTATTTTGTCCCTTTAGTGTGAGTATGAGACAAGTATAAGTATATAATTCCAACTCATTTAAGTAAATAATGAACTTCCTTACCTTATAACTCCTAAATTTGGAATCTTAAAAATTAATGATAATAATATTTGCAATAATAATATTGTCTTCCAAGTAGTAACCCTTATATCTCATATGGTGTTTAATTACAAATATTAAAGTATTTAAACTAAATGATTTGAAATAATATGAACTCCTTTATAAGCTTTCAATTTATTAAGGTTGATTTTGCATATGCAAATAATAATAATAATTTTGACCTTATATTATCCCTTATTACTCCTTATGAAAGTAAATTAATCAAACTATTTAAAGTACCTTAAGAGGTTTGATAAGTGTTGTGCTTGACTTCAATCTCCTTGAAATCCACTATAACTCTTTGCTAGTTTATGACAACCCTAGTGGACATTATATTATGAGTGCATTTAATACACCTCGATTCAACATGATCTCAGATATGCTTCCACTCCAACATTGGAAACCTTAGACTATATTACTTGCAAGGTATTTCATCCATGTTGATTGGTGTATGGAATTCATTCTAAATTCCTACACACTTATACGAATGACAAAGACTCTTAAATGTAGATGAGCATATTTATCTCCTCTTGAATATCTCTTTGACTCCTCCCTTCAATGCTTGAATGTATGGCTTGATTTTTTTGTCTCATCATATTTTAGGTGCTTTAAATAGTGTGGATGCATTTCAAATTTTGACAAGCGATACTTGAGAGTTACATTAAGATGAGTATTAGGAATTATATTCTTTCAATGCTCATTCCTCCTTGAAATGATGACTTTGGTAAGTAACCTCCCAATAATACTGGTAACCGCTCAAAGATAGACATTACATTATTCCTTGAGCACTCTTCTCCTAGATGTACATTGAGTAATGTGAGGGTGCCTAGAATAATTTTACCAAGTGGTGCTTAGGTTTTTTACATGTAGACCTTTCCTCCAATGTATTATATCTTATATATCTCTTGCTAGCAAACACTCGATAATTTATCTCTAACACCTTCTTCCCAATCCGATGTAGATGTTGTGTAGGTGGCTCTAGCTAAGGTTATGAGGAATGATTCTATGGAGGTTATATGGAACTCTAATGGTGGCTATAGGAGCTTAGTTGTAGCTAGCAGTTCCTTTATCATGGGTAAAGATCCTTGCACCTTCCTTATTCATGCTTGTTTTAAGCGTTGTTCCTTTTTTACTTAGATGATATTCGGTAATGGCCTCCTTGTATTGGTTTGATGTTGTAGGGTAGATGTTTGTTATTGATATTTGATTTGATGGTGAATATGGTGTTCTTTAGGCACCTTAACTTTGAGTAGTGTGAGCCCTTTTGATGTCTCTCTGGAATTTCTTGAACTTTTCCCTTCTACCCTGTTGAAATGAATGTCGTGTAATTATCCTTTCTTGCCACTATAATTCCTATAGAGGCTAAATTAGTAGTACTTATTTTTTGAGTTTTAAAGGAAACAATTGATGCTTCTCATATATGTTAATATTGCTATAATATTTATGTTTTAGTTCCTTAAATTACACTAGGATTATAGGCCAAACATATTCCTCCTTTATTTTTTACCTTTAACCTTATTGATGAGGTGGCTTCTTGAGAGTAATGTTGTTATTATTTTATCTTCTTTTGGTGAATTACTTTCACCAAGATATGCAATAGGTTCTTGATACTTAATAGCGTCTTTAGATAATTCACTCTTACCCTTCATTGTGCACTAAAAAATCCTTTTATAGCCTCTTAAAGAACTTTAAAAATTAAGGGTAACTAGCAACAATAATATCTCTAGGATTGATGCTCTTACTAATAACTGAAATAGAGCAATTTCATCTTATTGCTCCTATAAACGAATCTTCAAAATAACTTGAAATATGCACTAATTTTCACTTTAGTCTAAAAATACTTAGTGCATCTAAATAACAACTCGAATAGTGCAATATTAATATCACCTTATTACTCCTTGAAATATGCACTTAGTAATTTATCCTTATAAAGGACTATAATATGTGTAACTTAATGTAGTTTTCTTTGTTGTAACTTAGATAATAGGAAGATGATAATTTTCTTTCTGTCAAAATATATATAACTCCTATTTTAATGTGTAGGTATTAACCTTTTAAAATAAAATTCCTTCTGCAATCTTTTGAAGACTATAATATGCAACCTTCACTTTGTAAATTCTTAAAACTCTAAATATTGTGCTTAATAGAATAAATTTAAAGTTCAATCAATGAACCTATTTGCACCCAAGTTGCTTCCCTTAACAATCACTGTAGATGAAGGATTGCTTGGTGATTTGATTCACAAATTTTTTATCTTTTAATTGGATTATTTTGCAGCTATTCTTGGTTGTTTGAAACAAATCTATAACTCACCTTTTTGCAACTCTAAAAACCCTCTAACATGCTACTCTCTAACTATAGTAGGTGAATTTGATTCTGCTCCTTGTCAAATTCTGACTTTGATCTAGGTCCTCTTCTCAAGAATATAAAATTCTTGAGGTATTAACCAATATCCTTCAATATTTGGCAAAATCCTTGCCAAATATATCTTAGATTGGGCTTGTTATCGGATGACGATAATTCTTCCAAAATATTCTTTTATAAAGAACTTTTTTTTGGTGGTAAATACCTTCAATGAATTATCTTATGAACTCCTTGAACGGTCTTCTTCGAATCTCCTTTAATGTGGCTCACCAAGCCTCCTCCTTATTTATCCTTGATACCTAACCAAGGTTTTCAATCTTGTAGCTCTTATGGTCTTCCAAATGAGGCCTTTTATTCAAAATTCTACTATGGAAGTGTTGGTAATGTGATATTCCTATCGGATCTCTAAAATCTATTAGTACTGGAATATGGAACATGACCTTACTATTTCTTCTTTACTTTTGTAAAGTATAGGCTTTAATGGATATCCCCAACCTCTAATATTCCTGATCTAGAAGTGTTTTAACTGGATATTCTATGGGTCTCTTCATCTTCTTTAGGGTGAAGTATTTAATCTATATTGGAGATCACCAATATCTTATCTCCACTAGGACTCTTAACTGGAGTTTTATTTTCTCCCTTGAATTTGTAACAAGGGTCCTATGGTATTTTCTCATTTTGCACTTTGTAGGTCTACAATATCTAGTAATGGGACCTTTTTCTTCAGGCCTCCAAATATTCATTCTTTCGATTGTTGATTTTTATGCTAGATTGATTATAACGAAGATATTCTTCCTAGCTCTTTTGTAGGAATCTTCCCAACTAACTTTGAATATCCTTTTTACATAGCAAAGTATTATGACTATAAGGAAAGAACTTAAATCTAAATATGGCAAATTTTCACTAATTGATTTGTTAATCTAGTGAAATCCATGCTAAGGCCTAGTATTCACAAGATTTTCTATAACCCAATGGAAATACTCTAGCCAAATGTAATCTTAGAAATTTTGAAATTGATATTTTTGAACTCCTCTCAATCACTCTTTGTGGATCTTAATTTCGATCTGATCTACCATATGCTTTGATACCACTGTTAGCTTTTGATGGGATAGTATTTTTGGAAGAACAACCACAAGAAGCAAGATAACTAATCTAATATAACTATAAAATAATGGCACAATAATATGTAGGAAGATAATGAAGTGAACATATGTAAATAACATAGAAAAATGACATTAATGAAAGTGATAAAAATGGTACAATGCTATATAAGGGAGGACGTGAATACTTCATGAATAGATATGAAAAGACTACATTGTACCATACTCTTAAACTATACCACACACACTATATTATTTGTTACCTCTATAATCACTCAGTATAAGACCTTTATATGGGAAGATAGGTTCTATTGAGTGTTAATTTTACCCAATTTTAAAATTACACTTTTCCTTAGGGTTTTGATCTCAAAGCCCTCTCTTGAAAAGAAGTCAAACAAAAAAAACTTCTCCAAGGTCTCCACTATATTAGCATTTGCATATGTGTATTAGTAATATTAGTAAAAATATATCGATTCAATGCTTGGAACACCTTAGTGATTGCAAGTAACTGTAAACAAGGGGTATGTGTTGGTTTATTTTACCATGCTACTTTAATAATTGTTCATGAAAATAAAATAAAGAAAATGTGAGTTAGCCCTCATATGACCATGATGTAGCGCTTTAATTCCTTTTATCTTGTAGGATTTTAAGGTAGATTTTATCTTCCTTTATTAGGTAGGTTCTAAACAAGTTTTATCTTGCATTAAATACTACTTTAAGCATGAAAATGAATATTGAAATCTATATATGAATATAAATCCAAAATTATGAATAGGCTCAATAAATGTAGCTTCTTGATCTTTGAAGAGTTTCGGCGAGCGAGTTTTTAGCGAACGATCAAAGTTTTGAGAATAGTAGGCATCTTATGAGCATGATATGAATAAGTGTCATTTGGTTTGACCATGGCGACAACTGGCGAGAAGTGAGGCATGAACTACCATGTGCACTTTGATGTTATGGCTAGCACTATCAGGTCCTACATGGAACCAGGAGGAGCAAAAATATTGGTCTCGGCCAGTTAGATTATCGGGCCAAATGATGGCACAGAGGGAGAAGCCTCCCAGGAAGATCCTTTCAACAGAGAATGAACATGTGAGAAACCCTTGTTCGTAGATCTGTTGTAGAACAAGCAAAGAAAAAAATCAAGTGCTGCAAGCAACTTCGTCACCCAAGGATGTGATGTTTTATGCCCCAAAAGCCTCATGGAAGACTATGCATCTCGTGACACTTTCTCCTTGGTGGGGAAATTTATAGGAGGTTGTACTGTCATGGACATAATTCACAGATGGGTTGCATCCAAATGGAAGACTATGGGGAGTATGGATCTATCAGCAATGACTCAGGGCTTCTTTATGATTCAGATCAACACCCAGGAAGACACCAAGCACATCCTATTCAGAGGACCATGGTTTTTTGGGAGACAAAGCCTATTTTTGAAGAAGTGAGAGACAAAATTTGATCCAAATTCTTAGAGCATCAAGTACTCCCTGATCTAGGTTCGGCTTCTGAACCTTCCAACCCATTTTTTTATGAAGACACTCTTCAAGGCCTAGCCAAAGCCATCAAGGACCTATTGGCTATCGGCCCAACCACTCGATCAAGGACTCGCTTAATCCAGGCTCGCATCTATGTCAACATGAACCTGTAAAGCCAAATCTCGAAGTACCTAAACCTCATATATAGGGATTTCAAGTGGAGGCAACCACTGATATATGAGCATAAGTCGACATACTACCTAGATTGACAAGTACAGGGTCACCTACAATCCTAGTACCCTAAGTTCAAAAACCCTAATACAGGTAACCAAACCACAGTTTTATCGAAGCAGATACCCAAGTGAGGTACAAAAAATCACACGAAGACCACTAGAATCCAAACCCGATCACAACCAAACGTGTAGTCTCAAAAGACAAGTGCTTCTATATCTACTACTAATAAATTTGATGTTCTTAAATATTTTGGTCTTACTAAGGAAGTGGAGGAAGGGGAAATCCCTATTAAAAATAACCTGTTACCTATCCCCGAGTCCCACTAGGATCTTGTGCCAAGTCCCGCTCACCAGGTGTCTAGGTCTTCCCCTCCCCTAAAGCACTCACCCCATCTGTCTCCCACCTAGTCCCCTCGAAGCCCTCCCCCAAAGTCTCTCACTTCATTGTAATCCCCTTCGTAGTCCCTTCCCCACCCGAAGTCGAGAGTCCCAACCTCACATACCTTCTATGACTCATTCAATTTCGACAACGATGACCTTGAACAACCCTCCCCCGATCAATGGAGCCCTAAGAAAAACTGTAGTTATAGGAAATCCTAGATGGATGTTGGAGGAGATAGGAAAAAATGCAGACCTTTGGATCTTGAAAGAAGGAACCGTGATACAACAAACGACATAGCCAACAGGACTCAGAAAACTCTATTTATGAATAGTGGAAACAATTCCAAATAGGAAACCCGAAGAACCAAACCCATTACACAACAAGGAAAAGGGGGCAAGAAAATTCCCAAAAGTTTTGAATGCGAGAGGGTTGAATGGGGCAGCTAAGCAGAGATTGTCTACTGCTATGAGAAGAGAACATAAATCACCTATTTTGCTTATCCAAGAAACTAAACTTAACGATGAATTGTCTTCCAAAGTCGTTAGAAAGATTTGGAAAAACTGTGAATTTGGTCATATCCCAATCTTCGATTTGTTAGGCTATCTTCTGTACCTAAGGAAACCTACTAAAATATAAGGTAGCATTATCTCTGGATAGTATAGGTTAAGTAACATTCTATTCCATGACCTCAATTATCAGGTCTTGTGGGTTATGACCAATGTGTACACCCCTAACTCTTCCCAGGGTATAAAGGCATTGTGGAACATGTAAACCTAGTTGAGGCACACTTTCAGAGAGCTCCCATGGATCCTAGCAGGGGACTTTAACTCAACCCCTGCATTGCTCGTATAAGAAGAAAAAGTCTTCTAAGTGCCTGGCTACGCTTAATCCAAGCGACAGTCGGTCGTTTCATGACATCACCAGTGATGATGAAGACAACTAGGAAGAGAGTCAGAATGATAGTCAAGAGGTGTGCCAGGAAGAAACCCAGGAGGACTACTAAAGGAATCGCCAGGAAAACTACATAGTTGCATAGGAAATGCTACGCACAGTCGCTCTCAGCTGCATTGACGATACTATCGAGCATTTCTAGACAGTGAAAACTTTCTCTATGAAGGTGGCAATCTCATGGCAAGCGCCATCAAATATCTTAAAGAGTCTCCCTGCCATCCTTAAGTCCCTCCTATCTAGTGGGGACAATGACAAGCATGAGGGGAAAAGCAAAGCCCAGAAGCCTAGGAGGGGAGCTATCTGATGAGTCAGAAGCCAGGGGCTACTATTTTGTTCTATTTTTGTCATATCGTGGGTGCCACTAGAATTTTTTTGGTTGACTGTGATATTTTTTGGGTACAACCCTGTTATGGGTTTATGGGTTGTTTGGCCATAGCTGAAGTTTATGAAAAAAGGAGTGGGACCCTCCAACCCGTAAAGTAAATAAAATTACTTTTACCTACCAAAACAAAAAAATTAATGTAGTTTTTTATCATGAAGATTAAGATAGCCTTTACTATGATTAATAAATTATCCCTCGTTGGTGAAATTAATTTTCACAAAGAGAATAATTTATTGCCTTAAAATAGAGGCTTTAAAATGTCATTTTAATTATCCCTCTTTGATGAAATCAAAATTTTCATAAAGAAGAATAATTTAATGCTTTAAAATAATAACCTTCAATGTAGTGCAAAATTACCTCTCTTTGATAAAATCAGAATTTTTATAAAGAGAGGGCAATTAATGCTCTAAAAATGGAAACTATGAAGGGCCATTAAAATTTACCCCCCTTTGAAAAAATTGAAATTTTCGTAAAGGGAAGTTCATTTTATGCTTGTAATTGAAATATAAAACCGAAAAAATTAAATTTGACCTTAAAATAAAAATTTTGAAATTTCGAAATTTTAAAAATCTGCAATAAAACAGCAACTTCTAACAATTTTTAAAAATGGGAAAAGACTCCGAAGTAAAAACTTCTAAGTGCAAAATAGAACTCTAAGGTATACTCTACGCAACATTGCAATTATTTTTCAATTTTGATTTTTTTTTTTCATTTTTATTTTAATGTCCGAAAATTTTAAAAATTTGAAAATAAAAAAGTTAGAAAATAAAAATAAAATCTGAAAACTGAAATAAAATGCAGAAAACCGGAAAATATAGTTTTATGCTACCCTAGCATGCAAAATACGAGACATGAGATTTTTCTGAGCATAACCCAACTCCGCTGAAACTGCATTTACACATCCCGAAATAAAGTGGGTGCAAGACTCTAAGGAAATAAAATGAAATCCCTACTCCTGGACATTCAACAATGAAACCCTTAAATGCAATGACATTGTCTAAAAACCTAGAAAGCATAAAGAAGAAAAATAGACAATAAAATGGAAACACTCAGATATTTTCTCTTCTTATTTTTCTCCAAGATGAAGAAATCCTGCAATTACACATAAACACTCCATGTTTCTACATTCATTCCAACAAAATCTAGCCTGCCCAAAATAGCAACAACTCTTTCATTCCAGCAACATGCGGTCTCCAACAGATCCAACCCTTGTGCATGAGTTTGTTTCAATCATTAATGCCTCCTATGAATTTTTATTTCCATGCGTTTGGCATTTCGGTTTTCCATTTTTATTGGCTTGCTTCAGCGTTTCTTCAAAGCATCAAATATGGCTACTTTTGGGTTTCCTTTTCTTGCCATTCGTAACATTTCACCATGTGAGTCCATTCTCTGATTAGTTTCATGATGGCTTCTAAATTTCATTTTTATTTTTATTTTTCGCTCCTTGAAAGGCTTCGTTCATACTTTTAACATACGACATGTGTTTCGTCCGTTTCATTCTACATATGTGAGTAACATCAGTCTTAATACATCTTATTCCTTATCTCCCTGCCCTATGTATATAAATGACACATGGGATCTATTGCTTGATGAGCCCTTTATTTTAAACAACTTATGTTAAACAAAACACAACATTTATAAAGGGCCACTATCTCCTATTACCATTCACTCCAATTAACCTTGTCATCATATGAACATCAACATTTGGTATAAATACAGGTGCCACATCACTTTCCTTTTTATCAAACACACCTGATAATAATTTCAATTAAATCATGCCCACTAGTGATGTACGTTTTCTGACAGCATGGCATTTTGCTAGTAACATCTGTGTCGTCTTAGTTTGTCTAAGCATTTGCACCGAACGACCCCATCCAACGATCCACACTATCACCCTACATCACGTATAAAAATCCTGCTGTGAAGTCCTCATCTTCGGTGCACCCCACCTAAAAATGCTCACTGTCACTCTACATTGGTGTTATATAAACATAGATGTCTACCTCTACTCTACATTCACTGTTGTATATTTTGGTGATAATATATCCACGTCATAACCGTATTTTGTAAAATGTCATGTCCATGACTTTGTCGAGTGGTCATGCTATCATCGCTGCTTGTCTTGTGATGTCCATGCTACCGGTATTCACCGATGTCCGCCATGATTTCCTATTTTAAAGGTCGCTGTACTCTCTTATTGAAACAATGCAGTCTGACGAACTCATTCTCCATTTTTGGTACATTCCCACACTGTCGGGTCTTAACTATGCGATCCATTTGCTGCCAGATTATCATCGTCATTATTATTGCACTCTATTTCCCCCAAGATGATAAATTATATTCATCATTTGAAAACGTAGCCTATCTCCACATGCATACTATCGTTTTGTTGTATTTTGATCTGAGCGCATAGCCTGCTCCTGATCTACGTTCTTCACTATGGTCTGTGGCTTGGGTTATTCTCTTACATATACAACGTCTCACTTCTACTGGATTCCATGATCTCTGTGACATCCTTGTGAAGTCAACACAATCAACAAACTCCTCTTTGCCACATATACTTCAGCTCCCAGTCGGTCGACTGGTACGTTCGATGGCTTTCTACCCATTTTGCGATGCCCAGCTCGATCTTCTGTGTTGTTCGACTGCTGACACTAGACTTCACAACCTGTTTGTCTATTTCCACTATCGGCATCCAGTGCGTCTCATCGTAGTTTGAGATGTATCCATATCCCCCGATCCCAATTCATTGGCCACCTTAGCTTACGAAGATGTAAGTAATTCTCATTTTATCAATCTTGGCATTTCGCTGTTATTCTCGACATTCACTTTGATGCCCGATAAACTATTATCGCCGTCGTATGTTCACCTCGGTCCCAATGCTCCGCTGGCATCGCGGTTCTTGTTGTGCTATGCTTTCAAAACGCTCGCGAATCCTGCATGTAAGATTAAACGCACGTTAACCATGTCCTTCAATAAACTAACCTAGATTTCAAAATTATTATAATGAGACATTCAAAGCTTTTAAAAGAAGCCCGTGACTTTGTTATATTTTAATGTAAAAGCTAATATATATATACATATATTTAAATACATATTATATATATACTATTATGATTTAATCAATTGAAATCATTTTTTATTTTATTTTATTCAAAATTATTTAATAACATCTTTTATATATATATACAAAGTATATACATATATAAATATCATTTTAATTTCTTTATTATTATTTATTTATTTTATTGTTATTATATATATGCAATATATATATATATATATATATATTATAATAACAAGTACTTTTTATTTTTCACTCTTTTATTTATTTTTATAAATTTATATATAAATATTAAGATATATATAAATTTACTTTATGTTTTATAAATCGAATTGATCCCCTCTAAAAAGGAACAATAAAATTACACTAATACCAATATTTAAATAATCAAAATCCAATAAAAAACCAAAACATAAAACATCGTGATATAGAGATAATATGGACACTTAGCACCCCCTAAAATAAAGCTGAAAGGAAACACGGACATACGTAGTCCTATCAACATTCCAAAGGAAGACCCCCAGAGATGAAATATACTATCCAAAGAGGAACCTTAGAACTGAAATGCAAATTTCAAAGATGGGATATATCAAAATTATAAGTCCAAGGACACAAAAGTGGTCAAAAAATAAAATTTAAAGTGGGTCCCCAAGTTTTTGGGCTAGTTGTGGATAAGCCACAAAAAATGGTGACTCTATTAGGAAATGCTCCTGAGCATTTTGGTAAGAATCCAACCTAAAATAAAAACTCACAAGATCAGTGAAACAAGCATTATTTAGTAACATCTGCAAAAGGCGAGGGTAAACATTTTTAGCATGAAAACAACTAATCCATCTTCCTTTGCTCAGTGTGTGCAAAAGTGATTCATTTTTGCATTTCTAAAAATCCTCCAAATTTCAACATCTCTTTTTGCACTAGGCTATGAAGTAGAGCTCCTGAAGTGAAGACTTTTACAGACAAAGCCCCACTGCTAGCCAGACGTCTATAGCCCTGGTGAGGTTTATCTAACTCACCTATGTGTTCGCTTAATGCTTTGCAAAGCCCATATATCCTAGGTGTATCTAGACTTTCTACGCTAATTCTATCTCTCTTTTCTTCTTCTTTTTTCTTTTTTTTCTTTTTTTCTCTCTTTTTTTTCTCTTTTTTTTCTCTTTCTAAGTATCAAACTTTGCCTAGCCAGGGCCCCATAGCCAGTCAGGCATCTATAGCCCCGATGAAGTTTTCCTGAACTAGATGACATATTTCAAGAAATCTATTACATTGCTTGTACTCATGGAACTCTTGCAAAACCTCAAGTTTCACTAGGTTAGAAAGACAAAGTAGAGCATGTTATATTTTCACCTAGGTTGTAAATCAAAACAAATTCATCCTTATTACTTCCAGAAACACCATTTACTATGTGTGTGGGTCCCATGTGGAGCTTTGGCTAATCTTTCATTGTTCCACTTCCACAATTTTAGTCCCAAAATATGAGCATGATCACCAAATAACTAATCCCCCTTTTCTCGGGTTCATCAAATTTTCAAATTAGGTACTCCTCCTACTAGGAAAAGAAACATAAAAATGGGCCAGAGACTATAAGTTAGCACCCACGAGACATTTTCTCAAACAACAGGACCACCCCAAAACACAAAAATCGAAACCAAAATGAAATCCAAACCCAAAATCAAACATGAAAACCAAAAATTATATACAAATGTACAATATAGTACAAGATGGTACAAAGTTTGTACTATCACTACCCTGGATTCCAAACATGATTAGAACATTTCAAAAAACATATAACGTGATACACATGCCAAATTTTTTAAGAATCCAACAAAACCAAGATAAGGCCAAACAATGCAACAAACTTCAACTTACCTCTCTCTCCCCACCATTTAAGTAAAGTTCCATTAATAATCCTATGGTGGAGTTTCAAATTATCAAACTGATTAGACAATAATTGATCTTCAATTTCTTCATGTCTATTCTTTATTATGTTCATTTCACACTTTGATTCATGGTGTAGAAATAAGCTTTCATTTTTAGATATGAGATCTTGCAAATAGGAACCTATTTCTACAAATTTTAAAGCCAAATAATTTTTCAAATCTATAGGCCAATAAAATTCATGTAACATTTTGCAAGCACCTAGGATATTTATTAAATGAGGATCATCATAAATCTGTACCCTAGATTCAAAAAATAATTGATTATGGACTTGATTTAACACTTCAATCATATCAATTTCTTTTTCATTCAACAAAGCATTATCATTAGTTGTGTGAGGAACAATTAAATCAAATTCTTTATCAACCATGAATGGCATTTCATCATTGATATAATTTGAATACAACAAGCAATTAGGTAAACCATCACCTAAAGTTCGAATGATAGAACACAAAGGGTGAGATTTTACCTTTTGTATTTTATCATTTGACAAACCTTTGTGAGCATTTGTAATATTTACCTTTTATTCATGACTTTCATCATCATCGAATACCTATTTATTAAAGACACCAAAATTAGGCACCCAATTAAAAACACATCCTTCATTTTCAAACCATAGGCCTTGTCTATCTAGAGATGGGTCAACTAACACATCTCCATGATCAATCACCTGGGTTATTTCATATAACATGACATTTTCAATTGGATCATCAGTGATATCAAACCCAAACCTGAAATAAAAACTCACAAGATCAGCGAAAAAAGCATTATTTAGCAACATCTATAGAAGGTAGGGGTAAACAGTTTTAGCATGAAAACAACTAATCCATATTCATTTTCTCAGTGTGTGCAAAAGTGATTCATTTTCGCATTTCTAAAAATCCTTCATATTCCATCATCTCTTTTTGCACTAGGCTATGAAGTAGAGCTCCTCAAGTGAAGACTTTTACAGACAGAGCCCCACTGCTAACCAGACGTCTATAGCCCTGGTTATGTTTATCTAACTCACCCGTGTGTTCTCTTAATGCTTTGCAAAGCCCATATATCCTAGGTGTATCTAGAATTTCTACACTAATTCGATCTCTCTCTTTTTTTTTTTCTGTTTCTAAGTATCAAACTTTGCCTAGCCAGCGCCCCATAGCCAGTCATGCATCTATAGCCCCGATGAAGTTTTCCTGAACTAGATGACACATTTCAAGAAATCTGTTGCATTGCTTGTACTCATGGAACTCTTGCAAAACCTCAAGTTTCACTAGGTTAGAAAGCCAAAGTAGAGCGTGTTAGATTTTCACCTAGGTTGTAAATCAAGACAAATTCATCCTTATTACTTCCAGAAACACCATTTACTATGTGTGTGGGTCCCATGTGGAGCTTTGGCTAATCTTTCATTGTTCCACTTCCACAATTTTAGTCCCAAAATATGAGCATGATCACCAAATAACTCATCCCCCTTTTCTCGGGTTCATCAAATTTTCAAATTAGGTACTCCTCCTACTAAGAAAATAAATATACAAATGGGCCAGAGACCATAAGTTAGCACCCACGAGACATTTTCTCAAACAACGGGACCACCCCAAAACACAAAAATCGAAACCAAAATGAAATCCAAACCCAAAATCAAACATGAAAACCAAAAATTATATACAAATGTACAATATGGTACAATATGGTGCAAATTTTGGACTATCACTTCCCTGGATTCCAAACATGATTAGAACATTTCAAAAGACATATAACGTGATACACATGCCAAATTTTTTAAGAATCCAACAAAACCAAGATAAGGCCAAACAATGCAACAAACTTCAACTTACCTCTCTCTCCCCACCATTTTAGTAAATTTCCATTAATAATCCTATGGTGGAGTTTCAAATTATCAAATTGATTAGACAATAATTGATCTTCAATTTCTTCATGTCTATTCTTTATTATGTTAATTTCACACTTTGATTCATGGTGTAGAAATAAGCTTTCATTTTTAGATATGAGATCTTGCAAATAGGAACCTATTTCTACAAATTTTAAAGCCAAATAAATTTTCAAATCTATAGGCCAATAAAATTCATGTAACCTTTTGCAAGAACCTAGGATATTTATTAAATGAGGATCATCATAAATTTGTACCCTAGATTCAACAACTAATTGATTATGGACTTGATTTAACACTTCAAGCATATCAATTTCCTTTTCATTCAACAAAGCATTATCATTAGTGGTGTGAGGAGCAATTAAGTCAAATTATTTATCAACCACGAATGGCATTTCATCATTGATAGCATTTGAATCCAACAAGCAATTAGGTAAACCATCACCTAAAGTTCGAATGGTAGAACACAAAGGGTGAGATTTTACCTTTTACATTTTCTTGTTTGACAAACCTTTGTGAGCATTTGTAATCTTTACCTTTTATTCATGACTTTCATCATCATCAAATACCTATTTATTAAAGACACCAAAATTAGGCACCCAATTAAAAACACATCCTTCATTTTTAAACCATAGGCCTTGTCTATCTAGGGATGGGTCAACTAACACATCTCCATGATCAATAACCTGGGTTATTTCATATAACATGACATTTTCAATTGGATCATCAGTGATATCAAACCCAAACCATTCAGGTTCTAAAATTTCCTCATTTTGAGATGGCATAGACATTGTAGAACCAATAAGTGGATCATAATTTTTAATTCCAAACCCCTCAAAAGGTACCAAGTCAAGTGGTTCTCCTTATTTATCCATGGTAGTAGAATCACTATCCTTTTCTAAAGCTTGATGAGCATCCAAATCTTCTTCCATAACTCTTTCCAATTGTACAGGATTTGTGATACCTCATGCGAGAAATCAATTGTACTATCCTACATATCAATGGACACCAAAATTTCATTAGAAGGTTTGGAGTGAGCATCTTCTTCCCATTTATTGTTAACCATCCATCCTATTTCTTCCTCAAAATATTCAAGAAATTCTTATTCAAAATTTTCTTTGTCATCATCTCTAACATGTTGAAGGCTTTGATCACCAAATTTCATCATCTCATCCAAATTTATGGAAGGTACCGATTCAACATATGTTTCAAAGCCATTCCACTTGGGAATCCTTCCATTGGTATCTTTGTCTTATGAGGATGATTTGGAGCATCATCTAGATATGCATATTGAGGCCCTTGTTCTTGAATTTGAGAGATGTTTTCTTTAAGTTGTAGAACTAGCCTTTACAACTTGACCTACATATCAGGTGAAGAAAGTGCTTCGTTAGAAAGAGAGGTAAAGTTATCCCATTTATTCCACCAAAAAATATCATCTTCTAAAATTGGGGCATGATGCTCAACTATACCTTTACATTCTTCTAATTCATCAATGGGTTGATCCTCAAACTCACCTTCACCTTCCTTAGATGGTTCAATCATTTCCAAAAGTGGGTTACTATTTGTATCCAAATTTGTAAGATCACCATTCACATTTGTAACCCAAAATTCTATTTTATCACAATTTGGAAGGTGTGGGTTTTCTTGGCTATCAGCGTCAACAATATCATCCAAAGTATCTTTCAAGAATAAGTGGTGAAATTCTATTAGGTTTTCGAATTCATTTATTGATTTACTTCCAAACTCATTTTCAACCACTTTTGATGATTTAGGGGTTTCTAAAATGGGATCACACCAATCCTCACTTGAAAACCAAGACTTTGATTCACTCATCTCAAATTCATCACTACTTGACTCATGTTGGCTTTCTTGCTCTTCACAATGATCATATTCCAAACACAAGTGATGAGATTTTATTGTATCTTCTGATTCATATCTTGGCTTCTCAAATTTAGTCTCAACCAACTTTGTTGAGTTAAGGGTTTGTTCAAAAGGATCAAAACTCGTATCTTTCTCACAATAATTATCCCAATCTTCCTTTTTGAGTAAACATGACCAAATCATGTCCCTATGGGTTTGTTCATCCAAATCCTCATTAATAGATATTGGCTTTGAGACTTGCACATCCTCTTGGATGGAATCTAAGGTGGTTGTTGTATTTGGACATTCAACTTTATCCCATTCATTGCTCACCTTGGGGTTAGGCAATGATGGTTGGTCCACATTTTCTCTTTTTGAAATGGCCCATTGTTCTAATTCTCTCGTGGCCTCATAGATTCTATGCAAATATGGGTCATCAATATATTTCCTTAAGAATAAAGCCACTACGGGTTGTGTAGCTCCCATGTATATTTCAATAGCTCTTTCTTTTGAAATGAATAAATGGGGTACCACTTCAGTATACAACTTATGAAATATATCATTGAATTTATTTATGGACTCATTAGGTTTACTGGAGGTAGAAAAAAATTGATTTAACATCCAAACAAGGTCAACTTGTTTTTCAAAATGGCTAGTGAATGTTGGTTCTAGTTGAGCCCAAGAAGTAATGGAATCTATAGATAGGTGTATGTACCACTCATATGCAACTTCATCTAAAGTGTATGAAAATAATCTATAAGGAACATCTCCTTTCCATATTTACAATTACCTTAAGGTATCCTTGTATCTTTGAATATGTTTCTTAGCCGAGGTCACGTCATGCTTAAACATAGGTAAATGATTTGCTACCCCTTGAGGAATTTGATGAGTAGGCCTCTCCAATTGATGATAATAGCCAGCTATCCAAAATGAAATTTGTGCCCTCGTCAGAAAAACCAATGCCATTAGTGAAACTCAAATAATAACTTCAAAACCAATTTGTTAGTCAAATAAATATTTCTTACAAAGAAGCATGAAATGACTAACCAATATCAAATATGTAACATATGAATCATCATGTTAGCATAAACCAAGAGATATGTATCCATTAAACCATGAAATTGAAGAACATTATCAAATTTACAACATGTTAGCATTAATGCATCATCAAAATAGAGAATGTTAGAATCAATGAAAGTAATCATATGGAAACAAAACCTCATTAGTCAAGACCAATGTATTTAAATAAATATTTCAAGTAATATGAACAATTTAGCATCTAAATGACAATAAACCAAATCAATTCAAATCATCCTAGCTCTCAAAGTGTGAGTGTTAGAGGAAACCAAAGATGCTAATCAAATGAACTTGAAATATTTAGCAATTCAAAACTTTCAAAATTATACCAAATCACATTATTCCTGTATGAAAAATCCAAAAGCGTTAGATCAATGAATAGCAATTCATGTCCTCCTTTTAGCATCACAATGTTGTGTGTTAAAAGAGGTCTAAAGATAATAGTCAATAGGACATGAAATATTCCACATTTTAAATCCCTATAGCATTTAAAATTACAATAAAATAAACCACATCAAGCCCTCCTTCTAGCGCCAAAATGTTGAGTGTTAATTTTACCCAATTGTAAAATTACACTTTCTCTTAGGGTTTTGATCTCAAAGCCTTCTTTTGCAAAGAAGTTAAACAAA
Source organism: Wollemia nobilis (assembly GCA_028583015.1). Taxonomy (NCBI): domain Eukaryota; kingdom Viridiplantae; phylum Streptophyta; class Pinopsida; order Araucariales; family Araucariaceae; genus Wollemia; species Wollemia nobilis. Next base: position 9,584,587 of record JAQPPZ010000992.1, read on the forward strand.
ACAACTTCCCCAAGGTCTCCGCTATATTAGCATTTGCATATGTGTATTAGTAATCTCAGTAAAAATATATCAATTCAATACTTGAAACACCTTAGTGAATGCAAGTAACTGTAAACAAGGGGCATGTGTTGGTTTATTTTACCATGCTACTTTAATAATTGTTCATAAAACCAAAATAAAGCAAATGTGAATTGGCCCTCATATGACCACGATGTAGCACTTTAATTCCTTTTATCTTGTAGGATTTTAAGGTAGATTTTATCTTCCTTTATTAGGTAGGTTCTAAACAAGTTTTATCTTGCATTAAATCCTACTTTAAGCATGAAAATGAAGATTAAAATCTATCTATGAATATAAATCTGAAATGATGAATAGGCTCAATAAATGTAGCTTCTTATCATGAAGATTAAGATAACCTTTAATATGATTAATAAATTATCCCTCTTTGGTGAAATTAATTTTCACAAAGAGATAATAATTTATTGCCTTAAAATAGAGGCTTTAAAATGTCATTTTAATTATCCCTCTTTGATGAAATAAAAATTTTCATAAAGAAGAATAATTTAATGCTTTAAAATAATAACCTTCAATGTAGTGCAAAATTACCTCTGATAAAATCAGAATTTTTATAAAGAGAGGGCAATTAATGCTCTAAAAATGGAAACTATGAAGGGCCTTTAAAATTCACCCCCCTTTGACGAAATTGAAATTTTTCATAAAGGGAAGTTCATTTTATGCTTGTAATTGAAATATAAAACTGAAAAAATTAAATTTGGCCTCAAAATGGAAATTTTGAAATTTTGAAATTTTAAAAATCTGCAATAAAACAACAACTTCGAACAATTTTTAAAAATACGAAATGACTCCAAAGTAAAAATGTCTAAGTGCAAAATAGAACTCCGAAGTATACTCTATGCAACCATGCAATTATTTTTGGATTTTGAATTTTTTTCATTTTTATTTTAATGTTCAAAAAAAAAAAAAATGAAAAAAAAAAAGTTTGAAAATAAAAATAAAATCAGAAAATTGAAATAAAATGCAGAAAACCAGAAAATACAGTTTTATGCTACCCTAGAATGCAAAATTCGAGACATGAGATTTTCTTGAGCATAACCCAATTTTGCCAGACCTGCATTTACACATCCCAAAACAAAGTGGGTGCAAGACTCTAAGGAAATAAAATGAAATCCCTACTCCTGGACATTCAACAATGAAACCCTTATATGCAATGACATTGTCTAAAAACCCAGAAAGCAGAAAGAAGAAAGATAGATAATAAAATAGGAACACTCAGAGATTTTCTCCTCTTATTTTGCTCCAAGGTGCAGAAATCCTACAATTACACATAAACACTCCATGTTTCTACATTCATTCCAGCAAAATATGGCCTTACCAAAAGAGCAGCAACCCTGTGATTCCAGCAGCAGATCTAGTTGTTTTAGTTTTTAATGTCTCCTATGACTGTTTGTTTCCATGCATTGGGCATTTCGATTTTCTGTTTTTATTTGGCTTGCTTTTGCGTTTCTTCATAGCATCAAATATGGCTAATTTTGGGTTTCCTTTTCTTGCCATTCGTAACGTTTCACCACGTGAGTCCATTCTTCGATTAGTTTCACGATGGCTTCTAAATTTCATATTTTAATTGTTCGCTCCTTGGAAGGCTTCGTTCATACTTTTAACATACAACATGTGTTTCATCTATTTCAATCTTCATCTTTGAGTAACGACAGTCTTAATACATCGCCCACTTTTCAGCCATGTTGCAAGCATTTATCTTCACTGTTGTATGTTTTGTCTATAATATATCCACATCATACCTGTATTTCATCAAATATTTTCATCCATGACTTTGTCAGGTGGCCATGCTATCGTCACTACTCATCTTGTGATGTCCATGCTACCGGTATTCATCGACGTCCGCCATGATTTCCCATTTTAAAGGTCATTGCACTCTATGATTGAAATAGTGCAGTCTGACGAACTCATTCGCCACTGCCGGGACATCCCCACACTGTCGGGTCTTAACTATACGATCAGTTTGCTGCCGGATTATCATCATCATCATTATTGCACTTTACTTCTGCGAAGACGATAAATTCCATTCGTCGTTCAAAAATGTAGCCTAGCTCCACATGCATACTATCGTTTTGCTGCATCTCGATCTGAGCACATTGTCTGCTCTCGACATGCGTTCTTCACTATGCTCTATAGCTTGGGTTACATCTATGCCATCTCACTTCTCCTGGATTCCACGATCGCTGGGACATCCTTGTGAAGTCAGCACAATCAACAAAATCCTCTTTGCCATGTAGACTTTAGCTCCCGTTGACTGGTACGTTCGATGGCTTTCTTCCCATTTGGCAATGCCCAGCTCGATCTTCTGCGTTGTCTTACTGCTAACGCTGGACTTCACAACCTGTTTTTCTGTTTCCACTATTGACATCTACTGTGTCCCGTCACAGTGTGAGATGTATCCATATCCCCTGCTCCTAGTGCATTGGTCGCCTTAGCTTACGAAGATGGAAGCTATTCCTATTTTACCGATCTCGGTATTTCGCTGTTATTCCTGGCATTCACTTCGATGTTTGATAAACTATTGTTGTCGTCGTATGTTCACCTTGGTCCCAATGCTCCACTGGCACCGCGGTTCTCGTTGTGCTATGCTTTCAAAATGCTCGCAAATCCTGCATGTAAGATTAAACACATATTAACCATGACCTTCAATAAACTAACCTCGATTTCAAAATTATTATAATGAGACATTCAAAGCTTTTAAAAGAAGCCATTGACTTTGTTATATTTTAATGTAAAAGCTTATATATGTACATCTATATTTAAATACATAGTATATATATATACTATTATGATTTAATCAATTGTAATCATTTTTATTAATATTTTTTTATTTTATTCGAAATTATTTAATAACATCTTATATATATACAAAGTATATACATATATAAATATCATTTTAATTTATTTATTAATTATTATTTATTTTATTGTTATTATATATATATATATAATAATAACCACATGTACTTTTTACTTTTCACTCTTTTCTTTTTTTTTATAAATTTATATATAAATGTTAAGATATATATAAATTTACTTTATGTTTTATAAATTGAATTGATCCCCTCTCAAAAGGAACAATAAAATTACACTGAGACCAACATTTAAATAATAAAATCCAATCAAAAACCAAAACATAAAATACCGTGAGATAGAGATAATGTGGACACTTAGCACGCCTTGAAATAAAGCTGAAAGGAAACACGAACATATGTAGCCCTATCAACATTCCAAAGGAAGACCCCTGGAGATGAAATATACTACCCAAAGAGGAACCTTGGAACTTAAATGCAAATGTCCAATATGGGATATATCAAAATTATCGTTCCAAGGACACCAAAGTGGTCAAAATACAAAATTTAAAGTGGGTCCTCAAGTTTTGGGGCTACTTGTGGAGTAGCCACAACAGGTTCTTGGCCCTTACTCTATCTAGGACACATGTACATGTGGCCTACATGCACATTGATACTTATGCATTTATTATAATACTTGAAGTAATCAACTAATTTTACTCTAAAGTAAAATCCTACTCTAGTTATGTACCAAAGGTGGTACATTTACATAAACCTAAATAATATAATATACTCTAACAACTTTGAGATTTTTTGGGACTCATAGGTTATTACCATAAATTTTTATAAAACTATGAAAAGATAGCAACTTCTTTAAAAACCAGGCTGAAAAAGAATTCTTTTATTTTTTTAGAACCAGTGGAGATGAATTTCAATGAATTCAAACAAGTCATTAAAACCACACCAATGTTAGCAATGCCTAATTTTTTTAAACCCTTTGTAATTGAAAATGATGCTTCATGCAATGGCGTAGGGTTTCTATTGATGCAAGAAGGAAGACCATTAACCTTTACCAATAAAGAACTTTTAGACAAATTTGGGCAAATATACTTTTGCAAAGGAGATGCTAGCTATTTTGCATGTTGTTAATCATTGAAGGCCATATCTCATTGGGAATCATTTTTCAATTAAAACAAACAACTAAAGTCTCAAATACTTCCTAGAACAATGTGTCACCACACCTAACCAAAAAAGTACATTTCTAAATTAACGGGCTATGATTATAAAATCACATATAAAAGAGGAAATAAGAACATTATAAATGATACACTTTCCTGATAGTTTGAGGATTAGATTATGTTAAATGCTATCTCTTACCCATACCTCAATTGATTAATTCTCTTAGAGAGGATGTGACCAACGACTCAGGCTCACAAGCTTTGATTATAAAAATTTAAAAAAATACTAACTCATGCATGAGATGCACTTGGGATGGACAAGATTTAAGATATCATGACTGAATTTTTATTCCTAAAACTTCACAAATGCAAGAATTCATCTTGAAGGAAATACATGCCTCACCAACAATAGGATATTTTGGGTTCCTAAAGACTTATGAAAGGATTAAGCATACTTTATTCTAGAAGGGAATGAACAAATATATTCAAATATCTATTGTTGAATGTGACATGTTCTAAAAAATTAAAGGAAAAATATTATTTTCCCCTAGAACCCTTCAACCCTTATTGATTCTAAAACAAGTATTTTGTTTTATTTGATAAATAAACGGGTTTTGAAAGGGTCCAAAAATATTTTACAAATGATTTTTTGAAGGGTTCAAAAACCTTTAAAAATCCACTAAAATATTTGATTTGTGCCAAAGAAGAACATAAATGGTTTTGATTACCCTACATGAAACTAATCCGCCATCCAACATAAAATAGTATAGCATTCGAGCAAAAAAAATCCTATGAATCCAATATTGAAGCGAACGAAAGATTCCATTTGATCAAACATAAAATATAAAACAAATGTAATGTCTAGAATTTTATTTTTTATTCATTCAAACTTTCATGGGTTACAAGGGTAATTTTTCCCAAATTGTCTTTATGGATATCAAACACTCTGATGGTTTTTTTTAGGTTCCTCAATGAAGGTGGACTTGTGAACCACCACTAGTTTGCTGATTGATGTTTGTTTGTGATTTCATGTACCCGTTTTAAAGGCTTGGAAGAGATGGTTAGAGGGTTTAGGGATTTCTTTGGTCAAGCCCCTTGTTGATAAAAGATAAAGATACCCGAAGGAAAATTATGCTGAAACATGATGGAAACTAAATAAAACACTATAAAATCCTAAAATAAATCTTACCTACTAAATTTTCTAAGGTAGATGTGTTGCACGGTAAATTCATTTGGTAGGGGGTGAATTGGAGATTAGATTCACCCCTTAGGGGGAGAATTGAACTTCTACTTACTGTAGGCACAAACTTTATATTGGGATGGATGTCTAAAGTTGTCCTTTACTATTTGTATGGTGTGGAATTGCTATATGTGAATTTGGCACGATTCCAACAGAATTTTGGTAAGGTGAATGAAATGGGAGAGAGATAGAATAGGAGGGGGATCCCTTTATTTATAGAAAAATATAAGGTCAGAAGTTGTTAGATAGACCAACCCTTTGAGGTACTCCATTCTGGAGTTAGGTTAGGGTTTGAATAGGTGTCAAACCCTCATGCCTTAGAGAAATATCTCATCCTCACTCATGTGTGAGGAATAGTTAGGATTAAATAGGGTTAGTTAGATCCTAGGTTAGGTTAGGGTTTAGTTAGGGCATTTAGAAATATCTTAACTAACCTCATGTGCACACATGTGTGGAAGTGTGTTTAGGGCTAATTTGACTTAGAACCCTAATTAAACTCACTTAAGTGAAAAAGTGCATTTAATTAAAATTCAATGATGAATTAGATCACTAATCAACCTAATTAGGCTTTTGGATAGAGATAAGGTCCAATGAAGGCTAATTAGGTGTAGGGGAGGGCTTAATTTTTCTTAGGGGGCTAATAGATGGTCTCTTAGTTGGTAGGAGGCATTTTGGAGGAACTTTACCTAGTTTTGTAGGTTTAGGAGCTTGTAGATGACTAAGATAGCCAATGAATGACTATGATGGTCTATAGTGACCTATGATAGCATATGTCAGTATACAAGTGTATATGTGGATGTGCAAGTATCTAGAAGTGAGCATGTGTGACTTTTAGGTGTCTATATTTACCCCTTTTTGTACTATGTTGTGTGGAACACAATTTAGTGCAAAAATATGAGATGAGAAGGTGATGAGATGTTTTGAATTGGAGGGGAATAAGGGAAGAGAAGAATAAGGGAAAAGAATGGGATCTAATCAAAGGTATGTATCTGCATGAAGCATGACCATACAACATTGATCGATAGCCAAGAAATGAAGAGAAAAGAAAGAAAGGGAAAAAGGATAATAAAGGAAAGAATGAGATATAATCAAAGGTATGTGGTCGCTTGAATCATGACCATACAACATTGATCGATAGAAAAGAAAGGAAGGGAAAATAAATAAATAGGAAGAATTAAAATAAAGGAAAGAATGGGATATAATCAAAGGTATGTAGCTGCTCGAAGCATGACAATACAATATTTATTGAGAAGTGAATAAGAGAAGGGAGAAGAATAAGAAGAGAAGATGAAGAAGGAAAAATAATAGGTGAATACAAATGATGAGATGGAGGTGAATGAATGCATGTGGATGATTGCGGATGTAGTGCAATTATTTTTTGATTTTATACAATATTTAAAAATGTTGTACAGGTTTCTTGGGAGGGCAACTAATGACTGTTTTGCCTTTGCAACCAATGCAAGATGGTCCAAATACAAATAGAACATATGTTTATTTAAATTTTTCTTCTGATTGATTGATGAGTGCAAGGTGACACTTGTCAAACCATTTTAGTTGGGTGGCATGTATTATTAAAATGTACCATTCATTATGTGATTGTCATCGACATACATGAATGCTAGAGTGACATCTTTGTTATTGGGTTATTCAAATGTACCATTCAGTATTTGGTCAGGGCCAACTGAATGATAGAGTGACATCTCTAATATTGTACACGGATCTTGTGATTTAACAAATTTTTGATTTGGGATCGAGTTTTATCTTGAGATAATCTTCAGCAAAAACATTTGTAGACGGATGCAATATCTATGATTTACATGTTTAATTGTTTGGTTGAATTCAAAATAGATTTTGGATATGAATACCCCCTCAAATGAGGAATCAACAATGAGGTGAATTAAATGTGATGAAGTTATGATGAGGCAATTAATAGAAGAAAATGGACAATAATAAGGATGAAAAATTAAATGGATAGGAAGTGGGAAAGATAATCTAGGGTTTGGAGTGAAAATTTTATGATTCTGGAGGTAAGAGATTCAATTCACATGGTGGGGGGCAAATTAAAGCTAGATTCATAGGTTGGGGTGCAAATTTGATCTAAATCGCAGGGTGACTTGCGAATTGGATTTTTTGACCCATATGCAGTATTTTGGTAGTTTGGAGGACCAAATAATATCAAAATTGGATAAATTGTATACTGTTGGAAAGCTATTTTTGATATCGATCCAATGGTGAATATTTCAGATAATTTGGATGATTTGATAGGTGAAAAGGTAGGCCAAATATGATCCTACTTTTAGAAGTGATGAATGCATAATTTCAAACCTTCTGAAGGGTGTGCATGATGATTTTGCATTGTACCTACATATAATGTCTTTTATTTTATGTGTATGTCATGTGTACATGTAGTGAAATATGTTTGATATGAATAATGTATGCTAGGTATGATGAACCTAACTGAACATGAGTATGTATGAATGATGATGTGTAGAGGTTATATGTAATAACTTGTGTATATGCAAGATATAAGAATGTAGAAAAATGGAGGGCACTCCACCTTGTGTGGATACCATATTACTTATCATGGGTAATCAAAAATAAAGGGAGAATTACACTGAACAATGACTAGAACATGAAAGAAGAGAAATATGGGGTGTACAAACTGACTGAGGTGTACAAGATGCACATGAAATAAAATATAACAAATCCTGAGCTAATGTGGAAAATGAGAAATGCAAGTGTCATTGAGAATATGTATGTGAAAAATAAAGTCAGTGATGATGTTGCATGACCCTAATTTTCAAGCATAGTGAAAGTTTTAAGAGGGTTTTTGGGAGCTCAAATGGCATAGTATGAAGAATCAAACTGATATAATGGCCAAGCAATATCATGAAGATATATTAACTATCATAATTGAGGTTGAATTGTTCATGGAACTATGTGTGCACATGATGTTCATTTATCCATTTTGAGGGAGGTTGGACTAACACATTTTAAACGTAACCAAAGTAGCTAGCTCATCCACAAGTACATAATGATATGTACAAGAGAAGTTCGATAATGTGACAGATGTGTTGCCACTTGTAATATTATTCCATTGGTAGGTAGGATCTTGGAGCATATTGCTAGCGATGGAAATTGTCTCATGATGTTATGTTAAACCAAAGTACAAAAGGGAGTCAAGCATAGTGGTATTTATCTTGGAGGATTTTAATTTTTTTTATGCCCCTCTTCCTTTTGATTTTGTTTTGTTTTGTGATGTTTTTTTTGTGGCCGTTGGATTTTGTTTTCTACCCATTTTTTTGTTTTTTCTTATGCTTATCCCTTTGTATATCCCATGTCATTTTTTGATCATGCAAATTATAGGGTGATCAGGGGTAACTATTAGCTACATGGTGAGGCTTACGTAAGGTGTTGTCCTCCCTAGAATCAAAATTTATTTAATATGTAGTGTGTGAATGGTCCCTGAACAAACTCGATTTAGGTAGTGAAAGTCTTGAAATCCTATAGATGTTGATGATGTTTGATATAGGTTGATTAAACTAACCATGAATGGTTGAGAAATAAAAAGACTTATCATAAACATATAACTAAGAATAGAACCAATGTCATGATGTATACGAGCAATGGAATGCTTATGTACAAGAAGGACAAAGAACATGACTAGGGGTGATGTCAACATGATGGAACAAAATGCTTGAAAATGTATAGGAGGATGCAACTAATGTATTTTGATAATGAAAAGTGAATGAGATATATAAATGCAAGGAGTACCCAAAATGTGGGTTTTCATGTACAAAAACAAATCCAAAAGGTGTGTATGGATGCATGAAATAGTTATACTTGATGCCAATATTTCATGGTCATCAACGTGATTGATGGATGTAGATGATTATGATGGAAGAGGTAGGGAAGTGGAGGAGAAAGTGGAAGAGAATAATAGGATCAAATAAAAGGTATATAACGACTTGAAGCATGACCATACAACATTGATCGAGAAAAAAAAGAGGTAGAGAGAAGAAATGGAATATGAAAATAGGATTAAATCAATGATATGTAGCCACTTGAAGCATGACCATACAACATTGATATAGATCTAGAAAGAGGTGGATGTGGGAGAAGATGAAGTAGAATATTGATGAAGAAGAGGAAAATGAAATGCAAGATACGTTGCCAATGGATGGTTTTGATTTGTTTGTATTTTTTGTTTGTGGATGATTGTTGTGTTCGATATCAAATGTATAAGAATGGACAAGCAAGGAAAGTTACCCCTAGAAGAAAAATCTTTGTGAGGACAAAGAATTAAAAAATTTCTAGGCCAGACTACACTAGACAATGTGTATGCTATGTCTATGCTAGGCTATGAGTATGCTACGCCTATGACTAGGCTATGAGTGTGCTACGCCTATGACTAGGCTATACTAGGCTATGCTAATGGTATGCCTATGACTACGCTATGCTATGCTATGATAGGCTATGCTATGCTAGGTTATGCTACACCTATGAGTATGCTATGCTATGCTATGCTAGGCTATGTGTATGCTATGCTATAATAGGCTATGCTAGGGTATGATAGGGTATGATAGGTTATCCGTATGCTATGCTAGGCTATGATATGCTAGGCTATGTATATGCTGTGCTAGGCTATGCTAGGATATGAGTAGGCTATGCTAGGCTACGACTATGCTATGCCTATGACTAGGCTATTTTATGCTATGCTAGGTTATTCTAGGCTATACTATGCTAGGCTATGCGTATGCTATGCTAGGCTATGATATACTAGGCTATGTGTATGCTATGCTAAGCTACGCTAGGCTATGAGTATGCTATGCTAGGATATGATAGACTATGAGTATACTAAGCCTATGACTAGGCTATGCTATGCTATTGTAGGCTATGCTAGGCTATGCTATGCTAGGATATGCTATGCTAGGCTATGTGTATGCTATGCTAGGATATGATATGCTAACCTATGTGTATGCTATTCTAGTCTATGCTAGGCTATGAGTATGTTATGCTAGGATATGCTAGGCTATGACTATACTATGGCTATGACTATGCTATACTATGCTATGCTAGGCTATGCTATGCTATACTATGCTAGGCTATGTTATGCTTGGCTATGTGTATGCTATGCTAGACTATGATATGTTAGACTATGCATATGCTATGCTAGGCTATGTCTATAGAGAAACCTATTTCAAAGTTTTTGCTAAGGTTTTTGGAAAAATCCTAATCCAATTTTTTGCTAAGGTTTTTGGAAAACCCTATCCAAATTTTACTGAGGTTTTTTGACAAAACCTATCCAAATTTTTACTAATATTTTGGAGAAACCTATCCAAAATTTTACTAATGTTTTTGGAGAAACCTATCCAAATTTTTGCTGAGGTTTTTGGAAAACCCTATCAAAAATTTTAATGAGATTTTTGGAAAAACCCTTTGTGTTGATTTTTTTTTTCTAAGGTTTTTGGAAAAAACTTTGTGTTGATTGTTTTTACTAAGGTTTTTAGAGAAAATTTTTATTTTTCTAAGAGATTCTAAAAAATAATGTTCCAAAATTTTACTGATGATTTTGGAAAAACTTGATTTTTGGAAAAACCATTGTGATGAAGACAAGGCAAAGGGTGTAACCTTTGACAATAGGATGTAAACTTTTGAACCTAGAGATTAATTTGATTTGATGAGGTGAGGTAAAGGACACAATCTATGACAAAAGGACACAATATTTTGAATTCTAGAAATTGAATTTATTATATGAGGGCAAGGCAAAGGACACAATAGTTTGAACCTAGTGCTTGATTTAATTTTATGACAACAAGGTAAAGGATGCAACCTTTTGAACCTGGTGATAGATTTGATTTGATGAGGGTAAGGTAAAGGATACAACCTATTAAACATGGTGATTGATTTAATTTGATGAGGGTAAGGTAAAGGATGCAACCTTTTAATACGGGTAAGGCAAAGGATGCAACCTTTTGAACCTGGTGATTGATTTGATTTGATAATGGTAAGGCAAAGGATGCAATATTTTGAGCCTAATGATTGATTATGGTGGCCAAGTGCCATGAGGTTCATGGTAAAACCTGTTGTTTTTGGAGTTTTTGATACATGGTAAAGGGTGCAAATTTTAACAAAATTATAGCTTATTTTGAGGATATATCGATGTTATGTGATTGATGGTGATTTACTTGTGAGTGAAATGTTGGGTGGCACCATCATGAGTAGATGAGAAATGGTGAAGTGTAAATGTGCAAGTTGGATTAACTCCACGAAAGGAAACTATGCTTGGGAAGAGGTAAAACCCTCTCCTAAGTGTAGAAGTGGTTTGGAAAAGGGAATGTGATCCCTTGATTGCAAAATCATGTAGGAGAGGGAGAAAAAATTTCCTAGTCATAAATATTGTACGAAAATGACATGAGTTTTGTCAATTGTGTATGATGAAGTGGAAAGAGGTAAAACCCTAATTGTGAATGATGACGTGGAAGAAGATGAAAATTTTCCCAGTGTTTGAATGATGTATTGGGAGAGGGAAAATTTACCCCTGTTTTGAATGATGGATTGGGGAGAGGATGAAGTTACCCCTAGTTTTGAATGATGGAGAAGAAGGAGATGAAATTACCCCCATTTTTGAATGATGTATGGGGAAGAAGGTGAAGTTACTCCCATTTTAAATGATGTATGGGGAGAATGTGAAACTGACTTCATGTTTTGAATGATGGATAGGGAAGAGGGTAAAGTTACCCCAATTTTGAATGATGGATTGGGAGCAGATGAAGTTACCCTAGTTTTTAATGGTGTATGGGTAGAATATGAAGCTACCCCCATTATGAATGATGTATGGGAAGAAGATGAATCTACCCCATGTTGAATGATGTATGGGAAGAAAGTGAAGCTATCCCCATGTTTTAAATGGTGCATGGGGAGAATGTGAAGCTACCCCCACATTGAATGATGTATGTTGAGAGTATGAAGTTACCCTTAGATTTGAATGATGAATTTGGGAGAGGGTAAAGCTTCCTCCAGTTTGAATGATGGATTGGGAAAATATGAAATTACACCCAATTTTGGAATGATGGTTGGGGAGAATATGAAGTTGACCCTATTTTGAATGATGGATTTGGGGGTAGGTGAAGTTATCCTAGTTTTGAATAATGGATTGGGGAAGAGGGTGAAGTTACCCCTAGTTTTGAATGATGGATTGGGAGCAGATGAAGTTACCCCAGTTTTGAATGATGGATTGGGAGTAGATGAAGTTGTCCCAGTTTTGAATGGTGGATTTGGGGAAGAGGATGAATTTGCCCTCATTTTGAATGATGCATTGGGGGGAAAATGAAATTACCTCTATTTTTGAATTATGGATGGGGAGAGGGTGAAGCTACCCCTGTGTTGAATGATGGATTGGAAGGAAGTTGAAATTGTCCCCCTAGTTTTGAATCATGGAATTTTTGAATGATGTATGGGGAGCGGATGAAATTACCCCCAATTTTGAATGATGTATGGGGAGTGGATGAAATTACCCCCAATTTTGAATGATGTATGGAGAGAATATGAAACTACCCTAGTTTAAAGGAATGTATGGGGAGAAGATGATGTTGCCTAGGTTTTGAATGATGGATTGAGGAATAAAATATGAGGTGAGTGAAATGTGATGAGGTGGTGATGAGTCGATTAATAGAGAAAATTTGTGACAATAGAAAGGAAAAATTGGGTAAATAGAAAGAAGAAGGAGAAAATTGTGTTGTAGTGAAAAATATGTGAATTTGATGGTTGTAGATATGATTCACAAGGTGACCTACATATTGGAATTGAATTTGCATGGTAACCTATGAATTGGACTATTTGACCCCTATGTAGTGTTTTTGTAGTTTGGGGGACCAAACAATATTAGAATTTGACAAATTTTATGCCATCGGAAAGATCATTTTGAGACCGATCCAATGGTGAAAGTTTTGGAAAATTTAGAGATGATATAATGAGGAAACATGGGTTCAAATATGACCCTTATTTTTTAAGTGATGAATGGACGATTTCAAACCTTTTGAAAAGGAAAATTGACATGATTAGTGAAATGGCGAATGGATGATTATGGAGAAGAAGAAAAGGAAATTAGATAACTGAGAAAGAGGGAGAAAATTTAGGAAAAGGAAGAATTATGAATACCACATAGCAAAAAGGAATGCTATGTAGGTGGAGAAAGGTGAAAAGTGGAAGTGGATGATGGTGGAAGTGGAGGAATTAGCACATTCTGATGTGATGGATAGTGTTGATTATGAGTAGTGATGCTAATCATGGCAACAACTTCATGGGAAGGAGGATCATGATGGACATTGTTTACCTATATTTATTGGACTTGTTGAGTGGGTTGAGTCTCGTGAGGATTAGTCCCCTATGTTTAGATAATGGGTTCTGACAATTACTCAAAATTTGATTTTATGGTGTAATGGAATTTGGAACTTGAATAATACCATTATTGATAATATCCACGACTAAGTCACGGAAGGTGTGACAAGAATGAACATAATGACCATGCTGGTGATGGTAAACATATAAGGCATGTTTCACATTCCCACGAGGATTGGATCGAGTTGGATATATGGATCGAATTTCTAGTAACGAAACATGACCAACCTTAAACAACCTCTGGAATAAAGTAGGTAGAGGTTCATAAAGTGGAGTCCAGTTGCAATATCAGCATGGATGACGGGGATCGTCAGCTCATTAAAAATTGGAAGAAGAAGGTGCATTAGTATGAGATAATTATTTTTGTGGAGGAGGTTGTGAGATTGATGAAGAGGATGGAGAGGCTACCACTAATTGATTGGTTTGTGGTGGTTTAGACTAGGGTTGATTCGGTGCGTTGTAATTGAAGTCAAAATTTGAAGTGTAAGATGGATTTTCCTAAAGTTTATTTTTTCTATATTGGACCTTGATTTCCTCAATGACCTTGGCTTGAGTGGTAGCTTCCTCAAACTTGTAGCTTTGATGAAGCTGTAAAGAAGTGAAGATATGTTTGTGACAACTCTTGGAGAAGAGTGTAATGAGTTACGCATATGGGAGGCTATGACCTAGGTCATGGATGACCGATATCCATCAAGAAAAAAATTGTGAGAGGTTCATTATCAGCTTGTTGTAATGCGTAGACATCAAAAAAGTTCATCTTATTATTTATGTTGATGGAGAAATTTTTGAGAAATGAATTGGCCTACTTTTCAAATGTGCATAACATATGGCATGGGAGCATGTTGTACCAAGAAATAGCTTGTTCCCCAACTGATAGAGAAAAGGTACACAACATGAGGGGATCAATGTTATGAATTTGGTAGCATGTAGAGTGATAGTTATTGATGTGCTCTCGAGGATCCTCTTTACCATTGTATTTGTTGAATTTTAAAATCTTGAAGTGATACAGGTAAGTAGGGATAGGAACTAAAGGGTGAACTGGCTTGTTACATAGCTCATTGTATGTGGGTTTTTGAGGCCCATAACCAGATGTGTGAATATTGAGCATCTTAAATTCCTCTTGCAAGAGTTGAAGTTCAAATGATGGAGGTGTGATGAGCTACAATGAAGTAGTGGAAGACTGAGAATGAGGGGGGTATTAAATTTTGTGTTCCTCCCATTGTGATGGGAGAGTATACTAGTTCCAGTGGAGGTGGTTGTTGAATATATTGAATCATGGTGGCTGATGAAGGAGCCTGCAGTGAAGTAGTCAACTACTGAGGCTAATAATATTGGGGTTGTGATGTCTATACCTACTGTATAGGAATCTTTTGCAATGGTTGTGTGGTGGGAGAAGATAACTAGGAAGGAGGTATCATAAGGAAGGTAGGTGCAATAGACTATGCTGAGGGAAGTAGTGTCTAGATAGAGGATGAAGGTGGAGTAGAATATGGTATACCATACATACCAAAATAGGGGAACATAGGTGGAGTAAGGGATGAAGAAGGGGTGTAGGTGTCAAAGGTGAAAGATTGAAATGAAGGAGCCATGAATGTATTCACAAAGGATTATGAGAAATGGACTTGATGTTGTGAGGAAATGATTTTTTGTGGTTCGGATAGGGGTTGTGATATTTATGAATGGGATGACCTAATTGAGGTGTATCATTGTTGTAGGATTTATTGTTATAGGGTTGATTGTGATGAAGGCACATGAGTGCTAGGAGTGGATTATTGAAGATTCACAATCATCCTGATTGTGGGGTAGATGTTGTAACCCCAATATGTGGATAAAAAGGTGAAGAGGAATTATACCCAAGAAAGGAGTGATATGCATCCTAAAAAAATATATGAGAAGATGTGTGTGAGGTATATAGAGGCTCATAATCAATAATGAAGAATGGAGATGGATCTCCTAGAGTGGTATAGATAACATGGTCACAAAATGTGGATGGTGCACTAGGTGAAGGTGAATGGGGAAGGAGTGGATAATCTTCACCATATGAAGTGGGAATATCATAAAAAGAAGAAATTTTCATGGAAGGTAGATGTGAATTTATGGGTAGATCAAGTGTGAGTGTGTGGAATTCACTTGTAAAGGGAGAGGAAGAAGGATACTGATTGGAAGGGGCAAATAATACCTCCTCCTTAAGGTGTGCTTGCTCACATTCTTGACTACGTGTGGTGATATGCATAATATTGTGTGTGGCTAATGTGGGCTTAGAACTACACAAAAACTAAAATATGAGGTTTTGGGTGTGATCTGCAAGGTTTTTTTGAGTAACCCTGTAAAGCTTGACCAATTTCTAAACCTAGAAGCAGGATTCATAGGTCATGGGGTGAATTGATACCTAGATCATAGGTTGTGGGTGAATTGATCTTAAACTATGAATGTGATAGAGACTAAGAAATAACATTTTGTGGATAACCGATAAACAAAGTGCTGAACCATGAAATATGTTGAAACCAGTTTGTGATTATGCAAATAACATAAAACTAGAACCAGTTCCTAGTTGTAGAAAAGAAAATGTTTTTGTGTGTTTTGATTTTAAAAATATACTTTCTAGGAAATATTACAAATAGTGGGTTTCTAACTCTAGAATTATTATGAGTGTCATAGGCATAAAATATTCTACAACACCAAAAGGTGCACAAAATAGAACAATGTCACAACGAGAAAATGGTGACCTATATGGAAGGCATAGTAAAATGATATCCTATAGGGGGGATTAAAGATGCACAAATGAGTCCAATAACCTCTTGTGAGAAGAGGTGGTAATGTCTAATACTTGCTACTTGCCCAGTCGAGATTTTACTTCACTCTCGGGTGAGCTTAGTCAATGAAGATAGTTATTGTGTTCACTAATTATGTAAGCCTCATGAACGAAAGCATATAAAACTATCCCACTCCAAAGGCTCCTTATAGTGATGAATTCTGGAAGACCAATCTCAAAAGTGAGGGGTTATTTGGTGATGAAATCCAAAAAACTACTCCTATGAGGCTGCTAGGTGTCTATGGGTGTGAGTTGATGCAGGGTAAAACTCCTACCTCACTAGTCTTGAGTGATGGATTGGGTATGAAATAAAATCTCACCACTTGTGGGTACCATGTGAGTGTGTGGGTTTTTGTTTTCTAATGATGATATGTAAGCAAGAAATGAAAAATCTATTCCTAGATGTGTTTTTGGAAGCAAAGATAGATTAAGATGTGTTTTTGAAAATAATCTAATCCTGTGTCTTTTAAAAAAAAAAAAACTAGGATTTATGCTATTAAGCATGAAAACAAGCAATGTAAGGAATGTGAGAAGAGGGATTTGTGGAACCCTAATTTTGAAACATGAAATAAATGTGAGAGAGATTGTGCAAAAATAAATTGGAAATTCTATACTAATGATGTGGAAAGAGATGTGCAAATTACCTAGAGGATTTGTGAAAGAAATAGGAAAATTTCTAATCTAAAATGATATGGAAAGAAATTTGAAAATTACAATTTACCTAGAGGATTTATGAAAGAAATGGGAAGTTCTAATCTAATTATGAGAAAGGGATCTGAAATTTGCAATTTACCCAAGGGATTTGTAAAAGAAAAGGGGAGATATTAATACAATAACAAGAAATGAATATGAAATTGATTTTTGTGCAAGAAGGAATTTGAATTTGCTTTGATAAAATATGCATAAAGATATTTGAAACCCTAATTCTAAATGTGACTTTTTAGAAGGGAATTTTGAAATGCACGTTTCAAAGAAAGTTGATGGAATAACACAAGAAAGAAATGGGAAACCTATTTGACATGCAATTTGTAAATAAAAACGAGAATGTTCTTGAAATAAAGTAAAATGAATGTTTATATTTACATGCAGGTTTTTGAAAAAAAAAAAATTGAAAAACCTATCTAATGCAAGAAATATGACCTTACAATTTGATGATTCATAGAAATAATAACACAAAATGAAATCATATTCTAATGATTTAAATAAAATTAAATGTAGCTTTTATTTAAGTGAGTAAATAAAGGACTAAAACAAACTAATATAAATGATCTAAAAATGATAAATGCATTGAAAAGGAATTTTATACAATGACACGATGCATGTGTTAATGAAAATTTTTCTTGCAAATGAATGGTAAAAATAGGGAGGTTTAAGGAAAATACTTGGTTCCTTTTGCTCCATATGGACTTTTCTATGTCTTTGTTGTGGACCTCTGCACTTTTGAGGGTTTTTGAAGCAGTTATGCTGAATTCACCCACCAAGGGGTGAATTGGATCTGAATTTCCCCCCTGGGGGGCAAATTAGGTTTAGGAGCCTAAAACTCATTTTTTGATGACCTAAAGGGCTTGTCATGGTTTTAAGGGTCTATGTTCTATATGGAAATGGTATCTACAATAGGATAAAAACATAAAATTGTGTTATATTCATAAAGAGACTAGTCTAGAACAACTCCTTGTGGATGTTCCACTAGGCGTTCCAAAATGAAGCGGATGAAAGATAAAATTTGATCCAACATAAAATATAAAACAAAAATAATGTCGAGAATGTTGCTTTTTATTCATTCAAACTTTCATGGGTTACAAGGGTAATTTTTCCCAATCTATATTCATGGATATAAAACACTCTGATGTTTTTTTTAAGGCTCCTCGGTGAAGGTGGGCTTGCGAACCACCGCTAGTTTGCTAATTTTTTTTTTTTTGTGATTTCCTGTACCTATTTTTAAAGGCCTATAAGATATGGTTAAAGGATTTGGGATCCTGCCTTGGTCAAGTCCCTTGTTGATAAAAGACAAATATACTCGAAGGAAAATTATTCTAAAACATGATGGAAACTAAATAAAATACTATAAAAACCTAAAATAAAGATTACCTACTGAATTCACTGTTAGTCTCATAATGACACTGAGAAGGGGGGATGAATCAGTGTGGCTCTTTAAAACTTAAAACTTTAACTCTTAAAGCCAAAACAATGAAATCTTAAAACCACATAAAGCAAATATAACAAGAGAGCATCACACACAACACAAGATGTACCGAGGTTCACCAGTTTTGGCTACTCCTCAAAAATAGACTGTTTGGACTCCCATCCAAATCCAGCCTTTGTAAAACAACAACTTTACAATCAATTTACCAAAACCAACTGGAAGGAGCACCAACCCCTTATTTATCTACACCAACAGAAAGGAGCACCAACCCCTAATTTACCAGCACCAACTGGAAGGAGCACCAACCCCTGATGCCAAGCACCAACTTGGACTTCTGTTCTAAATCTAGATGATTGACATAAAGATGCCTTCACTTTTACAAGACCTTGACTGGTCTATTTCTTTCTCAACATTGCCCACTCTTTACCCAGCACACACCCTGCTCACTCGCCTCCTATGCACTCTCTTTCAGCAACACTTTCACACATTTAGTGACACCTTTTTCTCACGATAAGCGACACCTTAAATCTCCACATAGACCTCCTTTTATAACAAGATTTTCTCTCTATTTTTAACTTTCGTATTTACTCATGCAGACTATAAATAGCCACTTCTATGAGTAACTCCTTTTTGGCATAGTATTTCTACATGCAACCTATTAATAGTTCTGTCTCTTGTTTTAGATTGACAGTGTAATGACTGCTTGATGGTTTCACTGCGTCACATGCCCTGTAACTGTTGTTCTTTCTTTAATGCTTTGTTCTTATTTTAGCTTGCATGGTTTCTATCTATAACTGCACCTGTAACTGTCACACTAACTCCAGTTAACTCTTCTTATTTTGGCTGCATGATTTTCCTCTACAACTGCCCCTATAACTGTTGTTCTACTTTAGTTAACTATCTGTAATCGTGCTGTTGACCTGTCATGAAATTGTGACACTTCTGTATCTTTGTACTCTTCTCGCATTTTACCCATGAAAACATGACATGTCGTGATATCGCGACATTTTTGCCCCTTTGACCTTTTCTTGGCTGTTGACCGTGAAAACATGACATGTCGCGATATCGTGACACTTTTCACCTTCTTGTCCTCTTCTCAGCTTGCACCCGCAAAAACATGACATGTCACGAAATTGCAACACTTTTTGCCTCTTTGTCCTTTTCTTGGCTTGCACCCATGAAAACATGACATGTCACGAAATCGTGACACTTTTCACCTCTTTTTCCTTTTCTCGGCTTGCACCTACGAAAACATGACATGTCACGAAATCGTGACACTTTCGCCTCCTTGTGCTCTTCTCGGTCTTTCGCCCGCGAAAACACATGTCATGAAATCGTGACACATTCGCTGCCTTGTGCTCTTCTCTGTATTTCACCCGCGAAAACACATGTCACGAAATCGTGACACATTCACTGCCTTGTGCCTTTTCTTGCCTTGACCTTGCGAAAACACATGTCACAAAATCATGACACTTTCGCTTTCGTACTCTCCTTATTTCCTTTTGTCGTGATATCATGACAGTTTTTCTCCTTGGCACTTTTCTTCTCATCGGGTCACGAAAACCCGACATGTCATGATATCGTGACATTTTTTCTCTGTGATCTCTTTCTCTCGAACCTATTGTGAAATCGTGACACTTTTCCATCCGTACAATCCTTCTTGCAAATTGTCACGAAATCGTGACACTTTTTCTTTCTTTGCCTTCCTCTTCGCTTTGGAACGCGAAAATGAAACATGTCACGAAATTGCGACACCTTTTTCTCTCTCCTCTTTCTCTTCACTTTGGACCACAAAAATGAAACATGTCACGAAATCGTGACACCTTTTTCTCTCTCCTCTTTCTCTTCGCTTTGGATCGTGAAAATGAAACATGTCATGAAATCATGACACCTTTTTCTCTCTCCTCTTTCTCTTCGCTTTGGACCGCGAAAATGAAACATGTCACGAAATCGCGACACCTTTTTCTCTCTCCTCTTTTCTTCGCTTTGGACCGCAAAAATGAAACATGTCACAAAATCGTGACATCTTTTTCTCTCTCCTCTTCCTCTTGCAATATGTCGTGAAATCATGACACTTTTTCTACTTGTCTTTTTCTCTTCCAACATGTCACAAAATCGTGACAGTTTTTCTTTCTTCTTCTCTCTCTTCTAACATGTCACGAAATCGTGATAGTTTTTCTTTCTTCTTCTCTCTCTTCTAACATGTCATGAAATCATGACAGTTTTTATTTCTTCTTCTCTCTCTTCTAACATGTCACGAAATCATGACAATTTTTCTTGCTTGCACCTTCTCCCCGAACATGTCTGCAAAATCGTGACAGTTTTGCTTGCTTGCGCTTTCTCTCCGAACATGTCGTGAAATCATGATAGTTTTGCTAGCTTGTGCTTTCTCTCCAAACATGTCATGATATCATGATAGTTTTCCTTGCTTCTCAACATGTCGCGATATCATGACAATTTTCTTTCTTCTCAACATGTCGTGATATCGTGACAGTTTTCTTCCTTGTGATTTTCTTTTGATTTTTCTCAAATGGGCCACTTCTATCTTTTGGAAAATCACTGTACATACTCTGAAGATCCTCTTAACTCCTATCCACATCATCAACTGGAACCTCTTAACTCCTGTCCACTTCATCAACTGATCTGTCTGACTGTGTTGACAACAATGACAATACTTTTGCTACACCTTGCTCAACAATCTCCCCCTTTGGAATTGTTGGCAACACTCATGCAATCTCCTGTAATTCTTCTCCCCCTTTGACAATAATACCAAAGGGCTACTGCAGACTCCCCCTGAGTCCATGCACAACATTCTCAGGCACACGTTATGACAATTAGCAAAAATTACAAACATGAGCAAAAAGATAATCAAATATATAAATGCTCCCCCTAAGAATGTGGTCCCGATAGCTAGTCAGTTCTTGGGAAGCATGACCACTCCCAATTTATTGTGAAGGTATCTGCTACTGACTGGTGGACCTCTCTTCAATTGTTATATTATAGAAGACTCTGTCTCTCTGCTGCACTGACTGGTGGACCTCTCTCCACTTGAAGAATCCTCACTCAGATCTATCTTCAACTGTGTTGGCTACTGGATCTCTATCCATTGAGACTCTATTCTCTATACTCTATCAATAGGCTCACACAGAACCTGCTTAACAAGCTCACATAGAACTTGTCCAAATCAACTCACAAGTCCTCACTAGAACCTATCCAATTCAGCTCACAAGTCTTCACTAGAACTTGTCCAAATCAGCTCACAAGTTCATCAAGAAAAACTTGCTTAGAATGAACCCACAAAGAGAATTGTTAGAGACCCAATTTGATTCATCAACCTCATAGAAGCATAAAGAGAATTGTTAGAGACTCAATATGTTCTATACTTAACTCCCAATCTCAATCTCAACTCAATCTCAATCTCAAAAGAATAAGATAGATGTAGTATGCTTTTCTCAAGAACATGAAACACAACCCAACAATTGCCAACCATGCAATAACTCATATAACAATGATACTCATGTTCTTTCCACAACCAATATCTTTTCTCAACCAATTAGGGCTTTAACAACAATGCTTATAGACAAGGTTTAACCAACATCATTCAACTCAAGATTAACCTTGAAGCATTCAACCAATCACTACATGAAAAGGAAACTAGTAGACATCCTTTTCCTTCCAAAGGTATTTGAACAAAACAGCCACCAACATAAATCACCAATGCAAAGAATAACTTGCTCAAATCAATCTCAATGGAGTAAGCCCAAATCATGTATCAAGTAAAGCATTAACTTGATCAAAACAACCTCTATGAAAGCAACTCAACCATCAATCTCAAAAAAACCAACTAAGGGTTTCACCATCTCAATGCAAGTAGCAAGACTTACTAACATAAACCCTAGTGCAAAATGCTTCCTCTTCCTCAACCAGAATTATGCATTCACCCAAAAAAAAACTCATCAATGATTTTAATGCATAAACAATCTTCAATATCTAGAAAATGGGATTTACACCAACAAGAATACCTAGTAGACAACCTTTTCACTCCAAACTCAATTTCAGAAAATACACCATCAACAATATACATGGAAGAAGTTGCCCATACCTTTGTTTGAGGAAGAAGAGAATAGTTCTTCAACCTATTACCAACACCACCCTCAACTTTGCCACCAAGTTAGGGTTAGATCATAAAAGTAACCACAAAAATATTTATTCCATAAAACACCTTATGACTCCAATCCTTAGAAGTCAACTACCAAAAAAATATAAAGCATACAAACAATATATCCTTTTACACCTTATTTCTCCAAATTAATTAAACCATGCTCAAGGAATAATAGCTTCTAAGCAAATCTCACTCAACAATCAAGCCAAAAATCTCAACCACACTTTTCTTTGGCCTCTTGACTGCCACCTCCTCTGTGACTAACGACTTTGCCTCACGTCTATTGTGCAGCTCAATGTCTTAGATGAAAATTCTTCACGCGATTACAAGGAGTATTTCTCCTGGCTATGATCAAGGGATTCCTCAGGCAATATCTCGCATTCCTCAAATAATGCAAGACTTTCTTAGGTGCATAGGCATCTTGTCCTCCTTGGCGCTTCACCACCTGGGCGCTATTCTCTCAACATCTCTGCCTTGCATGTGCCACTTGGCACTCTTGACCAACTGGGTGCTAGTGCCACTGTTTTCTTTGACTCTGGCATCTCTTTGACAACTGCTACTTCTTTAGAGAAAATTAATGCTCTCTTATACCAAATGATGTGTTGTATTTTTTGTTAAGAAACGCACGCCTTCCCACTCAAAACATGAATTCTATTTTATTTATAGATTGGGAATGTTATAGGCTTCATAACCATATGCTTCCATGACACGTCGACCTATGCTGCATGTTCTATCCCAGATAACGCCTATCAGTTGCTGCATCAAAAACCTAGCTGTTCACCATGTTGTTCTGCTAAAGCACATCAGTTTGATACTATCTCCACAAACATCTACATGAACTGGAACACATTTTGACAACTATACGACAACTCCCCGACTACTTTCCTTTCATCCTCAGATAACCACACAAATACATAGGAGCATTAAAATAAAACTTTAACATTGCTCCCCCTGAGGATGTGCTACCTGGAGATGCTTAATGCAATAGAGGAGTAATCTCCTTCAGTCCAAGGAGACACGATTTCCTCTCTTCTTTCTTTCTCCAACCTTTCTTGAACTTGGGCTTGAGTTTCTCAAATGCATCACAGTTTTGAGGCTTTTCATAAACTTGAACATTTCTCTTGGGTGGTTGTCTCTTGTACATCCTTGATGGATGATTATTTTCCTTTCTTTGATGCATATGATTTCTTCCTTGTCTGTGTTGCATTCTTTGCTTCTGATGAAATCTACTTTGATGCATATGATTTCTTCCCTGTCTGTGTTGCATTCTTTGCATCCGATGAGATCTATTGTCTTTCCATAGATTAGATACAAAAGTTCTTGGACAAGACCTTGCTATGTGCCCATGACCATTACATTTAAAACATTGCACATGGTGTTCAATCAGATGTATTTCTACCAAGCATAACTCTTTGATCTATTATTCAATCCACAATACATTGCCTTGTGACCATAATGGTTGCATCTAAAACAATAGCCATTAAAAGCATTATTATGAATAGAGTGAGAGTGATAGAACCTCTTTTGTTGTGGTTGCTTTGTTGTAGATCTCCTTTGATATTTTCTTCCTTTTGAAGTTTCAGCTTCAAACTGTTCTTGCTTTGATCCTTCAGCAGTGGACTTCTTCTCTGCAGATTTAGAAGATGAAGGTTGTTCAACTTCATATCCAAGACCAAGCTTACACATGGGGCTTCTTTGATGACTTATCATTTTATCTAGCAACTCTGTGCTCTTCTCAAATTTGAGATTTGTATTGGCCTCTTCTAGTTGTTTCTTCAATAAAACAATCTCCTCTTCTTGTTTGCTGCAAACATCGCTTTTATCATCCAGGTGTGACTTCAAAGCTTCTTCTATTTTCTTGGCTTTATGAATTTGCAAGAAGAGATCTTCAATATTATCCTCATATTCTTCCAACTTCTTGGATAGTCTTTTGTTCTTTTTCTTTTCTATATTCAACTCTTCAAGTGCAGCGATCAACTCACCTTCTAGATATACTTCACCCTCAAGGTTTTCATCACATGCTTCAGAGTTCACTCCTTCTATCTTTTTAGAATTCACTCCTTCTATATTTTCTAGTTCAATTTTCTCTTCCACAGGAACTGAAACTGACTGAGATGCCTTATTTGAGGAGGATCTATTCTTCTTACCCATTGCATACTAATCCAAGATCAACCCTAGCTGATTTAGCCTGATAAGGGAAACTGGCTCTGATACCAATTGTTAGTCTCACAATGACACTGAGAGGGGGGGTGAATCAGTGTGGCTCTTTAAAACTTAAAACTTTAACTCTTAAAGCCAAAACAATGAAAGCTTAAAACCACATAAAGCAAATATAACAAGAGAGCATCACACACAACACAAGATGTACCGAGGTTCACCAGTTTTGGCTACTCCTCAAAAATAGACTATTTGGACTCCCATCCAAATCTAGCCTTTGCAAAGCAACAACTTTACAATCAATTTACCAGCACCAACTAGAAGGAGCACCAACCCCTGATTTATCTGCACCAACAGAAAGGAGCACCAACCCCTGATTTACCAGCACCAACTGGAAGGAGCACCAACCCCTGATGCCAAGCACCAACTTGGACTTTTGTTCTAAATCTAGATGATTGACATAAATATGCCTTCACTTTTACAAGACCCTGACTGGTCTATTGCTTTCTCAACATTGCCCACTCTTTACCCAGCACACACCCTGCTCACTCACCTCCTGCGCACTCTCTTTTAGCAAAAATTTCACACATTTAGCGACACTTTTTTTTCATGATAAGCGACACCTTAAATCTCCACGTAGACCTCATTTTATAACATGCTTTTCTCTCTATTTTTAACTTCCGTATTTACTCATGCAGACTATCAATAGCCACTTTTGTGAGTAGCTCCTTTTTGGCACAGTATTTCTGCATGCAACCTATTAATAGTTATGTCTCTTGTTTTGGACTGACAATGTAACGGCTTCTCGATGGTTTCACTGTGTCACGTGCCATGTAACTATTGTTCTTCCTTTAATTCTTTGTTCTTATTTTAGCTTGCATGATTTCTATCTGTAACTACACCTGTAACTGTCGCACTAACTCCAGTTAACTCTTCTTATTTTGGTTGCATGATTTTCCTCTAAAATTGCCCCTATAACTGTCGTTCTACTTCAGTTAACTGTCCATAATCGTGCTATTGCGACCTGTCATGAAATCGTGACACTTCTGTCTCTTTGTACTCTTCTCGCCTTTTACTCACAAAAACATGACATGTCATGATATCGTGACATTTCTGCCCCTTTGACCTTTTCTTGGCTGTTGATCATGAAAACATGACATGTCATGATATCGCGACACTTTTCGCCTTCTTGTCCTCTTCTCAACTTGCACCCATGAAAACATGACATGTCACGATATCATGACACTTTCTGCCTCTTTGTCCTTTTCTTGGCTTGCACCCATGAAAACATGACATGTCGTGATATCGCGACACTTTATGCCTCTTTGTCATTTTCTCGGCTTGCACCTGTGAAAACATGACATGTCACGAAATCGCGACACTTTTGCTTCCTTGTGCTCTTCTCTGTCTTTCGCCTGCGAAAACACAACATGTCGTGAAATCGTGACACATTCGCTGCCTTGTGCTCTTCTCTGTATTTTGCCCGTGAAAACACAACATGTCACAAAATCATGACACATTTGCTGCCTTGTGCCTTTTCTTGTCTTGACCTCACGAAAACACATGTCATGAAATTGCGACACTTTTTCTTCCATACTCTCCTTCTTTCCTTTTGTCGCGATATCACGACACTTTTTCTCCTTGGCGCTTTTCTTCTCATCGGGTCGCGAAAACCCGACATGTCACGATATCGTGACACTTTTTCTCTATGAGCTCTTTCTCTCGAACCTATCGCAAAATCGTGACACTTTTTTGTCCGTACAATCCTTCTTGCAAATTGTCGTGAAATCACGACACTTTTTCTTTCTCTACCTTCCTCTTCGCTTTGGACTACAAAAATGAAACATGTCACGAAATCGTGACACCTCTTTCTCTCTCCTCTTTCTCTTCGCTTCGGACCACAAAAATGAAACATGTCACAAAATCGTGACACCTTTCTATCTCTCCTCTTTCTCTTCGCTTTGGACCGCGAAAATGAAACATGTCGCAAAATCGCGACACATTTTTCTCTCTCCTATTTCTCTTCACTTTGGACCGCAAAAATGAAACATGTCATGAAATCGCGACACCTTTTTCTCTCTCCTCTTTCTCTTCTCTTTGGACCACGAAAATGAAACATGTCACGAAATCGCGACATCTTTTTCTCTCTCCTCTTCCTCTTGCAATATGTCATGAAATCGTGACACTTTTTCTACTTGTCTTTTTCTCTTCCAACATGTCACGAAATCGTGATAGTTTTTCTTTCTTCTTCTCTCTCTTCTAACATGTCGCGAAATCATGACAGTTTTTCTTTCTTCTTCTCTCTCTTCTAACATGTCATGAAATCATGATAGTTTTTCTTTCTTCTTCTCTCTCTTCTAACATGTCACGAAATCGTGACAATTTTTCTTGCTTGTGCCTTCTCCCCGAACATGTCGCGAAATCATGACAGTTTTGCTTGCTTGCGCTTTCTCTCCGAACATGTCATGAAATCACGATAGTTTTGCTAGCTTGCGCTTTCTCTCCGAACATGTCGCGATATCGTGACAGTTTTCTTCCTTGTGATTTTTTTTTTTATTTTTCTCAAATGGGCCACTTCTATCTTTTGGAAAATCACTGTACATACTCTGAAGATCCTCTTAACTCCTATCCACATCATCAACTGGAACCTCTTAACTCCTGTCCACTTCATCAAATGATCTGTCTGACTGTGTTGACAACAATGACAATACTTTTGCTACACCTTGCTCAACATTCACTAAGGTAGATGTGTTGTATGGTCAATTTGTATGGCAGGGGTGAATTGGAGCTCAGATTCACCCCTCAGGGGGTGAATTGGAATTTTGCTTACTATAGGTACAAACTTTCTATCCAAATGGATGTCTAAAGTTGTCCTACTGTTTGTATGATGTGGAATTGCTAGATGCAATTATGGCACGATTTCGACAAAGATTCTATAAGGTAATTGAAAGGGAGAGAGATAGAATAAGAGGGGAGCTCTCTATTTATAGAAACATATGAGGTTAGGATAAGGGTTTATATAGACCAACCCTTTGAGTTACCCCACGATGGAGTTAGGTTAGGGTTTGAATAGGTCTCAAACCCTCATGCCTTAGAGAAATATCTCGTCCTCACACATGTGTGAGAAAGAGTTAGAATTAACTAGGTTTAGTTAGATCCTAGGTTAGGTTAGGGTTTAGTTAGGGCACTTGGAAATATCCTAACTAACCTCATGTGCACACATGTGTGGAAGTGTGTTTAGGGCTAATTTGACTTATAACCCTAATTAAACTCACTTAAGTGAAAAAAATGCATTTAATTAAAAGTCAATTATGAATAATATAACTAATAAACCTAATTAGGCTTTTGGATAGAGATAAGGTCCCATGAAGGCTAATTAGGTGTAGGGGAGGGATTAAGTTGCCTTAGGGTGCTAATAGATGGTATCCTAGTGGGTAGGAGGTGTTTTGGAGGTGCTTTACCTAGTTTTGTAGGTTTAGGAGCCTACAGATGACTAAGATAACCTATGAATGACTACGACAATCTATAATGACCTATGATATCCTATATTAGTCTACAAGTATGTATGTTGATGTGCAAGTGTCTAGAAGTGAGCGTGTGCAACTTTTAAGTGTCTACTAATATAACCATAATTCCCACAATAGCTTAGAAGAAATAAAATTAAACATGAAATGGATCTTCCTACCCAAGCCATCATGGGAGAATTTAAAAATACAAGCAACTTAAATCTTCCATAGATAGATATTTCCATGGATTTTATTGAAGGGCTATCCAAGTCAATAGAAAATAGTTATTTGGTGGTAGTGCATTATCTCACAAAGTATGTTTATTTATTCTCCCTATCCCATCCTTGCATAGCCTTAGTAGCAGCCCAAATATTTTTATAATCCATATTTTTCCTTTATGGCATGCTCACATCTATTGTGTCATACATAGACCCTACCTTTACTAGTCATTTTTAAGAAGAACTATTTAAGTATTAGGGAAATCAACTCAAAATGAGTTTAGCCCATCATTTGTATATGGATGGCTAAACTAAAATTATGAACAAATTCTTGGATACCTACCTTTGTTGCTTTTCCTTCAAACATCATACATAGTGGGAAACATGGATTCCCATGGATGAATGGTGGTATAATACTTTATAGCATATTAAGACCAAGGTTACCCTCTATGAAGTAGTATATTGTCATCCTTCATCAACATCCTCCTCCTACATTCCAATAATTTCCAAGGTTCACACTATTAACACTATACTCAACCAACATGTCATAGTACTCAAACAACTTAATATGAATATTGAATTGGCCTAGAATCAGATGTGTCAACAAGTTGATCAACATCATTTTGAGCATAGATTTGAAGTATGATATATCATTTTCTCCACATGTATCCCTAAAAATAGTCATCACTCCACCCTCATAGATTCCAAAATATAGCTACCAAATGTGATGGACCCTACTAGGTATTATAACAACTTGGTTCAACAACCTACAAATTATCCCTTTCGGCTATATAAAAAATATAGCCCTTCATGTATCCTCTTTCAAGAAATTTGTGGGCAATAAAGTATAACTTCAATCCATTTTATCAAAACTAGATGAATAGGTATCCATCCCACTCATGCCTAAATAAATTTTAGATCAAAGATCATGTAACCTTCAAAACTATGTCATCATTCAGGTTCTTGTTCAATGGAATATATTACAACCCAAAGATACCACTTAGTAGTCTCTCCAACATCTACAAAAATAATTTCCTCATATCTATATTTGAGGAAAAAGCTTTTTGAAGATGTAACAACCCCAAAAATCAACTTAGGAGAGAGTTCATTTTTTTACCAAGTAAAGTTCTCAGTTAAGGTTTTGTAAATATGTTTCTAATAGGATTGTAATTGTTAAGGCATTACCATATTTTGAGGCCATAATGCTATAGATGTTTCTCAAATGGACAAGACATGTCAATCACCTTTATATTTTGGGGTTTACCTAGTATACCTCCATGGTATAAATAATACTTCAAATAGTCACTTCATATTTATTACATTCTCCATGAATGTAAGATATCTTGACCAAAATATTGATATTAATCCATCTCAATATTTTTATAATATGGATGCCAAATACCTTACCAATAATATACTAATTTATGATGGTACTTCTTGGTATAATACCTTTAAGATTAGTTAAGTGCATCTTCATGGTGGAACTACTAAGTCTTCAGTGCTTAACTACCCCATCTCCATGATGGGTTTAGTTAAGGTGACTATAACTCCACGTGATAGTTCCACATGGATACTTGAGCCTACAATCCTAAGGTGCCATCACTTAATCCCTTGTAAATGGGTTCTAAACCTCTATGGTTGGAATTAAGATTCAAGCTACACCACTAAGAATATTATTAAAATTTATTTCCATAGTTGGATAAAATTCGAGTTCTCAACTCAAGATGTTCCCATTGTAAAAGATACCTAGGTGTTGCCTCCCCACAACTACCTTAGGTTTAGATTCATCTTATAGGGTTTCTAGACAAGGTTACTTATAGAGACATTTTCAAACCTGAAGCTAAAACAATCATAAAAATACCTTAACTAACTCTCTCTCTTTCTCTCTTATAAGAAAATAGACATGTTCATCTTGCTAAAGCAAAATAAGACTTAAACAAATTTCTTTAAGTTTATTATTGTAAGCATTAAACATCCACATATGGTATACTTTTTTGGTAATTAAGAACATTAGATATGAATAATTACCTCTCATCTAACAAATCATGGAGCACTTCACAAGGGATATATATCATTCTACTAAAATCATGAATATTTTTATATATAAGTAAAAACTTGCTGAATTAATTATTAATTACCTATCTTAATCAATAAAACATAGTCATAAACATCTACCTCCAATATTAGGAACAATGACACTCTTTTTATTTCATCATAGTAGACAAGGAAAAACAATCAATTACATAACCTTTTCTCATAATGAAAAACTTCATTAGAAATATGTCACTCTTTTATATAACCACTATATTACAACCATATACAACTTAATCCTCATTTCCCAAGAGAGTTTCATCTAAATCCCTCCAGAGGACATTACATAGTTTGAAAGAAAATTATTTGTATAAAATAAATAGAGAATAATGTGTTCACTTCTTCCTTTGGTTTCATAATTGCTCTTAAAGGTAGAAAGACTTGTGAAAGGGATAAGGACAACTCCTTATATTTGTACATGTATGCATCTCTAAATGATTTCTTTTCAAATACAATTTCATAGTATGCAAAACTATGCATAGAAGAAAATTCATACTTTCCATATTACTTTTCATTACATACATCATGCAAGAAAAGTAAAGCATATTCACTCTATTTTTATTTCCCCAATCAAAACATGACAATACATGAGAGAAACCCCATAATTTCCCCATGTGTGAAATTCCCCATATAATTTCACTTTAATGGACTCCACGTCCAAGACTTAACATGCAACTAAAATAAATAACTATTTAACACATAATACCATAATACCCTTTTTAATCATCCATCAATCATACTTAAAAGCAAATATCTTCTTTTAAAAATAAAAATACTATTATCTTTTCTTTTGATTAAGTCTAATATTATACTTTATTTTTAAGATAATATCAAATATTTCAAATAAAGGGTACTAAAATCAAAGAAATCCCCTATATTAATATTTTCACCCCTTTTAAAATATGTAATAAGAGCAAATAATTCCTTAATTAACTTTTCAATTAAAAAAACATCAAAAAGTACCAAGCTACCTTGCATCTTAAAATTTAATTTTAATAACAAAATGAAAGCACAAGGGTAATTTAACTAAAACCTTAATACAACATGCATAAAAATATAACACACTTAGGATAGGATTCATTCCGCTACCACAAAATGAGTAGTTAGCTATCTTTCATAGCATTACAACAGAAAAGAGAACAATCTATGCAAAGCCTAAAACCAAGGAGGACCACTCTAACAAATCATAGTTTTTATTTTTAAAATATAAATAAAATATTAAGTGAATCTTGGAACTTAAATAACATGATACAAACTTTAATTAAAAAATTTTAGATGTCTGGTCTGTAGGCATTTCTCATTTTCTTCAGTTGCTTGAAAATCCTACACCTGTTGACAATGCTAGTGAGGCCAAAGATTTTTTGCTTCAATTCATTCCTCATGCCATCCCAGATGATATTAATTTTAAGTTAATTTCTAGCTTGACTGATGATGAAATTAAACATGCCTTGTTTTCCATGAAACCTGAAAAATCCCCTAGTACTGATGGCTTTTATCCTAGATTTTTCTAGGCCTTTTGGGATTGTGTAGGACCTAATGTATGTGAAGCTATCAAATAATTTCAACTTTCTAAAATTATTCCTCATAATTTCAATTCCACATTCATCACCCTCATTCCCAAGAGTCCCAATGCTAAATCCTTCAATTATTTTAGGCCTATAAGTCTATGTAATGTTGTCTATAAAATATTAACCAAGGCCCTAGACAACCGAATGAGGGATGTCATACCTCTGATTATTGATTATTATCAGGTAAGTTTGGTTTGAGGAAAATCCATCTTGGATGGAATCATCTTTGTTCATGAAGCTCTCCACTCAACCTATCTCACCAAAAAGGTTGCTTTCCTGTTAAAGCTAGACATGAACAAAGCTTATGATAGGCTGAATTAGGATTTCCTTATTGCTGTGTTAACTAAATTTGGTTTTCACCAGGATTGGGTCAATATGATTAGAGGATGCATATCCTCTACCTAGTTTTCCATTTTAATTAATGGTTCACCTACTGGATACTTTCCTAGCAGCAGAGGTTTAAGGCAAGGTGACCCTTTATCCCCTCTCCTTTTTATCATTGCTGTTGAGGCACTTGGGAGATCCATTCATGTTTCCAGATGCTCAAGTTTCATTTCTAGAATCAAAGTGACTTCCCAAACCAATCCTGTTACTCACCAATAGTTTGTGGATGATACTTTATTATCTACATTTGCATCAGTGGTTGAAGCTAAGGTCATCAAACACATTCTCCTTATTTATGAAGAGGTGACATGCCAAAAGGTAAACTTCTAGAAGAGCAAGTTATTTTTCCTCAATACTTCAATCATAAGATAACTTAAAATAACAAATATCCTAGGATGTGTAATATCTTCCTTACTTGCTACTTATCTGGGAATGCCTTTGTTTGTGGGTAATGCTTTTGAAAAATTGTGGAACAATGTTATTGAAATATTTCAAAAGAAGTTATTCAGATGGAAAGGTAATCTATTATTGTAATGACCCGTTACCCTCCTACCTTATTTAAATAATATTAATTGATCTTGGGGGATCAATTAATGCCTAATAGAAGGGGCATGACCCTAAAGAATCCTACAAAAATTCCAATAAAGGAATTTTAGGGAGGATAGAAAAATATTAATTATATTTTAGAGAAGATAATTAATTATGAGATTTTGTGAAAAATAAAATTAAGAAATTATCTTTTACAAAATTATAACCATACAATAAATCATGTGAATATTTAGTGGACCCTATGTGGATGGGACCCAAAAAGGACTAAGAAATTTTTAAATAACCTATGGGTCATCCTATCTTTTGGGAAGTACTCATATGGCTACCCTATATTGGTAGGATTATGAGAGGAATCTCCTAGCTTATCAAAAATAGTTCAACCTTGTAACTATCCTATGCCTCAATAGTATGAGTTTTTTCACTCACCTTACCCCTAGAGAACCCTTGAAGGACATTATGAAGTCATAATGGTCCTATGCATATTTTTAATATTATTATAATGTGGCCACTATTTGGCCCATGAGTGGAGAATTTCCCTATAAATAGAGGGCATTTTGGGAGGAAATGACTATCTAGGTTCTAGGAGTCTTAATGGTCTAGGGAGTATGCTCTCCACCTTTGGTGGATCAGAAACCAGAAGGTCTGAAAGGATTCTTGGATTTAAAAAAAAAGGGTAAGCTTGGAGTTTGGAATGAATAAGCTAAGGAGGAAGGATAAGAATAGATTCTAGGAGACAAACCATAGGAAAGGGAAGTTGAGAAGGTTAGGTTGAATCTCTCTTTCTTTATCAGCATAAGAGTAATGTTAAATCTTGTTGCAATGCATTATTTTAGTTTAAATACGAGGTTTCATCTTTCCTTAAAATGTTGAATAAAATTGTTCTGAACATGAAAGTTTCATCATTAGGTGATAAAAAAAAATACAGATTTATCTTATCATAGGTAATGCCTTTATCACGTTCTTGTATATTGACTAAACTAAATATGTGTATTTTATTTACATCGAATCTACTCAAATCGGTACTTTTTCCTTTATGTTCGTAATAGTTGTGCAAGTCCTATTTACACCTAGAGAGTGTAATTAAAAGCACATAAAGAAACCAAGCTAGATCCAAATTTATCAATCCCATAAGATAAGCAGTAAACCCGAATGTATTCCACTAACACTACAATACTAGCACCTTTTAGTGTTTAATCAGTGTTATTACAAGAAGTACAACTAATGAAGCTCTCAGTCAACCATGAAACTCATTCCTATGTAATGTTGTTGATTATCTTACTCTGACAATGAACCTGGTGTTGCCATATGACATAGATAATTTCTTTTTAAACCCATTTAGTGGAAGCAATGCTCTAACCTTAGCTTGGTACATGAACAAAGGAGTGTTGATTCACTAAGGTTAGATTGAAGCGCCACCTTTGTGCCTCTCAAAACAAAGCCAAAAATTTAGCATAGTCACCCAACGAACGAAGAGTAACACAAATCATAGGCAAATCGTTGCAACGTCTCCATCGGGGTCTATTTCAATCTGCTCTCATGATGCCTTGATTTATACCTAGATATCAATCGATATGAAAATACATTTGGATTCTGAAGACATTTATATAATTTACAATTAATTTCATAATAGTCTCCTCATCTCTAATAATTGTTATATACTCGATTAAGAACAGGGGTTTTAATCCTAAGTAAGCCATGGTTACCTTCTTGGTTTATGAGTTGTATGGCAATTTCATTGGTCTGAGTTTCTTGTAATTTCCCCTGTTGTGAGATACCCTAGATGTAGGCTCTAATTTGCACACCATCCAAGGTCAAAGGTTGTGGTATCGTTAATTCGATAACTAAATGGTAGTCTTGCAAATTTGAGAGATCGTATTGAAGAATTATGTCTTACCGTCGCTTAGGCATCACCAAAAAATAACGAGGGAACAAATCCCACTAAGCCTATATCATCCTTCTACATAGGTCACTATAAGTAGGGTAAAGGAAACTTAATCAGAACTTCATCAAAATATACCTCAATTCTGATAGGGTCGACTATGACCTAGATACCATAAGAGAATGAAGACACACGGAGTGGAGTCGATGTTGGCACCTAGTTTCATGATCTCATTAAGGATGACACTTGGTGATATCTTACTTGACACTTGTCCCAAGATGTATTCATTCTATTGTGCCACATGTTGTTTCTAAGTTAGTAGGGTGGATGTTCCACACTCATCGTACAGGAATATGGAAGACGATTTTAAAAGTCAAGGACTTCCTTAGGTATTGAGCACCTCTTGGTGGTCATAGTGACCATTGAGCAATGAGCATCGGTGGGTGGTACTCTATCCATATAGATGTAGGCCTTCAAATTGTGATGCCTACTCATTACCCGAGGAAGGAGCCAATTTGTGAGGATAGTGACTTATAGTCACTATAGTTTAGCTCCACCCATTTGATATAAAGATTGAAATCTACACATCCTATGTAAAATATTTCTAGTGATTGGAGTGGTATTAAGGCTAAACCTTCTTGATCCTATAAGTATTATAGCATACATGATAATACGATCATAGTCCTACTTGCTAGCTAAAATATTGGCTTGGGTATTATTACCCTATTCTATATGTGGTGTGATGTTGTAGCTAGTATATATTAGTGAAATAATATAGTACTTTACTTAATATTGGAAGAAAACCCTAAGGAATAGAAGGAAGGCTACAATTCTAAAAGTTTGATTATCTTAAGAAATTCTTATAGGTTTTTATCTTCAAGGAAAGTAGATTGTTAAATATGGGTTTAAATGATTTGTTAGTACGTATCATATAGCATACATGATAATGGGCTTCATAAATTAAGGGTATGGGAATTTAATTTATGAAGGAAGGATGGATTGTTTATCTACTCAAAAGAATGAATTTGAATTTCATTCTTGAAAGAAATTATGAAGTCCTCTCTAATGTCAAAGAGGCATCTCCAAAATATGGACCCTATGATTATCATAAGCTTACACAAGATGTTATAAAATTCTGAGACTACTTATAGCAAGAAACCATGGGGTTCCTTAAATACATCCTATTATAAGGGAATAGTTGATTTCCTCCTTGGTATGGGAAATACCTTAATAGTATCATGGTGTCTTAGAGAAAGGAACCAAATAAGTCCTTAATTGCATCATGAATGTATATAGGAATCAGTTGTATTCCTTGGATTGTATATTGAGAAAGAGGGACCCGTTGAGACCCTTATATACTTGTAATAATTAACATCTTGAACTTATGAATATGAGGAAAATACATATTTTGGAGGTTGGGTTTATTCCCCTGAGGGTTCTCAGGATAAATCATTGTGTCAATAATTGGTGGTTTCCTGTATTGCTTCTTGTGCATGTTGCATTCATAGATGTTATAATTTGTTATGTTTTCTCGTACATTTATGGATCAAATGGTAATATTGAATGTTATAATTTGATTAAGCTATGTATGGTTTAAGTGATTTAATAATGATGGTGGATGTTTCTTTCAGGGAAGTTAGGGTAATCAATTTTGGAATGTTAAAGGAAATATGACAATATTTACTTTTATGCACTATGTTTTGATAATATCCAAAATATGATGCTAGAATGTATGCTAAACTTTTAGTAGGTTAAATATGTATGGATGTTAGAAAAGTATGCTCAATTTCTAATATGTTGATAATTTAATTTAATTGTATCATTTAGTTTTGAATGTAATGGGTAATGATGAATGATACTAGTAGGTAGAGTTGTTCAAATAATAATCTCATGTGATGGATGTATGCTCACTTAAGTGTGTTAGAGAATCAATGGAATTTGTTATCTTTCTATAATATTGTGGAATAACTATTTATGAATGATGCACCTTTCCATATACGTTATTGGAATCCGAGACTTATAGAATCTAACTCTTAAGGGGATAATTGGATTCATGTTAATCTAAGTATTAACTAAGTATTAACTAATAGGCTCAAGCAAAAGTCTAGGTTAGCAAAGACTTGGGACTTGAAATTAAAATTAAGAGAAAATTCTGCAACTCTAAAATATACACTTGGTAAGTGCTTGGGATGATGATGTCTAAGTTGCTATTCCCCATGAGTAGATCCACAGTCATTCGAAAGTAGAAGAGCTAAGCGAACCATCCTCCATGGATTTTAAGTGGTGTACCTTAGAATATTTTTATAAATTACTCAACATCTATATATTTAAGACTTATTGTGTAAGGGTCAAGGTTTTGATGTGCTAAGGATTCACTTGAATGACTATAGTCATAACTAAAAGTGAAACCTTAGGAGATACAAACATAAATTTAAGATAGTCAAAAACTAAGTTCAAACAAAACAATGTTTTCTTTATTTTCATTTTGATCAATGTTACAATACACTTTGGGATTTTTCCAATCAAAGGCTAAGGTGTAGGAAATGGCAGAAGAAGTCACCCGACAACAACACTAGAACCCGAAACTCCAATATGTTTGAAGAGAGTGAGGGTGAAACTTCACATAAGTTCCCCTAAATATGAGAATTAGGGAACTCCACCAAGTAAGCCTTAGAATCCCAAGTGTCACCGCCACATGCAGCTCCACCCAATTATTTTGAAAGGTATGCACCCGACCACCCGGGTGGTGGTTGAAATAAATAATGAGTGATAAGTTATTTAAATCAAGAATGAACCGTTATGCCATGCATGTGGTATTATGACTTATAAAAAAACTAGAGTGTAGTTTTGAAATAGTTGTATGTAGCACATAAAAACCACGTATACGAAACAGATATAAACCAAGCATCGAAGTTAAAAAATATATATATGATAATGCAAATTAATTACAATTCTACCATATGATAATAAGGTCAATAGGGGTACACTTTACAACTAAAGTACCATGCGATAGACACATTTTTCCAATAGAGAAATAAGGTATGAAATCATCTATTGGAATCATCAAAGGGTCGATGATAGGATGTGATGCAAACCAAGGAAAGGACATGTGGGTTATGATGATGTGTTCTATGCACATCGAAAGAAGATTACTCCCTCAAGAATTGGAAGAGAACCAATAATTCAATTTGATGGATCTACAAATCTACGAAAATAAATGGACCTCGAAATACTATCCAACAAATAAAACTAGAGGAAACCAACATCACAGAATGAAGTAAATAGTGTAGAACTTATCTCAGTTTTAGAAAAAAAAAATACCCTAAGCACTATTCATGGTAGTGAATATCATATTACTCGTATTAGGGTTTACACTATTAATACAAGGAATATGGGGGACAAACATCATAATGTGTCTCGTAACTATCTTAATTCTTCTATCCGATCTTTTGGTACATACTCTTTGAGTTATGGATTCTAAAAATGTCAGAACCAACAAATGTAATCCTATAAAAATATTAGAAATTTGACCATTAAAGATCATTAGGGTAAGATATCCTTTGAAGATGATCTTTCAGAATGCCAAAGATAGATTGAATGCAAGCGACTGGATATGGTTTAAAGAAGTAGGATTTGAGGGAGCGGCTCGATTAGATCCAATAAACATAGAAAGATGTTATATGTCTACCCTAGTAAAAATATCGGATCCCGATAGAGGGATATTTTAGTTACCCACTAGAGAAATGACTGTCACGTTGGAAGATGTATACAAAATATATCGGATACCGGTAGAAGGACATGTAGTAACCACTACTAATGAAGCATAAATGGGGCATATTCTATAAATATTGTTTGGAGTAGACTGGAGGAATGTAAACACTGATAGAGGGCACTTAGAGCATGAATTTCACTATGTGCAGGGTAGACTAACATATAAACATGCGGTTATAATGGAACTCGTATTGGGTGTCATTCTTCCCAAATCAAAAAGTGCACATTTTACTTGGAATCTATTGGAAATCATGCAGGATATGGTGGAAGAGTCAATAATATATGCATGGGAATCAGAATTATTGACCCAAACCTATAGATAGTTATTCGATTTAAGAACAATGATGAAAACCGTATTGAACTGCAACACTTTGCTACAAGTTTGGGCATGGGAGCACATAGCGGTGACCAAAACCCAAGGGCTACATTATGATGTACACCCATTTATAGGGCTAGATATGCCCTATGCATTAATATGGAAACGTAAAAAGGAATGGTCCAACCGCAGACCAGTTGAGGGAAAAAAAGTGTGATTTCGCTCTATTTGGGAGAATCTGTAATCCCATGATGTTATTTGGAGAACTTGGAGATTGGGCCCAGTATGGGTAGATGATAGTATTCAAATCTCTCAGGTGAGATGATAAATATGGTTGATCAGATGTACCAGTATGCAATACGAGTATTTTCAATATACTCGGGTATTGCAACAATTCGGTATTACACAATGAATACCGAATCTGTCCATGGTTTACATGAGGAAGGGATGAACAACCATGATTCTTACACCAATATAACAACTATATTAAGAACCTGATGAAGCTATATGGACACCTAAGGAGGATTACACGTGGTATGACCCCTGACTACGACATTTGGTGGACCGCTTGGCAATAACGCCTACAGGAAGATTCCAGTGAGGAAAGCAGCTATATAGAAAAAGCTACAGTTGTCGAAGTGTGGAAATCATCTAGGAAGAGAAATGAGAAAGAGCCTTCCAAAATATGTGTGCACCAAAGGTTGGATACAGGAGTTGGACCATCCAACCTAAGAAAATAGGAACCTGTGAGGGAAGCACAACATGAGGTGGATGCACTGAAGAAACAAATTCGACTATTAGAAATTCAACAGTTGAAGTTAGTAGATAAATGGGCACAACAAAGGTTTAAGTTGGAGACTAAGAGAGAAGCCACCATATTAGAGTGAGAAAGGCTTCAATTGGAGTTAACACAAATACACTACTAGAGATATACAGTTGGGACATCCTTGCAAGAATAGAATGCACAATTATGCGACAAAAAAAGATATTTATCGAGCTGCATTCTTGAATTCTTGTATGGATGCACTTATAAGCCATGGTTTACTTCTTCTAGTATAACTGGAAGTTGTGGGGCAACATGAATAGGATAACAGAACTCAAGCAACTGGTCAAGCCACTCCTCGAGTAGTGTCTCCAACGGACTCTCAAAATGGAAATATAGTTAGGGAACTGATAGGTGAAATATCCAAGGGAGAACAACCTTGAGATCCAAAACCACTAACCTAGAAAAATATATGTATCAGTATGCTAATAAGTTTAGCCAATTGTAAGAAAAAATTATTTGAAATATATATATTTATGGTATAAAAATAAAATAATGTGTCTTCTATCATCAAAATCTTATGTATGTAAAGAAAATATAGTAAATAGAAGTAAACTGAATGAATTTGAAGAATGGATTGTTGTCCATTCTTGGAGAAGTTATGGGACTTATCCATGATGATATAAACCATGAAACATCTGGGTTGATGCTCTGGTATTAAAATCCAAATTAGGATATATGCAAATATCTTGAATTGAGATTCTAAAATTATGTTGTATCCTTGTTAGCATTTGATTTTATCAGGTTAATTCATGCCAAAGGTTAACCAAATAATATTGTGATACTCCTTGGTGGGATTTTTGATAAAATGAACAAGACTTTTTATGTCTAGTAAGTTACAAATGCATAATTTCATTATATCCTTGTAACATCATTTTACAAAATTCTAATACTAAAGTTCTCTAGATCAATTGTTGGTGCAATTTGAAATGAGTTAAAAGTGCAGTTTGATATTAATATTGTGTATTGATGATGCTTTCAATACTTGTTGATATGCAATATGGATGTTATATTGTTTACAAGAACATGGTACTACTAATATTTTGCATTTTTGTAGGTCTAGGTACTCGCTTGGATGGAATATGGAGCTTGCTATTAATATTGAAGTACTAGATGAAAGAAGACCTAATTATAAAACAACAGAATAAATGCTAGTTTTTGCTAGACAAGTGTATTTTTGTAAGATATAGGTTCAAACATAGAGGACTTTTTTTAATCTAAGGGGGGGTGTATGTCATGACCCATTACAATCCTACCTTATTTAAATAATATTAATTGATATTAGGGTATTAATTAATGCCTATCAGAAGGGGCATGACCCTAAAGAATCCTACAAAAATTTCAATAAAGGAATTTTAGGGAGGATAGAAAAATATTAATTATCTTTTAGAGAAGATAATTAATTATGAGATTTTGTGAAAAATAAAATTGAGAAATTATATTTTACAAAATTATAACCATAGAATAAATCATGTGAATATTTAGTGCACCCTATGTGGATGGGATCCAAAAAGGACTAAGGAATTTTTAAATAACCTATTGGTCATCCTATATTTTGTAAAGTACTCATGTGGCTACCCTATATTAGTGGGATTATGAGAGGAATATCCTATATTATCAAAAATAGTTCCAACCTTGTAACTATCCTATGCCTCAATAGTATGAGTTTTGTCACTCACCTTATCCCTAGAGAACCCTTGAAGGACATGATGAAGTCATAATGGTCCTAGGCATATTTTTAATATTATTATAATGTGGCCACTATTTGGCCCATGAGTGGGGAATTTCCCTATAAATAAAGGGTATTTTGGGAGGAAATGGCTATCTAGGTTCTAGGAGTTTTTATGGTCTAGGGAGTATGCTCTCCACATTTGGTGGATCAAAAACCAAAAGGTCTAAAAGGATTCCTAGATTTAAAAAAAGGGTAAGCTTGGAGTTTGGAATGAGTAAGCTAAGGAGGAAGGATAAGAAGAGATTCTGGGAGACAAACCAAAGGAAAGGGAAGTTGAGAAGGTTAGGTTGAATCTCTCTTTCTTTCTCTGTATATTAATAACAACATAAGAGTAATGTCAAATCTTGTTGCAAGGCATTATTTTAGTTTAAGGATGAGGTTTCATATTTACTTAAAATGTTGAATAAAATTATTTTGAACATGAAAGTTTCATATTTAGTTGATAAAAAAAATATATACAGATTTATCTTATCGTAGGTAATGCCTTTATCGCGTTCTTGTATATTGACTACACTAAAGATGTGTATTTTATTTATATCGAATCTAGTCAAATCGGTACTTTTTTCTTTGTGTTCGTAATACTTGTGCAAGTATTATTTACACCTAGAGAGTGTAATTAAAAGCACATAAATACACCAAGCTAGATCCAACTTTATCAATCCCATAAGATAAGTAGTAACCCTGAATGTATTCCACTAACACTATAATACTAGCACCTTTTAGTGTTGAATCAATGTCACTACAGGAAGTAAAACTAATGAAGCTCTCAGTCGACCACGAAACTCATTCCCACACAATGTTGTTGATTATCTTACTCTGAAGATGAACCTGGTGTTGTCATATGACGTAGATAATTCATTTTTAAATCCATTTAGTGGAACCAATGCTCTAACCTTAGCTTGGTACATGAAAAAAGGGATGTTGATTCACTAAGGTCAGAGTGAAGTGCCACCTTTGTGCCTCTCTAAATGAAGCCAAAAATTTAGCATAGTCACCCAATAAACGAAGAGATGCATCGGTGGGTGGTACTCTGACCACATAGAGGTAGTCCTCTGAATTGTGATGTCTACTCGGTACCTGAGGAAGGAGCCGATTTGTGAGGATAGTGACTTATAGTCACTATAGTTTAGCTCCACTCATTTGATATAAAGATTGAAATCTACACATATTGTGTAAAATATTTCTAGTTATTGTTGTGGTATTAAGGCTAAACCTTCTTGATCCTATAAGGATTACAACATACATGATAATACGATCATAGTCCTACTTGCTAACTCAAATATTAGGTTGCGTATTATTACCCTATTCTATATGTGGTGTGATGTTGTAGCTAGTATATATTAGTGAAATAATATAGTACTTTACTTAATATTGGAAGAAAACCCTAAGGAATAGAAGGATGGCTATAATTCTAAAAGTTTGATTATCTTAAGAAATTCTTATAGGTGTTTATCTTAAAGGAAAGTAGATTATTAAATATGGGTTTAAAT
This sequence comes from Wollemia nobilis, assembly GCA_028583015.1. Classification (NCBI taxonomy): domain Eukaryota; kingdom Viridiplantae; phylum Streptophyta; class Pinopsida; order Araucariales; family Araucariaceae; genus Wollemia; species Wollemia nobilis. The sequence continues at coordinate 9,627,873 of JAQPPZ010000992.1, forward strand.
TATTTGTTAGTACGTATCATATAGCATACATGATAATGGGCTTCATAAATTAAGGGTATGGGACTTTAATTTATGAAGGAAGGGTGGATTGTTTATCTACTCAAAAGAATGAATTTGAATTTCATTCTTGAAATAAATTATGAAGTCCTCTCTAATGTCAAAGAGGCATCTCCAAAATATGGACCCTATGATTATCATAAGCTTACACAAGATGTTATAAAATTCTAAGACTACTTATAGCAAGGAACCAGGGGGTTCCTTAAATACATCCTATTATAAGGGAATAGTTGATTTCCTCCTTGGTATGGGAAATACCTTAATAGTATCATGATGTCTTAGAGAAAGGAACCAAATAAGTCCTTAATTGCATCATGAATGTATATAGGAATCAGTTGTATTCCTTGGATTGTATATTGAGAAAGAGGGACCCGTTGAGACCCTTATATACTTGTAATAATTAACATATTGAACTTATGAATATGAGGAAAATGCATATTTTGGAGGTTGGGTTTATTCCCCTGAGGGTTCCCAGGATAAATCATTGTGTCAATAATTGGTGGTTTGCTTTATTGCTTCTTGTGCATGTTGCATTTACGGATGTTATAATTTGTTATGCTTTATTATTTCTTGTACATTTATGGATCAAATGGGAATATTGAATGTTATAATTTGATTATGCTATGTATGATTTAAGTAAGTTAATAATGATGGTGGATGTTTCTTTCATGGCAGTTAGGGTAATCAATTTTGGAATGTTAAAGGAAATATGACAATATTTACTTTTATGCACTATGTTTGAGAATAACCAAAATATGATGCTAGAATGTATGCTAAACTTTTAGTAGGTTAAATATGTATGGATGCTAGAAAAGTATGCTCAATTTCTAATATGTTGATAATTTAATTTAATTGTATCATTTAGTTTTGAATGTAATGGGTAATGATGAATGATACTAGTAGGTAGAGTTGTTCAAATAATAATCTCATGTGATGGATGTATGCTCACTTAAGTGTGTTAGAGAATCAATGGAATTTGTTATATTTCTATAATATTATGGAATAACTATTTATGAATAATGCACCTTTCCATATACGTCATTGGAATCCAAGACTTATAGAAGTTAACTATTAAGGGGATAATTGGACTCATGTTAATCTAAGTATTAAGCACTTATTATTGAACATAACATAAGCCTTTCTTAAGAAGAATTATCATGTAGTGCTTTAGACTTATGTAAGAAATGTATAGAATGTTTCCATATAAGGGCTTCATGAAGTTGAATTCACCTCATAAACTCATATGATGGTTCAATTGAGATTATATTGTGGAATGAAACTCTCATCAAGGTGAAATGACCCTGAACTACAAACCAAGATTTATGAATAACCATTGGTGTGGTTATTTCATCTATGATGGTTTACCATGGGTGTGGTTCTCCATATTCAAGGCATTCACCTGGTCTGGGTGGACCATTTGGTGATTTCCTCCTTTTATGAGGATGAAACCTAATGCTTGGCCAATGTACTTATACCAAGTTGGGTATGAGGGTTTCATAGAAGCTAATCACTTCTACTTAAAGAGACTCTGATAAAGCATCTATAGATCCTGAAGCTATTTGACTTGAAAGTTACAATCCAAATGGGATTTATATTTACTAGGACATGATTGGGTCTTTTGTCATATGAAGATGAGCATTTATATATAGGTTTAAAAAAAATTGTGGGTAAGAAGGGGTAACAAAATGGGTTTGTTACACTTATCCTAGGGTGGAAAAGCTATCCTTACAATGGCCTACTTACAAAGCATACATGTCTACTTTCTTTCAATTTTTAAAGCACTAGTAAAGGTTTACCAGAATATTGAACAAATCCAAAAGCATTTCTTGTGGGTAGGAGCTAAAAATAAGAATATGTTTCATATAGTTGCTTGGGAAAAAGTGTGTAAGACAAAATATCAGGGAGGAATTGGACTCAGAAGAATTAATATTTTAAATTTAGTTCTTTTAAAAAAAAATCTTGGAGACTAATCTCAGGAGATCAAGTAGAATGGGTCAAAATTGTTAAAAGAAAATACTTGTAGGTATCTGAGTTTTTAAGTGATAGGTCTCCCTCTACTGGCTCCTCCTTCTGGAAATCCATTAGTATCATGAAACAAATAATAATAAAATGTTTAATTTGGTAGGTTGGTTATGGGAGATAAATTAACTTATGGGAGGATAAGTGGCTAGGCAATCAACCTATTTTACAAATCCCAGGGTTTAGATTGATAAAATAATTCACTGATCCTCTCCTTGGATATAAGATTATGGACTTCCTTATCATTTTCGATGACATTAGGTCATGGAGAAGGATAAAAAATCCTAATTTATCATCTCAAATCATGTACCTTAAAGCCCTGTTATCTACCTTTCCTCTCCCTTTAGGGATGTCTTTTGATTTTCGTATATGGGAACCTACTGAATCATGGGAATTCACTGTTAAATATGCATATCAAATATCTCTAACCCCTGAAGAAACTCTCATTCCTTTCAACCTCATGTGGTTAAAACATATGACACCAAAGGTTTCCTTTTTTTCTTGGGTGGCCATTCAAGATAAAATTCTTACTATTGAAAACCTTATCAAACATGGAATTCCCCTCCCTAATAGGTGTTTCTTGTGCCTTTCTTATTGGGAGTATTCTTGCCACCTTTTCCTTTTTTGTTCTTTCTCCAGAACCATCCTAAACAAGCTATTCCATAAGTTTCAAATCAGCTGGATGTCACCCCCATCCATAGTTGATCTTTTTTTCCAATGGCCCAACCCTTTTAAAAATCCTTGTCTTAAAAGTTTTTGGAATTTTTTCCTTCATCATTATTTGTGGTAGATTTGGCTTGAGAGTAATAGGCGTGTTTTTTCTAAGGATGCCAATGATGTTGAATTCATAACTAATAGAATAATATTTTATGCCAAAGAGAATGTCCTAGTTGCACCGTTTGACCCTTTTCCTATTACCCATTTTGAAGCTTCTCTTCTTCAATCCTTTCAAATTTCCTTAGATAATCCTAATCCTAGAAAATCCCAAATTTCCAGAGAAAATATTAAGTGGAATCCTTCTCCTCAGTATTGGGTCAAGTTTAACTTTGACAGAGTTGTTAAAGAAAATCCAGGGAGAGCTGGTGCTGGAGGAATTCTTAGGTATCACCTAATAAATTCTATATTTACCTTTTCTTAAGCCTTGGGTCACCAATCGAACCATATGGTAGAATCCAAAGCACTATGGAGGGCTCTTTAATTCATGAAACAATTCCTAGGAAAATTAATCATTGAAGGGAATTCATTAAACATTATAAAATACCTAAAAAATTTCAAACCACTGGCATGGAAAGTCAGAAGCCTAATTGAGGAAGCTCGAAGTCTAATACTACTCCAACATCAAGTCATAATCCAACACATCTATAGGGAAGCTAATGACATCATAGATAAACTTTCCAATATTGGTGTGTTTGGCCCTGGGATGCTGACCTGGACCGATACTGTTCCACGTAAAGTGAATGAAATTGCCATGTTGGAAGAAATTAAAATTCAAAAAAATACACAATTTTCATAATTGTATGCTCATGAATTCGAAAAGGTGGCACTCTATAATCCTGAATTCCTCATGTGAGTCGTATTTTTCCACGATCGCCTTTTTCACACTAATATTTTCCATGATAAATTTTGCCTTCCTAAGGTATTTTTCTCTTCGAAGTAATAAGTTGGAATGGATTTTTTCGCATATTCCCCTTGCATTTTACTTAATTGTCATGTCAGATGTTCATGTTACCATCTCATTCTATTTTGTTTATGTCTGGGTTTTATTTCCAACCGTGACCTGGGGTTGTTCTTCCACATCTTTCCATGATAGCAGGTTTTTCATCCATGCGTGGTCCATTTTCTTTAGCCAATGACCAAATTTTAATCCTTGTCATAGTTGCTTAGTCCCTATGTCTGCTTCCATTCATGTCTAGTTTTGCTTCCCAATACATTGGGTTTCTACTTGGGCTTGTTTCCTCTCTAATTTTGGCAAACCCTTCTTTCTGATTGGCCATTAATTTTAAGTCTAGGTGTGCCTTTCTATTATTTTAAGGATTTTATTTCATTGGAAACTCATTCAGTTCAAAGAATGTCATACTCTGGCTCAGCTTTCCCGACATGTGGTCTTCCCAAGATCTGAGCATATCATGAGTGGAACGGTGATGAGATTCCAAAAATATCTAAGTTTTCCTTTTCCTTTATTAAGCTTTGATTTGGATGATCCTTGAACTTCCCATGTCCATATTCATATTCCCTATGATTTTAAGAGATTTTATGATCTTTTACCTCGAGTTCTGAAAGGATGAGTTTCATTGAGCCTGATACCCTTTCCTTGGAACCTATTGCGAAATCTATCCTCCGCAACAAGGGATTGTTGCCATTTTTCAAGTTGTTCTTATGTACGGATTGGGACATTAAAATAGACTTCACTTATTCATGGGAGAAGAGGATAGTCATATTACATGGTGTCAAAATTTAGGTGGATGTTGGCATCTTGGCAGAACTCACTGGGCAATCGAATGTTGGACATACGGTAAGAAGAGACAAATATAACTACGAGGCTGAGCTGAGTCAGTTTGAATTGAATTCACTATTGAGGAGAATCATAAAGCAAGGGATGTTTCGTAGTGATATTCCCACTCCATGAAAGAAATTCATGAAACCCATTATGGAATACATAATGGTGGACAATCCCAATTCTTAGCTTCACAATTTTCACATCTTATTTTTCAACTTTAAGGAATCCAAGCCACTCAATATCCCCGAGTTCCTTTTTCTATCAATGGACTACACCATTACCTCAACTCATGCCAAGAAATAAGAAGCTTGGCCTTCTCACCAAGGCCTTTTCAAGGTGTTGTATGCTTTTCTACTGGAAAATTTTCCTAAGGGAAACATTGTGAATTAGAATACGCAAACGAATAATACTAAGGATAACATTTATTCAAATCTGACTTCTAGGGTTAGCAGATCAAAGAGGAAGAGTTTGGAGGACAAGCATCAATATCCTGATCTTGTAAGAAAGAGGGTCAAAATAGAGGTTACTTACACCAAGAGTTCCCAATGTCTAAAAAACAAAGAGCTTTAGAGTCCTTGGAAGCCAAAGGAAACTAAGGAAACTAATGAGGATGATTCCAACAACCTGGTGGAGAAGTTCCTACAAAAGTACGTAATTAAGACTACTTAAGCTACTATTGCTCATTTGGAAACCAACCATGCTACTATTTGAGGAGCCATTTCATAGCTAAAAGAGCACATGAATGCTCTTATCCTTCTATTCTATTGTGACAACTTTGATGAAGATACTCCCATAAAATACACCTATGCTGCTAATCCTAAATATAAGGAGGACGAAGTTGTGGAGATTGCTAAATATATCTTTAAGTATTTCCCTAAGGATGACATCAAGTGAGTGAAGGAAGTGAAGAAAGAGGATGTTGATGAGCCCACTACTGCCTGAGTGGCTTCTTTGTTGTTGTTTTTGTCCCTTTGGGGTTTCTTCCTTATCGGTTCTTAACTATTTTTGTTTTCCTTTGCTAAATTTGGTCCTCAAGGATGCTATTTTTGTGAATTATACATCCATTTCTATCCTAATATTATAAGGCATTAGGGAGCCTTTCAAATGCCCTCTTTAATGAAATATTTTAACTTATCAAAAAAAGTTTCAGATGTCTTTGTGTGAAACTTACAAGTGTTACAGGGTGTATTTTTTCAACCTAAAAGACTAGTTTAAATTCTATATAAGGTATATTCTAGGTAGCTTAAATTTTACTAACAACACCAGGGTTCACTTCTTATAGTAATGCAACTGGTTAAAACAAATATTTCAAATAACTATTTATCTAAGGCTGAAATCATAGAAAATTAGCTTTCAACTAAGTTATGTTCTGGAAAAAAATACTTGGAGATCAAAACATATAGCCATGCATTCAATATCTATGTTTCCATATTCCATAACTAATTTAACTGTAATATAAAGCTTCAAAATAATAATACATCAATTTTAAAAAATATAAGCTCAGGCGCTAAGGAATTCTCAAGGCTTGGTTCCTACTATTAAAGGTTAACATTCCTCTATTTTTAACTCATAAAAGAGGCTTCTACTAATAATATTTCTTAACCAGTGGTTAAAAAAAACATGTAATCTAATTCACCCTCCTAGTTTTCAAATGCACCTGGAACCACTTAAGTATTTATTTCAAGCACAATAAAGAAATAAACTTCTAACATAGTTTAAAAGAATTATCCAACCTGTAATTAGCACACCTAGTTACCAATTGAAATCTTTCCACCCTTTCCATTTGTCTTTGGTGCTTCTTGTCTTTCTTCCCTTTCTTGGTCTTTCCCCCTTCTATTGTCATTTTATTTTCAAGAAATTCTTATGGATACGATGTCCAAAGGAAACCACTTTTCTAGATTTCATATTAATTATTTTTTTATTTGAAAGGGAAAGAACTTCATTTAATTTTTCTACGGGGTGTTATTTTTTATTAAAAGCTCCTACCATACTTTTAATTCTCTTTAGATGAACATTACATATTAGCCCTTAATAAATCATTCTTTATTAAAAAAAATAAATGAATCATTATTTTTAAGAGAAACCATTTTCTCTTATTTTATTTTTTGATAAAGGTCATAGCTCTCCTTTATAAGCAATAAATTTATTTAATAGCTTTCAATTATCATTTCTATTTTTTTCAAAGTTAATTATCAATTTTACAAAATACTTAAAAGCATTTAAAAATCTTTAAATAATATCACATAACATTCAATTGCTCATAAATAATATTGCAAAATAATAAACCACCAAATGAGAATATTTATACTTTAAAACCTCGAAGACCTATGTGCTGAAAATAAATATTAAACATATACAAGCAAACCAACCCAAGTTTTTATGCACAATATATGTAGAATATTTACTAATAACTTCCAGGTTTTCAACTTCTATTTAAAATGGCTCCATTGCTTTTTATGGAAACTTCCTTGTTGGTGGTTTTAATTTCAAATAATCGTAAATGATATGCAACTATGGGTGGGTATCATGTTTTACCTTGAAGTTATCATCATTAAATTTGACCAACACTTCTATTTTTGGTCTCTTGTTCTTGGTGGCCAACTTCCTCATCCACCTATGAGAGTACCTAGTCCTACAAACATACATAAAATCAATAGTACCATATCATCATATATATATATATATATATATATATATATATATATATATATATATATATATATATATATATATATATATATATATATATTCAAAACAATAAATGTTTATAACCATCCAAATGCTTGATAAGCTAAGCATTAAATAATTACATATAAGAATATGATCCATCTCATAAATATTCCTACCAATATGGTTCATGATAAAATGGGAAGGGCATGTTAAGACCCCATTCTATCATTGTTATGTAATTCTTATACTATTATGTAATGGCCCTTTTCCAACATTGATATCACATTCTAATGATATTTTGTAATGGTATGTGGCAATTAAGGCACCTATAAAAGTGGAAGTATTTTATGTAATCGTTATAAAGAATGTAATGAGGTGCATATAAGCCAACTCATGAGCATTAGATTAGGGTTGCATGAAGTGTATATTTAAAAGACAAGGGTGCATAAATAAATGTATATTTTACCATATTCAATGAAAGTATTGAAGTAGGTTTCCCCTCGAAGAGGCCCATGATTTTGTCTTGTGGTTTGTGAGGCTAATACATTTATGCATTTACATTTCGCATAGCAATATCAATGAATGTGCTTATTGTAATTAAAAGGTACCTAATAGGGGCTCAAAATCTACATGGTTAGATTTATCAATGAAAAGTGATACATAATATGAGAGCCTCAAGGGAGGAGTTAGATTGGATTGTTGTCAATTCTAAATTATCATCTAGATATTAGGAAGAAACCTCAATTTTATATCTAGGGGATAGACTTATGATTTCGGACGTCTATGCATTACACTTGGTGGATGTTAAATGTCATCAAATAAACTATACTTGGACTAATAAGAGGAGGGGGACACATAGTAGGAAGGTCAAGTTAGATCAATTTTTATTTGAGAGGAGTCATTTATAAAATGGAATTTGAAATTTTATATTTTTAAGGGTCTAATTTTGAATCACCTACCCATTCAATTGAAAGGATGGATTAAGATAGGTCAACACTACAAACCATTTAAATTTGAAAATTTTTAGTTACAAAAGGAGGAAATTTGAAAGAAAATCCTATAGTGGTGGGAAGATGGATGACCAACATATGGGACAACAATGTTTAGATTTCACAAGAAACTTTATTATTTTAAGGATCAACTTAAATAATGGATGCAAACTAACAAGTTGGACTTCTAAGAACAAATAGATCCATTCATGCTATATGGGATGAGGTGCAAAAAAATTTTAGATAAGGAAAAATTACATGGTAGTTCAAAGAAAATGATGATGAATTGCATAAATAGTTAAGAACATTGACAACCAAGAGGATATCTACTAGAAACATAGAGCAATAACAACATGGTTATTGGAAGGTAACAAAAACACCAAAATAAATTGTTAGGATGCTTGTACTAGCATACAAACAAACAAGATGGAGGCTTTTCAATATGATAATAAACACTCCTTTGATATGATCCCAAGTATGCATTTTTATTCAATAGATTATTTTTCTAAATTATTAATAGAAGATATGGTACAATACAAAGAGGCTAAAAAATATTCTCATTGTATTACGTCTATTATATTTGAAGAAAAAATTTAAGTCCTACTTGAATCCATTGATAGAGATGAGCTGAAGAAGGTAGTCTTCTAAATGGGTATGGGTAAAACACCTGGTCCTGATGGCTTTCCAATCAAGTTTTTTATACCTTTTGGGATAATTTGAAGGAGTATGTAATGGTTGTTAAAGAGAAGTCTAGAGGTAGTTAAATAATTCTTAAAGCATTAAATCATACATCCATTGCATTAATTGTAGAAGGGGAGGATAGGTGTATATTTCATATTATAGACCTATTGTATTAAGTAGTGTCATACAAAATAATCACAAAGGTAAGAGTTGATCTACTCGAATATCTTCTAGATAGCATAATATCATCAAATAAAAGGGGTTTTATAGAAGGAAAATAAATCTTAGATGGTGTGGTTCTAGCTCAAGAGAAAACCCACTCAATACAAAATTTTGGCAGTAGAAGAATGTTCATAAAATTAAATCTTTCAAAGGCTTATGATAGGGTGGAGTGGAACTTCTTATCAAGGATTATGGTTGCCTTCAATTTCTCTTAAGATTTCATATAATGGGTCATGAGTTGCATTTCTAATTTGACATAATCAATGTTAATCAAAGGGTTTCCCTTGCAACTGTTTGGATCCACTCAAGTCCTTCATTAGGGACATCCTTTTTTCCCTTATATTTTTCTCATATTGGTTGAAGACTTGGGTAGAATCATCTTAGGGAGAAGACAAGAAGGTTTGCTAACAAGTATAAAGGTGGGTAAGGAAGTTTTAATTAACCTATAATTTATGGATGACATAGGATTGGCAAGAGTGGCCAACCATATGAAATCAAGAATGATTAGAGATACTCTTAATATTTACCTTAGATCTATAAACTAAGTCATCACTGAGGAGAATCCAAAAATATCTTCAATCTTGATTGAAGGCTTTAGGAAATTTTTTTAGATAGCTTAGGTTTGATAAGGACTTATCTCCTAGTGGTATATTTGGGGTTCCTTTGCATTTAAAAATATTAAAGATAGTTATTTGGAGGAAACGTTTTTATAATATCAAAGAATGAATTAACCATTGGTCTCACAAATGCTTAACCTTTGGGGGTAGATTAATTTTTTGATAGTCAGTCATTAAAGCCATGCCAATTTATAAATTTTCTATCCTTGTTGACCCAAATACCATATGGAAAGTGTTGGACAAGATGGCTAGAAAATATTTATGGGGAGGAATAAAAGGAGAGAGGAAATGGGATTTAGTAGGTTGGGAGAAAGTAATCTAGCCCAAGGTAAAACGAGATTTGGTATTGAATAAATTAGAGCTAAATAATAAATGAAAGTTTTATTAGAGGTGGATCTCCTAGCCAAAGTTTTTATTTAGTAGAGTTTTAACTAGCATATTTTTGGGATAAGTGAACCTAAATGAGGTGAGTCATTTTCCTTTAGATGGTAATGGGTCCGTATTGTGGTAGGCTCTAAAGTTAGGATCTTAGGTAGTAAAATATGGATTATTTTAAAAATTTAGGGGAGGGAAGAAGACACCATTTTTTGATAGATTCTTAGGATCAATACCTCCTTATCATTGTTGAATTCCTAGAATCCCAACTAGTAAAAATAACCATGGAAAGGAGACCTTCAATAAAGATTAAAAGTCATTTTAACATCATTCAATTACAATATTTTAGGTTTAAGTAGATTAAGAAGTTGAACGAGTGGTCAATTCCAATCCCTTTGAAATTGACACCCATGATGACTAAAATCTTGTCAAAAATATTTCTCATAGGTAGAGATAAGAAGGATGAATTAGGTTGAGGCTATGGGAACCATAGAGTCTACACAGTGATGGATGGATATCATAAGGTCCTTTCAAAACTTCATCCTCATGTATATTACGTTGAGGATTGGAAAAATATTTGGCACTCCAAGGGTTGGTGAAAAGTAAACTTCTTTATCTAGTGGTTCATGAACAAAGGAATTCTAACTTTTGATAATTTGAGATGTAGGGGAATTTTTGGTCCATGTTAATATTTTTTATGCTACAAATGTGAGGTAACATCTAAGCATTTGATGTTTGAGTTCCCATTCATGCACCATATCTAGAAGTGATGGTTTTTAGCTTATAAAATTTGAGCCAATGGTAATTTGAATCAAACTAATATTTGATAAAGATGGAAGAGGGGAAGATATAAATATGAAGCTCTTCATATTAGGTAGAACCTTGGATTAAACTTAATTTTATGGCAAGTATGGTTGAATATAAATATTATTTTTTAGAGAAACCTTTTAATTCTTGGATGACATCTGGCAGGTCATTTGGAGAAAATTCATGAAAAATTTAGTAGTGTATGCTAAAAGGAAACTCATGCTAATATATGGACCATGGAAAATGAAGCCAAATTATAGGAGAGATTAAACAAAGCTACTTGGAAAACATCCACAAAAATTTGGATTAAAATAAATATTGATGGAGTTACAAAAGGTAATTCAGGTAGAGCTAGAATTGGAGTGGTCTATAGAAATCATGTTGGAACAATGCTCTATTAGAAATTGCAGGGCTTGGGCAAGACAACGAACAATGAAGCAAAAACCTTAGCTATCAAATTTGCTTCTATCTAGGAAGTAAGACAAGGTTATAGGAGGATAAACATAGAATAAAATCCTCAAATTTTAATCATAGAATAAAATCCTCAAATTTTAGTAGGAGCTTTGGATTGTATGAGTAAATTTGACTTAGAAATGTGGAGGTGCAAGATTCTTGTCACTTAAATTAAGGAATTGTGGAGGGAACTGGATGATGTCATTTCAATTTATGTGGATAGAGTTCTAAATAAAATGGTAGACTTCCTAGCTATGATAGGTACCAAGAAGGAGGTAGAGGTCCAGTGGCATAGTGTTATGGCTATTGAGAATGAGAGAATTAGGTAGGTTGGTGAGCAAATGCAAGTGTTTGGCTAATTTGAACAGCCATTGTAAACATGTGGTTTAGAAAATTTATCTTCAATGTAGATCTCCTTTTAATGTTGTAATAAAAAGTGGTTAGTTCTTAGGATCTTCAATCTTAGAGTTATGAAAGTTTATTGAAAAATGAAAAGAGAAAACGAGTGCTCTTGTTGGCTAAGGTTGTGAGGAGTCTGATCCAACTTATAATAATCTTGTTTTAATATAAAATTTTCAAATACTTAAAAAAAATTATATAATTTTTTTTTTAAAGTGGTTAGTTCTTAGGATCTTCAAGCTTAGAGTTATGAAAGTTTATTGAAAATATAAAAGAGAAAATGAGTGCTCTTGTTAACTAAGGTTGGGAGGAGTCTGATCCCAACTTATAATAATTTTTTTTAATATAAAATTTTCAAATTCTTCAAAAAAAAATTATATAAACTAATTTGAAAAATACAAATTTTATAATATAAAAAAAACATTTTATTTTTTATAATATATTAATTTGTATTTTTATTATATAAGAAGAAGAATATAACTGTAGGGTTTGTGAAATTGAGCTGCACCTAATTGACGGAAATACTTTTGGATTTAACAAGAAGAATATAACTCTAAGGTTAGCAACCAAGTTATATAATGCAAAATCATTTTAAGCGGTAAGCATTGTATGTTGAGCACAATGTTGTATGTTCTTTCTGTGATCTGAAGCGTTGCTTTCAGAAATGAAATGTATGTAACTCTTCAATTCTTGAATGTAATTCTTGAATTCAAAGCGTCACCACTTTTCAAATTAAAAGGAATGTATGGCATATTTATTTAATGCATGTAGAAGATCTATTTTCTGATATGTGTTGATATCATATAATCTGTGTAACAAAGCAAGTGAAGAGCAATCCCAGAACCAAGCAATCAATTGAAGTGAGATCAGGTCGTGGAGGTGAGGTCAATGGAGACGGTACTACTTGTCGCCATAATAATGGGGTCCTTCGGGCTCTTCGGACTCTTTTTTGCAATTTTTATTTGTGCAAAGCACTTTTGTAAATAACTAATGACAATCAGAATATCTTACAAGTTTGTAACAAATATCTTATAAAAATCTTTTTATTCATTTTTCAATTTAAGTTTCTGAATTTAGTAATAAAAATGTAATATTTTAAAGTATTATAATAAAATCCAATTTATTTATATTAGTATATTTTATCATATCTGTTGATATAGTTTATTTTGTTATTTATTATGTTATTATATTTAATAGATAAAATTGTTGCTTCAGATATTTTAATAGTTTTATTTGTTTTTCTAATTTAATTTTAGTGCTATATTTTTTTCAAAAGGTACTGTCGCCACCAACTTTTCTAATACTTTTTAAATTTGTAGACATTTTATTTTACCATAGATCAGAAGCAAATCTTATATTTAGAGTCATTGTCAAAGATGACCTTTTTATGTATATTTAGTTGTTATTGGCTAAGACATTTATTTTTGCATGATGACCTTTTCATGTATATATATTATGAATGGCTAGCACCTCCGTTTTTACATTTAAGACATCCTACAATGAACAAGATATCTATAAACCTTTTGTTGAAAAGTAGTAATATGCTTCTAAATGTGAATAGGAAATTTTGATTTCTCTAAATCCTCATATAATATAAATTTTAAACCAACTCATCAAATGGGAAAATAAAACTCTTAAAGCATATTTTGATTTAGAATCCTTTTCCTTCAACTAGGATAATAGTAGAAATCCATGATTTTTTGTTGTTCCTTGTATTAATCTAATATTTAATATTTGGAACTTTATATTTTGACATGCTTAAGCCAATGGTTATCATTTTAACTTAGATATATGTAGATAATAACATAACCAAGCATTAGGTTTAAAATTTGCATAATCCATCTCATTGATTAACCATCTAATATGTTTATTTATCATTTGTAAATTATTATATATGAAGATCCATGTTAGCAATACTTTGTGAATGGTTTATTTCTTGATTACTTTAATTGCATGGAGAGAACCTATATATTTTTAAAGTAAAATTTTCACCCAACCATTTCATTAATCTATGAATAATCTCTAGCCATGTTTTTCCCCAAGGCCAAATTTCCTATTCTATAATTCCAATAGACTACAGGTTTAATATTCTTGTCTTTGCAATCTCAATCTCATTTACAAAGAGAAACCTATGTTTTTAGTAACATTATTTCCAAAGAAAATATCTTTGAATTTTATCAATTTTTGGTGGTTGAGTACATGCTGATGACTCTTGCTTTTGGGGGGTTGTGGAAAAATAAAATCTATTTATATAAATTTGAGTATTTATTTTTAACATAACATGCACTTAAAATTTGAAAAAGAATTTAAAAGATTAATTGAAAATTTATTAGTGTAGATTATTTTTTTTGAAAAATAATTAAAAAAAAATTATATTAAAACAAATATCATTTACAAGTTGGGATGATACTTCTATGAGTCTTAGCCAAAGAGAGCACATGTTTACAACTGTAAAATAAGATTTCTATTTGAGCCAAATCTTTTAAACCATATTTTTATAATGGTTGTTCACATGTTTACAATTAAAAAAGAAGATCTACATTGGAGCACAAAACTCCTAAACCATATTTTTACAATTGTTGTTCAAATTAGCTAAATACTGGATGTGCTCACCAACCTGCATAATCGTCTCATCTTCAATAGCCATGTCACTATGCCATTGAACCCCTACCTCCTTCTCAATACCCATCTTAGCCAGGAAGTTTACCACTTTATTTAGATATCTACTCAAATAAATTGGAGTCACATCATCTAATTCCCTCCACAATTCCTTAATTTGAGTGGCAAGAATCCTCAACCTCAAAATATTCAAAGAAAATTTCCTCATGCAATCAAGAACTCCTACCATTATTTGAAAATCTGATTCTAGGATTATTTTCCTATAAACTTATTTAACTACCCAAATAGAAGCAGATTTGATAGCTAATACTTTTGCTTCATTTTTTGTGGCCCTTCCCAGACCTTGCAGTTTCCAATAGAGCACTATCCCAACATGATTCCTATAAAAAACTCCAATTCCATCTCTACCTAGGTTGTATTTTGCAGCTCCATCAATCCAACCTTCTGGGGGTGGTTTCCAAATAGATCTGTCCTATCCCTCTTGCACTTCAACTTCCTTCTCCATTGTTCCTATAACAATCCAAATTTCATATTTAGCATATACTACCATATTTTTTGTGACTTTGCTCCAAATGACCTTCAAAAATCCATCTAAAGATGAAAATATTTCTCTAAAAATTTTGCCATTTCTCTCCAACCACACTTACCACCAAATAAATTTAATCCAAAATCCCAACTGATACAAAGATATTTATATTTAAATCTACCCCTCTTCCATCTATCCCAAATATTAATCTAATTCAAACCACCATTAACATAAATTTTATAATATAAAAACCATCTCTCCCATATCTAGAGCGTGAAAGGGCACTCAAACATCAAGTGGTAATATGTTTCCTCACTCTTGTAGCATAAAACACATTGATATGGACCAATGATTCCCCTACATTTGAGGCTATAAAAAGTAATAATTATATTATGCATGAATTGCCAGGCAAAAAAGGTTTACTTTCGGATAACCCTTGGACTACCAAATCTTTCTCCAATACTCAACCTAATATGCATGAGGAGGAGGATCTAGAAGGATCTTATCATATCCATCCTTCATTGTGTAGACACCAAGGCTCCCATAGCCCCAAGATAATTCATCCTCCTCATATCTACCTGTGAGAAATATTTTTGCCAATATTTTAGTCATGATGGGTGTCAATTCTAGAGGGATTGAAATTGGTCATTCATCCAACTTCTTAAACTACTTAAAATTATAATCCCCTAGCTGACTAGTGTTGAAATAACTTTTAATTTGGACCCAACCCTTGGTTTCCATGATTGTTTTTATTATTTACAGTTTTGAAAATTCAATAATGATAGGTGGGTATTGATCCCATGAATCTGTTTAAAAATGTATCTTCTCCCCTCTCCCAACTTTCCAAAATAATCCATCTTTCACTACTCGAGATCCTAACTTGAGAGCCTACCACACTAAGAATCCATTACCATACAAAGGGAAATGATCCACCTCATTTGGGTTTATATATTCCAAATATTTACTAGTTAAAACTTTATCGAATAAAGAAGTTGGTTGGGAAATCCACCTCCAGTAAAGCTTTCCAGCCAAATATTTATTATTTAATTTTTATCTCCTTAGTCCCATACCTCATTTTACCTTGGGTTGGGTTAC
Source organism: Wollemia nobilis (assembly GCA_028583015.1). Classification (NCBI taxonomy): domain Eukaryota; kingdom Viridiplantae; phylum Streptophyta; class Pinopsida; order Araucariales; family Araucariaceae; genus Wollemia; species Wollemia nobilis. The sequence goes on from JAQPPZ010000992.1 coordinate 9,643,899, forward strand.
TTTATTCAAACCTACTAAGGTACATTTCCTCTCTTATTTTACTCCTCCCCATAAAATTTTTCTAGCCATCTTGTCCAACTCTTTCCATATGGTATGTGGGGCAGCAAGGATAGAAAATTTATAAATTGGCATGGCCTAAATGATTGGCAGTAAAAAATTTAATCTACCCCCATAACTTAACCATTTTTGAGACCAATGACTAATTATTTCCTTGATACAATCTAAAATATTCCTCCACATATCTAATTTTAGTTTTTTAAAATGCAAAGGGACCCCCAAGTATACCATTGGGAGAGAAGTCCTTGTGAATCCCAAGATCTCTAAAATTCTATCCTAAAGCCTTTAATAAAGATTGAAAAATATAACTTTAAATTTTTTATCATTGATGACTTGGTTTGTGGCCCTAAGGTAGACATTAAGTGTATCTCTAATCATTCTTTATTTCCTAAAGTTTTCCACTCCCACTATTCTTGTGTTATCCACAAATTGTAGGTGAGTCAAACTTTCTCATCCAACTTGATATATGTTAGCAAACCTCGTTGTCTTCTCCTCAAGATAAGTCTACCCAAACCTTCAACCAATATGAAAAAAATATAGGGGGAATAGGGATATCCTTGACAAAGGCCTCAAGCAGCTTCAAACAGTTGTGAGGGAAGACCCTTGATTAAAATTGATTATGTCAAAGTAGAAATGTAGGTCATGACCCATTCTATCCAATATTGAGAGAAACTAAATACTACCATAATATTTGATAAGAATCTCCACTCCACCCTATCATAAGCATTTGACATATAATTTTATGAACATTCCCCTATTACCATATGTTTACATTGAATGGATTTTCTCCTGAGCTAGAACCACACCATCCAATATTTGTCTTCTCTCTAAAAAACCCCCTTGCGTCAAGGAGATAATTATATGTAGAAGAGGTTTTAGCCACTCAGCCATTACCTTTGTAATTATTTTATATATGACATTGCATAAGGTAATAGGTCTATAATATGAAATGTGCACCCCCTCCTCCCCTTTTGCAATTAATGCAATGAAAGTATGATTTAATACTTTAAGAATTATTTTATTACATTTGGAATCCTCTATAATAGCCATTACATCCACCTCCAAGTTGTCCCAAAAGGCCTAAAAAAACTCAATTGGAAAGCCATTTGGACTTGTTATTTTTATGGTGCTCATTCCAAAGACTACTTTCTTCAGTTTCTCTCTATCAATGGGTTTAAATAGGGCTTGATTTTATTTCTCAAATATAATAGAGGGTATGATAGCAAGAAATTCTTTTTGAGCCTCTTCATCTTGCACCATATATTCCTTAAATAGTTTGGAAAAATAATCCATTCAATAGAAATGCATACCTAGAATTGTATCAAAGGAGTATCCATTATCATATTGAAGATCTTCCACGTTGTTCATCTATCTCCTAGCACAAGCATCCTGATCAAAAATTTTGGTATTTTTATCACCTTCTATTAACCAGGTGGTTCTTGCTCTCTGTTTCCAATAGGTCTCATATTGGTTGTTAATGTCCTCAACTGCTTTAAGCAATGCATCATCCTCTTATTTGAGTTGCTCTATAATTGTTCCTTTATTGAAGTGATCTAACCTCATCCCATTTGTACACCAACGGAGCTCTTTGGACCTCAAAGTATATCTTGTTAGCTCACCTCCATTATTTTAGTTGATCCTTGACATAATGAATTTACTTGTGGAATCTAAACATTGGTGTCCCATATGTTGGATAGCCCTATTCCCACCACTATGGAATTTTCTTTCAAACTTCCTCGTTTTTAACCAAAAAAATTCAAATTTAAATGGTTTGTTATTCTACACTGTTTTGATCGCTCCTTCCAACAAAATGGAAAAGTGATATGAAACTAGACCTTCCAAAATTTGAAATTTTATATTATATTTCACAAATACCTCCTCTAAAACCAGAATATTATCTAACTTCACCTTCCTGCTATGTGTATCCCTCCTCTTATTAGTCCAAGTATAGTTGGTTCCAGGGCATTTAATATCCACCAAGTGTAATGCTTGGACTTGGGCAATCATAAGTCAATCCCTTGGGTATAAAATTGGGGTTCCCCCTTCTTGATATCTAGAGGATAATTTAGAATTAAAATCCCTAGAAAAAATCTAATCTAACTCCTCCCTTGAGACTCTCATGTTATGCATAACTTTCCATTGATGCATTTGACCATCTAGGTTTTGAGTCCCATAAAAATTTATGATTAAAACCTGCTCAGTTGTCAAATTGTTCCTAAAATAGGATGTGAGAACACCCCTCCAAGCTATATATTCTATTTTCATCCATTCAAGAGGGTTCCACAAAGTAACTATCCTCCCTTATGCTCCTTGATAAGCCAATTCCATATGACCAACACCCCTCCAAATTATATTTACTCTTTTACACATAAGATTCAACAATATTTTTGTCTCTTGGATAAGCAAAAAATATGTTTTACATTTTTCTAAGAGTATTCAAACAACATATTGATGTGTTCTACTATTTAAACCCTTAACATTCCATGAATTGTATAATCATTGGCTACCTTGAGAGCAATCAAAATATTTTGGCCTCACCAATCCTCTAGAGACCAATTTATCTTCTTTAACTACTACCAATTCCTTATTTGATTTTCTACCCACTCCTTGAGAGATGATATTGTTTTATCTTTTTTCCACCTAATTTATCCCTAGAGTTGGTCTTTCTCTATTCTTTTTTGCTATACCCATGATAGCATCCTTACTTATCGATTGTTATTCATTGTGCATTATCAATTCCCCTACAATATTTGATTGTGGTAACTCACTGCACTCAATTACCTGATCTAGGATGGGACGAGGTGAAAGAGGGGCTTGAACATGGCTGTTATAATTTTTATTATTCTTATCCACTGCTTCCATGGTTTGTTCTTCTTTCTGATACACTATTATCTTGAAGATCTCATACCTATTGGAGGGTTTGAGTTGGGTTTCCTCTTTACCATATGTTTTCTTTTGCTTTCTCCTTATTTTGGGATTTTCAAAACCATCTCCTTGTGCTTCTTTACCCTGAGAAATATTGGTTGTTTCTTTATTGATTGTTGAATTACCCTCCCTAAAAATATTTAAAATTCCCATAGGAGCCTCTATTTTTATGTTCATATTATTTGGTAAGTATAAGGCCCAATGCCCATTTTTGTGGTAAACTCTGCACCTAAAGGGTAACACCTCATAATCCAGTTTTTGAATCTAAGATAGTTTTTAAAGTTTGAGTTCAACCTCTACCAAAAAAGGTTTTCTAAGATCTATTTCCATGTATAATCTAGAATAAAATGTTGTTTTTCCTTCCATTGTGTCTTTGTAAACACCCAAATGTCTTCAAAGAAAATTTGTGATCATTTATAATACCTTATAACTCCAAAACTTCATTGGAAGTGCATATAAATGGATCTAAACTTAGACAGTAGTAGGTTCAATTCAAGGATCAAATCCTACTCTCCAGGGTTAAATAAATAACCCTACTAGAACATGCTTCCTCTTTTTTGATTTGAAAGCCCTATTTCTATTGGCAAGTAAATAAAAACTAATAATAAAATATCCATTACTAATAAACCACAAAGAATACTTACCAAGAGGCTTAAAGTTTTTCCAGACCCAAGAATGCAAAAAAATTAGGGTAGGGAAAATACCCATGAATTTATAGATCAAATCATGATTGGCTCCATATAAATTTATTTCTTATACCATACTTTACTCAATGAAAATATTTGATCTTGATTTTTATTATGGCAAGCATCCATTAATTCGTTGATATGTTGATCTATTTCCAGTAGACATAAAAAGCATTTTTAATACAATTGTTTGTGCTTCTTCAATTTCTGTTGGAGATTTATCCTTTAACAAATCTGAAAAATAATCTTGTCTCTCTAAAAAAGGATCCATAGGTGTCCCCATTGGGCCCTCCTGAGGCAACAATATTATCTTCAATTCCAAACCAACTAGAAATCTCTTCGGCTACCCAACTCATGCTCTAGTTTTCTCGTCCAAAGCTCTCCTAAAATATACACTTATCCAATAGCCATTAGTGTATATTGTTAATATATATATATATATATATATATATATATATATATATATATATAATATAATAAAATGCATGATTTTATGTGAGGTGTAATATTAGATTACATTTAAGATAGCCACTAATTGTATATTTTGATAGATACATTTTTAAGATAAACATTTGGACAATAAAATATAAGTATATGATGCTTTTATGGGTGATAAATCCAACAAATATATGCTTTCTAAATTAGAATTAGTATTCATTAGATATATCTCTTATAGTGCCTATCCTAGGAACCTAAAGGAATATCTAATTATTTTTATTTAAAATAGATACACATAATCAATTAAATGAGCTTGACCAGTAATTGTAGTGTCATGATTTCATTTCACTAAGTATAAAGATTGCTAAGGTTAAGGTTCATCCTGAAAGGTTGACATAACTAATGTAAGGCTTCATTTGTGTATGACTCAAGTTTCATACTTGGGCATCATTTGCATCTTCTTTGTTTACATGACAAAAACCAAACTTATAAAGAGGTAAGATGTATAACCCAAATTAAACCTATCTAAGGATAACATTGTTTGCTCATAATAAAACTTTAAAATAGTATACATCAATCATTGAGCACATAGTTACTTTTCCCTTTGCTCAAAATATGTTGAAAATAAACAAACCTTCACTTCATGGTTTTTGTAGACATAAAATTTTGATACACTATCAAAGAAAGAGATAAAAAATTTACCTAACATTAATAGACAATCAATCAACTCGAACCCAATAATTTTTAACATCATATTCAACCCCTATCAAAATCACCACTTATTGTTAAAAAAACCAATGGAAAATTTGACACTCAATGCCATATTTGTAAAAGGTTATTTTTCAAACCATGGACCATTCAAATTGATTGTTGATCAAAATAACCATTCAATATAAAAAATGCTAGTGGCATTTTTGACACATAATGACAAATTTGTGTAAATTTTCAAAACAAATTGTATGATCTAGAGGCATGCAGATTCCTTTGTCCCACTACTTCCTCTATTATCTTATGCTCCATCAATAAATAATTCCTAGAAATTTAATAAAATTCTAAGATTATCTCAACTGATTTTCCCTCTCAATCCCCCCTCCAAAAACTTATAAGTGCATCGCTTGGAGTAAGCATTCCAAAAACAATTCATAGCTAGGAATATTATGAAGGAATCCAACTGTACTCTTTAAAATTATAATTATTTTATTTTTCAATATTATGTTGGAGAGAAGGGTCCTTAACGATTCTCAGCCCTCTCTATTTTAAAGGTTCCTTACCTTACCTTATAATAGAGAGGAGAGGAGATTAGCATCATTGAATCATTCATCTCTGTCGGGTATCTATTTTCATTGATTCGCGCCCGAACGATTATGAATGGAGAGGTAAAAGTCGCATTCCAGTTCCCCATTCATTAGAGAGGCCGGATTGATTATGCTTGCCTACCATTGATTCCAAAGCAAGGTGTTCCGGGAGGGTGGGATATAGAATCCTTAACAAGATGTCAAAAATAAAGAATTTTGAAACCTTTCTTCTCTTGTCGTATCTCTCATTTTTACTCTTTCATCCTCTTTTTTAAAGCATTTTCTTCAAATACTTTGGGTAAGTCAAACAATTCAAGAAGAGGAATTGGGGGGCAGTAAGAGCATCATGGAGTAAGAATAAGCTCTTTTTAGGTTGTATAACTCCTAGCTCCTATATTATTCCATATTTCTTTCGTTCATGCATTTTCTCTTTTGTTTTGGCCTTGATAATTTGAATTTTATATTCAAGTTACTAATCTCTCTATTACTATTCATTTTACATTTCTAACATATATTTGTAGCTATTCCATGTTTATTTGTGTTTATATTTATCCATTTATAGTATTTTGTTTTTGTTCATGAGCATGTCTATTTTTATTTTAGGTAAGCTAACTTTATTTTCCCTCTATTCATGCACTATAGTCATTAATCCTTCCTATTTTAAAGTATATCAGCTATCATTGCTTTACTTTTAGGTTATCATATCATCTTTCCATTTCTATGTTCATAACTATTCCATGTGTAAGCTTACATGAACTATTTAGCTCTTTAATCTAATGTTTCTTCATGCATTTATGTTAAGTTTTACTTTAATTCAAATCAATTATTATTCATACTTTCTTTGGTATTGACACAAGACTAATATTGTCTTTCTTATATTTTTATAAGCATTTTTATTTCATAATTCATGCTCTTATACTTTCATTTTATTCTCTAGAGTATATTTTCTAATATTCTAACTCGTACTCTAATTTTGTACTTCATTTTCATTGCATAAATTTTCCTTCCACATAGCATCGGCTTAATTTAGTTGTAATCCATTCCTTTTCTAGTTTTAGGTATTTTAAATTTTTCTATAGCATCTAGCATCCGTAGATTCTAATATTATACACTCTGTTGACATTGTCCATTATTTCTCATCCATATCCTAGTTGTTTCATATGTTACAAGATATTTTTCAATCCATTTGGTTTAAACTCTAATAATTTTCAAGTAGCAATCCTTGGGTATTAGGTTTTTCTACCATTGCCTTCAATCTAAACCCAATTTGACCAAAACAACCCTAAAAGTTGACCCAAAACATAGTTGGCCCCCATATCAAAGAAAATTGCCACTACTTATAGTCACTATTGAATTTGAATATCTAGAAATACATAGATAAAAATTTCCACTTGCTATAAAAAATGTCATTGCTAAATTTATCACTCATTGGCAAATTTGACAAGCCTTGCATCCATTCCAAAGGAGGTCAATCATACTCAAATTTACTTTAATTGGGGATTTGATTAGCTAGGAAGATAATCTATCATCTATTTGCAATTAGAAAAATCCCCAAAATAAAAAAAAAAAACCCTAATTTTTCTCCCTCTTTTTATATATTTTTAAAAACACCAATCAATATAAAAATACTAGTGGTGAATTTGACAAGCAATGGAAAATTTTATCAAGCATCGGTTTAGGTAACCCTACCACTTGTAACCTCCCTACTTGTTGTAATTCCATAATTTTTAGTTTGTAACTCTCTATTTTCTAACAAATTACCTATTTAAATCATATTTATTTTATAAAATAAAATAACCCTTAACATAGACCTTTTTATTTCAAAGCACACTTAGGAAAATTTTGAAAATAACATAGTTTGCATTCTAGGTTAGCTTATTTGTTGCACATATCTATTTTTCCTGTTAAAAAAAAATATCTTTATAATATACGTAATTTAAAATCCAAAAACATATTAGGTTAGCCCTTGTACTCTTACATTTTGTGTGTTTATACATAGCATGCATTTTTATGATCTTTAATTTTGGTTTGAACAAACATTATCTTGTTAAGACTCGATAAAGATCTAGATTAGCAATTCATAACCATAGGTGTTTATTGAATATAATCATTAAACACCTTCAAGCATAACATCAACATAACACACATATTCACCTTGTTTTATAAATAGGATAGATCCTAATCGTGTTGAATATTTCCACATCTTTGAGGTCTCCTTTGGAAAGGGACCCTTAAGTGGGGAAGGAGGGGTTTCTAGTGAATCCCCTTGAGTGCAAGTGATATTTTTCCAAATCTTCATTTTGGTGAACCTGATGTGAACACTTTGTTTTCCTTAAAAAAAATGATCTAATTTTTTTTACATAGCACAAATCACATTAAATGAATATAACAAGAACACAATTTAATTATTAGTCCTACTAGTGGAAGGATAATGACCCCTTCAGTAAAATTATATATCAACCTTGAGGGAGAATCCTCTCTTGGCTATTATATTACGGTGGAATAGTAGGAGCCATAATAAGGATTGTTTTCCAAGGTGAAATAAATATTTCAAAGCATCTTCTCTGCTTTACAATAAGTACCCTAGACACAAACCTTTTAATAAATTTATTCCTCTATTTTACACGTTCAATCCAATGCTTAACATCCTTACAATACCTAAATCAAGGGTTTAGCATATTCACCGTATGAGGTCTTTACACATTAAAATGATGACCATGTACAAAATACTTGGCCACATCATGAGCCTAGGGAATAAGAACACCTTATTGAAAGCATCAAATTAACACTCTAGATCACATTAGAGATTATATCACTAGGAATAAAAATATATTTCTTGATGTTCTTAGGGAATATATTGAAGACAAAATAGAAAAGAATGATCTACATCTCATGATAACCTTGAGCATTCTAATGATCAATCTACTATTGAATAAATGAATAAAAATCGAAACAACTTTGGTAGAGCTAATGTGGCTATGGTACATCCAGTTGATTCTACAACTCTTCCAACTATATATATATATATATGTATATATATATATATATATATATATATGTGTATATATATATATATATATATACATATATACATATATACATATATACATATATATATATATACATATATACATATATATATATATATATATATATATATATATATATATACATATATACATATATATATATATATATATATATATGTATATATACATATATATATATATATATATATATATGTATATGTATATATATATATATATGTATATATGTATATATATATATATATGTATATATGTATATATATGTATATATGTATATATATGTATATATGTATATATATGTATATATATATATATATGTATATATGTATATATATATATATATATATATGTATATATGTATATATATATATATATATATATATATATATATATATATGTATGTATACGTATGTATACCCATTATAGGTATACCTTTTTAACATCTATCCCTAGTATCACAATACCCATTCCAAATCCTAATTCCACAAACCTCTTTTTAACTCATGACTTGGGGTTCAACCATACCCATCCACTTACAAAATATAACACAAATACTTCATATTTTATGATCTTAAAATTTCTCTCACAACTCCATTTGAATTTGCCTACTCTACGAAACCCTCCACTTAATAATTTTAAAAACATCAATCCCAAACTCAAACACCTCAAAAAGAGACTCTAAGTTTTAATATCTTGAACATAAAATTACTTCTCTTCAAGGATCATCAAAACAAAAGTACTCTTTTGAAAAGTTATATAATTAACCATTAGACCCCAAAATTGTCAATAATCATTTTTTAAACAACATCGAAACTCTTAAGTTAATAATATACAATGGAAACAAAATCCCATTAACCACTTAAGGTTATTTTAAATGGCATGTACTGACATCAATCATGATGAAAAACTACTTCTTAGGTTGTTCCCTAAAATCCTTAGTAATTTATCCTTAGGTTCGTACTTTCAAATACCTCATCATTCCATTAAAAATTTCAAGCAATTTTTAGTCAACATAGAAGAAAATTCCACTATAGATTATCTATACTAACTCAAACAATCCAAGACAAAACATTTCTCAGCTTTCTTTTCTAAATGGAGGGCCTTGGTGGGAAGACTTCAATGCAATCCTACCCCTAAGGATATCTTACACACCTTTATAATAAACCTTCATGAGAAACTATCATACCCTTTTTAAATGATAAACTTAACATCTTTCGAAGAAGCTATAGACATGACCAAACGAGTAGAAAGCATCCTCATAATATGAGGATAACTTAGCTATAAGATAGAGGAAGAAAAACGTTCCAACAAAGGTAAATATAATCAAAAAACATGTCACAGGAGATGGTGTAATATATTCCAATCAAAAAAACAATGTAAATGAAGCTCAAAATGCTCCTCAAAAGTTAGTGAGACCAAGATAATCTAAGTCCAAATGAAAATACACAAACACTAGACAAAGACAATAAACCATGTTAAAAATACTCCTTTATTAAAAATGGTGGACCTCCCACATATTTGAGCTTGGGATACTACCAAAGAGTTACCCAATGGGTATAAACATTATGAGAATTATGATTTCCACCACACGAAAGGAAAAAAAAAATAGACAAATAAATTACTTTATGGAACCTCATAGAATATCTTATAGAATAAGGAAATATAGTTTTCAACCAACAAGATACTCCTAATAAAAACTTAAGTATTTTTCAAAACCTCTTATTAACACCTAATCAAAATTTTACCAACTTTGTAGGCACCATCAATATATGAAATACATTTTACACAATAAATAGATAATAATACAATAATCAATCCTCCAAGAAACCACCCTTAGTTATCCCTCACAATACTAGATTAAATATCCCTAACAAATTTCTCTCGTCTTCATGCTTCCTAATAAAACCTTACACTCTATATTCTATTGATATCCAAAGATAATTAGAAACCATAACTATAAATATCTTCCTTCTAGAACTATTAAATACATCACCCACACATAGGGAAATATTGCTAAAACTTCTAAGTGAGCAAGATGTCCCTCAAGACATATCTCCTAATGTCATCACCAACATAGTTAGATTTCCTAAGATAAATAATACCATCTTAGCTTTTAATGAGATAGTCACACCCCTGAAACCATATAAGGGGATTTAGATCTTTATATTATAGGTCAATTAGGGGATAATCATATCAAGAGAGCCTTAATATATAATGGATTATTCTCAAATGTTTGTTAATTTTTACAAAATTTTAACTTAAGCATACAAGACCTACAAAAACTAGACCTCGTTATAAAAGAATTTGAAAATAAAGAAAGGGAGGTGATAGGTTCCATAACATTACCTTTATAAGTAGTCTCATGCGTCCTTAACACAATTTTCTATGTTATGTCATGTGATGTAACATATAACATGCTACTTGGGAGACCTTGGATACATGCTATGAAAGTAGTACCTTCCACCTTACATCAATGTGTAAATTATGAAAGTAGTATGTAGTATATTATGATTTCAAGTCCAAATAGGTACTTTTCCTTTCATTTATAAAGGAACTACCTTCAATGAAATAATCAAGGGTTCTAATTCATGCCTATCCAACAAACATGTGCATCAATGTTATATGTCATTCATGCATTTTGTATAGAAACAAATGTTAGTGAACATGGGTTACCAATGAAAAGGCTTAGATCACTTTTAATAAAATATAAAAGAACCTTTAGAGGCTAAAACCTGGCCAAGGTATTGTGGTATTGGATACATCCCCAACAAGAATGAACCATAAACTTTATTGGAAGAATATGATGAAGAAAATTATACCAAATATTTACATGATTCCCAATAATGAATATGAGAAAGAACTATGGTTACTTGTCAATGAAATACCTCACAAAATTATATATTTTTGCTAGTATTAACATGTTAATAGTTTTCCACCTTGAATTGTAAATAGATAAAAAGAAAGCAACATCAAAGAATTTTGTGATCAACAACCCAGTGAATAATATCTTAAATAGATTGTCAATTTATATTTTGTACAACTACCTAAATTAGAACAAGCGTTGCTAGATCCACAAGAGCTAAAATACTTAGGGATATTAGCCACCCCTCATAGTTTTGAATATGAATCATAAAACTCAGACAAAGAAATAATGTGCATCAATACGAGTACTAAATAAAATCCTTCACACCTTAAACTAGGAAAGGTACTATGCCAATATGAGTAAGTAGAATACATGAACCTTTGAAAATAATTTTATGCCATAATTTATTGGACATATGATGACATGCCAAGGCTTGACCCCTCACTAGTATTGCATCATATTGTTGTACATCTAGATGCCAAACCAATCAAGAAAAATTTAAGGTAAATACATCCAAAAATCATTTTTTTAGTTAAGGATGAACTCCAAAAACTATTTTATGTGGGATTCATAAAATTCATAAACTATTCATATTGAATCTCCAACATTATTCCTATTACCAAGAAAGAATAATCTATTTTAATTTGAATACACTCTAGAGACATACATGGTGCATATCTAAAATACTACTTCCATTTACCAAACATAGATATGATATTAGTATCCCCGATAGGATTTGAGATTTTATTTTTTATGGATGTATTTTTAAGCTAAAATTAGATAAAGATCACTCATAAATATCAATCCAAAATGACCTTCACAACACCTTAGGGAACCTTCTACTATCAAGTCATGCCTTTTGGTCTCAAAAATGTAGGAGAAACATATCAAAGAGCCATGACATATATCTTTCATGACCTTATGCATAACACTATAGAGGACTATAAATATCACCTATTAGGTTGCTCTAAGAAAAAAAAAAATCATGTTCAAGACCTAAAATGCAATTTTGAAAGAAAGAGTACAAAGTTAGGCTAAAATCCAAAAAATGCATCTTTAGGGTAACATCATGAAAGTTACTAGGCTTTATAGTATCCCATAATGGAATTGAAGTAGACCCTTCCAAAATATTTACAATAACTATAATGCCACCACCAATAAATTTGACTAAACTATGTGTCCTCTAAGGCAAATTACAAGCCATATGAATATTCATATTGCAATTAACAAATAAATATCAATACTTTTCTAGGCTGCTCAAGAAAGATAAAAAATTCAAATGGGATAGTGAATGTCAAAAGGCTTTTGCATTTCTAAAAACTTAGCTATTACTACCACCTATCTTTATTCCATCTAAGACAACCCAATAATTACTTCTATACATAGTCACTATTGAGCATGCTCTTGGAGCCTTATTAGCTCAATATGATGGTAAACATTGAGAAAGTGCCATCTACTATATAAGTAGAACTTTGGTGAATTATAAAACTCATTACACACCATTAGAAAAGCTACATCTAGTAGTAATTTTATGCTATATCAAATTAAGACATTACATGCTCTATCATAGCATCAATAGCTACGATGGGTTAATCAGTAACTACGATGGGTGGATCAAAAGAAGGTGCTCCTAGTTTTTATCGATCCTTTGCAGATATCATCAAAAACTCAAATCCTAGTCCACCCAATTCTAGAATTGACCTATATCCTTATGATGGTAACCTTGAGATCCCTTGTGAAATTATGTCATCCATGGTTGAATGCAAGTCCAACTCATTGGTTGGAAAATTCTTGGATTCATGATCTAATATAGAATTATTTGGCAGATGGGATCATTCCTCTTGATGACCCTTAGGATCCATGGATCTAGTTGCACTATCTAGAGGTTTATTTTTTATCCAATTAAAAAACCCTACCGAATCTCATCGAATCCCCATAAGTGGACCATGGTTCTTTGGACAAAGAGGTCTATTCCTTCAAAAATGGGGTGTGGATTTTTATCCATCTACTCAGACTATTAACTATGTACCAATTTGGATTTTGTATCCTAGGAATTTTGGTTTAGTTTTAGAATGAAGATATTATATGAGGTATTGTAAGGACCATTGGAGATCTGATCATGTTCGATCCACCTATTCAAGCAGGGTCACGTATTATCCATGCTCATATGTGCATCAATGCAAATTTAGATTTGGTCCTTCCGTATTTTCTTAATATTATCTCAAAGTTTTGTACCTTATCTCAAATTATTGAACATGTAAATAAACTTGCTTTCTATGATTTATGTCCCAAGAAATACCATATTCATTCTCAATGCCCTAAGGTCCCCAAACTACCTTCTATTTAAGGTCTTAATCATCCTTACTCTATTTTTGGCCTTAACACCATGCTGCTTCCCCATTTAATTTCCATAGTTGAGATCCCCCTTACTTTGGAGCTAAAGATCAACCCATATTGGAGGGATTCATTTCTACTTCTCTATCCAGTCTTGTTTTATCTCCACGTCATAGTCCACCCATTCCTATTTCCAACCACTTTTTCTCCATTTTCGTTGATGATGCCACCATTGACCTCATTAATCCCACATTTAATCATCCCCAAAGCCCTCCTCCTTCCCCTAAGAGTCTTCCAGGATCCCCCAATAATGTCTCCCCTAGCCCTCCCACTCTTGGAACCCAAAGGAAGATTTATGCTGATGTGGTTTTTGGAAAAAAATGGGGCCATCCCTCTACCCAAGATATCAAAAATAGAGAAGCCTCAGATGAGATTGCAAATGGCACACAACTCACCCTTAAGGGCAATTATTTGGATACACCAGATAAAAATAAATCTAAACTTCCTCTTACTCTAGGTATAAAGAAGAGAACTTCATAAAGATTTTGTAAATTAAGATTCTCTCATGGAATATGAGAGGCCTCAATGGTCAAAACAAGCAACCCTTGGTGAAGTCCATGATGCAAGACTTAAGACCAACCATTATTTTGCTACAAGAAACTAAACTAGATTCTCAGAGTGCCACTTGCATTTCAAAATTTATTTGGAAATATTCTAAATCTCTTTTTAGTTTGGCCAATAGAGCTTCAAGTGGACTGTTATGTATGTGGGATCCTATGAAAGTTGAGGGGACCTTATTGTTTGTAGACAACTCACCCTTAGGGGAAATGATTTGGATACACCAGATAAAAATAAATCTAAACTTCCTCTTCCTCTAGGGATAAATAAGAGAACTTCATAAAGATTTTGTAAATTAAGATTCTCTCATGGAATATGAGAGGCCTCAATGGTCAAAATAAGCAACCCTTGGTGAAGTCCATGATGGAAGACTTAAGACCAACCATTATTTTTCTGCAAGAAACTAAACTAGATTCTCAGAGTGCCACTTGCATTTCAAAATTTATTTGGAAATATTCTAAATCTCTTTTTAGTTTGGCCAATAGAGCTTCAAGTGGACTGTTATGTATGTGGGATCCTATGAAAGTTGAGGGGACCTTATTGTTTGTAGCATATAATTATAAGAATGTTTTATTTTTTAATAAAGAGGATGGTTACCATTGGGTCTTCTCAAATATCTATGCTCCCAAATATCCTTCTTGGAGGAGCCTCTTATCAACCAAATCAGGGAAGTCTTCTCATCAAAGGCCTAGATTCTGGCTAGGGATTTCAACTCCCCTCTATTATTGATTGACAAAAAAGGGGATCCAAATCATTGGGAATTTATATGAGCACATTACATAATTTGTGGATGACAATGAACTTATGGATATTAACATTAGGGTGCCAATATTCACTTGGATTAACCAGAGGAAAGGGTACCAACTAATCAAAATTTGCCTTAAATTTTTTCTCATCTCCACCAATGCTATCCTTAAATATGGAGATGCTATCCTATGATCGTTGCCCAGAATTGAATCTAACCACAATCCATTGCTTTTGGATAGCTCTTACTAGGTTTATATATTCAAGTCACCCTTTAAATTTGAATCTATATGGATTTAAGATCCAAACCTTAAATATTTGATTTCTCTATGGTGGTATCGCAGGTTCTCTAGATCTCAAGTCTCTCAAGTGGGCAACAAGCTTCGATATGTTAAAATAAATATGAAAAAATGGTATAGAGAGGTATTCGAGAACACTTTAAATAAAACACACCATATCTAGTCTTAACTCACTAGCACAAAGCTCTCAATATAACAGGGCAATTCTGACCCCACTCTTCAAGACACAAAATAGACTCTCATGACTAAATTCATAACATTCTCAAAAATGTAGAAGCCTTTTGGAAACAAAAGTCTCAAGTCACCTGGATCAAAGAAGGATATTCTAATACAAAATTATTTCATGCCACCACCATAAGACATAGAGGGTGTAACAAAATCAAGGAGCTTGTCCAACAAAATGGGGAAGTAACAACAAATATCTCTAAAATCAAAGAAGATGCTATCAATTTCTTTGAAGAACTACTCAACCCTAGTCTTGGGTGTGATCATAAAATATCGATACCCTCCTCCAAAATATCCCAAGTCTGATCACATCAGAACATAACCAGAGGTTGCTAAAACCACTCTCTACTAAAGAAGTCCATACTACTATATTTTTCATGTAAGGTGGAAAAGCCTCAATCCCATATGGCTTTTATCCCATATTCTTCCATCGGTTTTGGTAAATTGTGGTTATGGATGTAGTTTCTACAATCCAACATATACAAAGTTGCAAATATAGCCCAAGAGATGTTAAATACACCTTCTTGGCCCTCATTCCCAAATTCAACTAGGCCTACACCCTCACCGATTTTCACCCCATCAACCTATATAACATCCTCTACAAAATTTACATCAAAGTTGTGGTCAAAAGAGTCAAACACATACTCCCCCACATCATTGCTCCTAATCAAGGCAACTCTATCCAAGGGAGGCTCATAACGGATAGTATCATCACTATTTATGAAATCATCCATTCCATCCCTAAAAGTGGTAAGGCTGGTTTTATCCTAAAAATTGATATGAACAAGTTTTTTGATAGAGTTTCATGGAGTTTCCTATTCTCTATCCTCTCCAGGTTTGGTTTCCTTATTTATTGGATTTCTCTCATTAAGGAATGTATTGCTAATACTAATTTCTTTTTTTTGGTCAATGGTTCTCCTATAGGCTATTTTAAGAGTTTCAAAGGTCTAATACAAGGTAACCCCCTATCTTCGTTCCTTTTTATTATTGTTAAATCCTTAGGTAGAACCCTTACCTCTAAATTTTCCAAAGGTGAAATTTCTAGTTTCAAACCTGCATCTTCCCTCCAACCTATCTCTCACCAAAATTTTGTTGATGATACCATCCTGGCCATCGTTGCTTTTGTTATTCAAGTCCATATTATTAAAATTATCATGCTTTCCTTTGAGGCTACTACTGGTCAAAAAGTAAATTTTTATAAAAGCAATATTTACTTCATCAACACCTATGTTAGACGTCAAACCCTCATCATTGCTATCCTTGAGTGTACCATTGTTGAGCTCCCTACTACATATTTAGAGTTTCCTCTCTTTAAAATCCCTTCCAGAAAGTCCCTCCAAAATATTTTCATTAACCAAATCCAAAAAAAATATCTAGCTATAAAGGAAGCCTTCTCAGTCAGGATGGCAAGGCCACCTTAGTCAAAGCCATCCTCCAAAGCAATCTAGTTTTTTTCCTCTCAATATTTCAGATTTTGATCAAAGTCTGTAACAAAATAGAGCAACTCCAAAGAATTTTTTTTTGTCTAGGTCAAAGCTGAAACAACGTATACACTTAGTTGTCTGGGACCAAGTCTTCTCAAGGAAGGAGCATGGTTGCATTGGAATTTGGAAGGTCTGCAACATGAATCTAGCCACCATCACAAAATAGGGGTGGTGAGTTCTTACCAATGAGAACTCTTTATGGGTCTCTATTATGAAAGTGAAATACCTTTGGCACAACACCAATTTATTATATGATACTTCTACCATCTATGGTTTGATAACATGGAACTCCATACTCAAATCTAAAGAGATTATAAAAAAAAATTATTCACTAGAAATTAGGTAATGATGAAAATATCAGATTCAGGGAGGATTTGTAGCTAGGCAACTACTCTTTGTAGACTCATGTGGATCTCTTATTCCTGAAACCAGTCACTGAATCCCTATTTAGTTCAAAGTTATATCAATTATTTCATCCCAATCATAATTATTGGAAGATGATCCCAATTGTTGGCCTATCTAGTGAATAGAGACAAGTTGCCTCCATCTTGTGAAATATTCTACATATATGTGTCATTCCTAGTTTACCCTTCAAGGATTCAATCCTTTGGGCTCCCACTTCCAATGGCCTCTTCATCATCAAGTTTGCCTACACCCTCACTAAGAACCCTTCCCCTCCTTGGTTTCCTTCCAAGCTCATCTAGAAGAAATATATCATTCCCAAAGTAAGTTTCTTATTCTTGCTTGTTATCTAGGACAAGATTCTTACCCTCCCGAACCTCCATCACCATGGCATTTCGTTATCCAATTTTTGTTACTTGTGTCTTTAGTATTATGATCCTACACACCATATTTTCTTATATTTCCCCTTCTCCTATTGCATCATGTCATTCCTATTCTCATCCATTGGCATTGCCTAGGTCCCACCTACCTTACTTAGTGATTTATGTGTTCATTGGCCCAATCCTTTCAAAGGATTTGCCTCAAAGTATTTTGGTTCTTGTGTCTCCATAACTTTATCTGGGGGATTTGGCATGAATGCAATTATTTCACTTTAATTATTCAAATCATGATTCCTGATACGTGCTTACCAAAATATTTCACATTGTTGCTGAGAATATTTCCATTGCTTAGGGTGATGGGAATTTTGAATCAAATGATGAAGTTTTGTTGGCCTCTTCTCTTAAGATTTCTAGTTGCAAACTCCATACTCCATATTAAAATGTTGATCAATAATTTTTCAAGTGGTCTCCTCCTCCTCTAGGTTTTCTCAAGATGAATTTTGATGGAGCTACCAAAGGGAATCCTAGGCTTACTGGTGTTGGAGTAATTGTCAGAGATCACACAAGCAACATAATTTTACCCTTTGCTGAGAATCTGGGACACCATTATAGTCACTTCATGGAATCCAGAACACTTCATCAAGGTATTTTCCTCTTTCATCACATGCAATATTGCAATTTTCTAGTCGAAGGAGATTCAAAAAATATCATCTAGTGTTTAATTTCAGAGACCTATTCTATTTCATGGAACATTTCCAACATGATCTCTAAAACTAAATATCTTATACAATTCTTCACGAGTGTCACTTTCACTCATGTTTACCATGAAGGCAACTGTGTTTTTGATCTTCTTGAAAATATGGGAATCTCTTAGTAGAGCCTCACTATTTGGAGAAACGTTTTCCCTCCATCTCTAATCAACATCAATATAGTTGAATTTCTTGAGCAGCAAGACTAGGGGGGATTGGTGGTGGGGCCACCAAGGCTCCACGTGGAACTATGTACACTTTTTTCATAATAATATGACAAGTCACTCTATGAGTGGAAGACAAGAGTTGAGGAGTACTCACATGAAAATAAACTATATCAAAGATGCAACATTACACTCCAATGGTGATGTCATTTTTCAAAGGGTGAAATTTCATATGGTGGAAAAAGATCAATTTTGAGATGGTATAATCTCCTATGTGAGTCACGTGTCAGGACACATCACTAATTTCTAGAGCTTTATCATAGGTTTTGGTGAGATTATGTGGTATTTATACCATCAAGCAATGATACGGTGGATTTGGCATTCCACCAATCCTTGTCAGCACTAGGATGTATTCTCTAGATTATCACAAGTAGAAACCTATACAAATGTTAATCCCCTTCATTGGTGGTGCTCTTCCCAATCTCTCCATTATAATTGATACTTGTGCCATGAGTTTCGGTAATCACCACTCAGTTACCTCGAGTGATTATGTTTTTAGTCTTTGTAACCACCAATGGAATCCTCTTTCAAATATGTTGATAACTATCACATCCAAATATAGCAGTACTTCATTGAGAGGAGTTTTTTCTCTAACCTGTGCTTTCCATTTTTTGGTCCAACTTTCCTATTGGGTTTCCATTGCTTACATCAACCCATTCATGTCGTTTGTTTCACTCTAACTATAATCATGATACATATTTTTTTGAAGCGTGGTGTATGTGTTTTATGCCATCACATGTGGAGTTGGTATTGGGAATATTCCACTGTCTTCTAATCACTACCTTTTGCAACCTTATGATTTTATCATCCCTCCATAGTCCACCTATTTTAGTGCATTCCCCAATGGATCATTGCCTCTAGACTTGACCTATTTTGATGGCCGAATTCAAACCCTTTGTCCTCCACATAACTATTTTGGTTAAGGACATCTTCTGTGACCATGGCATTCTCAATTTCCTCAAAAATTTTAATGGCGATGACCCTGACATTTCCTTGGAGTTCATGCAAATGTGGGATGGAGGGCATGTCTTCATATATAGGTTGAGATTCACTGTAACTATGGACCTCTATGCAAAGATCATAGATATTCTAAATGAGGGGGAAATTATAAATCACTATAAGCACTCGCTCTAGGGTGATTTGGCTCTCTTTTGAGACAAAGGTGCCATATTGCAAGACACTCTCCTGAAGCCATGGGATGTAGTAATGATGATAGTTTCTTCAATACTTCACTCTAGATAGTCCTAGAGTAGTGTTGCAAAGCTTCCACATAGATTTTTTGAACCACTTACAAGGAAAGAAAACAATCAACATACTGGAGTATCTCTTCTAGTCTATCAAAATATTGGTCCTAAATGTCAAGAGAAGGGTCTCTTCCTTTCCTCTACACTAAGGACTACATTTGTTGATGTATAGCTACATTTTGGAGCATCAAAA
The DNA here is from genome assembly GCA_028583015.1 of Wollemia nobilis. Classification (NCBI taxonomy): domain Eukaryota; kingdom Viridiplantae; phylum Streptophyta; class Pinopsida; order Araucariales; family Araucariaceae; genus Wollemia; species Wollemia nobilis. Next base: position 9,664,106 of record JAQPPZ010000992.1, read on the forward strand.
TCAAAGGGCCATGTGAGTGATGGTCTCTACCATGGTAACTATGGATGATGTTGGAGTTGTAGGTGGGGACACCTCTATGTATTTGGGAACCAATTAGATGCTCTATTTCGATACCAAGTTGGAAGGAACATTGGGAATCTGTCACTCCACTAGAGTCAAGTGATTAGTAGTAAATGTAATTCTCAAATCATGGTTTATAACTATATTTTTGATGATTCACTCTCTTTTTATGTTAAGCAAGAGACTGCCACTAAGTAGAGTCACCCTCTTGAGGGCACCTCCACCAAACTGTCCCCATTGTTGGCATATAGAGTGTCTTACTGGCCTAATATTTTTTAAATAGGGTACCTCCAATACCTCCACAACATCATGAATACCCTAGAAAGAGTGGCCAGGATGACTTCCTCTCTGCTATCTTAGGCAGAGACTCTCCTAGATGAATACAAGGATCAATTTGAGATCCTAGAGGAGTTTAAAAGTCTGGTGGGGGCTACCAAGGATGGGTGTGATGTAGTTGGGTAACCAAATAATTAGTTTGCAATTCTATGGTGGATCTTAAATTATTGGTATTTTTCCCTTTCTTATCTATTTCCCCTGCATGGGATTCTCTTTAAATTCTAGTTTTTTTTCATTTGTTTGCCACCCCTGTGTGGGTTTTTGAGAATGATTTTTCTTTGGTTCCTACATGGGCTTTCTGGTCCTCCTCCTAGGACTTTTAAGGGCTCCTTTTTTTTTTCTAAAGGAGATTTATATTTTCTAGTTTTTATTTTAGTGTGATGCATCTATGTTATGATTTTTTCCTCGACTTGACTCCTCTATTTTAAAAGGTTACAAGATCCTTTCAAAACCCCTTTACCAATCAAAAAATAATAATCTAGCAATAACCATTTCCATGCTATAACCATAGCATCATTCATAATTCCCTTAGAACTAGAGGATGAAGAAACGTCATTTTTTATAAGATCAAAAAAAGGACCTTCAACTTTAAAAACTCTCCTTCAACATCAAAATATGTGTAGCATTGAATCAACTTTGCCAAAAGAACCTTGGTATCAAGACATCCTTAGAATTTTCAAATAAGGAAAATTCCCTGAAGCATTCAATTGCCAAAAATTAAAAAAATTTAAATTAAAAGTTTATAAATATATCATTATTGGAGAAATTTTATATCAACACTATTTCAAGGGCATACTCAGATGTGTAAATATGGAGGAGACCCAAACAATCATCAAAGAAGCCCATGATGGATCGTGTGGTGGATGTTTTAGTGAGTAAACCATAGCTAGAAAAATCCTTAGGATGGGTTACTATTGGCCATCCATGGAGAAAGACACCTATAAATATGTTTGGAGATGCAATAAATGTCAATGACATGATAATGTTGTCCATGCTCCTTCTTAAGAATTGCAAAAAATAATATCACTTTCACCCTTCTCCTCTTGGGGATTAGACATTATAGGAAAAATCAACCCTTAATCATTAGATAGCCATAAATTCATTATAATTTCCATTGAATACTTTACCAAGTTGATTAAGGCCATTCCTTTATCTTGCAATAGGAATTTAAGTTTTCAAATTCATCATCAACCAAATCATTAGAAATTATGATATCCCTTGTATCTTGATTTTGGATAATGGCACACCATTCAAAAATAAGGAAGTCATCAAAACATATGCCAATACAAAATTCAATAAAAATGGTCAAAACCATATAATCCTCAAAAAAAAAAAAAAAATACCCAGGTGTTGTAGGTGAGTTGGAGAGGAGAGGGCAATCCTCCAAAGGGAGGTCCCATGTTTAAATCTCCACCCTACCAAAAAGATGAATTGGGTATCCAAAATCTAATTGATAATGTTGGTGCGGGCAGGGTCGGGTGTGACTCTCGGGTGACTTTGATGGTGTATAACCCCTTGTTCGTGGTCTCTCAGACCAAGGCAGCCCTGCAAGAGGTTTTTCGCTTAAAAAAGATTATAATCCTCAAAGAAATAGACAAGTAAAATCTTCTAACGAAATATTAGTCAAAATTCTCAAAAAATTAGTCAACAAAAATAACTAAGTTTGAAATCTAAAACTTTACCCTAACTTGTGGGTATATCATACCAATGCTAAAATTATACAAGAGTGACATATGACACTCTATTTTATGGTACAAAAGAATTTTTTCCTTTCAAACTTGAAATCCCATCACTAAGATTCCTATTGCAAGACTCTTCGATCAAAGATGAGTACCACTTGAGTTGTCCACAACAATTAAATATTTTAGAATAAAAACCCATTAGTGCCCTAGAATATCTAACAACATACCACAACATACTCTAATGTGCCTATAATAAAAATATATGCCCAATATCCTTTAATGTTGAAGATTTAGTCCTCAAATAAAACCAAAATAATACCAATACCAAAGAAGAATGCAAAGGAAATTTTGAGCCTAATTGGCTAGGACCTTTCATCATCACTACTAAATTTGATTCTCGAGCATACTGCATAGCCACATTAGATATAAAAGAACATAAGCAACCAATCAACATCATACACCTTAAAATATATTATGCATAAAATATTGCATGAATTTCTTGCTCATACGATTTATTGCATGATTTCATGATTGAATAATAGTCTAAAACAAGATGCATCCAAAATATTATGCTATTTGCATGATTTTTTGGTTTACTTTATCATTCCATAAAGTTAGAAGGATTTTCTGATGACACAAATAATAATCCTACCTGATAAAAAATCACTTATATTGCATTCACTTAGGAAACATCATGTTGAGCGATCCTCCTAGTCCAATAATTTGTTTGTCTTTGCCATCTTATCATACTTTCTTCTATATCTCCTTTATTATCTATCATAATTCTTATTTTTTCTTCTCTCTTGGGTTAAGTGATGTATGATGTTATCAACCATGGACCTTCACGACCCATCCTCATCCATTTATTTTATCCTAATTTTAGGACACTTAAAATTAGCAACAATCAATTACACTTACTTTCTTCTATCTTTCACTTCTTATCCATCATGTTTCTTCTCTTCTTCTCCCTCTCATGGGTTAAGTGATGTATGATGTGATCATCGATATCCCTCATGACATAACCTTATATATTTCTTCTATCATAAGATACAAATAACATTATAATCATTTTACATTACTTTCAATATATTTTCTTTTTCTTTAATTCTTATGATTATTTAATAGGCTCTCCCAAGACACTGCTTCTCCTCCTTGTATCTATTGTAATCTTACAATTTTTTGTAGGTATGATGTGCAGTAAAGGAGGATTCCAGTATCTTATCATGACCTAACAAATATATCATGACATTCATTCATCAAATTCATCAACTATCATTGAGGCTGAGAGAATGAGAGGATGTGGAAAGGACCCCCTACTATGGAGCTCTAGTTTTATTGGGATTTTTGTTATTCATATAGTCCTAGAGCCAATAGGGATTGGTATTTTTTAGTTCATGTGACCTTTTGGGACATTTTTTTGGTTCTCCCAATTTTTGGGAAGTGTCATATAGTTCTATTTTTGAGGAAGAGTTGTTTGGCTCTCTTATCTATTATTGAGGAGATAATTCTTGTTCTCTTGTTTGAGATTTTTGGGAAGTTTAATTTGGTTCTTCCATTTATGGCTAGGAAGATTCATATAATTCTAGTGAGAGCCATATGATTCTCTTTTCTATTATTGAGGAGGTTTGTCTAGTTCTCCTATCTATGGATTTTGTGGAGTTTTATTTTGTTCTCCTATTTATGGCTAGGGAGATTAATGTGATTTCTATATCAAGGTCCTAGGGAGCTAATTACAGTTCTCTATCCTTGAAGCACACCATGGGTGAGAATATTGATTCTTACTTACTCTATTTTTGGGTGACCTGTTGGTTGATAATGTGGAGATCATTTTTTGATAGTGCTTCTTCATATTGCTTAGCATGGTTTACTCTATTGTTGATGTATATAGGTGTTCAACTAATCATTTTTTATTTGTTGAACCTATAACTGACATGCCTAAGAATGTTGATCTTTTGATGGATCCTTGGAGTTTATTGCAAGCTATATCCCTAATTATTGTTGAACTAGAAGAGAAAAAGATGTAAAATTCCAATGTTTGTGCTTGTAGGGTTCTAGTTGCCTAGGGTTTTGAATTTGGTCCTATAGTGATGTAAATTTTCAAAGGGTGAAATTTTATATGGTGGGAAAAAATCAATTTTGGGGTGCTAGAATCTTCGATGTGAGTCATGTGTTAGGAAACATCACTAGTCGCTAGAACTTTTTCATAGTGTTTGGTGAGATTACCTAGTATATCCACCATGTAGCAATGATAGGGTGGATTTGACACTCCACCAATTATTTTCAATAGCACAATGTCTTCTCTAGATGATCACAGGTGACAAACTCTACAAATTTTTGGTCCTTTTTAATCCTCTTCATTGGTGATTATCTTCCCAACATCTCCATTCTAATTGATACTTGTGCCATGAGTTTCGGTAATCACCACCTGGTTACCTCGAGTGATTGTGTTTTTAGTCCTCGTAACCACCATTGGAATCATATTTCAAATTTGTTGATAACTATCACATCCAAATATAAAACTACTTCATTGAGAGGATTTTTTTCTCTGACCTATTCTTTCTATTTTTTGGTCCAACTTTCCTATTGGGTTTCCATTTCTTACATCAACCCATTCGTGTCATTTTCTTCCACTATAACTACATTCATGATACATATTTTTTTTAAGCGTGGTGTACATGTTTGTGCCATCGCATGTGGAGTTGGATTTTGGAAGGTTCCACTATCTTCTAATCACTACATTTTGGCACCTTATGATGTTATCATCCCTCCATAGTCCACCTATTTTGGTGCATTCCCCATGTATCATTCCCTCTAGCCTAGCCCTATTATGATGGCTAAATTTGAACCCTCTTCCCTCCACCTAACTATTTTGGTTAAGGACATCTTTCGTGACCATGGCCTTCTCAATTTCCTCCAACCGTTTAATGGCCATGACCTTGATCTTTCCCTAGAGTTCATGCAAATATGGGATGGAGAGCATATCTTCATCTATGGGTTGAGCTTAACTGTAACTATGGACCTCTATACAAATATCATGGAGATTTCGAATGAGAGGAAAATTATCAATCAAGAGAAGTACTCGCTTCACAGTGATTTTGCTCTCTTTAAAGACTATATAAAATCCTTAGGTAGAGACAAATATGGCATCTTGTGAGATACTCTCCTAAAGCCATGGGATGTAGTAACAATGCTAGTTTTTTCAATAATTCACATTGGATAGTCCTAGAGTAGTGTTACAAATATTCCAGATAGCTTTTTTGAACCACTTACAAGGGAATAAAATAATCAAAATATTGGAGTACATCTTCTAGTCTATCAAAATATTGGTCCTAAATGTCAAGAGAGGGGTCTCTCCTTTTCCTATGCACCAAGGACTGTATTTTTTAATGTACCAATATGTTATGGAACATAAAAATCAAAGGGTTATGGGAGTGATGGTCTCTACCATGGGACCTATGGATGACGTTGGAGTTGTAGTTGGGGAAACCTCTGTGTCTTTGAGAACCAATAGAATGCTCAATTTTGATACCAAGTTGGAAGGAACATTGGGCATCCATCACTCCACTAGAGCCAAAGTGAGTAGTAGTAAATGGAAATCTCAAATTGTGGTTTATAACTACATTTATGATGATTCACTCTCTTTTTACGTTAAGCAGGATACTTCCACTAAGTAGAGTCACCCTCTTTAGGGCACCTCAACCAAATCTCCCCCCTTGTTGGCATCCAGAGTGTCCTATTGGCCTGATATTTTTTAAAGAGACCACCTCTAAGACCTCCACAACATCATGAAGGCCTTGGGAAGAGTTTCCAGGATGACTTCCTCTCTGCTATCTAATACAAAGACTCTCCTGGATGAATACAAGGATTAATTTGAGATCCTAGAGGATTTTAAAAGTCTGGTGGGGGCTACCAAGGATGGAGTTGATGTAGTTGGGCAACCAAATAGCTAGTTTACAATTCTCTGGTGGATATTTATTTTTTGGTATTTATCCCTTTCTTCTCTGTTTCCCTTGAATGGCATTCTCTTTAAATTCTAGTTTTTTTTTTTTTTTTTTGTTGCTGCCCCTACATGGTTTTTTGAGAATTATTTTTCTTTGGCTCCTACATGGGCTTTCTGGTCCTCTTCCTGGGCCTTGTAAGGAATCCATTTTGTGCTAAAGGAGGTTTATATTTTGTATTTTTTGTTTTAGTTTGATGCATCTATGCTATGGTGTGTTCCTCGGCTTGACTCCTCTATTGTAAAAGGTTACGAGACTCTTTCAAAACCCCTTTACCAATCAAAAAAATAATAATCTAGCAATCACCATGTTGATGCTATGACCATAACATAATTTATCATTCCCTTAAAACTAGAGGATGAAGAAACCTCATTTTTTATAATATCAATAAAAGGACCTTCAACATTAAAATCTCTCCTTCAATCTCAAAATATGTGTACCATTGAATAAACTTTACCAAAAGAACCTTCGTATCAAGACATCCTTACATTCCTCAAAGAAATAAAATTCCCTAAAGGATTCAATTGCCAAAAATTAAAACAATTTAAATTAAAAGTTCATGAATATGTCATTATTGGAGAAATTTTATATCAACACTCTTTCAAGGGCATACTTAGATGCGTAAATATGGAGAAGATCCAAAAAATCATAAAAGAAGCCCATGATGGATCATGTGGTGGATGTTTTAGTGGGAAAACCATAGCTAGAAAAATACTTAGGATGGATTACTATTGGTCATCCATGGAGAAAGACACCTATAACTATGTATGGAGATGCAATAAATGTCAATGATGTGATAATCTTGTTCATTCTCCTTATTAAGAATTGTAACAAATAAGATCACTTTCACCCTTCTCCTCTTGGGGATTAGACATTATAGGAAAAATCAACCCTTAATAATTATATAGCCATAAATTCATTATCATTTCCATTGAATACTTTACCAAGTGGATTGAGGCCATGCCTTTATCTTACAATAGGAATTTAAGTTTTCAAATTCATCATCAACCAAATCATTAGCAATTATGATATCCCTTGTATCTTTATTGTGTATAATGGCACACCATTCAAAGATAAGGAAGTCAAAAAAACATATGCCAATACAAAATTCAATAAAAATGGTCAAAACCATATAATCCTCAAAGAAACATAAAAGTAAAATCTTCTAACGAAACATTAGTCAAAATTCTCAAGAAATTAGTTAACAAAAATAACTAAGATTGACATCTAAAAATTTACCCTAACTTGTGGGTATATCATACCAATGAAAAAAATTCTACAAGAGTGACATAAGACACTATAGTTTATGGCACAAAAGCATTTTTTCCTTTCAAAATTGAAATCCCCTCACTAAGAGTACTATTGCAATACTCTTCGATAAGAGATGAGTACTGCTTGAGTTGTCCACAATAAGTAGATATTTTAGAAAAAAAATTCATTAGTGCTATAAAATATCTGACAACATACCAAAACATACTCTAATGTGTCTATCATAAAATTATATGCCCAATATCCTTCAATGTTGGAGATTTAGTCCTCAAAGAAAACCAAAATAATACCAATACTAATTATGAGCCTAATTGGATAGGACATTTCATAAACACTACTAAATTTGATTATCGAGCATACTACATAGCCACATTAGATAGAAAAGAACACAAGGAACAAATCAACTTCATGCACCTTAAAATATATTATGCATAAAATATTGCATGACTTGCTTGCTCATATGCTTGATTTCCTGATTGCATAATAGTCTAAAAACAATATGCATCTAAAATATTACACCATTTACATGATTTCTTGGTTTACTTGATCATACCATAAATATAGGATGATTTTATGATGACGCAAATAATAATACTACCTGATAAAAAATCACTTATATTGCATTTACTTAGGAAACATCATGTTGAGCAATCCTCCTAGTCCAACAATTTGTTTGCCTTTCCCATCTTATCATACCTTCTTCTATCTCCCCTTTATTATCTAACATATTTCTTCTTTTTCTTCTCTCTTGGGTTAAGTGATGTATGATGTGATCAACCATGGCCCTTAATGACCCAACCTCATCCATTTCTTTTATCCCAATTTTAGGACACTTAACATTAGCAAAAATCAATTACACTTACTTTCTTCTATCTTTCATTTCTTATCCATCATGTTTCTTCTCTTCTTATCTATATCATGGGTTAAGTTATGTATGTTATGATCATCCGTATCCCTCATGACATAACCTTATCTATTTCTTCTATCCTAAGATACACATCACATTATCATCAATTTACATTACTTTCAATATATATATTTTTCTTTAATTGTTATGATTATTTAATAGGCTCTCCCAAGATATTGCTTCTTCTCCTTGGATATATTACAATATTACAATATTACAATTCTTTGTAGGTATAATGTGCAGTAAAGTAGGATTTCAGTATCCTAGCATGACCTAACAAATATATATTGACATCCATTCATCAGATTCATCAACTATCATTGAGCTTGATAGGACGAGAATATGTGGAAGGGATCCCCTACTATGGAGCTCTAGTTTTATTGGGATTTTTGTTATTCATATAGGCCTAGAGCCAACAAGGATTGGTATTTTTTAGTTCTTGTGACCTTTGGGGATATTTTTTTGGTTCTCCTAGTTTTTGGGAAGTGTCATCTAGTTCTATTTTTTGGGGAGAGTTTTTTGGCCCTCTTATCTATTATTGAGGAGATAATTCTTGTTCTCTTGTTTGAGGTTTTTGTGGATTTTAATTTGGTTCTTCCATTTTTGGCTAGCAATATTAATATAATTTCAAGTGAGAGCCATATGGTTCTATTTTCTATTGTTGAAGAGGTTTCTCTAGTTATCCTATTTGTGGATTTTGTGGAGTTTTATTTTGTTCTCCTATTTATGGCCAGGGAGACTCATGTGATTTCTTTATGGAGCTTTTGTAAAATGATTTCAGTGTTTCAAATTTTACTATCTTACTCCAAATTCATAAAGATATACATTAAACATCTCACATTATTTTTCTCTAAGTTTTGCATGCTTTCAAAATAAGCAAATTTTGCCTTGAATGACCTAGGAACAAACACCAAATGAAATAATTGGATGTTTAGTGTCCATATAACAACTACCTCAATCAAGAAAAACACAAAATACTACAAAAATTTAAACAACAAAATGATAACCTGAATTGAAATAAAAAATTTGGCATAAGCTAATTTTATTGCAAACAAAAATAGAAACACATAAAAATTTCACCAAAAACCATCAACAAAACAAATAACAAAACATGACAAAAACACAACTTATGTACAAAAACATAAAACAAGAAAACAAAATCAAAAATACTATTTACAAAAATATACATTATGTACAAGATAATGCAAATTTTTTGCCATCATTTCCTTGTATCCCAAACACGATTGACACACCTTAAAAGACATATAACATGATTTGCATTCCAAGCTTTACATAGATCCAACCAAAACAAGATTAAGTCGAACAATGCAATCTTCATTTTGCATTTCACACCCCACTGATTTGATTCAAACATATAAGTAATTCCATGTTTAAAATTTGATTCATTAACCTTACAAGTAAATATATGATCTTCAATGATCTTATGCTTATTCAACAAGATGAGAATTTCAAACCTTGATTCATTACTCTGACTTAACTTTTCATTTTCACAAGCATATAGAATTTCTTTCAAATAAGAAGCTATTTCTGAAAGTTTTAAAGCAAGATCATCATCTATGTTTTTATGCCAATCATATTCATGCAAGAATTTGCAAGAATCTAGGATATTTATAAAATAAGAATCATTATAGTTTTGTATCCTAGATTAAATTATTATTTGTTGATGAACTTGGTTCAATGATTCAAGCATATCTTATTTTTCATTTAACAATGGAATCTTATTCGTAATGGGAATAGAAATCCACTTTAGTTTTTGATCAACCTCCAATGGCATTTCATTATAAACAACATTTAAATCCAATAAATGATTATGCAACCTTTTACCTGATTCTTGAATGTTTAGACACAAAGGATAAGATACTACCTTTTGTACACTTTCATTTACCAATACTTGATGAGCCATTGTAATATTTTCTTTTTCTTCAAAGGCATCATCATCATCTTGTATCCCTGTACCTTCATCAATGACCTATTTTTCAAAAGCATCAAAATTAGGCATCCAATCAAGAATATGTCCATATTTTTCAAACCATAAATCTTGTTGATCAAACAAAGAAATAGTTTCTTTAGGATGAATAGGAAATTCTAGTTCTTTGTTAGCCATACATGAAGTTTCTTCATTTGAATATTCAATACAATCATGAAAATTTTCACTCAAATCTTCAGTATTCGAGAATGAAAGAAAATATTTTACCTCTTCTTCATCTAAAATAGATGAATCATAAGAAACATTTACCATTTCTTCCTTTTCTATTTCAGGAATGTGTTCTACAAACTCATGTTCAAAATGATCAAATCTTGGAACCTTCTCTACTTTTGAAATTGACACGTCATTTTCTAATTGAATAGAAATTGCTAGATCTTCACGCAAGATAGAGGTTTCAACATCCTACATATCAAGTGAAATGGGAAATTCATCAGTAGGATAATTAGAAACAAATAATTCCTCATATTTTCCCCAACCATTATAATAATCATCTTCCTAAAATATTTGATGAGATTGCATCCCTTCCTTCATTTCTTCTTGATCATTATTTTGAGAATACTAAAAATTTTGATCATCATTTTCAATGATCTCATCCAAATTTATGGAAGGTCATGATTTATCATGTGTTTCAAAAATAGTCTACTCTAGGACTTCTCCACTGTCTAAAAGAATATTACTTTTAGCATTTTTGATTTTTGTATCATGGGAATGATTTATATAATTATCAAGATATGCATCTTGATGCATTTATCCCTATGCTTGATCACTATTTCTTTTAAGTTGTAGAATTAACCTTTGCAACTTGTCCTGCATTTTAGGTGAAGCAAGTACTTCATTAGAAAGAGAGGCAAAATCATCCCATTTATTCCACCAACAATAATCATCCTCTAAAATTAGGGAGTGATGTTCAACCATTTCTTCACACTTTGTAAATTCAACAATCGAATGCTTTTCAAGTTCACCTTCATCACTTTCAAAAAAATTATCTTCAATAAAAAATTCATCTTCCTCAAGTAATAAACTTTTATGATCAGTCATAATGAAATTACCTCTAGAATCTTTCAATTCTGGAGCTTTAATTGTTTCATTCAACTCTATGGAAGATTCTATTCTATCATATGTTTCAAAGCTAGTTAGATCTAAAACTCCTCCAATATCTTAAGACTCATACATTTCTATATTTTGATAAACTTGATTACTACAATCCTCATTGATGGATATTGGCTTTGAAACTTGCACTTTCTCTTGGATAATATCAAAAGTGGTTGAAAAACTAGGACATTCAATTTCATTCGATGGTGCCATATTACATGATTGGCATTGGTTGAAATTCATAACTCTTTAAGAATAATCTAACATGAAAGAAAAATGTGTATCATGACTCATAGGTGGTAATTGATTTGAAACCTTAAGGTTAAGTAATGATAATCTATCGCATCAATTCCTCTTAAAATCAACCATTGTTCTACAACTACTGCCCCACCATAGACACTAGATAAGGATAAATCATTAGGAAGCTTTTCTAACAACTTAGCAGTAAAATAATTTAAAGCTTCCAAGTATATTTGAACAACTTCTTCTTCTAAAATGATAAAGTGTATCTCTATATCAGTATACAACTTATGAAACCTATCATTAAATTGACTCATGGATTCATTCGATTTTTTATAGATAGAGGAAAATTGATTTGATATCATATCTGTGTCAATTGATTCTCTAAAATGTTCAAGAAATGTTGTTTCTAGTTGATCCCAAGAAGTGGTAGAACCTGCAGGTAAATTGATAAACCAATCTTTAGCAACTTCATCCAATGTGTATGGAAACATTCTATAGAGAACATCTTCCTGCATAATTTGAAAATGAAACATAATGTTTTTATATGCCATAATATGTTCCTCAGCTGTAATCGTTCCATCATGCTTATAATGGGGTAAATCATTTTCTTCTATTGAACCAATTTTAATATGCAAGTCTATGTATGAAAAATTCACAAAAATTGAATCATAACCTAATTTTTCAAATTTATGACAAATTATCATTAATGCAACATAAATAAAAAAATTTCATTTTTTTTAAATAACTAATTTGAACACATGCTGAAAATTAAAAATATTACCTTTCATGCCCTCCTTCTAGCACCAATTTTTTGAGGTGTGATTTTGTCCAGTTACAAAATCACACTCGACAATTAGGATTTAGTCAAAATCCTCTCTTAGCAAATTGAAATTATGTTTCTCCAAGGTTCTCACTCTAATGTTTATTATAGTATCATGAAATTAGAGTTTAATAAGTGATAACATTTACTTTAATCTCAAATTGAAACATTGCATGAACTTAGGGTTTTGATTTCCCATTTAATTAATTAAGCCCTATGTGGATTAGTCTGACATCCCGAATTACTAATAAATGAAAGGTAGCATATTTACGCTAATGATTTAAACTTCACTGCATGAACTTGGGGTTTGAATTTTTCCATTTCCCCAATTAATTAAACTCAAATTTGAATTTAGTATATGAAATTTGCCTAGTGTTTAATAATGATGAAATTGTGCAACATTTATTCTAAAATAATTAAAAACATCTTAATTATTAAAAAATTTAAAATTTAAAAATTAAAAATTAAAAAAAAAATAAATAATATTAAATTTCAATAACTTTAATAAAATCAAAATTTACGGAAAAAATATTCACGCTGGGGAGGATTAGACGTTTTTCGCAGGATCTGCCCAAACTACCGAACTCGTTTCGGCCATATCTCACTCATCCGAACTCGGATTGAGCTGAAATTTTGAGGGTAGATGCCTGAAAAACCCTAGAACGTCTCCACCAATTTTCATATCATTTGGAGCAACACAGATCCTAGCGCATCCCTATGTGTGAACGATATATTTGGCAAGCGGCTATGCGAGGGTTTCATCTAGGTTGAGTGCAAGCAGCTCCAGAGGTTGGTTTTTAGGGCCTTCGAGCCCTAGCGGCCAATATTTTTGTGGTTTATGCTCAATATTTTAGCAAGAAATGTTGCAGGGGATACAAGATGGGTTAGAAATTTGTCTTTCAATAGATCATACTGTGAACTTGAGTGACAACGGCTTCCAATTTGCTGCACAAAAGAAAAGTGAAAACCATACCTTTCCACGACGTCTAGGGCAAGGATTAAAGAGACCACGAAATAAGTTTCAAGTAGTTGATCAAAAAATGGCTCATATCTCAAGTGAATCTGGTGCTAAGGTGCACCCACAAAATAATTCTACTGTGAAAACCCCTGTCAAGGGTAAGAATTTTGAAGACTCAGTCCCAAAAATGAATTTTAGGGATGCCCTTCATGGTGGACAGCCTCAGCCCAATGCTAATATCAATATTAGGGCTTCTCATAAACCTCTAAGAATGCCTAAGATTGATCCCAGGAAAACGGAGTCAGGATGTCTTAAAGCAACTGATGGAACTCCTATTGTTAAGCTTGATATGGGTAACATTCAGACCGGCATTGAAGATTTGGAAAAAAGAGGACTAATTTGTCGGTTCGTGGGTTTTCGTCCGAGTCTATCTCCTTTCAAAGTCTGGGCTGCAAAAAGCTGGAAAACTAAAGGTGAGTTACAAATCTCTATTTATCCAAATGGTTATTTTCTTGTTTTATTTGCTAATAATGAAGATAGAGAGAAAACTTTTCAAGGGGGTCCTTGGTTTTTTGGAAGGGCAGGGCTTTTCATGAAGCCCCGGCATACTAAATTTAAAGCCGAAGAAGAGATGCCTTCTATAGCTCCCGTGTGGGTTAGACTCTTTGGCCTCCCTATTGAATTTTGGAATCCTACTATTTTTTCTTCAATTGGAAACTCTTTAGGAACTTTTATGATGACTCGCTGATTGTACTCAAAATTTTGAACATATTATTTATGCTCGAATTTGTGTTTTAATGGATTTTGACAAACCCCTACCTAAAAAGATCACATTACAATTTGGGGAAGACACTTGGGAGCAAGTAGTGGACTATGAGAACATTCCTTTTCGTTGTAGAATTTGCCATGAATATGGTCATTTGGCCAATGCTTGCCCAAATAAAATTCCTGATCAAAAGAAAGAAGATATAAACTCAAAGAAGTTTCCAAATACCTAAGAAGAAGAACACTCAAAAAAACCAAGTAATGAAGGATCAATCAAAGTCATCTGCTAATGTTTGAAATCCTTTCCACAAATGATGTCCCAAGTGAGGAAGAGGAAATAATGGAAACTGAAATCTTAGAAACACAATTTAAATATGAAGGAAAGAACTCAGAGACAAACCAACAAATCAAAGGTTTTCAACAAAAAAAAAAAGGAGAAAATTTACACAAGAAAAACAATATTTCAAATGTCAAAACTTCAAATAATGCAGGTCCCAATATAGACTCCATTGAACCATCTAGTAAAATTTTGGCCGTGTATGAGCATTCTTCAAGGTTAGAAGCCATCTCGGATTCAATTGGAATAAGTCAAGAAACAGGGAAAAAAAATTGAAGATGGATTCTAATCAAAAAGTAGGTCGCAAGACCAATCAATATCATATGGTAAAAGAAGGTGAAAAGCTTGTAGAGGAAGGTAAGATTAATGCCCTTCCCAACATTTTTAGCCCTGGTATTAATGAAGATCATCACTTGGAATATTAGAGGACTCAAAGGGAGTCTTTCAAAACAAAATGAAATTAGAAGAATGATTCAGATAAATCATCCACATCTTGTTTTCCTTCAAGAAACAAAGATGTCAATGGAGGATATGGACTTAATTGCCAGGAAAATTTGGCCAGCTGAAAAGTGGTTTCCCTCAGTTCCCAAGGGACTTCGGGTGGCATTGCTTGTCTTTGGGACCCAAAAGAGGTAGTTATTCACCATATGGTTGGCAGTTGGGGTTTGTTGGCTATAGCTATTCAAAGTAGACATTCCAACCGGATTATGCTCTGCATTATCGTTTATGCCCCGACTTCTTTGGAGGAAAAAGAAGACAAGTGGAAGGATATTACTCATATTATCTCTCATTTTCCTAAAGCTTGGATCTTGATCGGAGGAGATTTCAATACCATCCTCTCTCGGATGAGAAAAGGGGGGAAATAGAAATTTGGACAAAAGTACCGACCTCATGAGCGAATATATTGCAAACCTCCATCTTGTGGATATCCAACCGGATAATGGCCTTATGACTTGGTCTAACAGAAGGCAAGGCTTAGCTTGTATAATGGAGAGATTGGATAGGTTTTTGCTCTCTAAAAATTTCTTAATCCATGGTCACATTCCTAAAGTGAAGACTCTTAATAATGCTGGTTCGGATCATTGGCCACCATGGTGGAAATGTGGAAAACCAATGTGAGTTTCTCTCCTTTTCGTTTTCAATTAATGTGGCTTAGAGACATTTCCTTCAGACCTCGTGTGCAACAATGGTGGAAGGAAGGTAAACCTAGGCATGGGACTAAGATGTTCTGTTTTGCCAAAAGACCGCAATACATTAAATCCAAAATCAAGACTTGGAACCTGGAAAGAGTTTGGGGATGTTCTATAAAAAAACATGAAGTTATTGCTCATATTGAAAATTTGAATAAGAAAATCCATTTAGATGGCCTCACAGAGAAGAGAAGTGCAGATGAAATTAAACTCACAACTCAGAGGAATGGGAAAAAGAGAAGAAATCTTATGGAAGCAAAAATCTAGAATTCAATGGCTCAAAGAAGGAGATCGAAACACAAATTTCTTCCACAAATCTCTTCTAGCTCGAAGATCTCACAACTTTATTTCTTCCTTAAAATCAGATTCTGGAGATGTTGTTTATACTTGGGATGGCATGAACTCTATTGTTGTTGATTACTTTTCCAATATTTTTGCCGCTACTCCTCTTGACTCAGCTTCACAACAAAATGTTCTTCAAGCAATCCCTTCTCTTATCACTTCTGAGGAGAACTCTATTTTGACTGCTCCCGTTACTATCAATGAGCTTCAACAAGTAGTTTTTAAAATGCAAAAAGGGAAAACCCCAGGTCCTGATGGTTTTCCTATTGAGTTCTACCAAGAGTTCTGGGATATCCTTCATGTTGATTTATTAGAGGTGGTGGAAGAAGCCAGAAATCCAACGAAATTTTGAAGGTTATCAATAAAACTTATATTACTCTTGTTCCAAAAGCTCAAGAGGTTGATCATATCTCAGCTTTTAGACCTATTGCTTTATGTAATGTTCTTCTCAAAATTATTACTAAAATCATGGCAAAAAGGTTGAAGCCTCTTTTGCATAAGATTATTTCCCCAGAGCAAGGGGGATATGTGGAAGGACGTCAAATAGTAGATGAGATAGTTCTTGCTCAGAAGCCATCCATTCCATGGATATGCAAAATTCTCCTTCTATGTTCATCCGGTTAGACTTATCCAAAGCTTATGACAGAGTGGATTGGCACTTCCTTATCAAAGTTTTGAGGCAATTTGGTTTCTCTAAGGATTGGATGGATTGGATTATGGGATGTATCTCTTCAGCTTCCTACTTAGTTCTTATCAATGGCAGGCCTTCTCAGCCTTTCCTAGCTTCTAGAGGTATTAGGCAAGGTGACCCGCTATCCCCTTATTTATTCATCATTCTTGCTGAATGCTTGGGTAGGACTATAACCAAAAAGAGGGAAAACAAAACCCTTGAGGGAGTTACCATTGCTCATGGAGCTAGACCTATCTCTCATCTTCAATTTGTGGATGACTCTACCCTTTTAGGTAAAGCTACAGTTAAGGAAGCTTCTAATATTAAGCAAATCATTAGCTATTTTTCTAAGGCTACTAGGCAGCTTGATCAATGAAGACAAATCTAAAGTTATTTTCTTTCACCGCTCTCGCTAGACAGGAATCCATGGTCTTGGATAAATTAAGATATAAGAAGACCTCTCTTCCAATCACTTATTTAGGTATTCCCATAAATATTCAAAGGCAGAAAAATAAATATTGGAATTGGTTGTTGGACAAAGTCAAGAAGAAAATTGGAAAGTGGACCAACAAGTGGCTTTCTTCTGGGGGTAGAATCACCTTGGTAAAATCAGTCCTTCAAGCTATTCCTATTTATGTTTCTTCCATTTTGAATATCCCAAAGGTTGTTCTTCGAGAATTGGATCAAATCAGTCATCGTTTCCTTTGGAGTGGTACTAAGGAGAAAAGAAAATGGGCCTTGGTGAAATGGGATACTTTATGTCTTCCTAAGAGTGAAGGGGGGTTAGGATTCCGGTCTTCAATTAATAACAACAAAGCTTTAGCTGCTAAATTATATTGGAGGATGTTGCATAACCCCAATGCTCTTTGGGCCAATAATCTCCGTGCTAAATATGTTGAGAACAAAAGTCCTGAAGACCTTGTTCGCTATCAACTTCCTACCAAAGGTTCTCCCATTTTAGCAGCTCTTAAGACTCGGTGAGGATTTGATAAAGAAAAATTATTTTGGATCATTCATAATGGTCAACATGCAAATTTTTGGACAGATTCTTGGGATGGTCACAAGCCTTTGATAACTCGGCTTCCCGATTGGAGGCCTTGGATGGAGGAGCTTCACCGAGCTAATTGGATAAAGGTGGCTAATTATCATCTGTACCATACCGGTAATTCAAAGGTTGGTAGATATTGGATCCCTATTGAGGACTGGCCTATTCAAATCCCGGAAAGGCAAAGACAAGATATCCAAGGCATCCTTCATATGAGATCCCTCTCTTGGTCCCATGAAAAAGATTGTTTTGGATGGAACAACACTACTAAGGGTGAGTATTCAGTTGCTCAAGGTTATTTGACCTTATGCCATAATAATCCCAACCATTCTTCTGACATATTTTCTCAATTGTGGGCTCAAAAGCTCTGGCCTAAGGTGAGGTTCTTTAATTGGCTTTTATTGCATCGTAGGGTGCTTACTAGGTGAGCAACTTATGAAGCGTGGTTTTCATGGCCCTTTTAGATGTGAAATGTGTGAAGAGAATGTAGAAAATATCAACCATATTTTTATTGAGTGTACTTTAGCCTCTGAGCTATGGAGGAGAATGGCAACTTTACTTGGCTTACAAGTGGTCCAATTTTTTCACTTTTGAACAGCTTTGGAGGGATTGGCCTAATCAAGAGGGTGTTGATCATTTTATTAGGCACTTAGTTTGGATGGGTTCTACCATTCTTCTTTGGAATATTTGGAATGAAAGGAACAACCAAATTTTTAATCAAGATAGGAAGGATATTCACTATATTTGGCAAAAGACCATAGCCAACTTAGTTGAATCAGTCCATCAACTCCTTAATCACCCCCAAAACTCCCACCAAAGATGGGATCAAGTGATGCAAAGATTGAAGATTAAACCTTCTAAGGGCAACCAACTTAAAGGGAATGTGAGTATTAGTAAGATGGATAGGACTAGAAATTGGCAACCTCCTCCTAAGGATTTTGGAAAAGTCAATACCGATGGAGCCTCTAGAGGGAACCCTGGAAAAGCCAGTGTGGGAGGAATTGGTAGACTTTCAGATGGCTCCCTGGTTTTTACTTTTGCCGAGAATTTGGGTATTCTTTCCAATAACCTTGCTGAGGGGTATGGTATCCTTAGAGGCCTTCAGGAGGCTACTAAGGTTGGATGGGAAAAGGTGTTAGTTGAGTCTGACTCTCAACTTATGATTAATCTCTTGAAGACTCCTTCTAAGAATCATAAGGTGGATTGGAGAATAAAAAGAATTATTGAGAAGATTCAGTTAATCCAGATGGGATTTTTGAAAGTTGATTACAATCATGTGGTCAGAGATCAAAACAAGAGTGCTGATGCTTTAGCTAATTGGGCTTTGGACAAAGGTGATCTTACTTGTTATGGCCACCCTCCTATATGGTGGGCTTCTCAAATTAGGGAAGCTCTTCTTTCTATCATTTCTTTGGATGGCTCCAGCTTCAAGGTACCTAGTTTCTTCTTGTTTTTTTTTTTGTTTCTCTTTGGTTCATTCAGTTTTTTTAGTTCCCTAGCTCATTCTATTCTTTATTTTGTTTCCTCTGTTGATTCTTGCATTAATAGTCTTCTGGTCTAGATAGGTCATTGTTTTGTTCATTTTTTTTTCTTTTGTCTTCTTTGTTTTTTTGTTTAGTTTTTTAAGGTGGGTGGGTTCTTTTGTTTTGTTTTGTTTTTGTGTTCTTTGTGTTGTTTTTTGTTGTTCTTGTGTTTTTGTTGTTTTGTTTTTTTTTATGTTTTTTGTTATTGTTCTTGTGTTTTTTTCGTTCTTGTTCTTGGGTTTCTCTTTGTTTGTGTTATTTCATTTTTTTATGTGTGAGTGTTTTCTATGTTTTTTGTTTTTGTTTATTGTCTCGTTGTTGGTTGTTTTTATTTTTATTTTTATTTTATTTTATTTATTTTATTTTTAGGTTTTGGTTGTGTTTATTTTTCATGTTTTTTTGGGTTATGTCTTTGTAGTGTTCTCGTTGTTTTTGTCTTGTTTGTGTTTTGTTATGTGGTTCTTGTGTTTTTCTATGTGGTTTGTGTTGTGGTTTCTTTTATCTTATTGTGCGTGTTTGGTTGTGCTTTTGGTTTTGACACACTCAAGGAGCATGTTTTTTATTTTATTTTATTATTTTTGTTGTTATTTACTTTTTTTAATTTGGTTTTGTGTGTTTGTTTGCTCCTTGAGTATGTCAAAGGTGGTAGGCCAGGTCCGAGTCCTGGGCATTTTTGGCGGAATGGATACCCCTGCCTCCTTGGGTCTTACCCGAAAGTGGCATCCCTTTTGGGATGTTTTCCACAAAAAAAAAAAAAAGATATTTCAATTAAAACATTAGACTTCAGAAAACCTAAACTCTATAACAATGGATGGCATCCTTCCATACAACAAATATGTTCTTCAATTCTCCAAAATATATTCTCTCTTGATCTTATCCTTCCAATCTGTCCAACCCTTTTTCTTGGTTTTGAATGGCCTAAAATTTATTTTTATTTTACCCTTGATTACTAAACTTTGGGTTTTATTTTTTTCTATTGTTTTGTTCCTTATCCTACTTCATGAATCCTACAGTCTTTATTTTCTTAAGCTCTTGTCTCTCCTTCTCTATCAAACCTAAATAGTTGAAGAAATAATTTTTAGTTTGGATATTAGTTTCTTCTTGTCTAGCCAAGTCATAAGCTTCTTGCAAAGTTTTAGGTTTGAGCAAATTAATTATCATCCTAATGTTAGGGTCTATCCCTAATATGAATTTATGCACCTTTAGACACTCATTGTTATCATACTCTAAAATATACTTCAAAATTTGTGCACGTCTCTAATTATACACCTCTATTGATAGTGATCCTTGTTGAAGTATAGAGAATTCTTCAAATTTCTCTATGCAAAATTGGTCAAAAATATATCTTTTCTTAAAATCCCCAAAAAAAGCATCCCACCTAATTTTTGTATCTTGGATCTATTTTTTTATACTGAATCTATCCCATCATTCTAGGGTCGCATATAGAATATGAATGGTAGTCCACACAATCTATATATTAGAGGAATATCATTTCATGGAAAATAAGGTTTCTAACTCTTTCTACCATAACTCAACATCATGTCTTCCTTATTTACCATTAAATTTGATTACTTTAACATTCTTAAGATATCTAACCATCTTATCCTCTATCTGATCCTTGCCCTATTGGATTATTTTTATAGGGTTCTCTTCCTGCATACCCTCTATATTTATAGTACTAGCTTATTTATTGATTAGGGTTTCTATCAAATTTTGTTGTTGTTCCAACCATTCTTGAAGTAAATTCACTATGAAGGATAGATATTTTATTCTCCCATACAACCCTGCTATTATCCTAGCATCCTTAACAAGGTTCATTATCCTCTCAAACCTCTTGCTAGGAGTCATTGCTCTCCTAGTTTTCCTACTAGAGTCCATAGTTTATCTGATATTTTGTACTACAATTTTCTTTTATGCAACTATGTTGGTTTTCTTCAATGAAATTCCTTTTAATATAGGTGCCATATCCTATCCACACAAATAAGTTGGGTAAGTTACAATTTACTTCAATTATAATTACAATTAGTTAGTTTCATTTTCCTATGAACTAACATAGACCATTATCACTCACTAGAAGCTTAAATCCCTATGACTTAGAGCTCTGATATCAACTATAATAACCCAAATATACCAACCCAGGATATATATATAACAAATAGGGTTTATAAGAGACACAACATATTTGTATTCAACATTTAAGGCTTCATCACATTTTATTTCAAGTTGTTCTAGACAACCTTCAATGGATAAGAGTAGTTAACTCATATTTTTTGGGGTTTACCTTGCTAAATATTCTCCTTTAGAAGAAATTCAAAATGGTCTCCCAACTTTCCCGTACCATGATCAACATAGAACAATGTGACCATAGTGTAGGAATTGTCCTTTAAGCCCCATAACACTTATAGAAAAATATCTATTCACTAACACTATCCTAAATCCATATGGGTAGGTTAAGTAGGTGTAAAGCCTTGGTACTTAGTTACCATACCTCCAAGGGCTAACTAAGATAATTTTATATCCATATGCAATGATCATGGTGCCCTGAACCTACATGTTAGTTGTTCCACCACTTAATCTTGTGAATAATTCATATAGCCCTCCATACATGGTAACACCTGATTCTCACCATTCAAGGTGTATCATTTCACAAGTAGGTTAATTAGGCATAAAGCATGGATATTTAGTTAATGACAAATACCTATTACCATTAAATACAAATTATTATTCCCTAATCCTATCCTAAATCCATATATGTAGGTTAATTAGGTATAAAGCATTGGTATTTAGATACCATGCCTCTATGGGGTAATTAAGATCATTATATCTCCATAGGTAATGATCATGGTCACTAGAAACTACATGTTAGAGATACTACCATTGTTGTCTAGTGAATGATTTCTATAGCCTTCCAAACATTAGAACAACTATTTCTCACCATTCAAGGTGTATCATTTCATAAGTATATAGCTATTACAGTCTCAAAAATACTTCTAGACTTTAAAACACCTAGCTATTTCATTCTTAGAACTACTTCTAAGGACTATCTTCAACCTGATTATTACATTCTCATAACTCCTTCCAGGATTGGGCTAAATACTTTAACTTAGGTCCTAAAAGAAGATCTAGGTTCAACCCAAGAAAGCAATACCAAAAAAAAATGCTTTTAAACTCAAATGCTTAAACTATAGCATCACATTCACATGCATCTCAAATAAATATAAGCTTCATCTAAGGCTAACACATTTATAATAACTCCATACTATATTTGGCTATTAAAGAGATTACATAAAGAAGCATTTCAATAGATCACCAAAACCATTATTCATAATGCTATCAATTTCCACTTAGAGAACATTAACATTTCATCGTAAGATCACATGTTTATAGCCACAAATAAATCACTAAGCAAGAGAACTAGCATTATACCAAATTTTTCATTTGTTGGAGAGTATTATATTATATGATACATGCCAATGTACCACCATGGGTACATGGTTAGATTAGGTTATGTATCTTATATTACAGATTGAGTATTTACTTTATACAATGTAATAAATGCACAAGTATTATTAGAGTGTGCAAAGTATTTAATAATGCAATTATGCTTAATAGTCCATGTGTGCATGAGTCCATAGAATAGGAAAGTGAAGAGTCTCAAGAAGGGTGAAGGCCAAGAATGGTCCATATGAATATTCACATTGTATTATATATAGGTTTCTATGTGTGTGTATATTCAAGACACAATGTAGAGTGAGACTGTATGAAGTATGGGGTATTTAAGATCTCCATTCTATATCAAATACTATTTTCACAAGATTTTATTTATGGCACTTTTATGAGTAGCTGTAAAAGTTATTCATGAGTTTTATATGTTTAGAATATTGTCATTATCTTATATTTGATAGCACCAACCCCTGTAATTTTCTGCTGCAATAGATGGAGCACCAACTCCTAGTACCAAGCACCAACTTGGACTGCAATTCTGATCAATTTAGAATGACATAAAAATGTCTTCACTTCATGCACGACCCCGACCGGTCTCGCAATTAACCCAACTCTACACACTCTCACGGCTCTCGCTTATTTTTCTCTTGATTCTTTTCTAACCCTCCTTTTACAGCAATTTCTCTCTAACAAGTAGCAACATCTTCTCTATACGATTATTCTTTTATAACCTTTCAATCCTACATGCAATCGAATCATATACCCAACTGTTCGAATTCTTTTCTCCTGCAAATAAGTGGCTGTTCGAAAACGACTGTTCGAAACCCTGCAATACGGCATTTCGATTTCTTGTAGTATGGCTGTTTTGAATGCCGCAAACATATCTTCTCGAAAAGCATATCTTGATCCTTCATATTCGGCTCTTTGAAGACAAGCAAAATGTCTGTTCGATTCCATGAGTGCGACCGTTCGAAAGCTGTAAAAAGACTTTTCGAAAACCTTTCGATACTTTATATTTGATTCTTCGAATACATGCAAACGACTGTTCGAATGCATGACTGACACTTGTCAATCAGAATCGCAGATCCGACATCGCTTACATTTTACGTAATCGGCCGCATGATTTTCCCTCGTCTCGCTTTTTCTGACACGTGTCACCTTGCATGCTCCTGCGGGTTTTACCCGCTTCGCATATCGCACCTTGTCGCGATATCGCGACACTTTTTGAAGCCGCACACTTCATGCCCTTGCTGTCGCGAAATCGCGACCATTTTGGCTTTGACAGCTTTCCTTCTGTTCATGTCGCGATATCGCGACACTTAGAACTTTTGCTGACGTCATCCTTAAGCATGTCACGAAATCACGACCGTTTTGGCTCTTGGAAGCTTTCCCTGCATCTTGTCGCGATATCGCGACACTTTCAACATTTGCTGACGTCATCCTTAAGCATGTCGCGAAATCGTGACCGTTTTGGCTCTTGGAAGCTTTCCCTGCATCTTGTCGCGATATCGCGACACTTTCAACATTTGCTGACGTCATCCTTAAGCATGTCGCGAAATCGTGATGCTTTACCTTTCACTTTCTCTCTCCTCTGCCATGTCGCGATATCGCGACAAATTGGCATGCACTTTCTCTCTCCTCGGCAATGTCGCGAAATCGCGACAATCTTCCTTGCACTTTCTCTCTTCAGTTTTGTCGCGATATCGCGACACATTTTCTCTCTCCTCAGCGAAAACTTGACATGTCGCGAAATCGCGACATTTTGGCGTGCATTTTCTCTCTCCTACTTTTTGTCGTGAAATCGCGACACATTTTCTCTCTCCTCAACGAAAACTCGACATGTCACGAAATCGTGACATTTTCGGCTCGCATTCTCTCTCCTCGACCATGTCGCGAAATCGCGACAGAAAACATGTCGCGATATCGCGACGCTTTTCTTCCTTGTCTCTTTCCTCGCCATTTTCTGAATCGGGTTACCTCTCGTTTGTCTTGAAATTCACCGCACTTGATCCGATCGACCTCCGAACCGCATCAATCGCATCAATCTGTCCGTGTTGACAACAATGACAATACTTTTGCAATTCTTTTGCTGCACCTTGCTCAACAATCTCCCCCTTTGGAATTGTTGGCAACACACCGCAACCTTGCTTAATTTCTTCTCCCCCTTTGCCAATAATACCAAAGGGCTGCTGTAGACTCCCCCTGAGTCTATGCACAACATTCTCAGACTTAAAAAGTTTGAATGCTCCCCCTGAGAATGTGTTTCCCATAGCTAGTCAATGCTTGGGTGGTGTGACTACTCCCAACTTCTTCCGAAGG
Organism: Wollemia nobilis; assembly: GCA_028583015.1. NCBI lineage: Eukaryota > Viridiplantae > Streptophyta > Pinopsida > Araucariales > Araucariaceae > Wollemia > Wollemia nobilis. Next base: position 9,689,114 of record JAQPPZ010000992.1, read on the forward strand.
TATTCAAATACTTCCTTTGGCAAAGGTTTTGTGAATATATCAGCTACTTGCTCTGTAGTTGGAACAAAATCCAATTTAACCTCTCCTTCTCGCAACTTTATCCTTCAAGAAATGATATCGGATTGCAATATGTTTGGTTCTTGAATGCATTACCGGATTCTTGGATATGTTGATAGCACTAGTGTTATCACATTTAATTGAAATTGGCTCTTTGAAATGAATACCAAGATCTTTCAACGTTTGTATCATCCATAATATCTGAGTACAGCATGTTGTTGCTGCAATGTATTCTCGCCTCCGCAAGTGGATAGAGATACCGATTCTTGTTTCTTGCTCGTGCCATGCTACCACCGTCACCAAGATAAAATGCTCCTCCACTTGTGCTCTTTCTCGTCATCAATACATCCCGCCCAATCTGCATCGAATATGCAATCAAAGTGAAATCTTTACCTTTTGGGTACCACAACCCATAATCCATAGTGCCCTTGAGATATCTCGAAGATCCTCTTTACAACTGTTACATGAGTTTCTTTGGGACTGGCCTCGAAATCTTGCAACCATACATACCGCTTGTAATATATCTCGGTCTAGTGGTCGTTAAATACAGCAGAGCTTCCAATCATAGACCCGTACATTGTTTGATCTACATCTCGGGATTTATCATCCTTGCTCAACTTGCAGCCTGTTGTCATAGGAGTGCTGACCGGTTTATTGTCTTCCATTGTGAACTTTTTCAGCATTTCTTTTACATATTTAACTTGAGAAATAAAAATGCCTTTTTCATTTTGATTGACCTGCAATCCTAAGAAATAAGAAAGTTCACCAATCATTGACATCTCAAATTCTTTTTTCATTTTAATTGATATGTCTTTGCAAGTATTCATCCATGTCGCCGCCAAATATTATGTCATCTACATAAACAACAAGAACAATAAGATGACCCTTCTCTGTTTTGACATATAAGTTGCTATCCACCAAACCTTTCTTAAACCCTTGTTTAATTAGATAATTATCCAAACCTTGCATACCATGCTCGGGTGCCTGCTTTAATCCATATAAAGCTTTCTTTAACCTCCAAACAAAATCTGGATTGTCACCAAGTTGGAAGCCATCTCGGTTGTTCAATGTAAACCTCTTCTTCCAGCTTTTCCATTCAAAAATGCTGATTTTACATCCATTTGATATACTTTGAAGTTTTTATGAACTCGCTAATGCCGTAAACATTCTCGATTGCCTCTAGTCCTGCTACCGGTGCAAAAGTTTCTTCAAAATCAATGCCTTCAACCTCGAGCATAGCCTTTACATACCAATCTTGCCTTATTTCTCGACAACCTCGCCCATCTTCATTCAATTTATTTCTAAAAACCCATTTAGTGCCAATTATGTTTTTATTTGTTGGTCTAGGTACTAATTCCGTGTATTGTTTTTCTCTATCTCGATCTAGTTCTTCATTGATTGCCTTCATCCAACTTTCATCGTTGCTTGCTTCAAGAACATTTTTAGGTTCAATACTAGATAACAGAGAATAGTTCCTCACCGCTGTTCTTCTTGTCCGAATACCATCCGTGGGATCCCCAATAACTGCTCACTTGGATGATTTTTCTGCCGATTGTCTGTTTTAAATTTCCTGTTTTCTTCTTCTTCGCATTCAGCTTTTACACCATCCGGATCAATTTTCTCGATTCTTCTCTCGTTTCTTTTTCATCATCACCTTCAATGACTTCTTCATACATAGGGTAGTTTTCTTGATAAGTAGTTTCTTGTTCTCTACCTTCATCAACTTTCACATCAAGCACTTTCAACAATTTTCTTCAACCTCTTGTTGTAACATGTGTAGGCCTTGCTTTTTGTTGAGTAACCAAGAAAGATACCTTCATCACTCTATCTTCAAATTTACCGAGGTTATCTTCAATCCGTTTTATGTAGCACTTGCTCGCCAAATACTTTGAAATGTCTTGTTGTTGCCTTTCTCGCCAAACCACAACTCATAAGGTGTTTTGCTTTCATGTGGTCTCAAAGATGCACCTGCTTTGAATGTAAACCGCAGGATGGACCGCCTCTTTCCAAAATCTGTCACCTATTTTGTTTTCTCGCCAAGCATTGTCCTTGCCATTTCCTCGCACCGTTCTATTCTTCCTTTCTACAACACCATTCTCGCCGAGGTGTCCTAGCCGCTGAAAACCTGTCTTCTTATCCCATGTTTTTGACAGTATTCTCGCAAATTCTTCGGAGATAAACTCTCCTCCCCCGTCTGATCTTAGGCATTTAATTCTTTTTCCTGATTGATTCTCAACAAGATTTTTGAAGGTTTTAAACATCTCAAAGGCTTCTGACTTGAGTTTCAAAAATAGTACCCATGTCATTCTTGAGTAGTCATCTATACACAACATAAAATATTTGTGTCCATTTATACTTTCAGCTTCTCATGGGTCCACATAGATCAGGGTGAATTAGTTCTAATGGCTTGCTAGTGAAGTATTCTTTTGCTTTGAAAGTGGCTCTGGTTTGTTTTCCCTTTTGGCATGACTCACAGATGCTATTTACAGGTTTGCCAATGTTTGGTATATCTCTAATCGCTCTTTTTGAACCGATTTTTGCCGATTGTCAAAACTAATATGCCCAAGCCTCTTGTGCCATAGCCGCTTTTCATCTTCCCGTCCAATCAAGCATGTTCCTTCTGCAGCTTTCGAAAGTGTATACAGATTTCCTAAGTTCTCACCCAAATGGCTATTAACTTTCCATTTTTTGTCTTTCTTACCTCACAGCCCTCCTTCTTGAAGATTACATCATGACCTTTGTCACATATTTGACTTACACTTAGCAAGTTATGCTTTAGGCCAATTACAAACAAGACTTCTTTTGATTTTATATTGCCATCACTGATCTTGACTGATCCCTTTCCAACAATCTTTGCTCCATCATTATTTCCAAATTTCACGTAACCACCTTCATAATTCTCGTAAATTCTCAAACTTTTGCTTGTCACCCGTCATGTGACTGGAACAACCACTGTCAAGTATCTAAGGTGCTAATTTGTTCTGAGCTTTAAAAGTAGTCCGAAAAATCAAATATTCCTTTTCTTTCCATTCTGGTTTGATAGTAGATTTTGCTACTTGTTTTGCCTTTGTCCTTTCATTAGCATGTGCCTGTTTTTCAGAAATTTCTGGTTTTGTTTCAACCCACTTGGCTGAGATTTTCTACCCCGATAATTATTTGATGCAAAAGTGCTTCGTAGCCTTCTAGCAATATGTCCAAAATTATGACAATTATAACATTCAACCGCATAATTCATTAAAGGAGAAAAAACATTTTCGCCGGTAAAATTCCTTTGAGATACATTATGCCTCGCAATCTGAAATCTTATGGCCATAAGCATTGCATTTAAAACAATAACCAAAAAATGCATGATTAAACCTGGGTGCCGGTCTTTGCCAGTTTGAAGTAGGAGCCATGACTCTTCTCCTCCTCGGATGTGTGACTTTTGTGAATCCATCTTTGTCAGTATTCTTCTTGAATCTGGCATTATTGTTTTCTTTTGCATGATTTTGTTTTTCTGGTTCAACCCTGATCTTTTCTTCTTTCTTTATGGGTTCTATATTCAAGTTCTTTGAATCCTTTGAAGATTCTCCTTCATCAAAGCCTAAACCAAATTTGATGCCGAAGGCCTTTGGTTATTTAACATTTTATCCAACTTTACAAGTACTTTCTTCAAACTTATGAAAACAGTTCAATTTTCTATTCATCTCCTCTAACCGCATCCTTAACATAACAATGTCTTCCTCTAGCTTGCCGCATTCAACCTGTCTTTACAGCTTAATTGTTCATCAAGAACTTCAGACATTTTCTTGAATTCCTCTCGTCTCGTATTTTCAGATTGTTTATTATGTCCGTGGCATTCTCTAATTTCTTTGAAAATTTTTTATTCTTCTTCCTTTCTCGCACTCAACTCTTCAAGTGCAAGCAACCAATTCTCCTTCCAAATACACTTCAGCCTTCATCCTTGGAATTTTCATCACCTTCCCGATTTTCCTCCTGTTCTTTCTTCTTCAAGTGCCATGAACAGAGCTTCACCTCCTTCTTCTTCGGACTCCTCATCCGTGCTTTCTTTAGAATCGCCGACATTCTTGGTTATGAAGCTTTTCTTCTTGAAGTTGTTCTTTCTGAAATTTTGTTTCTTCTTCCAACTCACCTTTTTCTTGGTGTGAACCTTCACCATTTTTGGTTCTCTCCTGCATTGGACATTTGGCTGCAAAATGACCGACTCCTCCACAATTGAAGCATTTAAAAGGTAGCTTCCCTCTATATTTTCCTTTTCCTTTTGTGAGTTTCCGAACAAAATTGGCTTCTGTTTCATCCAGTGTTCCTTCATCCTCATATTCATGTTCAGCTTTTACATTCTTGTGTGCTTTAAAAGCCGCTTCTCTGTCTCGTAGACTTGGTTTGTCCTATTCTCATTTCATATGCCGTCGGGGAACCATGCAACTCATCCATGCTGAAGTTGTTTAGATCTTTTGCCTCTTCTATTGCAGAGACTTTGGAGTTAAATCTTTTGTGAAGTGTTCTCGAGAACCTTTTTCACAACAACCGCATCATCAATTTCTTCACCGAGTCCTCTGATTGCATTAATAATTCCGTTGACTCTCAAGATGTAAGTCTCTATGTTTTCATCTTCATTCATTTGTAGTGCTTCGAACCGTGCTCGATGAGTTTGCGCTTTTGCTTCCTTAATCTTACTCTCTCCTTCATGGATGCTCTTCAGCTTTATCCCACATGTCTTTTGCTGATTTACAACTCATGACTCTTATCGGTTCACTGTCAACAAGCCCACACATTATGGCATTCTTAGCTTTGGAGTTGTTTTCAAATTTCTTTTTCTCAAGCAGATTCCGTTGGAGGGGTAGTGGGTGCAGTGTATCCACTATCTACAGAATCCCAAATACCATATCCCAATGCACTCGGATATGTTTGCATTCTCGAGTTTCCGTAAGGTGTAATTTGTTCCATCAAATAAGGGAGCTTTGTTGGATGAAAATCCTTCACCACCTCGCCATTGTTTCTTCCAAGATCTCCTTAGCCGATTAAGCTTGTACAAGGAACCTTGCTCGATACCAATTGATGATTACACAATGACACTGAGAGGGGGGGGTGAATCAGTGTAGCTATTAATTTTTATATCTACAACATTTAATATGAAATAAAGAGAACTTGACAACCGAAAAACAACTTGAACAAGAGAGCACACCACAACACTCAATATACCGAGGTTCACCAATTTGGCTACTCCTCAAAAAATGACCGCTTGGACTCCAATCCAAATCCAGCCTTTGCAAAATCAATTTTACAAATACTTTACCAAAGATCAACCGGAAGGAGCACCAACCCCCGTAATTTTCTCACGCAACGGATGGAGCACCAACTCCTAGTACCAAGCACCAACTTGGACCGCAATTCGATCAATTTAGAATGACATAAAAATGTCTTCACTTCATGCACGACCCCGACCGGTCCGCAATTAACCCAACTCTACACACTCTCACGGCTCTGCTTATTTTTCTCTTGATTCTTTTCTAACCCTCCTTTTACAACAATTTCTCTCTAACAGCAGCAACATCTTCTCTCGTACGACTATTCTTTTATAACCTTTCAATCCTACATGCAATCGAATCATATACCCAACCGTTCGAATTCTTTTCTCCCGTAAATAAGTGGTCGTTCGAAAATGACCGTTCGAAACCCCGCAATACGGCGTTTCGATTTCTTGTAGTATGGCTGTTTTGAATGCCGCAAACATATCTTCTCGAAAAGCATATCTTGATCCTTCATATTCGGCTCTTTGAAGACAAGCAAAATGTCCGTTCGATTCCATGAGTGCGACCGTTCGAAAGCTGTAAAAAAGACTTTTCGAAAACCTTTCGATACTTTATATTTGATTCTTCGAATACATGCAAACGGCTGTTCGAATGCATGACTGACACTTGTCAATCTAGAACTGCAGATCTGACATCAGTTACATTTTACGTAATCGGTCGCATGATTTTCCTGTCTGCTTTTTCCGACACGTGTCACCTTGCATGCTCCTGCGGGTTTTACCTGCCAGACTGTTACCTGTCGTGATATCGTGACACTTTTTGAAGCCGCACACTTCATGCCCTTGCTGTCGTGAAATCGTGACCATTTTGGCTTTGACAGCTTTCCTTCTGTTCATGTCGTGATATCGCGACACTTAGAACTTTTGCTGACGTCATCCTTAAGCATGTCACGAAATCGTGACCGTTTTGGCTCTTGGAAGCTTTCCCTGCATCTTGTCGCGATATCGCGACACTTTCAACATTTGCTGACGTCATCCTTAAGCATGTCGCGAAATCGCGACCGTTTTGGCTCTTGGAAGCTTTCCCTGCATCTTGTCGCGATATCGCGACACTTTCAACATTTGCTGACGTCATCCTTAAGCATGTCGCAAATCGTGACAGTTTACCTTTCAATTTCTCTCTCCTCTGCCATGTCGCGATATCACGACAAATTGGCATGCACTTTCTCTCTCCTCGCAATGTCGCGAAATCGCGACAATCTTCCTTGCATTTTCTCTCTTCACTTTGTCGCGATATCGCGACACATTTTCTCTCTCCTCGACGAAAATTTGACATGTCGCGAAATCGCGACATTTTGGCGTGCATTTTCTCTCTCCTCTTTTGTCGCGAAATCCGGACACATTTTCTCTCTCCTCAACGAAACTCGACATGTCGCGAAATCGTGACATTTTCGGTCGCGTCTTCTCTCTCCTCGACCATGTCGCGAAATCGCGACAGAAAACATGTCGCGATATCGCGACAATTTTCTTCCTTGTCTCTTTCTTGCCATTTTCTGAATCTGGGTTACCTCTGTTTGTCTTGAAATTCACTGCACTTGATCTGACTGACCTCTGAACTGCATCAACTGCATCAATCTGTCTGTGTTGACAACAATGACAATACTTTTGCAATTCTTTTGCTGCACCTTGCTCAACAATCATCACATTCACATGCATCACAAATAAATGTAAGCTTCATATAATGATAACGCATTTATAATAATTGCATACTATATTTTGCTATTAAAGAGATTACATAAAGAAGCATTTCAATAGATCACCAAAACTATTATTCATAATGCTATCAATTTTTACTTAGAGAACATTAACATTTCATCACAAGATCACATGTTTATAACCACAAATAAATCACTCAGCAAGAGAACTAGCATTATACCAAATTTTTCATTTTTTGGAGAGTATTATATTATATGATACATGCCAATGTACCACCATGGGTACATGGTTAGATTAGGTTATGTATCTTAGGTTAGAGTTTGAGTATTTACTTTATGCAATGTAATAAATGCACAAGTATTATTAGAGTGTGCAAAGTATTTAATAATGCAATTATGCTTAATAGTCCATGTGCGCATGAGTCCATAGAATAGGAAAGTGAAGAGTCTCAAGAAGGGTGAATGCCAAGAATGGTCCATATGAAGATTCACATTGTATTATATATAGGTTTCTATGTGTGTGTGTATGCAAGACACAATGTAGAGTGAGAGTGTATGAAGTATGGGGTATTTAAGATCTCCATTCTATATCAAATACTATTTTCACAAGATTTTATTAATGGAACTTTTATGAGTAGTTGTAAAAGTTATTCATGAGTTTTATATGTTTAGAATATTGTCATTATCTTATATTTGATATAGCATTCTTATTTTAGATCTTGTGGTTATTTTAATTAAGTATGTAGAATCAAAAGATAACAGTGGTATTAGAGCCATAAGGGAGATTGATATGAGATAAAGAGATACACAAGGGAGATTTCATTTACAAAATTTTAAAGTTTCTTTTTATCTAGAGTCTTTCCATAGGGTTGTAGAAAAACTTGTGAAGACTAGGATTGAGCATAGATTTATTTCCACTAGATTGAAGGATAACTAGTGAAGTTTATTGATTTTAGAGATCTAAATATTTAGATGTATTTTATTTTTACTATAAAATTTTTGTTGCCAAAAACTAGTTTTCAAAATTTTGGAAGCTTCCTACAATGGATAGAGAATAATTTCATATTTGAATACCTAAAATTCTATGTGCTTTTGTCATGCAGTTAGTTTTTGAGTTGTAGTAGAAGAGTAGAAATTGAAGATTGAGAAAACCAAAGAAGTATGTCCCCATAGAATATTGAATATTGAAGGTTTAGGAGACCTAAGCAAGAGGTCCTCATAGAATATTGGAGATTGAAGAATGAAGAGACCCAAGAAAGAGGTTCTTATTGAATATTGAAGACTGTAGATTGAATATTGAGGAGACCCAAAAAAAAGGTCACCATAGTAGATTGAAGATTAATAAGAGAGAAAGAGGAAAGATTGGATATTGAGAAATAGACCTAACATAAGATATCCCCATTTTATATTTGATAAAGGAGATAGGATATTTGAGAAATAATATTGAGGAGGAGACCCGAGAGAAGTGGTATCCATTGTATATTTGAGAAAGGAGATAGGAGATTTGAGAAAGAATATTGAGAAGATAGAAACCCAAGAGAAAAGGTTTCAATTAAATTTGGAAGGAGTAAAAGGATAATAGAGAATCCCTATTGAGAAGTAGAAGAAGTGGCCATTGGAGAAGATTTTAAGAAAGTATTTTTTGAAGACTTCAAGACATTCAAATTCTTGAAGAAAAGGCCAGCAAAGAGGTCAAATTTGAAGATAAAATTCAGCAAGAGATAAGGAGGAGAAAGGAGAAAGAAGGGGGCACTGATTTGAGAAATTTTGAGATAGCCATTAAATCTTAAAAGGCTGATTTTTGAAATAGAATATTGTTAATTTTCATGATAGGAGTTGAAGGGTCATAGGACAAAAAATTGAAGGTGATATAGAGCTGCAAGTTAAAGAATATTTTTGCAGATTTTAAAGCGCCCTTAAATAACTAATTGAATGAAGGCTTGATATAAATAAGGTAGCATTTGGAGTTGTAAAAATATCAGAGAAGTTTAAGGTAAATAAGGCTGATTTCAAACAACACTTGAAAAGGAAGAAAGACTGAAAATTTCAGCATTATGTAATAGCAATTTGGCAAGGAGAAGGAGAATTTTTGAATAATATACTTTAAATAAGGTAGAAGTTGATTTTGGGCCAACAATGTAAAAGGAAATGGAGCTTCAAAATTTGTAAACTCAATACAACAAAAAAAATTTCAATCAAATCATAAACGAGATTAGCTTTAGAGGGAGGCCAAATAGGTTTGTAATATTGGTGCAATAAAAGTTCATTATTCAAGAATTGAAATTAGCTTATTATAAAGTTTTTTTAAAGCAACATATTAGATTTATTAAAGCTAACAAAATATAGTCTAAGCTAAGTGCCTCCAATATAAGGAATGAGGCATCATTATCATCTTAGAATGTGTAGAACACAACAAAAAATATTGGAGTTAAAGTTTACTTGAAAATGAGTGATCAAAAACAAGGAAAATTTAAGGTGTCTAACTAAACCAAGAGGAGAACTATAAATTGTAGAAAATATTGGTGAATAAACATCACCAAATAAGTGGTAGAACCACCAAGCACAAGTGGATGTGCCACAATATTCAAGGAATAGCCACCATGTAAAGGAGAAAAAACACTGAGCTCAAGGAGAAGCCATCAAGTTCAAGGAGGAGCCACCAAAGATAAGAGAAAGTGTCATTACAAAGAATTTTTGGAGAGCTTAAAAACCATGGGTCGCTTGAAGTGAATCATTAAAAGAAAACCAAACACCATTAGGAGGATTCTAAATAGTCATTTGTTGTTACATCATTGAAGATACACTGGAAAGAAGACATTGAGTGAATTGAAGAGTAGAGAGCATTACAAATATTGGAGGTAAAGAGATGAAGTTATTTCCAAGTGTAGAGGAGAAGAATAGTATTATCAAGTGTAGAGAAGAAGAGGAGTGTTACCAAGAGGAGGAAAAGATGTTACAAGGAGGAGAAGCACCATTTGAATCACCATAGGAGAGAATCCTAGGTGTCATAGCATAGGGGGCAAGCATCCAAGAGTTTTTGAGCAAGGAGGAGAAAGCATAAGCGTTGAAAGGAGTTGAATTTTAATTTATATAAGTTTGAGCACCAATAACCGAGGAGACATCATTGATAATCAAAAGGAATAAAATTTTAGCTTCTATAACTATCGACAAGCTAAATACCATACGGTATTTGGTGGATGATAAGGTAGAAGTAATCACACAACCAGGTAAGCACTATTTTTGAAAGGGTAATATGAGCATTACCGAAGAACAAGAATTGCAAAGGAGATAAAGAGCCATTCAAAAGGGTAGTTGAAAATATTATCACCACTTGGCATGATGAAGGAAGAATGACAAGGGTCATTGGTGGAAGAAACAACACCTTACAAGCTGCATTAAATGTTTTGAACGAGGTTACATTGAAAATGGTAGAGTAAGAGAGAATATGGCTGAAAATATCATGTTTTAAGTTCTAGTTGAAGAGTGCCTAAAGGAGAGTACTATTTGGAGCATGGAGAAGCTCATAACTAAATATTGATAAAAATTAAGTTATTACTAAGTCTAGAGAAGCTATTCACAGCTCATACATAGAGGAAATCGAAAGCATCAAAGCCCACACTTGGAGGAAGTCTCATGGAAGAATGAAGGAATTGAAAGCTTTGTGAAGAGTGAATATTTCATGGAGAGTGTAGGTATAAGTAAAATATAGCCTACATTATAGTGCATTAGTTTGGAGGAATTAATTTGGTTGTTAGAAAACCTAAAAAACACACTAAGAAAAAATTAAAGCATTATTAGCACACACCATTCACAAGGAGGTACATAAAATTTGAATTAATTTGATTTTTGCAAAGGTTAAGGAGCCATAAGGGATATTATTTTTAATTATTCTAAGGTTGATATTAATTAATCTAATACATCATAGATTAATTGAATTAATGGAGGGATAAGACAACTAGTTGAAGAATTAAAACCTTAGAAGCTATATTAATCAGTTTTGAAGTATTTTGAAGTATTTTGGGAGATTCAATTTAAAGTTTTTTGGAATTATTTTATTATATTTGAAATTCAAGCTACATTGAAATTTTTGCAAATACCTTAACTTGGAGGAATAATAATTTCTACATAAATTAGGAATATTAAATTTGCAAATATTATTTTACTAAAATTCTAAATTTGGAATATGTAAGGAATTCAACATAGTTTTTTGAAAATTTAAAAATTGATTTGATATTAGTCTCTAATTCAAAATTAAAGAGACATAAAATATTGAAAGATTTAAAATTTTGAAATTACTTCAAAGTTATTGTTTTTAGGGAGATAAAAGGTTGTCAACATAAAGTTTGAGAATTTTTTTTAGCCTATCATTCAAAACTAAGGAGAATTAAAGATTGAAAATTTATTATCTAAAATTAAGGAGACAAAAGGATTCAACTCAAATAAAACTTAGAAAGCTAAATATTTTATCAAAGTTGTCTTACATTTAGAACCCTAGGGAGATAAAAAGATGTCTACATCAAGAAACACATCAAATAGTGATATGGAGAACATAGTTAGAGAACAAAGGAGTGTCATAAAACTTGGAATCAAAAATTTGATTGAAAATCCTAAAAGAAATTTAGAATTAGTTTCAAATTTCATTTACAAATAAGTAATAGAACAAGAGTTTAAAATATTAGACTATTATCCATATGCAATAATGGTTGAATCTATTGATAATGATAAAGATAGTATTGTTAGAAATATTGAGTTGTCATTGATGTCAAAAGTGCATGATAGTTAAGGTGAAAATATTCCCCTTGGTTTTGATGAACAACAAGTAATGGACAAAAGAAGCATGAAATGACTAATCAATTGATAAAATATATGCATCAATTAAACCTTGGCATTAGGGAAATTGATTAGACATTTTTCGTAGGATTGCCCAAACTACCAAACTCATTTCGGCCATATCTCACTCATCCGGACTCGGATTGAGCTGAAATTTTGAGGGTAGATGCCTGAAAAACCCTAGAACGTCTCCACCAATTTTCATATCATTTGGAGCAACACAGATCCTAGCGCATCCCTATGTGTGAACGAGATATTTGGCAAGCGACTATGCGAGGGTTTCATCTGGGTTGAGTGCAAGCAGCTCCAGAGGTTGGTTTTTAGGGCCTTCGGGCCCTAGCGACCAATATTTTTGTGGTTTATGCTCAATATTTTAGCAAGAAATGTTGTAGGGGATCCAATATGGGTTAGAAATTTGTCTTTCAATAGATCATACTATGAACTTGAGTGACAACGGCTTCCAATTTGCTGCACAAAAGAAAAGTGAAAACCATACCTTTCCACGACGTCTAGGGCAAGGATTAAAGAGATCACGAAACAAGTTTCAAGTAGTTGATCAAAAAATGGCTCATATCTCAAGTGAATCTGGTGCTAAGGTGCACCCACAAAATAATTCTACTATGAAAACCCCTATCAAGGGTAAGAATTTCGAAGACTCAGTCCCAAAAATGAATTTTAGGGATGCCCTTCATGGTGGACAGCCTCAACCCAATGCTAATATCAATATTAGGGCTTCCCATAAACCTCTAAGAATGCCTAAGATTGATCCTAGGAAAATGGAGTCAGGATGTCTTAAAGCAGCTGATGGAACTCCTATTGTTAAGCTTGATATGGGTAACATTCAGACTGGCATTGAAGATTTGGAAAAAAGAGGACTAATTTGTCGGTTCGTGGGTTTTCGTCCGAGTCTATCTAGCTTTCAAAGTCTGGGCTGCAAAAAGCTGGAAAACTAAAGGTGAGTTACAAATCTCTATTTATCCAAATGGTTATTTTCTTGTTTTATTTGCTAATAATGAAGATAGAGAGAAAACTTTTCAAGGGGGTCCTTGGTTTTTTGGAAGGGTAGGGCTTTTCATGAAGCCCTGGCATACTAAATTTAAAGTCGAAGAAGAGATGCCTTCTATAGCTCCCGTGTGGGTTAGACTCTTTGGCCTCCCTATTGAATTTTGGAATCCTACTATTTTTTCTTCAATTGGAAACTCTTTAGGAACTTTTATGATGACTCGTTGATTGTACTCAAAATTTTGAACATATTATTTATGCTCGGATTTGTGTTTTAATGGATTTTGACAAACCCCTACCTAAAAATATCACATTACAATTTGGGGAAGACACTTGGGAGCAAGTAGTGGACTATGAGAACATTCCTTTTCATTGTAGAATTTGCCATGAATATGGTCATTTGGCCAGTGCTTGCCCAAATAAAATTCCTGATCAAAAGAAAGAAGATATAAACTCAAGCAGGTTTCCAAATACCTAAGAAGAAGAACACTCATAAAAAACCAGTTTATGAAGGATCAATCAAAGTCATCTGCTAATATGTTTGAAATCCTTTCCACAAATGATGTCCCAAGTGAGGAAGAGGAAATAATGGAAACTTAAATCTTAGAAACACAATTTAAATATGAAGGGAAGAACTCAGAGATAAACCAACAAATCAAAGGTTTTCAACAAAAAAAAAGGAGAAAATTTACACAAGAAAAACAATCTTTCAAATGTCAAAACTTCAAATAATGCAGGTCCCAATATAGACTTCGTTGAACCATCTAGTAAAATTTTGGCTGTGTACGAGCATTCTTCAAGGTTAGAAGCCATCTCAGATTCAATTGGAATAAGTCAAGAAACAGGGAAAAAAAAATTGAAGATGGATTCTAATCAAAAAGGAGGTCGCAAGACCAATCAATATCATATGGTAAAAGAAGGTGAAAAGCTTGTAGAGGAAGGTAAGATTAATGCCCTTCCCAAATTTTTTAGCCCTGGTATTAATGAAGATCATCACTTGGAATATTAGAGGACTCAAAGGGAGTCTTTCAAAACAAAATGAAATTAGAAGAATGATTCAGATAAATCATCCACATCTTGTTTTCCTTCAAGAAACAAAGATGTCAATGGAGGATATGGACTCAATTGCCAGTAAAATTTGGCCAACTAGAAAAGTGGTTTCCCTTAGTTCCCAAGGGACTTCGGGTGGCATTGCTTGTCTTTGGGACCCAAAAGAGGTAGTTATTCACCATATGGTTGGCAGTTGGGGTCTGTTGGCTATAGCTATTCAAAGTAGACATTCCAACCAGATTATGCTCTACATTACTGTTTATGCTTCGAATTCTTTGGAGGAAAAAAGAAGATAGTGGAAGGATATTACTCATATTATCTCTCATTTTCCTAAAGCTTGGATCTTGATCGGAGGAGATTTCAATACCATCCTCTCTCTGGATGAGAAAAGGTGGGGAAATAGAAATTTGGACAAAAGCACTGACCTCATGAGTGAATATATTGCAAACCTCCATCTTGTGGATATCCAAACCAGATAATGGCCTTAGGACTTGGTCTAACAGAAGGCAAGGCTTAGCTTGTATAATGGAGAGATTGGATAGGTTTTTGCTCTCTGAAAATTTCTTAATCCATGGTCACATTCCTAAAGTGAAGACTCTTAATAATGTTGGTTCGGATCATTGGCCAATCATGGTGGAAATGTGGAAAACCAATGTGAGTTTCTCTCCTTTTTGTTTTCAATTAATGTGGCTTAGAGACATTTCCTTTAGACCTCGTGTGCAACAATGGTGGAAGGAAGGTAAACCTAGGCATGGGACTAAGATGTTCTATTTTTCCAAAAGACTCGCAATACATTAAATCCAAAATCAAGACTTGGAACTGGAAAGAGTTTGGGGATGTTCATAAAAAAAAACATGAAGTTATTGCTCATATTGAAAATTTGAATAAGAAAATCCATTTAGATGGCCTCACAGAGAAGAGAAGTGCAGATGAAATTAAACTCACAACTCAGCTAGAGGAATGGGAAAAAAGAGAAGAAATATTATGGAAGCAAAAATCTAGAATTCAATGGCTCAAAGAAGGAGATCGAAACACAAATTTCTTCCACAAATATCTTCTAGCTCAAGATCTCACAACTTTATTTCTTCCTTAAAATCAGATTTTGGAGATGTTGTTTATACTTGGGATGGCATGAACTCTATTGTTGTTGATTACTTTTCCAAATTTTTTCTACTTCTGATTTAGATTCATAAAAGAAATTTTCTGTTTTAAGAAGCCATCCATTCCATGGATATGCAAAAATCTCCTTCCATGTTCATTCGGTTAGACTTATCCAAAGCTTATGACAGAGTGGATTGGCACTTCCTTATCAAAGTTTTGAGGCAATTTGGTTTCTCTAAGGATTGGATGGATTGGATTATGGGATGTATCTCTTCAGTTTCCTACTTAGTTCTTATCAATGGTAGGCCTTCTCAGTCATTACCAGCTTCCAGAGGTATTAGGCAAGGTGACCCGCTATCCCCTTATTTATTAATCATTCTTGCTGAATGCTTGGGTAGGAATATAACCAAAAAGAGGGAAAACAAAACCCTTGAGGGAGTTACCATTGCTCATGGAGCTAGACCTATCTCTCATATTCAATTTGTGGATGAATCTACTCTTTTAGGTAAAGCTACAGTTAAGGAAGCTTCTAATATTAAGCAAATCATTAGCTATTTTTCTAAGGCTACTGGGCAATTGATCAATGAAGACAAATCTAAAGTTATTTTCTTTCACCGCTCTGCTAGACAGGAATCCATGGTCTTGGATAAATTAAGATATAAGAAGACCTCTCTTCCAATCACTTATTTAGGTATTCCCATAAATATTCAAAGGCAGAAAAATAAATATTGGAATTGGTTGTTGGACAAAGTCAAGAAGAAAATTGGAAAGTGGACCAACAAGTGGCTTTCTTCGGGGTAGAATCACCTTGGTAAAATCAGTCCTTCAAGCTATTCCTATTTATGTTTCTTCCGTTTTGAATATCCCAAAGGTTGTTCTTCGAGAATTGGATCAAATCAGTCATCGTTTCCTTTGGAGTGGTACTAAGGAGAAAAGAAAATGGGCCTTGGTGAAATGGGATACTTTATGTCTTCCTAAGAGTGAAGGGGGGTTAGGATTCCGGTCTTCTATTAATAACAACAAAGCTTTAGCTGCTAAATTATATTGGAGGATGTTGCATAACCCCAATGCTCTTTGGGCCAATAATCTTCATGCTAAATATGCTGAGAACAAAAGTCCTAAAGACCTTGTTCGCTATCAACTTCCTACCAAAGGTTCTCCCATTTTAGCAGTTCTTAAGACTAGTGAGGATTTGATAAAGAAAAAATTATTTTGGATCATTCATAATGGTCAACATGCAAATTTTTGGATATATTCTTGGGATGGTCACAAGCCTTTGATAACTCAATTTCCCGATTGGAGGCCTTGGATGGAGGAGCTTCACCGAGCTAATTGGATAAAGGTGGCTAATTACTATCGGTACCATACTGGTAATTCAAAGGTTGGTAGATATTGGATCCCTATTGAGGATTGGCCTATTCAAATCCCAGAAAGGCAAAGACAAGATATCCAAGGCATCCTTCATATGAGATCTCTCTCTTGGTCCCATGAAAAAGATTGTTTTGGATGGAACAACACTACTAAGGGTGAGTATTCAATTGCTCAAGGTTATTTGACCTTATGCCATAATAATCCCAACCATTATTCTGACATATTTTCTCGATTGTGGGCTCAAAAGCTCTGGCCTAAGGTGAGGTTCTTTAATTGGCTTTTATTGCATCGTAGGGTGCTTACTGGTGAGCAACTTATGAAGCGTGGTTTTCATGGCCCTTTTAGATGTGAAATGTGTGAAGAGAATGTAGAAAATCTCAACCATATTTTTATTGAGTGTACTTTAGCCTCCGAGCTATGGAGGAGAATGGCCACTTTACTTGGCTTACAGTGGTCCAATTTTTTTACTTTTGAACAACTTTGGAGGGATTGGCCTAATCAAGAGGGTGTTGATCATTTTATTAGGCAGTTAGTTTGGATGGGTTCTACCATTCTTCTTTGGAATATTTGGAATGAAAGGAACAACCAAATTTTTAATCAAGATAGGAAGGATATTCACTATATTTGGCAAAAGACCATAGCCAACTTAGTTGAATCAGTCCATCAACTCCTTAATCACCCCCAAAACTCCCACCAAAGATGGGATCAAGTGATGCAAAGATTGAATATTAAATCTTCTAAGGGCAACCAACTCAAAGGGAATGTGAGTATTAGTAAGATGGATAGGACTAGAAATTGGCAACCTCCTCCTAAGGATTTTGGAAAAGTCAATACTGATGGAGCCTCTAGAGGGAACCCTAGAAAAGCTAGTGTGGGAGGAATTGGTAGACTTTTAGATGGCTCCCTGGTTTTTACTTTTGCTGAGAATTTGGGTATTCTTTCCAATAACCTTGCTGAGGGGTATGGTATCCTCAGAGGCCTTCAGGAGGCTACTAAGGTTGGATGGGAAAAGGTGTTAGTTGAGTCTGACTCTCAACTTATGATTAATATCTTGAAGACTCCTTCTAAGAATCATAAGGTGGATTGGAGAATAAAAAGAATTATTGAGAAGATTCAATTAATCCAGATGGGATTTTTGAAAGTTGATTACAATCATGTGGTCGGAGATCAAAACAAGAGTGTTGATGCTTTAGCTAATTGGGCTTTGGACAAAGGTGATCTTACTTGTTATGGCCACCCTCCTATATGGTGGGCTTCTCAAATTAGGGAAGCTCTTCTTTCTATCATTTCTTTGGATGGCTCCAGTTCTAAAGGTACCTAGTTTCTTGTTTTTTTTTTTTGCTTCTCTTTGGTTCATTCAGTTTTTTTTAGTTCCCTAGCTCATTCTATTCTTTATTTTGTTTCCTTTGTTGATTCTTGCCTTAATAGTCTTCTGGTCTAGATAGGTCATTGTTATGTTCAATTTTTTTTTGTTTTTTTTGTTTAGTTTTTTAAGGTGGGTGGGTTCTTTTGTTTTGTTTTGTTTTTGTGTTCTTTGTGTTGTTTTTTGTTGTTCTTGTGTTTTTGTTGTTTTGTTTTTTTTTTTTAATGTTTTTTGTTATTGTTCTTGTGTTTTTTTCATTCTTGTTCTTGGGTTTCTCTTTGTTTGTGTTATTTCATGTTTTTATGTGTGAGTGTTTTCTATGTTTTTTGTTTTTGTTTATTGTCTGTTGTTGGTTGTTTTTTATTTTTATTTTTATTTTATTTTTTTTTATTTTTTAGGTTTTGGTTGTGTTTATTTTTCATGTTTTTTTTGGGTTATGTCTTTGTAGTGTTCTGTTGTTTTTGTCTTGTTTGTGTTTTATTATGTGGTTCTTGTGTTTTTCTATGTGGTTTGTGTTGTGGTTTATTTTATCTTATTGTGCGTGTTTGGTTGTGCTTTTGTTTTTGACACACTCAAGGAGCATGTTTTTTATTTTATTTTATTTTATTTTTGTTGTTATTTACTTATTTTTAAATTGGTTTTGTGTGTTTGTTTGCTCCTTGAGTATGTCAAAGGTGGTAGGCCAGGTCCGAGTCCTGGGCATTTTTTGCGGAATGGATACCCCTGCCTCCTTGGGTCTTACCCGAAAGTGGCATCCCTTTTGGGATGTTTTCCACAAATAAAAAAAAAGTAATGGACAAAATTCAAAAGCAAGATTTAAAGACCACAAGAGTAGGCAAAGGTTTAAAGACAAAGATTTATTTCCAAGGGCCAAAGGTTTAAAGATTATAATATTTAAATCTTTTAGATTTAAAATATTATAATCAAAAGAAGGCTTAAAAAGAAAGAGCGCCAAAATTTATTAGAGGCTATATGAAAGTCAAAAATCAAAAAGTAAAATATGAGCGTCGATGTCATTGTGAAAGGAGGCAATATGCATATAAATAATGCACTAAACATTGGTTTGGCTAAGGTTGAAGAGCGTGCATTCGAATATCATTCATTGCGGTGAGTGCGAACGATAGCAAATAAGGAGGAGAAGCGTAGCCCCTTGACGTCATCCATCGGGGTAGCCCAAGCGGTGGTTTGACTTGTGCCAAGTCGCTATGAGGAAGAAGGTGTGAGGTTCGAAACTCATTGGCGCTAGTTTTGACGTGTTTTATTGCCTTGGAGAGCGCGATGAAGGAGACAAATCGGTAGTGCTGCATATTTTGTTTCAACCGGGTGGCTAGCCTAGTTGGTCGTTGAGCTAGCGCTAAGGCGTTGGGGGTAGGAAGGTCGTAGGGTCGAATTCGGGCAGGTTCTATTTTGCTTGGTAGAGTGGAAAAATGCTTTTGGACAAAGGAGTGCTTCAAATATTTTGTGTTGCATTGTGGTTACTACCCGCTAGGGTAGCCCAACTGGTTACCAAGCCTTGGCTTGGGCATTGCATTGGCAGAGGTCACGGTTTCGATTCTCCTTGCGCTCGTGGGGCTTGTTGGTTGAGGTATGGGCACCAAAATTTTGATTTAATTTTTTTATGAAATGATATAGTTCGTTGGCCTTGTGTTGATTAAAATAAGGACAAAAATTTGTGAGAGAAGGAGATAGTCATTGGTTAGTTGTTGATTAAACAAAGGGAAATTTTTGTTTTTATTTTATCTAAGAAAAGGAGTTATAAGGTGTATTAAGGACTAGTTGAAAGTGTAATTTTTGGCATGTGAAAATTAGATACAAGGTGGTTTTGGTATTGTTTGAAAAGTGTGATTATTGCATGTTAGAAAAGGGGATATAAGGTGTATTGTGGATTATTTGAAAGTTGTAATATTGCATATTTTAAAAGGAGATATAAGGTATTATTTTTAAAGCTTTATTGTGCACATTTTTGGGAAGGTTAATGTGGATGATTTGAAAAGGAGATTTGCTAACCAGTTCTTGAAGTGGCACTAGAAAAGAAAATTATTTTGTTAAGACAGGTTTTGAAGGCACATCATCATCAAGGTAATTTTAGAGGTATGGTGATCTAACTCCTTCTCTAGGTGGTTTTTGGTTGAAGAAAATATATTGAGTTGTCATATGTTTGGAGGTATAAGGATTGATTGATTGTGCAATTGCTTGAATGAAATTAGGAATATATGTGCAAGGGTTTGAGATCAAGGATGTGCATTGGTTATGTTTGAAATTGGAAATAAATTGATGAAACTTATAGATCAGTTTTGAGAGAAAACTTGTGCATTGGTTTTGAGTGATATTGGAAATGAAAGTGCAAGAGTTATAGATCAGTTTTGTGAAAGCAAATTTGTGCATCTTCATGATTGAATTTGTGAGTAGATGAAAAGAATAGACTTGTGTATTATTCATGATTGATTTTGTGAGTAGATGAGAAGGACTTGTGCATTGTGATTGGTTTTGAAGTAAGGTGCAACTCAACAATAACCAGGTCAGTTATCAAGTGTTAGACTAGAGCTACCTTTAGAATGCAATAAATGTGAGACATGTGAAAGTGATAGACTTAATGTATGTGAAGAACATATTGAGCATTTGTTAGTGCATATCATTCTCTATATGTTCAAGAGGTTAAACGAATTCTGGGTAGAATATGTCTAAACTACTTTAGTTGAAGAAAGCACATTGAAGATTAGATAAAGCACTTGATGACATCATTATGCAAGATTTGGGAATAGATGAACATTATTTGTATACAAGATATGAGCAGGTTTGAGCAGGATCTAAGAGTATATTTGAGTAGATTTGATGAGCAGATTTGAGCAAGCCTTGTGTGTAGGCTTGGAGCATATTTGAGCAGGTTTGATAAGTAGATTTGAGCAAGCCTTGTGTGTAGGCTTGGAGCAATTTGAGCAGGTTTTTAAGAGATTTGAGCAAGCCTTGTGTGTAGGCTTGAAGAAATTTTGAGCAGAGTTGAGAGTAGGTTTTGGAGCAGATTTGAGCAAGCCTTGTGTGTAGTCTTGAATCATATTTAAGCAAATTAGAGTAGGTTTGAGAATATTTGAGCAAGCCTTGTGTGTAGGCTTTAATAATATTTGAGTAGAGTTGTGAAAGCCTTGTGAGTAGGTTTGGAGTAGATTTAAGCAAGCCTTGTGAGTAGTCTTGGAGCAAATTTGAGTAGTTTAAAAGGATTGGTTCTCTATGGATAGAGGTCCAAACTAGAGCAAAGGATTGGTGTCTCCTATGGATAGAGGTCCACAAACCAGAGCAAAGGGGATTGGTGTCTCCTATGGATAGAGGTCCACAAACCAAAGCAAAGGGGATTAGTGTCTCCTATGGATAGAGGTCCACAAACTAGAGCAAAGGGGATTGGTGTCTCCTATGGATAGAGGTCCATAAACAAGAAGAGGGATTGGTGTCTCCTATGGAGAGGGTCCAAAACTAAGAGAAATTTTCTCCTATGAGGTCCACAAACCAAAGCAAAGGGGATTGGTGTCTCCTATGGATAGAGGTCCATGAACTTGAGCATAGGGGATTGGTGTCTCCTTTGGGTTGGTGCCCATAAACATTGTAATAGGGAATTGGTTCCCAAGATATTTGTTGAGAAAATTTATAAGAAATATTTTCTTCGTGGATGTAGCCCACATTGGGTGAACCACATTAAATCTGTGTCTCTTATGTGTGTGATGATCTATGCATTATTTCATTATTGCAATTGATAATATTGGATAATACTACTTTGGAAAGAAAAGTAAAATTTTTATCTTATACTGTTCACCCCCCTCTCAATATAAGCTTGTGTTCTTCAATTGGTATCAGAGCGGGTTCCTTCATGAAAGCCTAACAACTTGAAGGAAGATCTTACAAGAACACACATGGCTCATAAGGAAGGGTTTTCATCAAATAAGGCTCCATTGTTTGATGGGACTAACTATGCTTTCTGGAGTGTGAGGATGAAGACTTATTTGATGGCACATGGATATGATACATGGAAATCTATTGAAAATGGATTCACACCATCTACAACTCCTCCTACAGATGCAAGTGGTAAGAAACCATATGAAGATAATGCCAAGGCAATGAATGCAATTTTGAGTGGGTTATGTGAATCAGAGTTTGTGAAAGTCATGCAATGTACTTCAACAAAATAAATGTGGGATAAGTTACAAAGAACATATGAAGGAGATGACAAGGTCAAAATGGCAAAACTTCAAACACACAGAAGGAAGTTTGAAGACTTGAAGATGAAATATGATGAAGATATTGCTATGTATCTACTTCGTGTTGATGAGGTTGTCAACACTATTCGTGGACTTGGAGAAAATATTGAGGAATCTACTATTGTTCAAAAAATATTGAGGTCACTCCCTATGAGGTATGATGCAAAGGTTTCAGCAATAGAAGAGATGAAGGATCTCAAAAATTTAAGCATGGATGAGCTACATGGAATTCTCATAACCTATGAGATGAGGACAGAAAAAGAACAAACATCAAAAAGAGAGGCAACATTCAAAGCTTCAAAGAAGGAAAAGGATAAAGAACAAGAATCAAGTGATGAATCAAGTAGTGAAGAAGAGGCTAACTTTGTGAGAAGAAATAAGAAGGGTCCAAGAAAACACAAAAGTATGCAGACTGTGAAATGTTTTAGTTGTGGTAACATTGGTCACTATGCAACTAATTATCCACAAAATGGAGGTAGTAGCAGTGAAGAAGAAAAGGATTACAAGAAAAATAAGGAAAGAAAATTTTATTATGAAAATAAAAATAGGCATGGTCAAGGAAAGCATGAGAAGAAGATATTTCAAAGGCACAAGAAGAGTTTTTATGTTGAAGAAGCAAGCAGTGCTTCAAGTGACAATGATGAGAACTTCTCCGATAGTGAAAAGGAAGAAATCCTATTTTTGGCCATAGAAGAGAATGAAGATGCTCCTATTGTCAAAGACCAAGAGAGAAAGAAGATGCTCTTGTGATTAAATACCTAAAAAAGAGAAAGATTCAGAAAATGAAGAAGAAACCATGGTTAACATAGAGGAGGAACTTATTGCTACTCTTGGAGAATTGAAAAGGGTTAGAAAGAAGAATTCATAATTGAAGGCTCAAGTTCAAGAGGATGAGGAAACAAAGACAAAGCTCCTACAAGATCTCATAGACTTAAAAGTGAAGGTTGAAGAGGTAAAGAAAGTTGAAGAAGGTATGGTTGAACAGTTAAAGGCAAAAGAACTAGAATGTGAAAGACTAGAACATGAAGTTGATATTCTAAGGAAGGGACTTGAGAAATTCAATAATAAGATATATCAGTTTAGGAAAAGCTCAAAATATTTGGATGATATTATCAAAACATAGAGATCTCCATTTATGAAGACTGGACTTGGTTATGAGGAAGGTCAAGAAGAGGAGTCAAGCTCAAAAGAAATAGAAGCATCAAAGAAGGTATTTGAAGAAGAGCCTAAGACCTATACTGATAAGTTGAGAAGTGGTAGTATCAAAGAGGAAGAAAACAAAGAATCATTAAGGAACAGGGACCATCACAAGAAAAGCAAAGAAAGAACCATGAGATCAAGGCAAGATGAATATTTCTTCCAAGGTTATTGTTTCTCATGTAATCATTTTGGTCATAAAGCTATACATTGCAGGGTTCATGATAAAAATGATTATGGCTTCAACAAGAGAAATTTCAAGTCACTTGCACTTTCCAAGGACTACAACATCATGTGTTTCAATTGCAATAATTTTGGTCATAAAGCTATACATTGTAGGGTTTATGGTAAGAATGATTATAGCTTCACCAAGAATTCATTTGCACCTTTCAAGGACTACAACATCAGGTGTTACAATTGCAAGAATTTTGGGCATAGAGCAAAGTGGTGTAGAACAAAATTTTTGGAGCTTCCAAAGACAAGCAAGAAGAAGGATAGTCAAAATGTTCAAAGAGGTATGACTTCAAAAGTTTGGAAAAATATTGAAAAAGAAGAAGAGCATTGTAATTTGGGAGTAGCTTTACTCCCATCCCATAATTAATCACCTCAAGGAAAGGAGGTGGTGAGGGGGCTATGCTAAAAGTGTCTTATTCTTAGCCCCAAGGAGCCCTTTGCCATTGATGTCAAAGGGGGAGAGAATTCAGTGAGGGGGAGCAGCTTCTCAAGGGGAGCAATATT
Organism: Wollemia nobilis; assembly: GCA_028583015.1. Lineage (NCBI taxonomy): Eukaryota > Viridiplantae > Streptophyta > Pinopsida > Araucariales > Araucariaceae > Wollemia > Wollemia nobilis. The sequence goes on from JAQPPZ010000992.1 coordinate 9,713,033, forward strand.
GGAATTCAGTTGCAGCAAAAGAAGATTTTTTTGAAGGGTTGCCATCAATGACAAAGGGGGAGATTGTTGGAAATATTGAGTTGTCATTGATGTCAAAGGTGCATGATAGTCAAGGCAAAAATATTCCCCATGGTTTTGATGAATAGCAAGCAATGGATAAAATTCAAAAGCAAGGTATATCTCCAAAGTATTTTTCTAAGAGAAGGATTAATAATATTTAAATGTCAAATTTAAATATTATGAAGGACAAGGTTTAAAAGGTTTTATTATAATTGCTTGAAAAATATTTAAAGACCACAAGAGGAGGCAAAGGTTTAAAGACAAATATTTATTTCCAAGGGCCAAAGGTTTAAAGATTATAATATTTAAATATTTTAGATTTAAAATATTATAATCAAAAGAAGGCTTAAAAAGAAAGAGCGCCAAAATTTATTAGAGGCTATATGAAAGTCAAAAATCAAAAAGTAAAATATGAGCATCGACGTCATTGTGAAAGGAGGCATATGCATATAAATAATGCACTAAACATTGGTTTGGCTAAGGTTGAAGAGCATGCATTCGAATATCATTCATTGTAGTGAGTGCAAATGGTAGAAAATAAGGAGGAGAAGCGTAGCCCCTTGACGTCATCCATCGGGGTAGCCCAAGCGGTGGTTTGACTTGTGCCAAGTCGCTATGAGGAAGAAGGTGTGAGGTTCGAAACTCATTGGCACTAGTTTTGACATGTTTTATTGCCTTGGAGAGCATGATGAAGGAGACAAATTGGTAGTGTTGCATATTTTGTTTCAAACCGGGTGGCTAGCCTAGTTGGTCATTGAGCTAGCGCTAAGGCGCTAGGGGTAGGAAGGTCGCAGGGTCGAATTCGGGTAGGTTCTATTTTGCTTGGTAGAGTGGAAAAATGCTTTTGGACAAAGGAGTGCTTCAAATATTTCATGTTGCATTGTGGTTACTACCCATTGGGGTAGCCCAGCTGGTTACCAAGCCTTGGCTTGGGCGCTGCATTGGTAGAGGTCACGATTTCGATTCTCCTTGCGCTCGTGGGGCTTGTTGGTTGAGGTATGGGTGCCAAAATTTTGATTTAAATTTTTTATGAAATGATATAGTTCACTGGCCTTGTGTTGATTAAAATAAGGACAAAAATTTGTGAGAGAAGGAGATAGTCGTTGGTTAGTTGTTGATTAAACAAAGGGAAATTTTTATTTTTATTTTATCTAAGAAAAGGAGTTATAAGGTGTATTAAGGACTAGTTGAAAGTGTAATTTTTGGCATGTGAAAATTAGATACAAGGTGGTTTTGGTATTGTTTGAAAAGTGTGATTATTGCATGTTAGAAAAGGGGATATAAGGTGTATTGTGGATTATTTGAAAGTTGTAATATTGCATATTTTAAAAGGAGATATAAGGTATTATTTTTAAAGCTTTATTGTGCACATTTTTGGGAAGGTTAATGTGGATGATTTGAAAAGGAGATTTGCTAACCAGTTCTTGAAGTGGCACTAGAAAAGAAAATTATTTTGTTAAGACAGGTTTTGAAGGCACATCATCATCAAGGTAGTTTTAGAGGTATGGTGATCTAACTCCTTCTCTAGGTGGTTTTTGGTTGAAGAAAATATATTGAGTTGTCATATGTTTGGAGGCATAAGGATTGATTGATTGTGCAATTGCTTGAATGAAATTGGGAATATATGTGCAAGGGTTTGAGATCAAGGATGTGCATTGGTTATGTTTGAAATTGGAAATAAATTGATGAAACTTATAGATCAGTTTTGAGAGCAAACTTGTGCATTGGTTTTGAGTGATATTGGAAATGAAAGTGCAAGAGTTATAGATCAGTTTTGTGAAAGCAAATTTGTGCATCTTCATGATTGAATTTGTGAGTAGATGAAAAGAATAGACTTGTGTATTATTCATGATTGATTTTGTGAGTAGATGAGAAGGACTTGTGCATTGTGATTGGTTTTGAAGTAAGGTGCAACTCAAAAATAACCAAGTCAGTTATCAAGTGTTAGACTAGAGCTACCTTTAGAATGCAATAAATGTGAGACATGTGAAAGCGATAGACTTAATGTATGTGAAGAACATATTGAGCATTTGTTAGTGCATATCATTCTCTATATGTTCAAGAGGTTAAAAGAATTCTGGGTAGAATATGTCTAAACTACTTTAGTTGAAGAAAGCACATTGAAGATTAGATAAAGCACTTGATGACATCATTATGCAAGATTTGGGAATAGATGAACATTGTTTGTATACAAGATATGAGCAGGTTTGAGTAGGATATGAGAGCATATTTAAGTTTTGATGAGAAAATTTGAGCAAGCCTTGTGTATAGGCTTGGAATAATTTGAGCAGGTTTAAGGAGATTTGAGCAAGCCTTATGTGTAGGCTTGGAGTAGATTTGAGCAAGTTTTGGTGAGCATATTTGAGCAAGCCTTGTGTGTAGGCTTGAAGATTTGAGGAGATTTGAGAGTAAGTTTTTGAGTATATTTGAGCAAGCCTTGTGTATAGGCTTGAAGCAGATTTGAGTAGAGTTTTAGTGAGCATATTTGAGCAAGCCTTGTGTGTAGGCTTGAAGAATTAGAGTTGTGAGAAAGCCTTGTGAGTAGGTTTGGAGTAGATTTGAGCAAGCCTTGTGAGTAGGCTTGGAGTAAATATTTGAGTAGGCTTTGGAGTAGACTAGAGCAAAGGGTATTGGTGTATCCTATGGATAGAGGTCCACAAACTAGAGAAAAGGGGATTGGTGTCTCCTATGGATAGAGGTCCACAAACCAAAGCAAAGGGGATTGGTGTCTCCTATGGATAGAGGTCCATAAACTAGAGCAAAGGGGATTGGTGTCTCCTATGGATAGAGGTCCACAAACTAGAGCAAATGGAATTGGTGTCTCCTATGGATAAAGGTCCACAAACCAGAGCAAAGGGGATTGGTGTCTCCTATGGATAGAGGTCCACGAACTAGAGCAAAGGGGATTGGTGTCTCCTATGGATAGAGGTCCACAAACTAGAGCAAAGGGGATTGGTGTCTCCTATGGATAGAGGTCCAAAAACTAGAGCAAAGGGGATTGGTGTCTCCTATGGATAGAGGTCCATGAACTTGAGCATAGGGGATTGGTGTCTCCTTTGGGTTGGTGCCCATAAACATTGTAATAGGGAATTGGTTCCCAAGAGACTTGTTGAGAAAATTTATAAGAAATATTTTCTCCGTGGATGTAGCCCACATTGGGTGAACCACATTAAATATGTGTCTCTTATGTGTGTGATGATCTGTGCATTGTTTCATTATTGCAATTGATAATATTGGATAATACTGCTTTGGAAAGAAAAGTAAAAATTTTTATCTTATATTGTTCACCCCCCCTCTCAGTATAAGCTTGTGTTCTTCAAGTATTGTGATTCTTATGGATATTACTAGTATAATTTACATGACATTAATCACACTCAAGTATTACAAGGAAGAAATTATAAAACAAAAAGAATTGAATGAGTCTTTTAAGAAGAATGCAAAAGTAGATGAATTATTTTTGGAAAATATATTTCATTCTTCATGCAAAATTGATATATCATGTTCAACTCAAGATCTTATCATGATGCCTAAAGTGAATTCTCAGAATTTTTTGGACTAAATAATACGTGTGATGTGAAGGACAAAGGCAAAGAAAAAATATTTTTGTCAGAATATAATGATTACATTGTTAGCTTTTGATGAGTATATGATATAGGAAATGGAACCACATGATGTAAGATAAGCAAGTTATGATATCTATATGATAATTGTAATATAATATGTAGAAAAATGATAAGATAAATTTATGTAATAACTTAACAATATGACATTAATGAAAGCTTAGAAAAATAGTACAATGTAGTATAATGGAGGACATGAACACTCCATAAACTATTTTTTGTAGAGCTACATTGCACCGCACTACCAATCTATACTATGCACTCTATATATTTTCTCCTCTCTACTTAGCTCACTATAAGGCATATATATAGGAAGATAAGTTCCTTGGACCTCACTCTATCTTTCAATCTATCCTATGACTCATGTACATATGAACTACATGCACATTTACATTATTGCACATTCTAACACTTGTGCATTTATTACATGCTAAAGTAACTACATAATATTACTCTAAAGTAAAATCCTACTCTTGTAATGTACCCAAGGTGGTACATTAGCATGTACCCAATAATGTAATATAATCTAACACCCCTTGTATTACATTATTTGGGTATTGAAGACTTTAGTTTTCAATATGGATATTCATCTTTAGATGTTCTTCATCTTGATCTAGTCCTTTGTATTATATTTAATTCACCTTGCACTATATGCCTCCTTGATCTGGTTCTTCTTTTTCTTCTTATTTATTCTTGTATTTGGATCTAGTTAGTACACTTTCATAGGTGGTCATACTATCACCTTATTATTGTAAAAGTATTTTATCTTTGTCTTTGTTTTGTTTATCATTTTCAGATTCTGTATGGTAGCTTCTAAAGAGACATTTAAAGCATCAAGATAATATTTTGAGTTAGTAGAACTTGAAGTATCAATACTTCATGAGGATTGAAGTATCTTCTCTAGGTATGATTCATCCATTTTTGTTTTCATTTTAAGTGATTCTATCAATCCTTTTTGTTCTACATTTTCATCCTTGTAACATTTGAATGTAAGTAATGCCATATATAATATGCTACCAAAGTCTAAAGGAATTTGAATGTTACTCTTTCCATTATCAATTCCTTCAGTGACATGAGCATGTAGATAATATTCCATGGTTTCAAATTTGTAATTTAAGGCTTCACTATGAATCACTTGTGAATTAAGGTCTATGTCTCCTTCAAATTTTATAAGTAAATTATTGAATCCAAATTTTATGACACTTGCCCCTTATTTTCTAGTAGTGGTTTTCATATCTTTCATTGTATTATTTGTGGTAGACATATTTATTTCTCCTTGGTTTTTATAGATTTATTTTAGCTCTTTAGTATTTTTGATAATATTTTTTATAGAGCCTTTAAAGTAGTCTACCTTATGACTCACTAGTTTAGAGTATGTGAACTAATTTTGATAAAACTTTTCAATACATAGGTTTTGTAGAATTTTTATATCTCCGTAGTGATTAGAATTTACTCTAATATTGGTGAAGTGTTTAGCAAGTAATAATTAAATTTTTTAGTAATGTTTTGAGAATAATAATAATCAACTTCTATTTCACCTTATTTATCCTATTGAACTATGCATTTTTCAATTTGATGGAGTTCTCTTTGGTTGGATTTATTTTGACCATTTAATGTGGCTATGAGTCAAGTATAAGCAATAATGTCTAAATATTTTAAGCGAGCAATATTTTTTCTTCTTTATCCTTAAATTTTTAATGATTCAAATTTCTAAATTCCAATTAATTAAAGTTTGATGTAGCACTCCTTATATCTTCCCGATTTGGAATTTTAGAAATTGATGATATTTGCAATATAATAATTTTTCAAGTAGAAACTCTTATATCTCCTATGATATAATTGCAAATATTAAAATACTTGTATTTCAACTAAAGTGATTTGAAATACAATTTAAGGATATAAACTCTTATTGACTTACTTTCATGTTTACTAAGGTTGATTTTGCAATATCTTTAATGCAAATAACAATAATTTTAAGCTTATATACAATGCCTTATTACTCCTCAATAAAATTAAATATTATAATGTGTGAATATCAAGAAATTAACACTTCATTTGCTTTAATTAACTTATATCCCTCTAAGGTTGATTTTCCAATGCAATAACATATAACTTTCAACCTTATATTAAGCACCTTATAACTCCCTAAAATTTTAGGAATGTAAATATTAAGTAATATACGTCTATTACCTTCCTTGAAAATAATGAATCTTTAAGACTCTTTAATACAGGTTTTGGTCTTCATCTTATAACATGAGCATTAATGCTCTTCTATGAACAATTATCCTCTATGATAGACTTGTGCTACACTTTGACTTCGATATCGATGCGAGACTCCTATGTATGTCAATGAGCAATTAATAATCAATATCATCCACTCCTCATCTAATCCTTGAATTTATACCTTGAGCTCACTCTCAATCATACCTCTAATTCTATCTCAATCACATCTTTAATTATTTTCCCACTTAATGCTTTTTGAAGATACACTTCCATACTCCGAGCACTCTAGTTTGGGTGGCTATAAGTATGCTTATACCTTCTTGATAAAGGTGCCAAGTGCCATTAAGAATTATACAAGACTTTGATCTCCTCCTTATATGGTGCAATACGAATGTGGGACTTGATAGGTGGTTTACATTAGGCAGTAACTCTTGAGCATTGAAAAATATAGGTAAGCACTCAAGTGCTCTTATTGAGCATTGAATCAATAATGGGAATGTTAATTAATTTGGGTGACCTTCCTTCTTGACTGTAGGTGTTATGGTTATGAATATTCTCTTACACCTTTGATGCAAGTGGCACAATATTCCTCCCCTCGTTAAGACAAATTTTTATGCCTTCCCTTGCATGCAAACTAAATTTTAATGTACACTCCTTAAGGCTTCTCAACACTTGTTCTTGCCAACTATTTGTAATATTTCTTAGGTATCTTTATGATAGTGAAGTGTGATATGGTGTTCTTTCACAAGGTTGGATCCAACTATGGTGATTATAATATGGTTCAACACTACCCTCATAGGTAATGATTATTCTTCAATCAGTGGTAGATATTGGGAGCTCTAGCTAGTGGTTCAACCAAGCTATTACTTGGGTAAGGTGCTGCTTGTATGCTCTTATTTTTACGTAAATTGTGCTTCATTGTCCTTAGTATTATCTTGCTTATAATGTGCTATCTTCTTACATAGGATACATTGACTTTGCAGGTTGCTTGTTGTGTAGGCACTGAGTTGATGTCTTGTTACACCTTAGTGAAGCGAGTATTGAGCCCTTTGGATTGGATATACTTTTAAGCACCTTGAATTTGTGCTTTCACCTTGATAATAGTGGATGTTGAGCCCTCTAAAATGGCTCTTCTCTTAAGAACTTTGACTGTTCTTTCCTTTCACTTATAGTGACCACTTGTAGATAATATAATCGTAATGTGTCCTTGAGAAACTTAAATTATTATATTCTTTTTGTGTACCATATAATATGAATGATATGGTTGTAAATAACCTATAATACCCTATAATATGCTACTTGATTGTACCTAAAATCTAAGACTCTTATAGTCTTCTTTTGTAGATTCTTTTTCTGGTCTTTAGATACCGAATTTCTTCTCCACTCCTTGGAGTTATATCACACATTTTAGTAGCTTTACTATGCCATAATAAGCTACATGTTTCATGTGCACAATAGTGTCTCTAGAAACTTTACTCTTACCCTATTTTATGCACTAAAATTTTTTTCATTTGATAAAATTTTTATGCACCTTCAAGAGCTTAAGGGTAACCAATATAATTCACTAATATAATCTTCAAACACACTATAATATCTATAAAATTTTATTTCTATTGAAATATATATAATCTCCTATTTAATGTGCAAGTATTATCCTTAAAATAACCTATCTTATGCACTCCCTTGAAGATTATAATATGCAACCTTCTCTTTGCAACTTTTTAAACTCTAATATGGTTCTTAATGAATCTTAATAATGATCCAAAATTCTAAAGTTCAACTAATGAACCTTTTTGCACCAAAGTTTCTTAACTTAATGAAATATATAGATGATGTATTGCAAGGTGATTAGATTCACCTTAATGTTTCCTTTTACTAGATGAAATCACAGATCTTGTTAACTATCCAAAATAATTATTTTAGCTCACCTATTTGTAGATTTGAAACCCTCTAACTTGCTACGCTAAATTTGTAGCAGGTAACTTTAATTATAGTTTAGAGTGTACTTTGTAAATATGAAGTTTCATAGCTAGTAATGCTATCGTAATTGTTTCCCTTTCATAGTTAATTATTTCACTAAAATTTCATCGTTGAATCTCAAAATTTGGTAACGATATCCTCCAAATCGTAATTGAGATTTTCCTTCAAGAACCCTTTAATTTTCTACTCTAGAAACTAATTGATATATTTTCTCTAAATGAGCCTTCTAGACCTCAAAGGTAATCTTAAAACCTCTTAGGTTTGGTAGTAATATATTGTTCCTTTCTCCTTAAACCTTCTTGTCAAATATATCTTTTTTTAGGCTTCTTTTTATATGGCAAAAATTATATTAAAATATTAATTTATCAATATTTTCTCCTTTGTGGTAAATTTCTCTAATGATTTCTTCTAGGAACTCCTTCAATGGCCTTCTCTAAATTACCTTCAATGAGGCTCACCAAGCCTTCTCCTTGTTTCTCCTTGAGACCTATTCTCTAGGGTATTTACTCTCATAGCTTCTCTAGTTTTCCGAATGAGATCTTTTATTCAAACTTCTATTGTGGAAGTTTGGCAATGAGATCTCCCTATCAAATCTTTGAAATATTCTTCTTCAAGAATAGGGATTTTGCTAGTACTTTTCTATCTCTTTGAAAATTGGAAGTTATTTAATGGGACCTTCTATGGGTCTCTTCAACTTATTCAAGGTGAAGTATTCAATCTTCAATGAAGATCACCAATCTCCTATATTCATCGAGACTCTTCTTTGGAGTCTCTTCAATATGCTATTTGTAGTCTTCAATGGAGATCACCAACCTCCAATATTCTCCTAGAATATTCTATAGAGTCTCTTCAATATGCTATTTGTAGTCTTCAATGGAGATCACCAATATCCAATATTCTACTAGACTCTATTATAGAGTCTCTTAAATCCACAACAAGGCTCTTATGGCCTTTTATTCTTCTACTCTTTATAGGTCTCCAATATCTAGCAATGAGACATTTTCTATAGGCCTACAAATATTCTATCTTACAATTATTGCTTCTAATTTTTTGTTGATTCAAAAGAAGATATTATTCTTAGCTCTATGTAGGAAGATTTCCAAAATTATTTGAATCTCCTTTTTCCTACAACAAATTATTAGAATTATAATGGAAGAAATTCTAAATCTAGAGACGATCAATATTTATAAGTTGATTTTTCAATCTAGTGGAATCAATGATGAGTTCTAGTCTTTATGAGTTTTTATGCAACCCTATAGAAAGACTATAGCCAAATACAATCTTAGAAATTTTATGAATGATATTTTTGGATTTATCTCAATCTCACTTGTGGCTCTCCCTATTTTCTATCGATCTATCGTGTGCTCTGATAGTACTATTAGATTTTTATGAGTATATAATATAAAAAATGTAATCACAATATGTAAGATAAACAAGCTATAATAACTAAATGATAATGGTACTATAATATGAAGGAAAATGATAAGAGAAACTTCTACAATAAATAAAAAATAAACCATTAATGAAAGCTTACAAAAAATAGTACAATGCAGTATAATGGAGGACATGAACACTCTATAAACTATTTTTTGAAGAGCTACATTGCACCACACCACCAATATATACTATGCACTCTCTATATTCTCCCCTCTCTACTTCACTCACTATAAGGCCTATCCATAGGAAGATAAGTTCCTTGGCCTTCACTCTATATTTGACTCTATCCTATGACTCATGTACATATGGACTACATGCACATTTACATGATTGCACATTCTAACACTTGTGAATTTATTATATGCTAAAGTAGCTACATAATTTTACTCTAAAATAAACTCCTCTATTAATGTACCCAAGGTGGTACATTAGCATGTACCCAATAATACAATATAATATAAAATGCATGACAACTCATGAAAGAACAAATATACACTCTAATGATGAAGATAAGCAAGAATAGAAGGAATCTAACCAAGGAGGTATACAATGCAAAGTGAATTGAAGATAAATATATAGATCTATATTGAAGAGTGAAGTCTTCAATAAAAAAATAGTATGATATAAGGGGGTTTTGGAGAATATTAAATTATTTGGTACATCATAATGTACCACCATGGGTATATGGTTAGATTAGATTATGTGTCTTAGATTAAAGTTTGAGTATTTACTTAATGCAAGTAATAAATGCATATGTATTATTAGAGGGTGCAAATTATTTAATAATGTAAATGTTCATAATATTCCATAGAATAGGAAAGTGAAGAATATCAAGAAGAGTGAAGGCCATGAATTATCCATATGAAGAGTCACATTCTATTATATATAGGTGTTTGTGTGTGTATGCAAGACACAATGTAGAGTGAGAGTGTATGAAGTATAGGGTATTTGAGATCTCCATTCTATATCAAATACTATTTTCATGAGTTTTTTTTAATGGGAGTTTTATGATTAGTTGTAGAAGATATTCATGAGTTCTATATGTTTAGAATATTGTCATTATATTCTATTTGATATAGCATTCTTATTTTATATCTTGTGGTTATTATTCATTAAGTATGTAGCATAAAAAACTAACACCATTTCCTTCTTTTCACTATTACTCAATATAAAACTACTAAATATTGAAGTATCACTAAATTTTTTCTCAAATTTTACAAAATCAAATTATCGTTTTGATAAGGTTCTAAAGGGTACATGATATTATTTTAGATTTAATTCTAAAGTCTAAAATTAGATAAATTTCTTAATGAAATGCAACCACAACATGAAGGGATTCCTGAAACTAGTATGCCAAATCCATGATAATAAAAAGTGCACAGATGAAAATTTCTTAATGAAATGCAACCACAACATGAAGAGATTCCTGAAACTAGTATGCAAATGGAAAATAAAATAATAGTTCTCATACATTCCCTAATTATGGGGAATATTCTTCTAAAAAATATAAACATGCAAGGTTATCTAGGTGGACAATTAAGAGATCATATCGGCCTGATTGGGTATCAAAATTTCTATTTATTGAGCCAATGCTGCTAGAGAATAATAGTGAGGAAATAACAAAATTGGGATGGGTAATTTGCAGTTGGAAACATAGAAAGGATCATAGATTGCATGTTAAGAAATATATAGTAGAAAAAAATATCGAAAGGTTTATATAAAAAAAAAAGAAAGTGATGGACCAATATAGAAAAATTATAGTAGAAGGACACATCAGAGTGTGCACATATCAGATATGCACAAGAATATGATAAAGAAATGAAATAAAAGCAAAATTTGGTTGAGAAATGTGCAACGATTCAAACCCAATTTTGAAAAATGAATAAGTTTACTTTATCTTCAAATAGTTTGTAGTTTGATGTTGTACTCACTATTATTAATAAAGGTAGACCTATGTATGATTTCATTGATTATAAATCTCTATTTCAACTAGCTGATGTGTAGAACCTATACAACATCCATTGGTCAAATCAAAGTGGTTGAGAAATGGAAAAATGTCTCTTATTGGTTGAGTAGGATGACCTCAAAGATAAAGTAAAAAAAGCTAAATTTATTTCACTTTCAACTTATAAGGTAACTATTTTTGACAACACATATTGGATTTGCATTCATGTTTACACATTGGAAAATCATTTAAGGCAACCTCATTTACTTGGAGTATGTAATATGGTGGAAAATTGCAATGCAAAATACATTTACAATTTTATTTTAACTATTTTAAATAAAATAGCAGGAATGAATGAAATGGAAATAGCCACTAAGTTAATATGTGTCAGAGATGATGGTGTTTCTACAATGCAAAGACACAAGAATGGTCTTTGTGTTCAACTACAAATATATGTTTCCTCATATTTGATCCCTATTTATTGTGGATACATTTACAAATGTAGCGAGAGTGGAAGAGCTTGTCCGTGAAATTCATGATTATTTTTTTAATAGTCCAAAAATATTTTTAGAGTTTCAATAGTTTTCACTAGGAGTTGTCGAAGGTAAAAAACTCTTAAAATATGTAGATACTAGATGGATTTAAATGTATCAATCAAAATATAGATTTTTCAAGAATATCAATCCTTGGCAGGGTTTATGTATGCAAATCATATGGCAGTTGATAAGGCTAAATATTTTCTATTTCAAATGAGTGACTTTGAAACACTTCTCACATAATGTGGTATTTTTACAGTGTTGGAAGAAATTAATACTATCATTAGAATTGTACAAGAAATATCATTTTATATTTTGGATTTCATTAGGGTGAGAAATTTTTTTGCATAAATATTGATACAATGTACATGTCTAGTCAAAGTTTTATAAATCTCATATTTTAGAGTTAAAGAGCATTAACAAATGTGAATGATCTTCAAAACTTTTTGAAGTTCAACATAAACGATCATCTATGTATTAATATCCACGTAAAGGAAATACCATTATATTAATTTGGTTAGATAATAGATATAGCTACAAATGAAGTTGAAAAAATACTCGTAACATACAATAAATTTCATGTAGTTGTACATGATACAAAAATTAAACTGAAACAAATAGCAAAAACATTGACAAAAGAAATAAGAGGTCATTTTCAAAGAGATGAATTTTTTGAGGCTATGGGTGTGGTCAACTTGATGTTTTGGGATCCTTGTAATGAATACCAGACTAAAAATGGTTTATTTATAAAATACACGGAAAATTTTACTATCAATTTCACTAAACATGTGCTAGTCAATTGTATTGAAATCAATGGCATTCTCAACAAAGATATTTTGACAAAAAAATCAAATTGTTTTGAAAAAATTATGTTTGCTCAAGTTTCACAACTCACAAACCATTATGAAACAAGTTCTATTTCACATTTGTGGAAAATAATACATCCAATTAGTATCTTACAACATACTATAAGTGAATATATTCATTTATATAAATTATATCAAATGTTGATTTCAGGATTTGTAGAAGATGAAAGGGTATTTAGTGCATTATCATATGTAAAATCTAAAGTTTGAAATAGGTTGGACAAAAAGTTGGAAAATATTTGAGAGTATATGTGTCGACCTATGAGGTGAAGTTTCCTTATGAAAGTGCTTTGACATATTGGAAATATTTGGCAGAGAAAATAGGTGTCATGAATACTTAGGATGATGAGGATATCAGACTGTGATGATGGAAATTTTGGATATGAGTATAGAAGATTTTTTATAATTTGAAAAGGTTTTGTTCCAAATTCCAGCATTATAATGATAGGATGCTTTCATTTGAATAGATTTCACATATTATGTTATTATTTTTCAACAAAATATTGAGATTTGATTATAATTTGAGATGTATTTTTTGATATCATTAATCATATAATATGAGACTAGACGTGTTATTGGATATTTTGTATATCATAGCCCTCTGATTTTATTATGTATATTTGGATGAAATTGGATTATTTGATTACAAATATGTTGATTATAGAACACTAGATTATTTTTTATATCATAGACGTGTTATTGGAAATTTTGTATATCATGTTATTTAAGTCTTGTTATTGGATTATTAGTCTATGATATTCAAATTATTTAATAAATTTGTATTGTATAAACCATTTATGACAAAGTAAATATCTATGCTACATTTCAGTAATTTCAAATTATTTCATAAAACATAAAAGAACATTTTATTGCATCCACATAATTAAAAATTATTTATTACATCCACAAAACTAATCAAAACATCACAATTTTTCAAACAAAATTTCAAAAATATAATACATTTTTTTTTTAAATTGTCTCTTTTATTGATTTAAAAAAGATACCATTCTTTTACAATTTATAAAAAATCTATGCAACATGTTTGGTTTCTCCTAAATAAAAAAACAATAGTTAGCTACTTTTCTTTCTATACAGTACCTAAACTTTCAACTGCATCTTGCTCAATATCCTTTGCTTCCAATGCACTATCCCTAACTAGACTTCCAACTATGATGTTTATCCATTATAGAAATAAACCTTATTCCTTTGTCGAATCTTCTCTAAAAGGTGCATTCAGTTCTTTCTCATTTTGTTTTAATACAACCTCCACATCCAATCCCTTATATTTGATAAACTTCTTCAGCAATTTTTTGTCTCTAACATGGTATTGTAATATTTTCTTCACTTCAATAAAATTAGTCACACTAAATTTTGTAGTGTTAATCAACATTTTCATGGCACTAACTTCCTACTTTTTATATTTGCTACGTTTTTCTTATCTAATTCACATTCATTGAAATATATTTATAAGAGAGGAAGAGAAGAAGATTAAAATTTATAAAAAAATATATTTAAAAAATAAATATTTTTTAGTTATATATAAAACTTACATCAATGGTCAGTCTTACAGTTTCTATAGTTGCTACGTTTTTCTTATCTAATTCACATTCATTGAAATATGCCTAGACCTCAAGATTGAGGTTTTGTTATTGATCTAGCATAATATGTAAAACTTCATCATTGTATGTAGACTCAGCTTGCACGGTGCCAGATTCAACTTTATGTAACAAATAATCGAGCTTTTATGGCTCATTCTCCACCTTTGAAAACAACTCCTTTTTATTTAAAAAATTCTTGTATTAGGCATTTATTGCTCTTATCAAAACCTTGGCTTGATATTATCAATATTTTAATCTATTAATATCTACAAGTAGACTATTATTAACTGTAGTTTTAAATCTATTGGCTAATAAAATAGTTTCTAAAAAATTAACTTTATCATCATCGTTTAAATGATGATGGGTGGTGACTTGTTGGTCGGGGAAGAGAAAAATCTGATGACATCTACCTCAACATTCTCTTATGCTTCATGATGGCTATGTGGACCCTGAAGCACATCACTTGCCTTGAAGGGAGATTTTCTATGATTCGTATATTGAAAAAGAAAATCATCATCGAGATTCCCAGAAGGCATTTGAGATGTACTCTGCACATTTGAGAAATTTCCAAGGAAAAAAATTGGGAACACTAAAACATTAGACTGAGATTTTGTGTGTCAGGGAAAGACTTTTGCTTCCAGAGACAATGGTGTGAGGAATTGTTTCCCACACATGAGATATTGGTTCCTCACTAGTGGTACCTGATGTGGATGGACTTGTGGAACTTGCTATCGGTGCATTTGCAGGTGTGCAAATAGTGGAGGCATTTTTTTTTCAGTATTTTGAATGTAACCGGTGCATCTAGAAAATTTTCCATAAAAATATAAATTAAAACTAGTGTAAAAATTAATGCCATAAAAAGAGATTAATTTTAACAAAACATACCAAACTTAGGCACCCATTTATGATGCAACCATTTTACCTTGCTTTGAAAACATAAAATATTTTCTTAAACTAAATATAATTTTAAATCATTAAAATACATCATTTAAAATAGTACTTTTGAATAATAATTTTTTTATTGATAAGAGGGTTTTGAAAGGAGCCTAGAAATTTTACATCAATAGAAGGTGGGAGAACCATCGAGAAAATAAGGAGAAAGCACACTCAAACTAGATGTAAAGGGGAAAACTCTTAGGAATAGAATCCATGGGAGAAAATAAATAACCCAACCTAGGAAATGACCCTGTAGCAGAAGCTACCCAATAGCATAAATGACCCTGTAGCAAAAATAACCAGTAGAGACCAAATAAGGAAACAACTACAACTAAGATAAAAAAACCAACCAAGCTAATTTATGTAAATCATGATAAAACCATGAGCCCAAAATTTACGTAAACCAAGCCAAAAATAGAATATCTACAAGGAAATCATTCATCAAGGATATCTTGCTTCGAATATTCAGTGTTTGTTTTAGGGTTGGTTTCTTCATTCATCACTACAATAATATTTTCCGATTGGAGGAGGGTGGAATACATAGAGCTTAAAATCTCTACCATGCAAGCCAATGGGTTTCTATAACAACCCTAGTTGTCACTACTCAACCACTCATTTTTTCTATTTTCATATATCTTTCATGAGGTAAGAAACATAATAATGAGCTAAGGTAGAATCATTCCAAATGGATTGTAGGTTATCAATGCAAATAGCATCAAGAGATATTAAGACTTGATCAAAGTCACTCTTGAGTAGAAGTGATCAACTTCTAGGAAACCCTCATACCACTCAGATATGAGAACATTGGCCAAGCATTAGGTTTCATCCCTCATAATAGGGAAATCACCATCAACCATACTGTCCACCAAGATCAGTATGTAGGTGAATGCCTTGAATATGGTAACCCATATTACATGATATAACCTCAAAAAAGGTCAATCATGAATCTTAGATCCCACCCACATATTTTTTATGGGGTTACTAAGTTAATAAATTCACTTATATAATCCTTGGAATGTCCCTTTAAGTATGACTATACTGCTTGAAACATATTAATGCTTATTTGACCACCCTTATTTTAGGCATCACTTATATATAACACATGAGACAATTATGTGATTATCCAAAAGGGAATTAATTAGTTAATATGTCTCAATTTCCTCAATTTATCAACTTAGAATGTGAGGTAGGACTTGATACACAAATCAAATCATATTTATCTTTTTATGGGTTCCACCCACTCCGATTTTTAACTTGGATCAATCCATAATTTGTAATCAAGTTGCTTAGATTATACCATTCATGAATGTTTATGTAAAGTTCAGGTCAACCTCATTCAATTATCTCCTTAAGGATTATATATTATTACATCATATCCTTAAACACATAAGATTTCTATCCAAACAAGGATTACATTCCATTATATTTTATATTATGCATCCATACAATCATTGAGTACATCAAGTTCCAATTGCTTGAAAGGTAAAATTAACTAAGTACATCATTCATAATTATCCATTACATTTTAGAAAGTAAATGACACAATATTATATCATTACCCTACTAAAAATTAAGAATACATCCTTTATCACATGTTTACCAAATGAACACATTTTCATAATCGAAGATATGCATAACATTTCATCAAAGCATCTAACATCTAATTAACTTATATCCTTTTTTTTTTGGAAAGAAATGCAACATCCACAAGAAATAATAAAGCAAACCATAAATTATTGACATATTATTTATCCTGGGAACCCTCATGGGGAATAAACCCAGCCTCCAAAATATGTACTTTCCTCATATTCATAAACTCAAGAGACCAAGTATTACAGATAAAGAAGGCCATCTACGGATCCCTTTCAGTCAATATACACATAAAGGAACCCAATTGTTCCTTTTCAATGATGCAATTAAGGAAATTTCCAATTCCTTTCTCTAAGTCATAATTTTATAATTAAGTATTG
This sequence comes from Wollemia nobilis, assembly GCA_028583015.1. Lineage (NCBI taxonomy): Eukaryota > Viridiplantae > Streptophyta > Pinopsida > Araucariales > Araucariaceae > Wollemia > Wollemia nobilis. The sequence goes on from JAQPPZ010000992.1 coordinate 9,730,204, forward strand.
TCCATGCCTATAAGAGATCCATCTAATTCACTAAAAATTTCAATTATACAATTAAGGAATCTACTAATTCCTTTCTTTAAGCCATATTAAGAATCTATAATACATTTATATGTTTATGATAACCACGAGAATCATATTTTGGAGAAGTCATATCAATGTTAGAGAGAACCCTAAAAATTCCCTCTAGAATGAATTCCAAATTAATTCTTCATAATTGATACAAAGTCAGTTAATGAACTAAATTCCCATAACTTTAATTCATGTATGCTATTAATAATTTAACACAAATATACATTACTCCATAGTTAGGGTTTATACCCAGATCTATTATTTCGCATAATTTTTCTACTATATTCTAGGTTGTAACATATGTATGTTTTAGCTTCTATGTTTAATTATAATATATCTTACTCTTAATATTCTCATGAATTCTATAGGTAAACCCTTTAATTCAAGTATAGACTTGGATATTTCACAATACTAGTAGCTATAATACACATCTGATAAGGAACACAATAATATCTCCTTCATCGAATCAAATTTATTTCTACAAACTTTATCCATCTCAAGTCTCCTTCATGGGTCTAACCCATACTTGGATGTGCTCTATGATATTATGCTTTATTATTTTGTAATCCTAGGGCCATTATTTTGTTTATGCTACGTACGAAACTTGGTTGTCACAAACAACCACAACTTATAATGTCACTTTACAATGCCTTTTATCAAGGTATGTGAGGCCAAAAGAGTAGGATTCAATATCTCGAGTCAATTATAAATGAAGAAAATCTAGGAATCACATTAACCCACCTACGTACCCAAAGCATGACTCATAACTTATTATATCCAAAGTAAACATAGGCATTTTGCTTTACACAAATGATTAAAGTAAAATTTTGTCATATTTTGACTACAACATTAATGGCCACAACTAATAGACATGTTTCATACAGGGCAAGTTAAGATTATGTTGGGGATGGTGTTACTTGTAAATTTTACTTCGATCAGGCTCTCAAAGGGTAACAACAAATCCATGACCCCTTTTTATGAAATTTCCCTTGATCATAAAATAGTTTGAAGTCCGAGAGAATGTTGTGAAGATGGATAACTATGATAATTTCAATAGATTAGTCTTTGGGTGCGATGGCAATTGATGTTTTTGGATGACAGTTGATCAAGATAGTTTTTCCTTATTTCATTATTTGTTACGAATCGAAACCTACAGCCGAATGATTATCCATAAGACCTCAATTTGATCTGTTGTTTTAAAGCTTCATAGGTCAACATTCAACATAGGTATTTATCATCCAAGTCTTTCCAACATCACCCTCCCAGTACATGGTAGCATATCATGTTTTTATTTAAGACATAAAATGTAAGATGAGAGGTATTAAAGTGGAAAAAAATTCTAGTATAATATTTCATGATTTGTATATTAAGCCACACAGAGCAATAATCGAGCAATATTGTCTTTCCAAAGTTACAATCTGTGTCAGGTAATGGCCAATAATGTTATTTCCTTTTGGTCTATTAATCATATATCATGGTTACCATGTCCCATCCTATGATAACCCTTTGAATCCTTTATTAAATACAAAGTAAATAAGTGGCATTCACAGAGCCTAGGAAATGTCATGAGGAATCAATAGTCTTTAGTTATTTTATTAATAAGGTATTTTATGTCACGATGCAATGGAGGATCACGTAGATGTTTGTGGCACCATAAAGTTATCCTATTCTATGGATTCCTAACACTCCCTAATTTTGGAATCATAATCTATTTACCATGAAATATTGTATTTAAGGAGGATGCTTTTTCTATGTTACCTACGGTCCAAACAGTCACGATCATCTTCTATTTTTTTTGGACAAGACCTCATGGAGCTCCTTCTAATCATGAATTACCAATGGTCCAATATTTGTGTGTACAACTTCAAGAAGCCTCTTTCCTTTTGAAACCTGAATGCTATTCATCAAGTTTATTAACAGAGTTGAGGGTAACATCCCACATACGCATTTCCAGTATAACCCTCTAGTGGTGATTAGTGATAGTGGTTTGAATGTCATGTTAAACGATAGTTTCACCTTGTTTAGAGCTCATTGGTACTAAATTTGAATTAATTGATTTTATTAAAACAGATAGGTTGGGATACCATTTCAAGCCACCTTAAAATGTAGATGTGCATATATTTTAGTTGAGCATGATAATAATTGTTTAATTCTCAATTCTACTACTATTATGGAGTCTTTGGATATTCAAAGCTCTACATGTTATCTATCCGAGTATCCCCAATAGGATCAATCATAGTCATAGAAATAAAAATAGATCTAAAACAAATCTTCCTCATACATATATAAGGTAAACGGAAAGATCCAACCTATATTTCAAAGATTTGTCTTTCTTCAATCCTTTAAATGATATTCTTTCTCCTATTGCCTTTCTCTCCAAGACATCCTTTCCTTCTTGAAGAGTTCCTCAACTCAACTTTGTCAAGTATAAGACTTAGTAATCTCTTAAAAGCTTTTTGGTTTCTTATCCACCGAAGTGGAGAGCATAATCCCTAAGGCCCAATATTTCCTAGATACTCTTTATTCATAAAATTTCTTCTATTTATAGGATACTTCTCCACTCAGGGGCCAAATAGTGGCCACATTATAATAATATTAAAAAGATGGCTTGGACCCATTGTGACTTATCATGTCTTATAAAGTATAACAAAAAGTAGAAAAAGGGTCCAATTAGGATAAGGTGAGTGTCCTTATTTTTTTTTTGTGCCTCTTATGGTTCACATCCCTCCAAAACACACCTAATTAAAAAATAGAGGAGAGAATCTCATATTTCTCTCTACCAACCAGATTATTCCATGGGAAGAAAATAGAATAGGCCTTTAGTATTAAATAATACTTGTGCCTAGTTTGGTCCAATAAAAGTTGAACATGTAATCTTAATCAACCATGATTAATTAGGTCTTCATTATTTTTCCTCCTAAACCCCTTAAAAAATCCTAAATTAAAATTTTGTAGAATTCCTTAGGATCTATGAGCTCTTTTTGTGGAACATTAATTGATCACAAGACCAATTAATGTCCCAGTGATAGGGTTTGAAGGTAACAGGTTGTGACATACACCCCCCCTTATATTAAACATGGTCCATAATTACCTTAATGAAAATATGTATCTAGCAAGGCTAGAATTCATCCTGCTATTTTACAATTTTGAGACATCACATTTTTCTTTCTTCCAACACCTCAATATTGATGGTAAGCTACATCTTCCATCCATGAGAGTACCTGGACCTACAAAAATGCAAAATATCAGCAGTACCATATCCTTATAAACAATATAACATCCACTTTGCATAACAAAAACTATTGAAATCATCATCAAAACATAATCTCATCACAAATATTATATTTTTAAACCATCTATTACTACACAAATACTAAATTTAAGGCACTGTGATAATAGGATTTGCAAAATGATGATACACATATATCATGAAATTATGCTTCTATACCATATTTGACATAAAAAAATCTTATTAATTTTATCAAAAATCCCACCGAGGCATATCACAATATAATTTGTTAACCCTTGTCATGATTTAGCCTGATAAAATTAAGTTTCAACAAAGACACATCATAATTTTAGAATATCAATTTAGGATATTCATATTTACCCTAAGATGCATTTTGGTAACCCTTTTTGCCAACACCAGAGCATCCATACAGATGTCTCCTGGTTTATATAAAAATCATGGATATGTCTCATACCTTCTCCAAGAATGGACACCAATCCATTCTTAAATTTTCATTTAGTTTTATATGAATAGAAATTAATGTTCATGCATTCCTTTGAATCACATATAACTAGTTAAATCCATTGTAAACAACAATATTCATATAGCATTTATTTTCTACAAATAGCAATATAAGAGTTCAAAAGTTTGATAATTACATTTATGCCTCATCCTTGGCATGAATATTCTACTTCAAAGTGGTGTCTGACAAAGTTGTGGCCTAACATATCTCAAGGTTGGTCCTCCTGGGGTTGTTCCTCTCATCGTATTGTATAGGTACGTACAGCTGGAGATGATGGTGGAGCAATTATTCCAGTAGCTACTTGATCACTATCTTGGTGTGTTCTCCAGTTTGTACGAGTGGTTCTTCTTCTCCCATGATGTGTATTAGCAGATTATTATGGTTGGAGAAGCATATCATGATTAAAAAATGTAATAAAATAAGATTCCATGAATGAAGTATTAAATTCCTCCCTTATTTGCTAAAATTATAGGTTTTCTATGAGTATGGCTGCCATCGTTGCTATTCTACAATTATTTCTTTGAAATATCTTCGATCTTAGCCTATCTCACTCAGAAACAACAACATATATCTCATATTCTAACCTTATTATTTATCATGCCCATTAATATTCCTAGGCATTTTGCATAGGAGACTCTCTCGTTGATCAGTCAACTATCCTTCTAGTTTTTATCATTGTTGTATCCCCTGCTATAACTGCCCTTTCTTCTTGTTTAGATCTAGTAATACTAACTATTATTTTATTCCTTTTAGTTCAGATGCATTACTAGATCGATAAGAAAAATAAAAAGGATCATAAGGCATACAATGGGGTTTACACCACATAACTAATATCATCATGGTAAATCCTGCCATGAATATGATCGTATTGGATGCCATGAGTAGGTAAAAGATTAAAAACCTATAAGTTATTACATATGATCAATTTATAGATTTTTGTTGTTGATCGAAGTGTTTATCTAGTTTGATTTCCAGCTTATTAATCCTATCCATTCTTATAACCGATTATATATTTATGATCCGAAGGCAGATCCTTCAACTTAATATTTGACTTTATTGTTGCATTGAAGAATTTGTTTTGCCTTATTAATTATCGAGGTGACACGTGTCCTTTCCTATTTATGTAACGTTATATCATTGCCCTTTCAATGGTTTTATAGGTTGATTCTATGCACACTTATTGTGGTACCTTACCTATAGATACTTCTTTTCCAAATCTATAATGAGTACTTGTTGGCATCAAGCACATCATCAAAAAGAGAGAAAGATTCTCTTAACTTCCTTTCGGTAGGAAACCAATTTAGTAATTAGCCATCTTGTTTTGTTATGAATAATAACAACATGAGTTTTATGAATCCTTTGTTCGGATTCCTCAAAACTTGCTTCGACAGAGGGAAGGGTTGCATAATTTCTTACAAAGTCAGGCTATCAATGCTCGTAACACCCTTATATCCATGGAATATATATTATAATACCTTTATCAAGGATTCACATTATTATGTGTGGTTGAGGAACAATTCCCATAATTATTTAGCTTTTGAAAGTCATTTAAGTCATTTCAAGTGGTTCGATAGATTCTTTAGTTGGACTATCTAAAATTTCCATGTTCAATTTGGAGATTCTTGGTTACCTCCTATAGGCAATCCTCTAAATATTCCATTTAAATTTCTACCAGCCTATTATTTGGATGTGGTCAATAAATATGTTCCCATTGGAAAGGTTTCTTTTGATAGTAAGCTTTATCAGAGTCTTCTAGATCAAAGGTATATGCAGACTCACCTATTCTGGAAAATTCAGAATAGATTCGCTCACATTCGGTGTCTGACAAAAATGGATCTTGTGTTGTATGGATGTCGTGGCACTCCTTTGCCATATTATGTATTTGATAGATACATTATAATTTGCTACAATATTCCTCTTCCAGTTATCTATTCCGATCGTAGTTTATCTCTAGTCAAATATTATGATAGCTCATATTTTGACTAAGACTATGATGGTTTTCATCTTACCCCTGCTATTATGTCTAGATCCTAGTTCTGGCATATTTGTATTAAAAAATGCTTAATAATATTCAGTTGTTGGTTTTCTGTCTTATCCAACTATTTTATGCTCTAGTTTTCTTTGGACAATAGTACCACATGCATGGTATACTGAGTAGTTTTTATTTAAATGGCATAGCACACCTTAGTACATGCAACCACCACTCGGATGGTCGGGTGGTATATGTTTCTGTGGAGTTAGGATACTCAGATTATCGGAGTTGTTTGGTGGAGTTATTCCCAAATAATTCCATGTCAAGAAAAGTATGAAGTTTCTCTAGCTAATATTGTGACAGCTTCCATACCCAAAGTGTATTGTAACATTGATAAAAAAAAAAACACATTGTTTTGTTTATTATTTTTGTCTTAAACTTTTAGTAGTTAGTATCCAATTGCAATCAACTCACTCGTATTTACATCCCGTGCCTCTAAAATGAGTTTAATCATTCTCAACTAGAATTTTGTCTTTTTTTCTTTTACCCTTGGGTTCTTATGAGTAATTATTATTACCACATGCATCACTTTGTGTCTTGTTTCAGTGCTTAAATAGTGCAAAGCATATCTGTTATATTACAATAAAGAAGTTGGTTTCTCTAACCATGGTAAAGGTTTATGTCTATAGTTATATCTGGGTGAACTATTACTTATCAGAATAGTAATCCACCAGAGTTCATTGTAGTTGAGTTGTTCAGCCTCTTGGCCAAAGGCTAAATTGTAACAAAAATTAATTAAAGAAAAAATTCTTTTAATGTGCCAATTTTAATCCAAGGTCATTCTAGACCGATAATTGAGGTATCCTCATTGTTTTGACATAGAAGATTTTTTTAGGCTATCAAAAGTGGCTAAATTTCAACACACTTGAGTTTTATTTTATTGACAGAGACCGAGACACCACCCCTTACAATTTCCAAATATTTTTTTTTTTATTAAAAAGCTTCGAGAAAATATTTACATTCCACAGTAGCAAGATGCCCGCAGGCTTACAAAGACCAGAGATGCTCTGGTAATTCTCCCTCTCCGGTCCCCCCGGACTAAAACAAAACTTTCGGGTTTTAACGAGGTCCCGGTCCTCCCAGCCATCAATGCTCCCACCAAACAAGATTTTGATTTCAAATTTCCTTCTTTCTCGGGTTTTCAAAATTTTGACATTAATGGCAATATGTGCCCGATCTATCCCTGAGTTTGCATTAATGATCTTCCTCCTCTGCACCCATCTCTTCAATCAGACTGTTTTCTGCACTGTCGTCTCCCCCATACCAGCCATGCCCTGCAACAGTTGTTTTTTGAAAAGATCTTCAAGAGGTGGTTCTCCCCCATTAAATGCACGCGGCTGTTGATTTTAAATCCCTATACGTGGTCTTCATTTTTGCTTTAGTACACGTATGCTCCCGCATGCAAAACTTGCCATGCCTCCTCTCGGATGTAAAATATTTCAAACACGTGTCCTTTACAATTTTCAAGCTACACGTGGCTACCCACGTGTCAAATTCGGCCTTGTCTGGCCGTCCGCCCTTAAGCTTTGTTCTGCCTCCCTTCTCACCGGCCGCGATATCGTGACATGTCACGATATCGCGACCCAACCACTGCCTAGTCACTGCCCATTTGAAACTGTCGCGATATCGTGACGTCGCGATATCGCGACCCAAACTCCGTCGCGCCTAGCTCTTTCAACATTGTCGCGATATCGTGACCCAAACTCCGCCGCGCCTAGCTCTTTCAACATCATCACGATATCGCGATGTCGTGATATCGCGACGGAGAACTCCCCCTACAAACGCTTTTCTACTTTCGTCGCGATATCGCGACGTCACGATATCGCGACATCGCGATATCGCGACGGAAACCTCCCAATGCTCCAGCTTTCAACAAAAGCCGTGATATCACGACGTCGCGATATCGTGACGTCGTGATATCATGATAAAACAGGTCCTTGCCCATTCCAAAGCTTCGGAGGTCGCAATTTTGTGACCTCCCCAAAAATTTCCTTAATCGCAACGTTGCGATATCATGACAAAACAGGTCCTTGCCCATTCCAAAGCTTCAGAGGTCGCAATTTCGTGACCTCCCCAACAATTTCCTTAATCCTTCCAACTACTTTTCCTTCTGCTTCACAACATCTCTCCTTCCCGAAAAAGAACCAATATACTTCAAAATTGATGGACTTCAAGACAATTTTGAAGGATGTAACATGGCTCGAACTGTCATCGGATGCTCCTGCATCAGACACCCCAGGTAAGAAGGAGAAGTGACCTTCACTTCTACACTGTTTGAGCTGCGTCCCTTGTAATATCTCTGAACATTCATCAACCTTTATGCCCGACTCAAATCCTGCTTCTTGGCAAAGTTTTCTGCCCTCTACCAGACAAATTCTGGCATTACTACACACTTTCTCATCTTCGGTCTGCAATGGCTTCAACTTGTGCCGCACTCCTTCTTTCACCAAGGAGTACGTATTTGCATGGCCATCATGCACTGCACTCCGATCAAACTGCCATGGCCTGCCCAACAGCAAATGGCATGCATCCATAGGGAATACATCACACATGACTTCATCCTGGTATCTCCCAATCTAGAACGTGACTAAACACTGTTCCCAGACCCAAGCTCTATGGTCCTTCCGCAACCATGCAATCCGATACATGTGCGGGTGTCTCCTTCTCTCTAGCTGCAACTTAGAAACCATCTCCTCGTAAACCAAGTTGTCTGTACTCCCATTGTCAATAATGACATTACAAACTTTGCCCACACTTTTGCATCAGGTGCGGAATAGGCTTCTCATTTGCTCAGACTGGTCTTCATCCACCAGCATGGTCCTTCTTATAATCATGGCTTCCCCCTTTTCAGCTTCTTCAGAATGTTCTGAGTCAGCATCCTCAACTGCCACAACTGCTCTGGCAGGACCCACTGGCCTCTTGTTTGTCTTTTCCCAATGTTGTGGGCACTCAAATGCCCGATGTCCTTCTTCTCCGTAGTGGAAACATGTTCCTCGGAACACTCCCCTTTCATTTCCGCATCCAGACCTACCTCTTCCTCTCGGGTAGTTATCATTCTGAACTTGCGGTGTTGGGTCTTCCTCTCCCTTCTGATCCCGGCTGCTGCTCTCTTCTTCCTTCTTCTCTTCCTTTCCTTCTTTCTTTCCACCGTTCTTTCTTCCTGGTCCTTTCACTTTTTGCTTGTTGTCAAACCTTCTGTTCAAATTTTCTTCAACCTTTAAAGAAAATTGGTAAGCATCTTCGATGGTGCTTACCCGAACCAAGCTCAACTCCTCCTGCACACTCGGTCTCAACCCATTAATGTAACGGGCCACTTTTTCCTTGCTTGCTTCCAAATGCCCTGTTCTGATGGAGATTTTATAGAATTCCTCCGTGTATTCTTGAACTTGTTCTGTTCATCTGCCTCAATCTTTGCATTTTACGTAACAAATCCAGCTCATAGTCAATAGGGATGAACTGTCTTTTTAATTTCTCCACCATTCTGTCCCACCTGGTAATCTGTTCTTTTCCTCTTTGGCTCCTCTCCAACTGTACCCCCTTCCACCATATGCTAGCATGACCCTTCAGTCGGGTCTTAGCAAATCTGACCCGATTAGGGTCTTCAACCTCTTCGTATTCAAAATATTCTTCTAAATCATTCACCCAGTCTATCAACTCCTCTGGGTTCAAGTTCCCGGAATACGTAGGAACTTCTAACTTCGGCCTCTTCCCGATTTGGGATATGGCCTTATACAATCTGGCCTATGCCGGATCTACATCTTCTTCCTCTTCTTCAAACTCATTCTCTTCTTCCACCTCATCCTCACTGTCTGCATCCCTTCTCGGCTCACGTCCTCTGCGTAGTTCTTCCTGTAGGGCCTGGACTTGCCGCCGCAAAGCCCAAAATCTTCCGCTGCCATACCTCCGCCACCCACCAGGTTTTTTCTCAGAGGCATCTTCACTCGAGCTCAAATCCTCCCACACGTCCTGGTACAACTGCCTCTCCTTCGACGGTCTGCTGTACGCTCAGGAACTCCCGCTCTGATACCACTGACAGAGACCGAGACACCACCCCTTACAATTTCCAAATATATTTTTTTTATTAAAAAGCTTCGAGAAAATATTTACATTCCACAGTAGCAAGATGCCCGCAGGCTTACAAATACTAGAGATGCTCTGGTAATTCTCCCCCTCCGGTCCCCCCTGACTAATACAAAAATTTCAGGTTTTAACGAGGTCCCGGTCCTCCCAGCCATCGATGCTCCCACCAAACAAGATTCTGATTTCAAATTTCCCTCTTTCTCGGGTTTTCAAATTTTTTACATTAATGGCAATCTCTGCCTGATCTATCCCTGAGTTTGCATTAATGATCTTCCTCCTCTACACCCATCGCTTCGGTCAGACTATTTTCTGCACTGTCGTCTCCCCCATACCGGCCATGCCCTGCAACAGTTGTTTTTCGAAAAGATATTCAAGAGGTGGTTCTCCCCCATTAAATGCATGCGGATGTTGATTTTAAATCCCTATACGTGGTCTTCATTTTCGCTTTAGTACAAGTATGCTCCCGCGTGCAAAACTTGCCATGCCTCCTCTCGGATGTAAAATATTTCAAACACGTGTCCTTTACAATTTTCAAGCTACACGTGGCTACCCACGTGTCAAATTAGGCCTTGTCTGGTCGTCCGCCCTTAAGCTTTGTTCTGCCTCCCTTCTCATCGACCGTGATATCGTGACATGTCACAATATCGCGACCCAACCACTGCCTAGTCACTGCCCATTTGAAATTGTCGCGATATCGTGACGTCGCGATATTGCGATGTCGCAATATCGCGACCCAAACTCCGCCACGCCTAGCTCTTTCAACATCATCGCGATATCGCGACCCAAACTCCGTCGCGCCTAGCTCTTTCAACATCGTCGCAATATCACGACGTCGCGATATCACGATGGAGAACTCCCCCTGCAAACACTTTTCTACTTCTATCGTGATACTGCGACGTCGTGATACCGCGACGTCATGATACCACGACGTTGCGATATCATGACGAAAACCTCCCAATGCTCTAGCTTTCAACAAAAGCCATGATATCGCGACGTCGCGATATCGCGACGTCGCGATATCGCGACAAAACAGGTCCTTGCCCATTCCAAAGCTTCGGAGGTCACGATTTTGCGACCTCCCCAAAAATTTCCTTAATCCTTCCAACTACTTTTCCTGCTGCTTCACAACATCTCTCCTTCCCGAAAAAGAACCAATATACTTCAAAATTGATGGACTTCAAGAAAATTTTGAAGGATGTAACATGGCTCGAACTGTCATCGGATGCTCCTGCATCATTTATCAATCCTTATTCACAAAGAGTTTCAATTCGAGATAATTGACCTAAGTAATTAACAAGTTATCTATAATAATTTCATAACCTTAATCTTAAGTGATCCTTTAGTAAATATGAACCTTCGAATCTTACACACTTGAAATTAAGGATTAAGTAAGTCAAAAGATATAGATGTCGAGTATTTTTCGAAAAGAGTCTAAGGTACACCACATAAAACCCATGCATGAGGGTTCACTTAGCTCTTCCACTTTCGAATGAATATGGATCTACTCATGGGGGAAAGAAACTCAGACATCATAATCTCAAGCACTAACCTTATCCTTACCAAGTGTGCATTTCTTACAATTATGGATTTTATGTTTTGAGTTTTCTCTCATGTTTTGTTTCATACCCAAATATTTTTCTAACCTAGATCTAACTAGAATCTATTAGTTAGCCTAGGCTCTGATAGCAACAACAACTGTAACAACCCTATTTGTCACTACTCAACCACTCATTTTTATTTTTTTTATATTCATATATCTTTTATGAGGCAAGGAACATAATCATCAGCTAAGGTATAATCATTCTAACTGGATTGTAGGTTATCAAGGTAAATAGAATCAAGAGATATTAAGACTTGATCAGAGTCACTCTTGAGTAAAAGTGACCACCTTCTATGAAACTCTCATACCACTTGGATATGAACAAGCATTAGGTTCCATCCCTCATAATAGGAAAATCACCATCAACCATACTGTCCACCAAGATCAGTATGTAGATGAATACCTTGAATATGGTAACCCATCTTACATGATATAACCTCAACAAAGATCAATCATGAATTTTATATCCCACCCACATATTTTCTATGGGGTTACTAAGATAATAAATAAACTTACATAATCCTTGGAATTTCCCCTTAAGTATGACTATACTGCTTGAAACATATAAATGCTTATTTGATGATCCTTATTTTAGGCATCCCATATGTATAGCACATGAGACAATTAAGTGATTATCCAAAAGGGTATTAATTAGTTAACATGTCTCAATTTCTTCAATTTATCAACTTAGAATGTGAGGTAGGACTTGATCCACAACTCAAATCCTATTTATCTTTTTATGGGTTCCACCCACTCCGATTTTTAACTTGGATCAATCCATAATTTGTAATCAAGTTGCTTAGATTATACCATTCATGAATGTTTATGTAAAGTTCAGGTCAACCTCATTCAATTATCTCCGTAAGGGTTAAATATTGTTACATCATATCCTTAATCACATAATACTTCTATCCAAACAAGTATTACATTCCATTACATTTTATATTATGCATCCATACGATCATTGAGTACATCAAGTGCCAGTTTCTTGAAAGGTAAAATTAACTAAGTACATCATTCATAATTATCCATTACATTTTAGAAAGTAAATCACAATATTATATCATTACCCTACTAAAAATTAAGAATACATCCTTTACCACATGTTTACCAAATGAACACATTTTCATAATCCAAGATATGCATAAAATTTCATCAAAGCATCTAACATCTCATTAACTTGTATCCTTTTTGTTTTGGAAATAAATGCAACATCCAAAATAAATAATAAAGCAAACCATAAATTATTGACACATTTTTTATCCTGGGAACCCTCATGGGGAATAAACCCAACCTCCAAAATATGTACTAAAATCATAATCATAAACTCAAGAGGTTAAGTATTACATATAAATAAGGGCATATACATATCCCTTTTAGTCAATATACACATAAAGGAACCCAATTATTCCTTTTCAATGCTGCAATTAAGGAACTTACCAATTCCTTTATCTAAGTCATCATTTTATCATTAGTATTATCCATGCCTTTAAGGGATCCATATGATTATCTAAAAAGTTTCCATGATACAATAAAGGAATCTACTAATTCCTTTCTTTAAGCTATATTAAGAATTTATAATACATTTATATGTTTATATAATCACGAGAATCATATTTTGGAGAAGTCGTATCGATGTTAAAGAGAACCCTACAAATTCCCTCTAGAATGAATTCCAAATTCATTCTTCACAATTAATACAAATTCAATTAATAAATTAAAGTTCCATACCTTTAATTCATATATGTTGTTAATAATTTAACACAAATATACATTACTCCATATTTAGGGTTTATACCCAAATCTATTATTTCACATAATTTCTCTACTATATTCTAGATTGTAACATATGTATGTTTTATCTTCTATGCTTAATTATAATATATCTAACTCTTAATATTATCATGAATTCTATAGGTAAACCCTTTAATTCACAGTGCAGCACTTGTTATTGCTGCCCACCCTCCATGACACTTGTTATTGCTGCCCACCCTCCACCCTCAAATGAGGGTGGAGGGTGGGCAGCAATAACAAGTGCTGCGTGGAGGGTGGGCAGCAATAACAAGTGCTGCACAGTGCAGCACTTGTTATTGCTGCCCACCCTCCACCCTCAAATGTGCAGCACTTGTTATTGCTGCCCACCCTCCGCAGCACTTGTTATTGCTTGAGGGTGGAGGGTGGGCAGCAATAACAACTGCCGCGGAGGGTGGGCAGCAATAACAAGTGCTGCATTGTGCAGCACTTGTTATTGCTGCCCACCCTCCGCAGCACTTGTTATTGCTGCCCACCCTCCACCCTCAAATGAGGGTGGAGGGTGGGCAGCAATAACAAGTGCTGCATGAGGGTGGGCAGCAATAACAAGTGCTGCACAATGTGCAGCACTTGTTATTGCTGCCCACCCTCCACACTCAAATGAGGGTGGAGGGTGGGCAGCAATAACAAGTGCTGCACTGTGCAACACTTGTTATTGCTGCCCACCCTCCACCAAATGAGGGTGGAGGGTGGGCAGCAATAACAAGTGCTGCACAGTGCAGCACTTGTTATTGCTGCCCACCCTCCACCAAATGAGGGTGGAGGGTGGGCAAAAATAACAAGTGCTGCACCTCCACCCTCATTTGAGGGTGGAGGGTGGGCAGCAATAACAAGTGCTGCACCTCATTTGAGGGTGGAGGGTGGGCAGCAATAACAAGTGCTGCAGTGTGCAGCACTTGTTATTGCTGCCCACCCTCCACCAAATGAGGGTGGAGGGTGGGCAGCAATAACAAGTGCTGCAGTGTGCAGCACTTGTTATTGCTGCCCACCCTCCACGGGCAGCAATAACAAGTGCTGCACTCCACCCTCTGCACAAAGTGTAGACTTGGATATTTCACAATACTAGTAGCTATAATACACATATGATAAGGAACACAATAATATCTCCTTAATCGAATCAAATTTATTTTTATAAACTTTATCCATATCAAGTCTCCTTGATGGGTCTAACCCATACTTGTATGTGCTATATGATATTATACTTTATTATTTTGTAATATTAGGGTCATTATTTTGTTTATGCTACCCACAAAACTTGGTTTTCAAAACCATCCAAGACTTATACTGTCACTTTACAATGCCTTTTATCGAGGTATGTGAGGCCAAAAGAGTAGTATTCCTAGTTTCAAGTCAACTCTCAATGGAGAAAATCTAGGGATAACATTAACCCACCTACGTACCCAAAGCATGACTCATGACTTATTAAATCCAAAGTAAACATAGGCACCTTACTTTACACGAATGATTAAAGTAAAGTTTGGTCATATTTTGACTACAATTTTTAATGGCCACCGCTAGTAGAGGTGTTTCGTACACAACAAGTTAAGATTGCATTAGGGATGGTGTTACCTATGAATTTTACTTCGATCAGGCTCTCAGAGAATAACAAAAAATCCATAGCCCCTTTTACGAAATTTTCCTCGATCATAACATAGTTTGAAGTTCGGGAGAATATCGTGAAGAAGGAGAACTATGACGATTTCAATATAGTAGCCTTTGGGTGCGATGGCAATTGATATTTCTAGCTAAGAGTTAATGAAGATAGTTTATCCTCATTTCATTGTTCATTACGAACCAAAACTTGCAACCGGATGATTATCCAGAAGACCTCAATTTGATCTATCATTTTAAATCTTCATAGGTCAGCATTCAACATAGGGATTTATAATACAAGTCTTTCCAACATCACCCTCCCAGTACATGGTAGCATATCACATTTTTAGTACATGGTAGCATATCACATTTTTCATTTAACACATCAAGCATAAGATGAGAGGTATTAAAGTGGAACAAAATTCTAGTATAAGATTTCATGATTTGCATAGTAAGCCACACAGAGCAATAATCGAGCAATATTGTCTTTCCAAAGTTACAATTTGTGTCAGGTAATGTCGAGTAATGTTATTTCCTTTTGGTATATTAATTAGAAATTGTGGTTACCGCATCCCATCCTACGATAACCCTTTGAATCCTTTATTAAATACAAAGTAAATAAGTGTCACTTACAGAGCCTAGAAAATGTTATGAGGAATCAATAGTCTTTGGTTATTTTATTAATAAGGTATTTTATATCATGATGCAGTGGAGGCTTGCACAGATGTCTGTGGTGCCATAAAGTTACCCTATTCTATGGATGCCTAACACTCCCTGGTATGGGAATCATAATCTATTTACCAGGACATATTGTATGTAAGGAGGATGAGTTTTCTGCATTACCTATGATTCAAATAGTCACGATCATATTCTTTTTTTTTGGACAAGACCTTGTGGAGATCCTTCTAATCATGAATTACCAATGGTATAATATCAGTGTGTACAACTTCAAGAAACCTCTTTCTTGTTAAACCCCGAAGTCTATTCATCAAGTTTATTAATAGAGTTGAGGGTAACATCCCACATATGCATTTCCAAGATAACCCTCCAGTGGTGATTAGTGACAGTGGTTTGACTGTCGGGTTCAATGATAGTTTGACTTTGTTTAGATCTCATTGGTACTTAATTTGACTTAATTGATTTTTTTAAAACAGATAGGTTGGGATACCAGTTCAAGCCACCTTTTAATGCAAATGTGCATATATTTAAGTTGAGCATGAGAATAATAGTTTAATTCTCAATTCTTCTACTATTATGGAGTCTTTGGATATTCAAAGCTCTACAGGTTATCTATCTGAATATTCCCAATAGGATCAATCATAGTCATAAAAATAACAATAGATATAAAACAAACCTTCCTCATACATATATAAGGTAAAAGGAAAGATCCAACCTATATTTCAAAGAGTCGTCTTTCTTCAATCCTTCAAATGGTCTTCTTTTTCCTCTTGTCTTTTTATCCAAGACATCATTTCCTTCCTGAAGAGTTATTGAACTCAACTTTGTCAAGTATAAGAATTAGTAATCTCTTAAAAGCTTTTTGGTTTCTGATCCACCCAAGGTGGAGAGCATACTCCCTAGTCCTCCAAGATTTCCTAGATACCCTTTCTTCACAAAATATCCTCTATTTATAGGACACTTCTCCACTCATGGGCCAAATAGTGGCCACATTATAATAATATTAAAAATATGCCTTGGACCCATTATGACTTATCATGTCTTGTAAAGTATAACCAAAAGTAGAAAAAGGGTCCACTAGAGATAAGGTGAGTGTCCTTATTTTTGTTTTGTGTCCCTTATGGTTCACATCCCTCCAAAACACCCCTAATTAAAAAATAGAGGAGAGAATCTCACTTTTCTCTCTACCAACCAGATTATGCCATGGGGGAGAATAAGATAGGCTTTTAGTATTAAATAATACTAGTGCCTAATTTGGTCCAATAAAAATTGAACATGTAATCTTAATCAAACATTATACATGCCTAATTATATTTTCATTATTTTTCCTCCTAAACCCCTTCAAAATTCCTAAATTGGAATTTTGTAGAATTCCTTAGGGTCTATGACCTCTTTCTGTGGAACATTAATTGATCACAAGACCAATTAATGTCCCATTGATAGGGTTCGAGGGTAACGGGTCGTGACATACACCCCCCTTAGATTAAACACAATCCTCTGTGTTTGAACAATTACCTTAATGAAAATATGTATCTAGCAAGGCTAGAATTCATCCTGCTATTTTACAATTTTGAGACATCATATTTTTCTTTCTTCCAACACCTCAATCTTGATGGTAAGCTTCATCTTCCATCCATGAGAGTACCTGGACCTACAAAAATGCAAAATATCAGTAGTACCATGTCCTTATAAACAACATAACATCCATTTTGCATAACAAAAAGTATTGAAAACATCATCAAAACATAATCTCATCACAAATATTATAGTTTTAAACCATCTATTACTGCACAAATACTGAATTTAAAGCACTGCAATAATAGAATTTGCAAAATGATGTTACAGAGATATCATGAAATTATGCTTCTGTACTATATTAGACATAAAAAAATCTTATTAATTTTATCAAAACTCCCACCAAGGAGTATCACAATATAATTTGTTAACCCTTAACATGAGTTAACCTGATAAAATTAAGTGTCAACAAAGACACATCATAATTTCAGAATCTCAATTTAGGATATTCACATATATCCTAAGATGCATTTTGGCAACCTTTTTGCCAACACCAGAGCATCCACCCAGATGTCTCCTAGTTTATATAAAAATCATGGAGAAGTCCCATACCTTCTCCAAGAATGGACACCAATCCATTCTTCAAATTTCATTTAGTTTTATACAAACAAAAATCAATGTTCATGCATTCCTTTGAATCACATACTAACTAATTAAATCCATTATAAACAACAATATTCATATAGCATTTATTTTCTACAAATAAAAATATAAAATTTCAAAAGTTTGCTAATTACATTTATGCCTCATCCTTGGCATGAATACTCTACTTCAAAGTGGTGGCCTACAAAGTGGTGGCCTAAAGGATCTTAAGGTTGGTGCTCCTGGGTTCTGTTCCTCTCCTCGTACTATACTGGTACTTATGGTTGGAGATGGTGGTGGAGCAATTGTTCTAGCAACTGCTTGATCACTACCTTGGGTTGTTCTCTGAGTTGCATGAGTGGTTCTTCTTCTCCCATGTTGTGTATTAATAGCTGGTTGTGGTGGGAGAAGCATACCATGATTCAACAATGCAACAAAACAAGATTCCAAGAATGCAACATTAAATTCTTCCCTTATTTGATGAAATTGTGGGTTTTCTATGAGCATGGCTACCATCGCTATTGCTCTCCAATTATTTCTTTGTAATATCTCTGATCTGAGCCTATCTCACTCAACAATGGCAACATCTCTCTCGGATTCTAACCTTATTCTTTCTCGTGCCCATATATCTTCCTGGGCATTTTGCACAGGAGACTCTCTCATTGATCCCTCAACTGTTCTTCTAGATTTTCTCATTGTTGTATCCCCTGTTATAACTACCCCTTCTTCTTGTTTAGATCTGGTAATACTAAATATTAGTTTCTTCCTTTCAGGGTAGATGCATCACTAGATCGATAAGCAAAAGCAAAAGGATCATAAGGCATACAATGGGGTTTACACCACATATAACTAATATCATCCAGGAAAATCCTACCATGAATATGATCGTATTGGATGCCATGAGTAGGTGAAAGATTAAAAACCTGTAAGTTATTACATACGATCAATTTCTAGATTTTTGTTGTTGATCGAAGTGATTATCTGGTTCAATTTCCAACCTATTAATCATGTCCATTCATTTAACCGATTACATCTTGATGATCCCAAGGTGGATCCTTCAACTTCATATTCAGCTTGATTGTCCCATTGAAGATTTTGTTTTGCCTTATCAATTCTCGAGGTGGCACGTGTCCTTTCATCTTTACGTAAGGTCCTATCATTACCCCTTCAATGGTTCCATAGGTTGATTCCATGCACACTTATTTTGGTGCCTTACCTTTAGGTACTTCTTTTCCAAATCTGTAATGAGTACTTGTTGACATCAAGCACATTATAGGAAAGAGAGAGAAATATTCTCTTAACTTCCTTTCGGTAGGAAACCAGTTCAGTAATTAGCCATCATGTTTTGTTATGAAGAATATCAACACGAGTTTTATGAATCCTTTGTTTGGATTCCTTGAAACTTGCTTCAATAGAGGGAAGGGTTGCAAAATTTCTTACAAAGCTAGGCTATCGAAGCTCGTAACACCCTTATATCCATGGAACAAATATATTGTAATACCTTTATCCAGGATTCACATTGTGATGTGTGGCTAAGGAATAATTCCCATAATTATTTAGCTTTTGAAAGTCCTTTAAGTCATTTCAAGTGGTTCGACATATTCTTCAGTTGGCCTAACTAGACTTTCCATGTTCAATTTGGGGATTCCTGGTTACCTCCTATAAGCGATCCTCTAAATATTCCATTTCAATTTCTACCATCCTGTTATTTGGATGTGGTCAAGAAATATGTTCCCACTGGAAAGGTTGCTTTTGATAGTGAGCTTTATCAGAGTCTTCTATATCAAAGGTATGTGCAGACTCACTTATTCTAGGAAATTTAGAATAGATTCGCTCAGACTCGATGTCTGACAAAAATGGATCTTGTGTTGTATGGACGTCATGGCACTCCTTGGCCATATTATGTATTTGATAGATACATTATAATTTGCTACAATATTCCTCTTCTAGTTATCTATTCCGAGTGTATCTTATCTCTAGTCGAAGATTATGATAGCTCAGATTCTGACTAAGACTATGATGGTTTTCATCTTACCATTGCTATTATGTCCAGATCCTAGTTTTGGCATATTTGTATTCAAAAACTGCTTAATAATATTCAGTTGTTGGTTTTCTATGTTTTGTCCAACTATTTTATGCTCCAGTTTTCTTTGGAAAATAATACCACATGCATGGTATAATGAGTAGTTTCTTATTTAAATAGTGTAGCACACCTCAATACATGCAACCACCACTCGGGTGGTCGGGTGGCATACCTTTCTATGGAGTCAGGATACTCAGATTATCAGAGTTGTTTGGTGGAGTTCTTCCCAAAGAATTCCATGTCAAGAAAAGTATGAAGTTTCTCCAGCTAATATTGTGATAACTTTCATACCCAAAGTGTATTGTAACATTGATCAAAAATAAAAACAAAGAAAACATTGTTTTGTTTATTGTTTTGGTCTTAAATTTTTAGTAGTTAGTCTCCAATTGCAATCAACTAGCTTGTATTTACATCCTGTGATTCCAAATTGAGTTTAATCATTCTCAACTAGAATTTTATCTTTTTGCTTTTACCATCGGGTTCTTATGCGTAATTAATAATACCACATGCATCACTTCATATCTTATTTTAGTGCTTAAATAGTATGAAGCACATCTATTAGATTACAACAAAGAAAGTGGTATCTCTAACCGTGGTAAAGGTTTAGGTTTATGACTATCTCTGGGTGAACTATTACTAATCAAAATAGTAATCCACCAGAGTTCATTGTAGTTGAGTTGTTCAGCCTCTTGGCCAAAGGCCAAATTGTAACAAAAATTAATTAAAGAAAACATTCTTTTAATGTGCCAATTTTAATCCAAGGTCATTCTAGACCGATAATTGAGGTATCCTCATTGTTTTGACATAGAATATTTTTAGGCTATCTTTAGTGGCTAAATTTCAACTCACTTGAGTTTTATTCATCAATTCTTATTCACAAAGTGTTTCAATTTGAGCTAATTGACCTAAGCAATTAACAAGTTATCTATAATAATTTGATAACCTTAATCTTAAGTGATCCTTTAGTAAATCTGAACCTTCGGTTCTTACACACTTGAAAATAAGGAGTAAGTCAAAAGATATAGATGTCAAGTAATTTTCCAAAAGAGTCTAAGGTACACCACTTAAAACCCATGCAAGAGGGTTCACTTAGCTCTTCCACTTTCAAATGACTATGGATCTACTCATGGGGAAAGGAACTCAGACATCATAATCTCAAGCACTGACCTTGTCCTTACCAAGTGTGCATTGCTTACAATTGTGGATTTTATATTTTGAGTTTTCTCTCAAGTTTTGTTTCATGCCCAAATATTTTGCTAACCTAGATCTAACTAGAATCTATTAGTTAGCTTGGGCTCTGATACCAACTGTAACAACCCTAGTTATCACTACTCAACCACTCAATTTTTTTTATATTCATATATCTTTCATGAGGCAAGGAACATAATCATGATCTAAGGTAGAACCATTCCAACTAGATTGTAAGTTATCAAGGCAAATAGCATCAAGAGATATTAAGACTTGATCAGAGTCACTCTTGAGTAGAAGTGATCAACTTCTATGAAACCCTCATACCACTCAGATATGAGAACGTTGGCCAAGCGTTAGGTTTCATCCCTCATAAAAGGGAAATCACCATCAACCATACTGTCCACCAAGACCAGTATATAGGTGAATACCTTGAAGATGGAAACCCATATTAAATGAAATAACCTCAACAATGGTTAATCATGAATCTTAGATCCCACCCACATATTTTCTATGGGGTCACTAAGATAATAAAATCACTTACATAATCCTTGGAATGTCCCCTTAAGCATGACTATACTACTTGAAACATATCAAGGCTTATTTGTTCCACCCTTATTTTAGGCATCCCTTATGTATAGCACATGAGACAATTAAGTGATTATCCAAAAGGGTATTAATTAGTTAATATGCCTCAGGTTCCTCAATTTATCAACTCAGAATGTGAGGTAGGACTTGATCCACAACTCAAATCCTATTTATCTTTTTATGGGTTCCAGTAGCCCAATTAAAAGTAACCATTCATGAATGTTTATGTAAATTTCAGGTCAACCTCATTCAATTATCTCCTTAAGGATTAAATATTATTACATCATATCCTTAAACACATAATATTTCTATCCAAACAAGGATTACATTCCATTACATTTTATATTATGCATCCATACGATCATTGAGTACATCAAGTGCCAGTTGCTTGAAAGGTAAAATTAACTAAGTACATCATTCATAATTATCCATTACATTTCAGAAAGTAAATGACACAATTGTATATCATTAACATATTGGAAATTAAGCATACATCCTTTACATCATGTTTACCAAATGAACACATTTTCATAATCGAAGATATGCATAACATTTCATCAAAGCATCTAACATCTCATTAACTTATATCCTTTTCATTTTGGAAATAAATGCAACATCCACAAGAAATAATAAAGCAAACCATAAATTATTGACACATTGTTTATCTTGGGAACCCTCATGGGGATTATTCCCAATAACCATATTGCAATAAACAACTATAACCATATTGTAATTGAATAAATGAAATAAACCAAGATCAACTTGTAATAGATTAACTTGCAATAAGAAGGTAAATAACCATAACAATCATATTGCAACAAAATAAACTAACTTGAGTTGAACCATAAAACATTTGTTAAATGTTAGATAGTCAATAAGTTAGTAAGTTATTGTTCATTTTAAGGTTTTGATATAGCCTAATGAATTGCCAATTCATCTCACCCAAGGTCAACCAAGCTATCCAAAAGGGTACGGGTACGAGGACCCGAAAAGGACTTGCTACCGATAGAGCGGATTATTTTGGATTCAATAGGTGTTTAATCAAATACTAAAGTTGTGGTTATGAATTTGATTCATTTTTAACCTTCTTGATTAATATAAAAATTAGTAAATTGCAAGTTAGTTGTTAGTAGATTGTTTAGTAGCAAGTTAGTAGTTAGATTAGTTGATATGCAAAATGTAAGAAATATGAACAAGAGAAAGTGGAGACACAAAGCAAAACACAAATACACTCTCTCTATCTCTCTCTCACTCTCACTTTCATTCTATTTTACTTTCATAATGAGAGATACAAGTTACATTAATTTACAGTATGCTTCAAGCAAATATTGGAGAGAGATTAGAAGAAATTAATAAAAATAGGGGAAGAGAGTGAAAAAGTTGATCCGAAATTGCCTTGTATACTCCAAAACATACTTGGATAACCTTGCAAAACAAGCAAACTCACAAACAACCATTGTTAATGTGAGACAAAAAAAAATTGCATTTTAAGGAGAATAATAATAATTTTTAATACAAAAAATTGCTTAAAAAAATGTAATTAAATTAATAAAATTTATTTTATTAATAAAAAAATGGCATGAAAAAGTTTAAATATTTTTATAAAAAAAAAAAAATTCAACAAAACAAAACTGTTTTTTTTTATAAAGCAAAACTTTTGTTTTTTTTTTTAGAAACAAAACTGTTTATATATATATATATATATATATATATATATATATATATATAGTCAATTGTTTTTTTTTTTAAATAAATAAAAAAATAACTATATATGGAAATAAGGATTTTTGGGTCTTCCGGACGCAACCATGGGGTCCGTTTGGCTCCATAAACCTTTCCAGCAAAAAATTAATGCCAAAAAAAAATTATAGATTTAAAATGAAAATACTGTTTGCAAAAGATCTAACAACTAGATCTAAAAACATATTAAATCTATAAACCCTAATGGAATATTTGCAAAATAAGTTTACATAAAATACCCAAATATCAAATGCATGCAAAAAATATATATACCTTAATGGGTTTTTTACCTCAAAGGATTGAAGACACTTTATGGAGATCCCAACCGCTCAAATACCAAATGTGAGACAAGCAAATTTTCCCCAAGATAGAAGAATGCTCCACAAGATCAATCACACATAAAATAGGTAAACCCAAAACACAAATATTGAGTGGTAAAATCCTACTTCAAATGAAGAAGGGAAACATCCACTATGAAGCTCACTATATTACTCATTTGATTCAATAATACAAGAATGCTTCAATGTTATGCAACAATATGCATCAACATAAACTACAACACAAGTCAATATGACAAGATATGATAAGATATGATAATATATGATAATATGTAGTAAAAAAAAACCTTATTTAAAGAGAAGCTTTTCTACTACAACCCTAAATCTTATCACAATCTAATATTATCACAATATATCAAATATTAGAAAGTGCTTTAGTTACTTTCTAATTTTATCACAATATAATATTTGAGATATGTGATAAGTGGCATCTATCAAATATTAGAAAGTGATTAGTTACTTTCTAATATTTTCTAGAAAAGAGAAATAACTTTTTCCCAAGAAATTAAATATTATTAGAACCCTTAATTTATTTATTAATTGGGTGGGAATATTTTACATTAGATAGAATTATATTCTAATTCAAATATTATTCTTTAGACTTTATATTTTAGTCTAAGAATAATTTACACAATGTTGCATTACATATTCCAACAAAACTAAGATTTAAAAATATACCTTTCAAATTGTTTAAATGGACACCAAATTTCAAAGCTAGCAGTCATTTGTCATCTTCACTCAAGGCATATTGGTTGTTCACTAGGTGTCCATCTATAAATGGAAACCTTTTTAGTCACTGCACATATGAGGGTTTCACAAAAAAAATCAATATCCTTATTATCCACTTTGATCTGAATAATGGACTCATCATGGTTGTAGCAACTAACTATCCTTTGCATCATGGAGATGTCGATGGTCAACTATGGCATATTTATTACTCCTACAACTTTAGAGGTGTAAAACCATTTTGAATTTCTTCTAGGAGCACCAAAAATGTTCTTAATTTTAGGGTAAAAGTGGTTCTTGAATTACACTTTCGAAGGTAGAGGAGAAGAAGAGCTATCCATTTCTACATTGAAAATGATCTAAAAATACTCTAAAAGTAGTCTAAAAATGCTCTGGAAACACCCTATATAATGCTCTAAAAATAATCTAAAAATACTTTGAAATCCCTTTGAAAATAATTTGAAAACCATTTGAGAATGCTATGAAACCGCTATGGAAAACACTCTCAAACCACTGTGGAAAACACTCTGAAAATGTTGGAAAATACTCTAAAATTTCTCTAGAAAAAGCTTTTAAAATGCTTTAGAAAACACTCTAGGAAATGAAAAAAATAACCTTGCATTTCTATTTATAGAAGTCTGCATGGCTGAAGTCTATGGATGCATGACACATGGTAGAGGAGAGGATATGTGCCAAATTCTTATTGATAATTTTTTGCAATCACTATTTGTCACTCACCATCCACCAGTCACCATCTACTAGTCACCATATGCTAGTCACCATCTATCAGTCACCATATACCAATCATCATATTCCAGTCACCATATACCACTTGCCTTTAGCCACTCGTAATATACCAATCACCATATTCTAGTCACCATATGCTTGTCACCATCTATAAATCACCTTTTTCCACTCAACTTCTACCACTCATCTTTTTCCAGTTACCTTTTGTGAGTCACCTTTTGCTAATCACCTTCTACCAGTCACCTTCTGCCACTCACCTTCTACCAGTAACCTTCTTCCAGTCACCTTCTACTAGTTGCCTAATTTTAGTTGCCTTATACCACTCACCTTATACCTATCACCTTTTGCCACTCACCTTCTACCAGTCACCTTTTGCTAGTTGCATTTTTCTAGTTGCCTTCTACCATTCACCTTTAGTTAGTCACCTTCTACCTATTACCTTCTACCACTTCCCTTCTATAATTCACCATATATCACTCACCTTCTGCCACTCACCTTCTACCACTCACCTTTTGCCACTCACCTTATTCCAGTTGCATTTTGCTAGTTACCTTCTACCACCCATCTTCTACTAGTCACCTTCTACTGCTCACATTATGCCACTCACCTTCTACCACTCACCTCCTTCCACTCATCTTCTACCACTCACCATTTAATTTTTTTTATAATTTCTATGCAAAATTTTAGAAAATTCACTATATTTTGATAAATTCTCTAATTTTTTTTGAAAAAATCACCACCAATTTTAGACACAATTCGTCTTGATTCGCCAAATTTTGATAAATACTATTTTGGTATTATCTCTTATGCATAACCTTGCAAGACACATAGGTAACAAACAAGAAGAAACTAAAGGACTCCTCTAAGCCTTAGCTTAGCCTCCCCAGGGGGAGAAAATAGAATAAATGTAGAATCTACATAAAAAACCACAGGGCTAGGGAACACCCAAAAATCTTCCCATGTAGGGGAGCCATAAAGAAACCAAACCAAACACCAAAAAATACCACAAAACAAACACTCCTTAATTGGATTTGTTCTCAGCATTATTGTTGGCCCATTCTATAGGGGTGTTGGATTGACCGTCATTTAGTAAATATTTGATAGCTTCAACACAAGAGATAGCCACCCTCATAAGATCAAAAATATAGTTCTACATGTTAAGCTCTGAGGTCCTGAAAGGAGTGTAGATGGGTGCTTGTAAAAACATAACCTCTACCTCAAATTCAAGATTATGATTACAGTATGTTTCTTCCAAAAATTTAACTTTCCTTGGAGCTAGAAATGGAAATTCTTCAGGGTCACATACCTTGATAGGGTTCAACAAAGCCTATTTAAAAACCAACTACTTAGACCTTCATAATTAAACCACTACCCCCTTATCCCAAATCAAGGGGATACATGGGGCCTTTAGTCAAAGTTGAGAAGGGAGCCAAAATAGAAGGAGTTGATGTCCCTAACTTAAATCTTTTAACTGAACTAGTTAGAGGGGAAATCAAGTCCTTGCAAGAATCTTGAGTGTCACCAAAGAAGGGACTAGAGGGCAACAAGGCTTCCAATTTAATTTACAAAGTTGACTTGTCCTTATATTTGAAATCTAACTCCTATAAATATGAATTTGATTCCTCCAAATAATTTGACACCACCATAGGAACAAGGTTAGTTGAATGGGCAGCTAAAATATCAACTCCAGAGAGGCCTCTAGAGGCCACCACATAATAAAAACTAATTTTAATTAGACCTTGGTGGAGAGGATTTCTCATTTTACCTCTTTGGATCCTCTAAGTTATACTTTCTATGGAATTGAACAAGAATGTTAAAATATTCATGGCCCTTTTCCTCTAAAAGTGATTCAAGAACATGATGTGGAAGCTTTTGATCATCTCTTGATCTTTATATAGGGTAAAATATTTTATTACAATGAGAGAAATAAAATCCCATGGATTCTTAAGATACCCCTTTTGAATTTGTTCTTGTAATCTTTAAGAACTTACCAACATCGATAAAAATCATTGTCTCCTTGGATAAATAATGTTTTTCCCTATACTGAGAAGCCCCATCGGCTTGGAGACTAGTGGATTTGGTAATAATCTAAATGGAGATGATTGGTCCATATGCCTATCTAGGAGGAGATGATGGTTGTTGAATTTCTACAAAAAATTGAGAGTTCCCCTACACCTCAAAATTTTCTTCAAATCTTCATCAACGTCCAGCCTATTGGGTTAAAATATATTTCTTTAAAGGCTTGATGGTAAGAGAATATTTGTAACCTGACCTCCAACACATCTTGAGAAGAATATCGAATCTCAACCTCTTGCCCACCACGAGCCCCTATTCCAGAGAAATACTCTCTAAAAATATGTACTATTATGGGATAGAGTGCACATATCCTCATTCTTAGCCAAAAATAATAATAAGATTAAAAAATACGTGAAGGTGATCACACTCTAAATAGGGTCTTGATAACAACGACTCAAATTACTATTTTTAAAGGACCCAAGATCATTCCACAAAGTCACATTCCTACCATCATGGCATGGGATAATATTCAATGCTAAGGACACATGCAAGCCCCAAAAGTTACAAAGGCTACAAATTTTTATCTCATGTCTAAGACCCAACCAACACCCCTTCCCATATTCATCCCCACAACAGTTGCGAAAACCAACAATCCAAACTTTGATAGTTTAGATTTCTTCAACAAATTTCCTTTTCTTGAGCCAGCTAATCCTAGAGTTTGGATTCTAAGAAAAAATGGTCCTGAGAATGGACAACCAAGTGAAATGCAAGTCCAAATTAGATTCCAAGCCTCTTCTCAAGTTAAGTCGATAGACATGAAACAAATAGGGAAAATTTTGAGAACCAAACAAATGAAAAAAAAGTTAGTCTTGCTCCACCTCCCTACCAGGGGGCCTGACTTCCTCCAAATTTCTCAATATTGAAGGTAAATTATCTTTCTAGATGCAAAATTTAGATTGGTCCACACCCAAATTTACCATTAAATCGGTAGACTTATTTCCTTCGCTAAAGGTATGTTAAAAATAACATATTCATAGAGAATGGCATATATTTTAGCCTTAAGAATCATGTTCACCATACAAATATTCCAAAGGAGTTTCCATTTCATATGATTAATGGTGACAAGAGAGTCTCCTTCTATGATGACTTTAGGATGTCCCATGGAACTTACCAGCTAGGGTTATGCATAGTTGCGAATATTCACAAATTGGGCAAATATTAGGATTTTCAAAATTAGAAATTGGTTAATATGAGGACCCTCAATGTCGACCCATTCACCTAAAATTTTTAGGACCAATTTTTTCTTAGGGTCAATTTGCCACAATATATATCCAAATATAGGCATATTTGTACTCGTTGGAAAGATCTTTTCAAGCCTGATTTAATGGTGGTATTTTTAGAAAGTTATAATATAAGTTAAGAGGTCAAAAGTTTCCCCAAATATGAACTTATATTTTAGGCCTTCAAATACACCAAATTTTGGTGTGAAGATGCTCGATTTGATTTTCTTAGGATTTTACATGATTCACATTGATTTTTATTAGGATTTGCCTTTTTTTTACAAGTACATTTTGAGTCCAATCCCTTATGCATATCCCTGTTACCAGCTAAATACCACAATAAAGGGCCTTGACTTCTATGAACTAGTTGGTGTTAACACCAAAATGTTTCACATAGGCTAGAAGGATTTAACCCATGTGTTTTCTAAGGATACCTCCCATAATGACTCTACCAAGATTGAATTTTGAGGTACCATTGAAGTTTATTTTAATTGAATTAATAGGTGGAGGGATCCAAACAATTTTTGATCTAGGATTGATCATTATAGGTAAAATTAATTTTGAACAAGGTTGGAATCCTATTTTTTTTTCAAATTCAACTATAAGTCTTTGGGTTTAGCATACAGATAACATGAAGTAATATTTTCTACCATGATAGTAATACTCCTAGATCAAACAAAATCATTTGAGTTAGAGATATTGTTAAAATTTTATTGATTTTATTCCTTCCAAACTTCCCATAGAATATAGGTCATGCTAAAAAACTTTAATAGGTGAATACACTCAGAATAAAAGGGGAAATTCCATTGAGTTAGGGGGTTAGGAAGGAAAAGGGAAGGGATCCACGAGATGCCTAACAATCCAAAGAAGAAATCAAAGACCTCTCTCAAGAAATGGAAGATATTGAAAAGATGTAGTAGGGATTCCTCATTAACACCATACAAATAATAATGATTAGGTATAACTAGACCCCTAGTTTTAAGGTTATCTAGGACAAGAACTTTATGCTACATCACCAACCAGGGAAAAACATTGAATTTGGGAGTCATACCTTTACACCAAACCATATTATAGAGGTTCCAAGGGGGACTTGGGTTCTCTATTAGATTGAAGGTAAATTTAATGAAAAAAGAACCAAAGGGATCCACCTTATAGAAAATAGAATCATCACCCAGATCTAGCATTAAGACATAAATATTTAACAAGTCAACAATGGTCTCGAGGATCCTATTTTCCTCAAGAGAAAAATAAGAGTGAGTAAGAAGTCTACAATTTCTACAATTTGGTAGAGCAATAATGAAATCTATAACTTTGGAGCCATACATCCTTCTATAAGAGTCTTCAACATTTTCTATTTTAGGATTTGATGCTATGGGGTCATCAAGTAGTTAGGATCATACCAAAAATTAATATTTCAACCATTTTCCACTAACCATTTACTCCCTTTAGAAATCACCTCTTTATACTTAAATAAATTCATCTAGAAGGTTGAACCCAAGGGTAATGAAGGCAAAATCAAAAAATTGTTTTCCATGTTTAAATATTTAGCCTTAACAATCTTGATCCATTCCACATCTACATTTTGGACCAATCTTTGCCCTTGTTTGGTGGTTAGGTATTTCATCATCAGATTTGTTTTTCTTAAGCCCAATCCCCCATAGGCTTTTCTACTATAAATTTCATCCCAAGCCACTAGGTGAAACCTTTGGTTTTCCTCAAATTTAAACCATAGAAAGTATCTCTATATTTTTTCAATTATCTGAAGAATTTTACCAGGGATATGAAATAGGGATAATAAGTAGACTGGTATACTCAAAGTTATGCATAAGTGCAAAATATCATAAATTGGATCTGTTTAGTATTTTAAAATTTTTAAATTTGCTAATTTTGGATACTTTCACTGGGGCCCATTCGCTCGAAATTTACAGGGTGGAAGGTTTTTTGGGGTAAATTCGTTGGTCGTTGATAATAATTAAAATATTTTTAGTTTTTATTTGTCGACCTCAAATTATAAATGATTTTATTTTTCCTGCCCAAATTGCCTCATACACTACCCATATATATACTGTAGTGGGTACCGATAAACATACATATAAAATACTCTAACTCGAAAATAGCTCTGAAATAATGAAAATTTTGACAAGGTTACAGAGGAGTGTCTATCGTAATAAGTCGATTGGTTGTAGAGGAGTGTCGATTAGTGCAATACGATCGGTATAAGCCAATTGGTTGCAGAGCTATGTCTGTCAGCATAAGTTGATTGGTTGGAGAGTCGTGTCTATGGGTATAATATGATCGATTGCAAAGCTATGTCTATCGATATAATTTGATTGGTTGTAGAGCCATGTTTGTCGATAAAAGACAATCAGTTGCAAAGTCGTATATGTCGGTATAAGTCGATTGGTTGCAAAGTTGTGTCTGTCAGCATAAGACGATTGGTTGTAGAGCCAAGTTTGTCGGTTGTAGAGGTGTCGATCAAAATTAGTCTATCAGTTGCAGGGATATGAGGATCGATATTAATCTATCAGTTGTAGGGAAGTGTTGATTATCATTAGTCTATCTATTGCAGAGGTGTTGGTCAGCATAATTTGGTTGGTTGTAGAGAAGTCTTCATCGATATAAGCTAATTGATTGCAGAGTTGTGTCTATCAGCACAAGGTTGTAGAGATGCATTAATCGACATAAGCCAATCGGTTGTAGAGTAGTGTCTATCGGCACAAGGTTGCAGAGATGCAAAATTTGGTAGGGTATTCTTCTTCCATTGTTCTTTTGTTCAAAGCTCTTTTTGTTTAGTTTCATAGGCACTTTAGGTAAACTATATGTAACTATGGTAGACAACTATCAATATCATCTGGTTGTGTTTCAGGAGCATTTCTCTTGTCAGAGACTGCTTCTTGTCTCTTAGAGTATGTTTCTTAGGAAGTGTAGAAGCACTATCTGCAACTGTGGTCAATAAGTATCCATGTCATGTTGTATGTTAGGAGTATTTTTGTCAGACTCCTTCTTGTCTTTCAGATATCATTTTACAAGGTAGTGTAGGTTTGTCTTGAGGGATTTCTGCTATTCTCCTTCAATTTCATATACATTTCCTAACATCTGAAGGTTTTTTATTTAAAAATACAATGTCACCTACTAAATATGGAAGGAAGGGAGGCCAATATTATTGTAAAAATACAATTCTAAAATATTCTACACAAATATCAAAATGTAATGAGGTATCAATATCTATAAATTCTACACAACATGCAGATACAAATATATTTTACCGTTAACTTTTTAATATTTATGTTATTCATAAAAATAAAACATTTCTTTATTAATAAATAAATGGTTGTATACTTATCTACATCTTTTTAAATGCTTTGTAAAAATATATTATGTTAATTCTTTAAGATAGTGTCTTTTTTACTTCAAAAAATGATAGAGAATAACAAACATTGAATGCAGTAAATATTGTCAACCCTGATGTGTGCTCACTTAAAGATATTCCAGTAGATGAGATTAGACCACATGATAATTTTCTTAAAAATGATATTCAACAACCACTTCAGGAGATTTTAAATTCAGAAACATCAACCGAAAAAGACAATACAATTAAATTACAGACCTCTAGGGAATCCTGTAGTCAAAAATCTAAATATTAAAAGATAAACGAATGGGCAATTGGAAGGGATTTTAAAAATGAATGGGTATATTTATACCCCTTTATTGAGCGATATGAGAAACTGAATGTGTGTAAATACATTATTTATACATGGAAGCTAGGAAAGGATAATTTATTGCAAAATAAGAAAGACACAATAGAAAAACATTGTGGGAAAATTTACATCAAATAAATACGAAGTTTTGGAACAATTAATAGATTTCATAGGTGGAAGGATACATCGAAATGTGTGCATGTGAGATATGCACTTGAATATGAAAAAGCAATGAAACAAAAACAAACTCCCATTGAGAAGGTTGGAACGATCGAGGCACAATTTCAAAAAATTAATAAGAATGTATTAACCTCAAAGAAATTGCAGTTTGCTATTGTATACAGTATTCTAAAAAAAGGTCGACCCATGTCTGATTTTGTTGATTTTAAGGAAATACTTCAATTAGCCGATGTACAAAATCTTACCAATTCACATTGGTCAGATTGAAATGGTTGGGAAATGATAAAATGTCTATCACTGGTTGATAAGGAAGATAGGAGAGAGAATAACAAGCCAAATTTATTTCACTTTCCAATGATGAGGTAACAACTATTGACAACACATCTTGAATTGGCATACATGTTTACACATTCAAAAATCATTTGAGACAACCTCACTTACTAGCACTACATAATATGATTGAAAATTGTAATGCGAAAAACATTTATAATTTTTTTGTAACTAGTTTAAAGGATATTGCCAGAATGGATGAAAAGGAAATTGCCACAAAGTTAATTTGTGTTGGATCTGATGGTGCGGCTACAATGCAAGGACAAAGGAATGGTATTTTTGTTAGGCTTCAAACATCAATTGCCCCACATGTGATTCATATTCATTGCATGGCTCATCGAATGAATCTTGCATACAAAATTGTGAGCAATTTTGATAATGTAGCTAGTGAGCAATTTTGATATTTTTGAAAAATGCATGTAATATATTACTCTAGATATGTAAAATGAAATTTTAAACCCATTCATAGATATATCCATCATAAACTCACTTTGAAATATAAAAACAATATAGCATAATATAAATGACCATATTAATTTTTATACAACCACTATAATGACTATGAATGCATTGAAAATTGTAACCCATACATAGATATATCCTTTGAAATATAAAAACTATATAGCATAATACAAACGACCATACACATTTTTATACAACAAATAGAATGACTATGAATGCACTGAACATTGAAACTTATGCATAAATATATCCTTCGTAAACTCACTTGAAATATAAAAACAATATAGCATAATACAAATGATAATACTCACTTTTATACTACAACAAGAATGACTATGAATAAATTGAAATTTAAACCCATGCATAGATATATAATTCATAAACTCATTTGAAAATTAAAATATAAAAACAACATAGCATAATATATGGAAATTGAAATTTAACCCCTTCATAAATATGTTCATCACAAACTAACATTGAATGTGAAAACAATATAGCACAATAAAAAAGACAACACTTTTTAATACAACAACAAGAATGACTTTGAATAAAATAAAAATTTAAACTCATTCATAGATATATCCTTCGTAAACTCAGATGAAAATTGAAATATAAAAACAACATAGCAGAATACACAAAAAAATACTCATTTTTATATCACAACATGAATAACTTTGAATAACATATTAATCTAAACCTATGCATACATATATTCTACTTAAACTCAAGCATATTTGAAACACTATAATACTCAAGAGATGAAAATAACACACAATTATAAATAGTAAATAGTGTAATAGTAAAATAATAAAAGCAAGTATCTTGTTTTCAAATTAAAACAAATGAAATGTCACAAAATAATATTTTCAAAATATCAAATTTTGAAATTCAATTTCATGCTTTAGAATATTTTCCCCCTTCCACAATTCCTTTTGCCTTTTCAATGACTTCCACAGTCTCTATAGTAACAACTCCTCCCTCATATTTTCCATGTTCAACTTATTTTTCCTCATCCACTACTTCCACAATTTCTACATTCTGCATTCCAATGGCTCTTCCCTCAAGCTGGGTAACAGTAGTATCAATTGCTTTGAAATTCACAAGGATCTTATCAACATTTTGCAATCCATTGATAAGGGTGTTTTATTATTTTTCAACATATTCATATGTTGGTCCTTGAACTTTTTTACCATTATCCTTTAGCAGAACATCAGGATCCAATCCGTTGCGGATAATGATTTTCCACAAAATGTTGTTTTGTCGAACTACTTATTATGCTCTTTTTTCATTGTAATGGAAGATTTTAAGAACTCATTTGCCATCCTGAGACAATATTGCAGGTTTTGAATCTACTTCTTGAGATTATCATACTTTACCTGCAAAATGGAAAAATAGTTAATCAACAGATAATTACATTTTAAAAAACAGAACAACAAATTTTTGAACACAAAAGTGATTAAGTCAAACCTCAGCAATATTATTTGTAGCTACAACAACAACGACCTTTTTCTTATCACTTACCCATTTATTGTAATAAGCTTGGGCCTCACCATTTATGTTCTCCAATCTATTTATCATAAAATTTAAAATTTCATCTATGTAAGATGTATTCACCTTCACAATTCTATATTTTATATGCTGTAGCAGATCCTCCATATTTTTAGGTTCATTTCAACATTTTTTTTTTCTCTTTTTGAAAAATTATTGTATCAGACATTAATTTCCTTTATCAGCACTTTGGCCCTATACTCCCATTTTCTCATTTCTGTTATATCTGGAAGTAGTAAATCCTTAATGGTAGATTCAACATTATAAGAAAATAAATATTTTTCTGAAATATTTAATCTTTCATCCTCTAGTTGAGGAGGAGCCTAACGATGTTTGTTTACCTGAGAGGATATTTGCTTGAACATTTCGCTCCTTCATTTCCTTTATCTTGAAGAAATTCTGATACTTGAAAAGTAGTGGGTGTGTTCTATTGCAAAAAGAAATATTTATCAAGTGGAACCTTATCCAACCCAGCACCATAAGCTTCTGGTATATCCTTAAAATTAAAATTAGCAAGAAAAATATGACCGAATCCTGAAAATGTCTTTGATGCTTATTTCTCTAAAAATTGTTGTGTTGCTTCTCTCTATGGCCTAGATGGAAGAATGTGTTTTCCAACTAGGAAGAATTGACCTCTCATTTGAGGTTGGCATGGTGGATGAGGGGGTGACATTGCTTGTTGATTTTTTTGATGACAAAGTTGTATGGGAGCTTAAAACATAAAAATAAAAATTAGTTATAAAATTTGTGAAGGTAAAAAAATCTGTGAAGGTAGAAAATAAAAACTAGTTATAAAATTACATTATGAAAATTGGTTGTAAAATTTGTTATAACACTTACTGGTAGAAGAAAAAACATCTTGTATGGTTGTTGTTGCAAATGGAATGTGGGCATGCTATACATATGAAAAAAAATTAATTAAAAATAGTAAAAAAAATTGTAAAAAATTTGTTTCGGCAGTCATTAAAACTTACTCCCCGAAGATGAAACCTCTTGCGCAACTACACCCATTGGCAGTGGATGTGCAGCCATAGGTGGAGGTTGTTGATGATCAAGATAACTAGATATTCTATGATTCCTTGTTGATCTTCTCCTTAGTGGTGGTGTTGTTTTCTTCGCAGGTGTTTCTGAGTCTCCTGATTCCTATGGAATATAACCTATGATAGTAGCATACCTATTTGAAGAGGAAGAGGATGCCCTTTTATGTGTTTGTTTTAAAATGTTAAAATTATAAAAAGACAAACATATGAAAAATAAAACATTTTACTTAAATATTGATGAAAAATTACCTGAACCTATTGTTCTATCATGACTACATTGGCTAGGGTTGAGTGCCAATATGTTGGTACTTGAGTGTTCTATAAATTATAAAAACATTCATAAAAAGCAATAATATAATTGCATGTGCTATTTTTTAGTGAGGGTGAAGCGTGGGTTTTCACATTCTCAATTTCCAATATGATCCGATGTGAGACATAGCTTGACAAGTTGAATTGTTGGTGTACAACACAACAAACCAAATACACTAAGGCCCACATCAAAATTTTTGTTGACCTCCCTTGCAAAACAAGTCTGACAAGGAAGAATTCACAACATACCCGAAGAAATTTATTTTCAATCACTGGTATAGTCAACCCTTCTGGACTTGGTGGATGTAATTGAAAAAAAAAAAAAATTCAATAATTATACACTAGTTATACCTTGAAAATAATCCGACTATACATTGAAGTTGATCTCCAAGTAGAGTTTATTGTCATTAGTTAATTGGTATTTTGAAGTGATAGGCTCACAACCAGCATGGGACAATGTTGTCAATCTGGCAATATCATGGGCTGTAAAAGAAAGAACACTATTTTTATTGTCGATGACAAGATTTACCTTGCTTGAATTAATATTATAACCTACAATGATCTTGTCTAGTAGTTTTGTGTCTATGTTGAATTGTGGCATTGAAACTAGACCTCGAAGACCAGAGACCATGACCCATGACATGTCATAACTCGATGTTGATAAAACTTAAGAAATTAGAAGGTAAACTAGGTTTTTAAAATTAATTTTAAACATTCCAAGGGTTGCAGGGGATGCCATAGGGTTATTCCATTGTGTATGAGTATGGATCATAAGATACAGAGGAAAAGGGTTAAAACTCACTTAAAAATTAAGGTAAAAGGTTAAAAACTAAGATAAAACTAGAGGAACTTAGGTGTTGTAGGTGATTTGGAGAGGAGAGGGCAATCCTCCAAGGGAGGTCCCAGGTTCAAATCTCCACCCTACCAAAAAGTTGAATTGGGTACCCAAAATCCAATTGATATGTTGGTACGAGCAGGGCTGGGTGTGACCCCCAGGTGATTTTGATGGTGTAGAACCCCCTGTTCGTGGTCTCTTAGACCAAGGTGGCCCCGCAAGGGGTTTTTCATTAAAAAAAAAAGAAGAAGATAAAACTAGAGGAAGAGGGTTAAGAAAATGTTAAAATGAGAGGAAAAGTGTTAAGAATGCATAAAAACGAGAGGAAAATGATTAAAACTGCAATAGAAAAGGTAAAAAAAAATGACTATTTATTTCTTTATATAGACTTGTATGCATGAAATTAGCTCATGGATGGGTGACATATGACCTCTTCATATAATAATTTCATGGATGGTTAAAACATGGTACAGATGCACCAATGCTACCAACTAGGTACTCGACACAGTTGCAACCAATCGACACACTTGCAACTGATCGATATTCCTAGAACCAATCATCGTGCCTGCACTTGATCGACATGCCTGCTTTTGATCATCATGACTAAATACGATCAACATTTCTACAACCAATCATCGTGATTGTATCTTATCAACATTCTTGTAGCTGCTCATCATATCTATCATCAATTATCGTATCTACACCCAATCGACATTCTTGCAACCAATCAGTATTCTTCCAATCAATCATTGTATCTGCACCTAATTGGAATTCCTACAACTGATCATCATTCCTACAACTAATTGATATTCCTACAAATGATTATCATGCTTACATATGATAGGTATTATTGTAATCGATCTTTATAGTTGCACTTGATTGGCATACATGCAATCGATCATCATGTATACAAGCTATCTTCATGCATGCCACCAATTGTCATGTTTGTAGTTGATCATCATGTCTGTAGTTGATTGTGATGCCCATAGTTGATCATAAAGCTCTATAGCCGATCATCATGCCTGTAGCCAATTGTTATATCTACAGCCGATACACATACCTACAATGTATCATAATATCTAAAGTTGATAGTCATATCTACAGTCGATTGGCATACTTGTAACCTATCATTATGTCTACAATCGATAGTCATGTCTATAGTCGATCGTCATACCTATAATCGATCATCATATCTATAGCCAATCATTATATCTGCAGCCTATCGTCATGCCTATATTTGATCATCGTATCTATATCTAATCGACATACCTGCAACCGATCATCATACCTACAACCGATCATCATGCATGCCATCGGTCATTATGTCTGCAGCTGATCATCATGCCTATAGTCAATCATCATACATGTCTCAGATCGATCGTCATAAATCATAAAGGCTAAAAGTATTTCATGTTAGCCTAAAGCTTTTAATTTTACTATACATTTTAATATTTTTAAACTAATATTCATAGCCCCCAACAGAGAAAAATTTGCCATAGTTTGAAAAGTTTTGGAGTCAAATCAAGGCTATTTGCCAAGGTTTGAAAATATTTGGAGACAAATAAATGCAATTCACCATGTATACTTCTCCATATTTTTTTGGGATTTCAATACAATTTGCCTTGATTTTGTAAATAGATTTTGGGGCCGACCCCTTATGCATAATCCTAGGTATACTCTAGAGGAAAATTTTCACCAATGTTACTTTCCTAGCTTGGCTGAGAATAGCTCCTTCCAACTAGCCAACCATTTTTGGATTCTTTCAACCACTGGTTCCCAAAGATTTGATTTATCATAAACTTTGAAGAAAGGTAGTTCAAAGTAAGTAGAGGGTAGAGAAGCTGCTTCAAATATAAGAATATTGGCAATCCTCATCTGCTTGACCTTAAAATTTTTAAGAGAAAATAATTTACTCTTTACGAAACTAACCTACTAACCTACTACATTTACAAAAAATATCAAAATATACTTTATGGAGTGATTCTCGAGGATAAAATCCAAAAATAAGAGTAGAGTGTCATCCATGAATTGATGGTGCAAAATGGAATTGGACCTCAAAGAAATTTTAATACCCACAATACTTGCATTAGTAGAAATGGAGCACCCCAAATCTCCCACCATAAAAATAAAGAGAAAATAAGGTAGGGGGTTGAAGAACACAAGCTTATACTGAGAGTGGGGGTGAACAGTATAAGACCACTTTTTACTTTTTATTCTAATTCAATATTATGTTGTGTAAAGATAGCAGTATCAATAGCAGTAATAAAAGCAATGCATAGTATACACAATAGAGACACCACAATTTATGTGGTTCACCCAATGTGGGCTACTCCACAGAAAAAATATTTTACTAAAAATTTATCAATCAATATCATTGGAAATCACTCCCAATTACAATGTTTATGGATCTCTATCCAAAGGATATGTTGATCCCCTAATCTCAAGTTTGTGGATTTGTTCCATAAGAGAACTCTTTTCCCTTCTGCTCTGGCTATGTGATATTCTAGAAGACTTTGTCTCTATGTTGCACTGACTGGTGGACCTCTCTCCACTTGAAGACTCCTCACTCAGATTTTTCTTCAACTGTGCTGGCTAAAGGATATCTAACCATTGAGACTCTGTCCTTTGTACTTTGTCACCTCCAAAGCTCTGTCAATAGGCTCACTAAGAACCTGTTCAATCGGCTCACACAGAACCTGCATAATAATATCACATAACTTATCCAAAACTAAATAACAAGCTCACACATAACCTGTCCAATGTTGAATAACAAGTTCACATAGAACCTGTCCAAATCTGCTCTAGCAAGCTCACCAAGAACTTGCCCAAATATGCTCTAGCAAGCTCACCAAGAACTTACCCAAATATGCTCTAGCAATCTCACCAAGAAATTTCCCAAATATTCTCTAGCAAGCTCACCTATAACTTGCCCAAATATGCTCTTCAAATCTATCCCAACACTGTCCTCAAATTTGTCCCAACACTGTCCTCAAATATGTCCCAAAGGCCTTCTCAAAGGCTCAATCAATCATGCTCAAGTATAGATCAAATCTCATCCACAAATCTATCAAGGCAAAGCTCAAATATGAACTCAAAAATTAATGACAATGTACTCTTCAATATATGACAAAAATGATTCACAATGATCTCAACTTAATTCAACTCATAGAAGCATAAAAAAAAAATTAGAGACTCAATATTTTCTAATCTCAATCTCAACTCAACTCAACTCAAATCAACTCATAGAAGCATAAAGAGAATTGTTAGAGACTCAATATGTTCTAATCTCAATATCAACTCAACTTAACTCAAATCAATCTCAACTCAACTCAAGTCAATCTCATAGAAGCATAAAGAGAATTATTAGAGACTCAATATGTTCTAATATTACTCTCAACTCAAATACAAATAATGGAATAGTTTTCATTTATATAACTTGAATAATCACTTCACACATCACTTGACTAGGCTCAATCAACTCAACTCAACCAATCATCACAAGGGACAACTCTCTCTCACACAATCCTAGTCCAAGTATGTATAAACCTGTTAGTCTTACAATGACACTGAGAGGGGGGGGGGGTGAATCAGTGTAGCTCTTTAAACTTGAATTTATAGCTCTTAATACCACAACAATTAAAACTTATTACTAGATACAACAAGTATAACAAAAGAGCATCACACAACACAAGATTTAACGAGGTTCACCAATGTGGCTACTCCTCAAAAATTGATTGCTTGGACTACCATCCAAATCCAGCCTTTGCAAAGCACCAAATTTACAATCAATTTACCAGCACCCACTGTAAGGAGCACCAACCCCTTATTTATCTGCACCAACAGAAAGGAGCACCAACCCCTGATGCCAAGCTACAACCTGGACTTCAATTTGAATCTATAAGTTTGACAGTAAGATACCTTTGCTTTTGCAAGACCCTGACTGGTCTTCTTCACCTTTGCATTCTCTGTGCACTCTGCTTTCTCTATGCAATCACAGTAGCACCTGGTCGAACTTCAACCTTTTTGCTCTCTATGCACTCTGCTCTCTCTACGCAATCACTTCGCACACTCTGCTTCATTATAGTCGAACTTCACGATCATCTTCTCCCTTTTGTGCACTCTGCTCTCTTTGCAAATTTTGCACTTAGCATGATTCGACACGACTTGCTCTCTGCGCACAATGACCGTATTTCACACACATTCGACTCCACTTCAATTCTCCAAACAACCCTCCTTTTATAACAATATTTTTTATGATGAAAACCCTAATCTTAGTTGGCTATAAATCCTAATATTAGTCGGCTTTCATAACAACTGTAAACCCTAATTTTAGTCGATTGTCATCGATCTTCATCGGCTTCAACTCAAGAAGATGTTCGATTTATCCATCGCTTGATGATTTCATTCTGGATAGACCCTGTAACCGCCATACTGACTTTTGATCACTCTTCATATTTTAGCAGTATGAAATCACTCTGTAACTGCCCCTGTAAATGCCGTAGTGATGTCGGTCCACTATCATACTTCTCATTTCAATCAAGTTCTCCTTCTTGACTTGCGCATTTATGACCTATCATGAAATCATGACATTTCTACCTCTATAGCTTCTTTTGTTGTTGTTGCCATGAAAATACAACATGTCACGATATCGCGACACTTTCGCCTCCGTACGCTTTCTCTATTCTTTTGTCATGATATCATGACATTTTTGCCTCCGTAGACTTCATCTTTTCTTTTGTCATGATATCATGACATTTTTGCCTCCGTATACTTCATCTTTGCTTTTGTCACGATATCGTGACACTTCTACTTCCATAGACTTTGACTTTGCTTTTGTCACGATATCACGACACTTCTACCTTCGTAGTCTTCAACTTAGATTTTGTCATGAAATCGTGACACTTCTGCTTCCATACTTAACTTCTTTGCTTTTGTCATGAAATCATGACACTTCTGCCTTTGAAGTCTTCTTCTCTACTTTTGTCACAAAATCGTGACACTTCTGCTTCCGTACGCTTCCTCTCTTTCTTTTGTCGCGAAAATGTGACATGTCACGATATCGTGACACTTTTCAAACTTACTTTCTCTCTCCTATTTTAGTTGCAAAAATGCGACATGTCACGAAATCGTGACACTTTTCCAACTTACTTTCTCTCTCCTATTTTAGTCATGAAAATGTGACATGTCACGAAATCGTGACACTTTTCTTACTTGTTCTCTTTCTTCGAACTTGTCGCGAAATCGTGACACTTTTTCCTGCTTTCTCTTTCTCTTCCAACATGTCACGAAATC
This sequence comes from Wollemia nobilis, assembly GCA_028583015.1. Classification (NCBI taxonomy): domain Eukaryota; kingdom Viridiplantae; phylum Streptophyta; class Pinopsida; order Araucariales; family Araucariaceae; genus Wollemia; species Wollemia nobilis. Next base: position 9,772,377 of record JAQPPZ010000992.1, read on the forward strand.
GTGATAGTTTTTCCACTTGCCTTTTTCTCTTCCAACATGTCATGAAATCATGACAGTTTTTCCTACTTTTTCTCTCTCTTCCAACATGTCGCGAAATCATGACAGTTTTTCCTACTTTTTCTCTCTTCCAACATGTCACGAAATCGTGATAGTTTTTCCTACTTTTCTCTCTCTTCCAACATGTCGCGAAATCATGACAGTTTTTCTTGTCTGTTGTATATGTCGCGATATCGCGACACTTTTCTTACTTGTCTTTTTTTTTATCTTTTGCATATGGGCCACTTCGGTCTTCTTGGAAAATCACTGTACATACTCTGAATAACCTTTGAACTCCTGTCTTCTGCATCCGAATAGCTTTTGAACTTCCTGTCCATTGCATCAACAGATCTATCTGACTGTGTTGACAACAATGACAATATTGTTGCTGCACCTTGCTCAACAATCTCCCCCTTTGGAATTTTTGGCAACACATGTGCAATTTCCTGTAACTCTTCTCCCCCTTTGACAATAATACCAAAGGGCTACCGCAGACTCCCCCGAGTCCATGCACAACATTCTCGGGAAAAATTTATTACACTTAGCAAAAATCATGAACATGAGCAAAAAGATAATCAAATACTTAAATGCTCCCCCCGAGAATGTGATCCCTGTAGCTAGTCAATTCTTGGGAAGTGTGACCACTCCCAATTTATTGCGAAGGTACTCAAAAACTTCCTTGGGCAATGGTTTTGTGAAGATATCTGCTACTTGCTCCATAGTTGGAACAAAATCCAACTTAACCTCACCTTCCGCAACTTTCTCCTTCAAAACGTGATACCTGATAGCAATGTGTTTTGTGCGTGAATGCATAACCGGATTCTTGGAGATGTTAATGGCACTCTTGTTATCACACTTAACTGATATTGGCTCACCGAAGCTAATACCAAGATCTTTCAGGGTTTGTTTCATCCACAATACCTACGTACAACATGTTGTCGCTGCAATATATTCTGCCTCTGCTGTCGATAAAGAAACTGACTCTTGTTTCTTACTGTGCCACGTGACCAATCTGTCTCCAAGATAGAATGCACCTCCACTGGTACTCTTTCTGTCATCGACACCTCCTGCCCAATCTGCATCTGAATACGAAATAAGGGTGAAGTCTTTACCTTTCGGATACCATAACCCATACTCCATAGTACCCTTGAGGTACCGAAGAATCCTCTTCACTATCGTCACATGAGTCTCCTTGGGATTAGCCTGAAATCATGCTACCATGCATACCGCCTACAAAATATCTGGTCTGGTAGTTGTTAAGTACAGTAAGCTCCCAATCATAGATCTGTACATGGTTTGATCAACAGGTGGAGATTTGTCATCCTTGCTCAACTTGCAACCTGTCATCATGGGAGTGCTAACTGGCTTACAATCCTCCATTGTGAACTTTTTAAACATCTCTTTCACATATTTAACTTGAGAAATAAATATGCCCTTCTTATTTTGATTAACTTGCAACCCGAGGAAATACGAAAGTTCACCAATCATTGACATTTCAAATTCTTTCTCCATCTTATTTGCTAAATCTTTACACGACTCATCTTTGCTCTTGCCAAATATGATATCATCTACGTATACAACAAGAACAATAAGATGCCCATTTTCTATTTTGACATACAAATTACTATCCACCATACCTTTCTTAAACCCTTGTTGAGTGAGATAGTTGTCTAGCCTTGCATACCATGCTCGGGGTGCCTGTTTTAAGCCATATAATGCTTTCTTCAACTTGCAAACCAAGTTGGGATCATCACCAAGTTGGAAACCATCTGGTTGCTCAATATAAACCTCTTCTTCAAGTTTCCCATTCAAAAACGCTGATTTCACATCCATTTGATAAACTTTGAAATTCTTGTAGACTGCTAAAGCCAGAAACATTCTAATTGCCTCTAGTCTAGCTACTGGTGCAAAATTTTCCTCAAAGTCAATGCCTTCAACTTGTGCATAACCCTTACATACCAATCTTGCTTTATTTCTGACTACCTGTCCGTCTTCATTCAATTTGTTTCGAAAAATCCATTTAGTCCCGATTATATTTTTATTTGCAGGTCTAGGTACTAACTCCCAAGTTTCATTTTTCTCGATCTGATCTAATTCTTCATTTATTGCCTTCATCCAACTTTCATCTTTGCTTGCGTCAAGCAACATTTTTGGGCTCAATGTTGGATAATAGAGAGTAGTTACTTACTACTCTTCTTCTTGTATGAACACCAACTTTGGGGTCTCCAATTATTTGCTCTCTAGGATGATTTTTCTCGCTAGCTTCCTGTTTTGAATTTCTTATTTTCTTCCACTCCTGAATCACAACTTAAATCATCTGAGTCAATTTTTTGTATCTTTTCCATTTCATTTTCCTCATCTCCTTCAATAACCTCTTCATAAATTGGGTAGTTCTTTTCATAGCTAATTACTCGTTCTCTACCTTCATCAAATTTAACATCGGCACTGTCCACAATTTTCTTTAGCCTCTTGTTGTAGCATTTGTAAGCTTTGCTTTTTGATGAATAACCAACAAAAATACCTTCATCCGCTCTATCTTCAAACTTACCAAGATTATCTTCAGTTCTTTTGATGTAGCACTTGCTGCCAAAAACTTTGAGGTATTTTGTTGTTGCCCTTTTACCGAACCACAACTCATAAGGAGTTTTGCTTTCATGTGTTCTCAGCATGTACCTATTTTGGATATACACCATAGTATGGACTCGCTTCTTTCCAAAATCTGTCTGCTACTCTGCTTTCAGCCAACATAGTCCGTGCCATTTCCTGCACTGTCCTGTTCTTTCTTTCTACCACTCCATTCTGCTGAGGTGTCCCGGCTGCTGAAAACTGTCTCCTAATACCGTATTTTTCATAGTACTCTATAAACTCCTCTGAAATGAATTCTCCTCCTCTATCTGATCTTAAACATTTGATCCTCTTTCCTGTTTCATTCTCAACTTGGTTTTTGAAAGTCTTGAACATTTCAAAAGCTTCCGATTTATGCTTCAAGAAAAATATCCATGTCATTCTGGAATAGTCATCAATGCACAACATAAAATATTTGTCACCATTTATGCTATGTGTTCTCATGGGTCCACATAAATCAGTGTGTATTAGTTCCAAAGGTTTGCTTGTGTAGTACTCTTTTGTTTTGAATGTGACTCTAGTTTGCTTCCCCTTTTGGCATGAAGCACAAATGTTGTTTGCAGGTTTGCTGATGGTGGGAATATCTCTCACTGCCCTTTTTGAGTTGATTTTTACTAGATTATCAAAACTGATATGACCGAGTCTCTTGTGCCACAACCAATTTTCTTCTTCCTGTCCAATAAAACAAGCTCCTTCTGAAGTCTCCGAGAGCGTGTACAGGTTGCCGGATGTCCTTGATCCAGTTGCTATCAATTTTCCACTGTTTGTTTTTCCGACTTCACAACCCCGCTTCTTAAAAACTACTTCATGACCTTTATCACAAATCTGACTTACGCTCAACAAGTTATGTTTCAAACCATCCACAAACAAGACTTCTTCTGACTTAATTTTTCTGTCACTAATTTTAACTGAACCTTTGCCAACTATCTTAGCTCCATCATTATTTCCAAACTTTACTCGAACCACCTTCATATTTCTGTAACTTCTCAAATTTTTGTTTGTCACCTGTCATATGACTGGAGCATCCACTATCAAGTATCCATGGTACATATTTATTCTGTGCTTTAAATGTTGTTTGTACGATTAAGGATTCCTTTTCTTCCTTAAGTCGCTCTTTTTCTTTCCACTCCATTTTGATAGTAGTTTTGGGCTCTTGTTTTGCCTTTCCCTTATCAATAGCTTGTGCATGTTTTTCGGGAAGTTTTCTATTTTGTCTCATCCTATTTGGTTGAAATTTTCTTCCCTGAAACTGATTTGATGCAAATGTACTTCTACAGTTTCTTGCAATGTGCCCAAAATTATGACAGTTATAACATTCTACTGTATAATTCATCAAAGGAGAAAAAGCATTTCTACTGGTGAAATTCCTTGGTCTTACATTATATTTGCAAGTCCGAGATTTTATGTCCATAGCCATTGCATTTAAAATAGAAACCAGAAAAGGGATAATTGAACCTGGGTGATGGTCTTTGCCATGTTGTCGTAGGAGCCATAGGTCTTCTTCTTCTTTGATGTGTGACATTGGTGAATCCATCATTGTCAATTCTCCTTTCATGCCTGGCATTATTGCTTTCTTTTGCATGAGACATTTTTCCTTGATCAACTTATTTCTTATTTTCATTCTTTATGGATTCTACATTTCTAGCCTTTGATCCATTTGATGATTCTCCTTCGATGAAACCCAGACCAAATTTGATGCCTGTAGGCCTTTGGTCATTTATAATCTTATCCAACTTCATAGAACTTTCTTCGCGTTTGTGATAGCAACTAATTTTGTGATTCATCTCTTCTATCTGTGTCCGTAAACCAACATTCTCTTCTTCTAGTTTGCAGCAATAATCTATTTTCATGGTAATTTGTACTTCAAGATCTTCAGATATTTTCTTGTATTCTTCTATCTGTACTTTCAGATTGGTTATGATTTCATTTGCATCCTCAAGCTTTTTTGAAATTTTCTTATTCTTTTTCCTCTCTATTTTCCACTCTTCAAGTGCAGAGATCAACTCACCTTCTAGATCTACTTCAGCCTTAGGGTTTTCACCACATACTTCAGAGTTCACTCCTTCATCCTTTTCTGATTTTACTTCTTCAAATGCCATGAAAAGAGCTTCACCTGTTTCCTCTTCAGAATCCTCACCGGAGTTGTCTTCTGATGAACTGGCATTCCTGGAGATGAAACTTTTCTTCTTGAAGTTGCCTTTTCTGAAATTCATTTTCTTCTTCCAGTCACTTCTTTCTTGGTGCGATCCTTCATCATTTTTGTTCTTCTCATTAAGTGGACATTTAGTCGCAAAATGCCCAATGCCTCCACAGTTGAAACATTTAAACGGTAGCTTTCCTCTGTATTTTCCTTTTCCCATTTTTAGTTTTCTAACAAAGTTTGCTTCCATTTCATCTGATGTCTCTTCTTCCTCGGACTCTTGTTTTGCATTTTTATTTTTAAGGGCTTTAAAAGCCGCTTCTCTATTTGTGGGTTTAGATCTTCCTATCCTCATCTCATATGCAGTCAAAGAACCATACATCTCATCTATACTAAAATAATTTAGATTTTTAGCTTCTTCTATCACTGAGACTTTAGAATCAAACCTTTGAGGAAGAGATCTTAATACCTTTTTCATGATGGCAGAGTCTTCGATATCCTCGCCGAGTCCTCTGATCGCATTAATGATTCCATTAACTCTCAGCATATATGCCTCAATGTTTTCATCGTCATTCATCTTTAATGCTTCGAACTGAGCTCGATGTGTCTGTAACTTGGCCTCCTTGATCTTATCGTCTCCTTCATGAATACTCCTCAGTTTGTCCCATATTTCTTTTGCCATTTTATAGCTCATGATCTTTACTAGTTCACTGTCTGCTAATCCGCACATGATAGCATTCTTTGCTTTTGAGTTATTTTCAAATAATTTCTTTTCGTCAACCTCTTTTGGAGGAGTGATGGGTATTGTGTATCCACTAACTACTGAATCCCAGATGTCGTATCCCAAAGCACAGAGATATGTCTGCATCCTGATTCTCTAGAATGTGTAATTAGATCCATCAAACAATGGTGCTTTGTTTGATGAGAAGCCTTCACCACCTGCCATTGTGTTACTTCCAAGATCACCCTAGCCGGTTAAGCTTGTACAAGAACTTAGCTCTGATACCAATTGTTAGTCTTACAATGACACTGAGTGGGGGGGTGAATCAATGTAGCTCTTTAAACTTGAATTTATAGCTCTTAATACCATAGCAATTAAAACTTATTACTAGATACAACAAGTATAACAAAAGAGCATCACACAACACAAGATTTAACGAGGTTCACCAATGTGGCTACTCCTCAAAAATTGACTGCTTGGACTACCATCCAAATCCAGCCTTTGCAAAGCACCAACTTTACAATCAATTTACCAGCACCCACTATAAGGAGCACCAACCCCTTATTTATCTACACCAACAAAAAGGAGCACCAACCCCTTATTTATCTACACCAATAGAAAGGAGCACCAACCCCTTATTTATCTGCACCAATAGAAAGGAGCACCAACCCCTGATGCCAAGCTGCAACCTGGACTTCAATTTGAATCTATAAGTTTGATAGTAAGATACCTTTGCTTTTGCAAGACCCTGACTAGTCTTCTTCACCTTTGCATTCTCTACGCACTCTGCTTTCTATGTAATCACAACAACACCTAGTCGAACTTCAACCTTTTCACTCTCTACGCACTCTACTCTCTCTACGCAATCACTTCGCACACTCTGCTTCATTATAGTCAAACTTCACGATCATCTTCTCCCTTTTGCACACTCTGCTCTCTTTGCAAATTTTACACTTAGCATGATTCGACATGACTTGCTCTCTACGCACAATGACCGTATTTCACACACATTCGACTCCACTTCAATTCTCCAAACAACCCTCCTTTTATAACAATATTTTTTATGATGAAAACCCTAATCTTAGTCGGTTGTAAATCCTAATCTTAGTCAGCTTTCATAACAACTGTAAACCCTAATTTTAGTCGGCTGTCATCGGTCTTCGTCGGCTTCAACTCAAGAAGATGTTCGGTTTATCCATCGCTTGATGATTTCATTCTGGATAGACCCTGTAACCGCCATACTGACTTTTGATCACTCTTCATATTTTAGCAAGTATGAAATCACTCTGTAACTGCCCTTGTAAATGTCGTAGTGATGTCGGTCCACTGTCATACTTCTCATTTCAGTTGGGTTCTCCTTCTTGACTTGCGCATTTACGACCTGTCATGAAATCATGACATTTTTGCCTCTATAGCTTCTTTTGTTGTTGTTGCCACAAAAATACATGTCACGATATCGCGACACTTTCACCTCCATACGCTTTCTCTATTCTTTTGTCATGATATCATGACATTTTTGCCTTCGCAGACTTCATATTTTCTTTTGTCATGATATCATGACATTTTTGCCTTCGTATACTTCGTCTTTGCTTTTGTCATGATATCATGACACTTCTACTTCCATAGACTTCGACTTTGCTTTTGTCACGATATCACGACACTTCTGCCTCCGTAGTCTTCAACTTAGCTTTTGTCATGAAATCATGACACTTCTACTTCCGTACTTAACTTCTTTGATTTTGTCATGAAATCATGACACTTTTGCCTTCGAAGTCTTCTTCTCTACTTTTGTCATAAAATCATGACACTTCTACTTCCGTACGCTTCCTCTCTTTCTTTTGTCGTGAAAATGCGACATGTCGTGATATCGTGACACTTTTCAAACTTACTTTCTCTCTCCTATTTTAGTCATGAAAATGCGACATGTCACGAAATCGTGACACTTTTCCAACTTACTTTCTCTCTCCTATTTTAGTCACGAAAATGTGACATGTCACGAAATCGCGACACTTTTCTTACTTGTTCTCTTTCTTCGAACTTGTCACGAAATCGTGACACTTTTTCCTGCTTTCTCTTTCTCTTCCAACATGTCACGAAATCGTGACAGTTTTTCCACTTGCCTTTTTCTCTTCCAACATGTCACGAAATCGTGACAGTTTTTCCTACTTTTTCTCTCTCTTCCAACATGTCACGAAATCGCGATAATTTTTCCTGCTTTTTCTCTCTCTTCCAACATGTCGTGAAATCGTGACAGTTTTTCCTGCTTTTTCTCTCTCTTCCAACATGTCACGAAATCGTGACAGTTTTTCTTGCTTTTTCTCTCTTCCAACATGTCGTGAAATCGTGATAGTTTTTCTTGCCTGCTGTATATGTCATGATATCGCGACACTTTTCTTACTTGTCTTTTTCTTTGATCTTTTGCATATGGGCCACTTCGGTCTTCTTGGAAAATCATTGTACATACTCTGAATAACCTTTGAACTCCTGTCTTCTGCATCTGAATAGCTTTTGAACTTCCTGTCCACTGCATCAACAGATCTATCTGACTGTGTTGACAACAATGACAATACTGTTGCTGCACCTTGCTCAACACAACCAACTCAAATGTTTCCAACAATTCTCAACCACAAATCTCACATAACAATGATACTCATGTTATTTTATAACTCAAGTTCTTTCACAACCAATGGGCTTCAACAACTATGCTTATAACACATGGTTTAAAAACAACTCTCAATTCAGAAAACCTTGATGCATTCAACCAACCACTTTCAAAAAGGAAACCACAAACAATCATTTTCCCTCCAATGATATTTCAGAAATCAACCACCATAAACAATCAATAGGATAATGTTCCCATACATTTTATGAAGATAAAAAAAACTCTTTGTAAATCTTCCACAATCAAAAAATTCTTTTGCCAATCTTCACAAGGGTTAGTAGATCACAAAATAATCAACATTACTCCACTTTTCAATAATCATCACCAAGGCCTTTAATTGCACAACATTATCTATCCTAAAACCACTTGTACCATAAAATAAAATAAATCAAAACATTGCATAACCTTTTCACTCCCAAAACCACTTATACCATAAAATAAAATAAATCACAATATTGCATACCTTGTCACCTCATGAAAGAATTAATCCTCTTGAAAAAGAACAAAGAAAACTTCACTTTTGGAACCCTTTTGCAAAATCATAAATATCTCTTTACACACACCTTATTTCTCCTTCTAAATAAGTTAGTCAAATAGCCCTCGAAATAAGCTTTTCGACAATATATAATATGCCCCCTTTTCGAAATAAATTGAAACCTTTATATATATATATATATATGCCAACCTCCATTAATTGCACATAGGTCGGCCCTCCATTAATTTAAACTTAAAATTTAAACTTTAATATATTCATTACCAGAGGTCCTTTTTCGACGTAACAAAATTCAACCTTGGCTTTTAATAAAAACCCTTTCCACATAAGCCCACCATGGTTTTAAATAAAACCTTTTATTTTTCCTACCTTGGTTTTCATAAAAACCCTGTATATATCCATGCTCTCCAAAATATCATAGATGATTATCTATGAAGTGATTTTACCACCAAAACCAAATATGATCCATGTGATATCAATGATCCATGTGACATCAATGACAACATAAAATACCTCAAATTACCTCAAATGTCCAATAATCTCCCCCTTTGTCATTGATGGCAACATCTCTAATGCAAACACCACAATCACTGCAAAAACCATATCTGAGAATCAAAGTTGCTCCCCCTGACTCAATACTCTCTATGGAGGCTGCTCCCCTTAACTCAATACTTTCTTTGGAGGTTGCTCCCCCTAACTCAAATCTCTCCCCCTTTGACATCAATGGCAAAAGGGACACCTATGGGGCTAAAAATATGACTCTTAAGCATATCCTCCTCACCACCTTCTCTCTTGAGGTGATTAATTTTGGGGTGGGAGTACCTTTACTCCCATATTACATTGATTCTTTCCTCTATCAACTTCCTTCCATATTTTTTTGATATCATTCTCTTGATGAATTACTTGATCTTCTTGTCTTGAACCTTTTTGACCTTCTTGCCTTAAACATGTTTGGAATTGAGTCCTACACCATCTTTCAATGTGTCCAAAGTTATTGCAATTAAAACACTTGATATTGTAGCGTTTGGATGGTACCCATATCCTGAAATTATTCTTAAAATAATTTCCATATCCATTCATTTCTTGAACCCTGTATTGTGAATCTTTGTTTTCATGACCATTATAACCATGACTTATGAATTGTGTAGCTCTAGAAAAAAAACCATGTTGCTCATTTATTTTGCACTGAAAAGCTCTATGACCAATCCTATTGCATGAGAAGCAATATCCCTGAAAACCATACCTTATTCCCTTGAAGTTTCTTCTAGAAAAATCAAACTTCTTTGATCAACATGAAAAACAAGAAAAAAAATGTGCTTGAAAAGCCCTTTGTTCATGTCTTGGTTCCTCATACCTTTCTTGACCATTATCCTTATGATCATATTCAACTTGTGCATTGCATTCTTGAACCTTCTTTGTAGCATCTAAAACCTCTTCCTTGCCTTTCTCTTCAATATTTTTTTTGCCTTTTGAACTTGATTCACCTATCTCAAAACAAGAACCAAACTGAATATTTGGAGCCATAGGAACTTTGGAACTTTCCTCACAAATCTTAGGTGCTTCCTTGCTTTCATATTTTAGAACTTCTTTTCCTTTTGAGTGTGACTTTTCTTGGAAGTAATATACAACCTTAAAATAAGTTTCCACTCCTTTTTGAATATTTTCATATAATGTATCATGTCTTGTCGTTGTTACCCTTAGTTCTTAATTCATCCTCTCTTCTATCCTTTTTGCATTTTGAAGCTCTTCTCTAAGATTATTGATTGTTTGAAGTAGTTCTTCTCTAATATTACTGATTTTTGTTTACTTGGCTCATCCTCTTCCTTTTCTATTACCAAAAAAGAGACTTATTTATTTTCACTGCTGTTGGAATTGTCACTAGAACTGCTGCTTTTTTTTTCATATACACTTTCCTTGTTGTAATTGTTTTAGTATGTGCAATCATCATCTATATACCCAAAATATCCACATATGAAGCATTGTAGTATCCTAAGACCTTTCTTGTACCTATCTTCTTGCTCAATGGCATGGCAAGCTCTTCATGTCTTTCTTAAATAGGCACATCCTCTTCTTTAACTTCAATACCTAGGAATAGGTGTTCTTGCTTTTCTTCACTTATTTCAAAGAATGTACATTCTTCTTCATCTGACTGATATTTATCACTGTAATCTGAACTATCACTTGCTTATACAATGTAGTAAGATTTCTTTGCCTTACGAAAAATTGTATTCTTTTCATACATGTTTGCTTGAATCTGTCATTTTTGTCATGCTTATGATTTCTATCTTATTTTATTTTGTGACCCTATTTTTCATCATCATTGATTTCTTCATGTGGACACTTGTATGCATAGTGACCAAGATCACCACACTTGTAGCACCTGACTTTCCTTATATCTCTAAAATTACTTGAGTCCTTATTCTTTTTGATGAAGTTAGCTTCCTCATAATTTTCTAAAACTCTATCTATTTTTGAAACTTTCCCTTTATCTTTTTTTGAAGCCTTGAATGCAATCTCTTTTATTGGAGTTTGATGCTTACTTGCCTTCATGTCATAAGCTGTGAGAGTACCTTGCAATTCTTCCATTGTTAACTTGTTGATATCCATTGTTTCTTCTATTGCTAAAACCTTTGCATCATATTTCATGGGAAGTGATCTCAAAACATTTTGAGTAACTTCTGATTCTTTCATCTCAAAATCTAGTCCTCTCATAGTGTTAGTAATCTCATAAAATCGAAGTAATAACTTTGCAATATCTTCATAATATTCCATTTTCAATTCCTCAAATATCTTTCTATGAGTTTGTAGTTTTGCCAAATTTACCTTGGAATCTCCTTCATAAGTATTCCTCAACTTGGTCCACATCTCATTAGCTAAATTACATACCATGACCTTTGCAAAATATGTCTCACATAGCCCACTCAAAATACAATTCATTGCTCTTGCATTGATCTCAACCAATTTCCTAGTAGTCTTATCTTCCTCGGGATCACCTTCAACCTTATACTCTTTTTCAACCATATGACATACCTCATATCCTTGTGATATCAAGTAGTTCTTCATTCTCATGATCCAGAAAGCATAATTGTTACCATAAAACGATGAAGCCTTATTTGAATATAATCCTTTCTATGAGCCATCTGTGTTCTTTGTAGAATATGCCCTCGAGATATTAGTCTTTTTGAAGGAACCCACTGTGATACCTATTGAAGAACACAAGCTTATACTGAGAGGGGGGGTGAACAGTATAATATCACCTTTTACTTTTTCTTCCAATTCAATATTATGTTGTGTAAAGATAGTAGTAATCAAAGCAATGCATAGAAACCATACACAATAAAGACACCATAATTTACGTGGTTCACCCAATGTGTGCTACTCCATGGAGAAAATATTTTACTAAAAATTTCTCAATCAATATCTTTAGGAATCACTCCCAATTACAATGTTTATGGATCTCTATCCAAAGGATATGTTGATCCCCTAATATCAAGTTCGTGGATCTCTTCCACAGGAGAACTCTTTCCCATTTTTCTTTGGCTATGTGATCTTCTAGAAGACTTTGTCTCTCTGTTGTACTTACTGGTGGACCTCTCTCCACTTGAAGACTCATCACTTAGATTTGTCTTCAACTATGTTGTCTGAATGATCTCTATCAACTGAGACTCTACCCTTTATACTATGTCACCTCCAAAGCTTTTTCAATAGGCTCACTACGAACCTGCTCAATAGGCTCACACAAAACCTGCACAATAAGCTCACATAGAACTTATCCAAAATTAAATAACAAGCTCACATAGAACCTGTCCAATTTTGAATAACAAGTTCACATAGAACCTGTTCAAATCTACTCTAGAAAGCTCACCAAGAACTTGCCCAAATATGCTCTAGCAAGATCACCAAGAACTTGCCTAAATATGCTCTAGCAAGATCACCAAGAACTTGCCCAAATCTGCTCTACAAATCTGCCCCAACACTGTCCTCAAATTTGTCCCAACACTATCCTCAAATATATCCCAAAGGCCTTCTCAAAGGCTCAATAAATCAAGCTCAAGTAGCACTCAAATCCCATCCACAAATCTATCAAGGCAACGCTTAAATATGAACTCAACAATGATGACAATGTACTCTTCAATGGATGACAACAATGATTCACAATGATATCAACTCAATTCAACTCATAGAAGCATAAATAGAATTTTTAGAGACTCAATATGTTCTAATATCAATATCAACTCAACTCAACTCAAATCAACTCATAGAAGCATAAAGATAATTGTTAGAGACTCAATATGTTCTAATCTCAATCTCCAATCAACTTAACTCAAATCAATCTCAACTTAAATCAAGTCAATCTTATAGAAGCATAAAGAGAATTGTTAGAGACTCAATATGTTCTAATCTTACTCTCAAATCAAATAAGAATAATAGAATAGTTTATTTTATAGAACTTAAACAATCACTTCACACATCCCTTGACAAGGCTAAATCAACTCAACTCAACCAATCATCACAACGGATAACTCTCTCTCACACAATCCTTGTCCAAGTATGTATCGACCAACTCAAATGTTTCCAACAATGTTCAACCACAAATATCACATAATAATGATACTCATGTTTTTTTCTAACTCAAGTTCTTTCGCAACCAATTTGCTTCAACAAATATGCTTATAACACAAGGTTTAAATACAAATCTTAATTCAGAAAACCTTTATACATTCAACCAATCTCTTTTGAAAAGGAAACCACAAACAATCATTTTCCCTCCAATGATATTTTAAAAATAAAAAAACATAAAAAATCAATAGGAGAATGTGTCCATACCTTTTATGAAGATGAAAAAACCTCTTGGTAAATCTACCACAATCACAAAATTATTTTGCCAATCTTCACAAAGGTTAGTAGATTACAAAATAATCAACATTACTCCACTTTTCAATAATCATCACCAAGGCCTTTAATTGCACAACTTCCTTATCTCTCCTAAAACCACTTGTACCATAAAATAAAATAAATCAAAACATTGCATAACCTTTCCAATCCCAAAACCACTTATACCATAAAATAAAATAAATCACAATATTGCATACCTTGTCACCTCATGAAAGAATTAATCCTCTTGAAAAAGAACAAGGCAAACGTCACTTTTGGAACTCCTTTGTAAAATCAAAAATATCTCTTTACACGCACATTATTTATCCTTCTAAATAAGTTATTCGAATAGCCCTCGAAATAATATTTTCGACGATATATAATATGCCCCCTTTCCAAATAAATTGAAACATTTACATATATATGTATACCAACATCCGTTAATTGCACATAGGTCGGCCTTCCATTAATTTAAACTTAAACTTTAGACTTTAATATCTTCATCACTGGAGGTCATTTTTCGATGAAACAAAATTTCACCTTGCCTTTTAATAAAATCCCTTTCCACATAAGCCCACCATGGTTTTAAATAAAACCTTTTATTTTGCCTGCTTTGGTTTTTATAAAAACCCTGTATATATCCATGCTCTCCAAAATATCATAGACGATTATCTATGAAGTGATTTTTCCACCAAAACCAAATATGATCCATGTGACATCAATGATCCATGTGACATCAATGACAACATAAAATGCCTCAAATTACCTCAAATGTCCAACAAAGATCCCCCTAATGAATGCCCCTACATCTATTAAAATAACCAGTTGGGGAAGCATTAATTAATACTAAAAAGTTGGTTGAAGAAATGCACATTTTGATAAGGTTTATCCATTGATAATTTAAGCTAAAATTTCCTATAAATTTTACTAAAATATTCCAAGAGACTCTATCGTAAGTCTTATTGATCTCAATCTTGAGAAAATCCCTTGCTCTCTTACTTTTATTCATTGAGTGATCTCGTTGTTGGAAATAGTGTTTATTCCATAATTTGGATTATGTAAATGTATCCTCCAAGATACATATCTACATTACTTCTTGTGCAAGTTATCTAGTTACTTCATGCAATGTAATAAGTGGAAAAGTGTCAATGTGCAAGTTGTACATGTGCAAGTTGTCCTATGCACAACTAGATAGAGTGTTGGCCAAGCATTCTATTTTGATTATATAAGGATGACCTCTTAGATAGATTGATAAGACAATCAAGGGACATAGTCAGATAGCGTAGGTTAGTGGATAGTGTAGTTATATGTTCCACACCATTTATTGGTGATGGATATGATGTAGATATGTAGCTTTGTTAATGGAGTTCTCACTTCCTCCATAGCTACATTGTAATATTTTATATTATTTATATTTCAGCATACTTCAGTCATCTAGTAGATTTACTTTCTTTTATATTATTTTGCATCTTGTCATTTTTATCTCTCATGGCTCATTCATAAAAATCTAATAGTGGTATCAGATCCATAGTAGATATAATCTATGCATGTCAATAGGGAAATCACCATTATTGGTTTACTTGAGAGTTTTGTCAAACATATATGCCATTGGACCAACCACTATCAAAATATCTCAGGAGTATCTAGGTGGTATATTTTTGGGAGAGTCACAAAGATAGGACTAAAAGGAATCTTAGTTTCAAAAAATATTGATATCATTTTCATATAGAGTATTTTCCATAGATTTGTTATGAAAACTCTTGAAGAATAGAACTCAAAATTTCAATCCCCTATATTGACAAATCATCTAGTGAAGATCATCTAGATTATCTAGAATTTTCTAATTAGTGCCTAAAGTTTTTTTTGTTGTAGGAAATTAATTATTAGAGGATTGGGGATCCTCCTACGATATAAAGTTAGGAGACTCCAAATTTATTGCCCAACGATTAGCATGTCATCATAGTGTAGAGGTTAGTTCATCATGTGAGAGAAGAATACTGTGGAAGAAGACTTCTAGGTGAATAATAATGGTGAAGATAGGAGATTGAGTATCTCCATTGCCGGGTTGTAGAATTCCATAGTTGAAGAACATTTCAGAAGATCCTTAATGAAGAAAGGCTATAGAAGCCTTGAAGAAGAAGCCACATAAGTCTTGATACTGAAAAAGCCATAGAATTCTTAATACTAAAAATTCCATAGAAGCCTTGATACTGAAAAGGCCATAGGAGCCTTGATACTAAAAAGGATAGAATATTTTATACTAAAAATTCCATAGTAGCCTTGATACTAAAAATACCACAAAATAATTGGTATTAAAATATACCACAAAAGCCTTGATATTGAAGAAGAATATCTAATTCAAAAGTACACTAAATATTTTAGTACTAATATCTTTGTTGCAAGAATAGAAGATTTAGTGAGTTGGGAGACTTCCTACAGGCAATTTAGGAAGAGCATCTTCTTCATAATCATATTAATCATAAAGCAAAAGAGAAGATATCAGGAGAAGATCTCATTGAAGAACTTCCAGTATTGGCAGAAGAAGAAGAATGACTAGGAGAGTCCTACTCAAATCCAAGAGTAGCAAAATTAGAATATCCAAGAGAAGATATCACCACCAACATTTATAGGAGTAGAATATTGAAGTAAAGGTATCAAGGAATACCATCAAAAGTTGCTATATTAAAGACCTTGTGAAGATCTCATAGAGCATCCAGTAAATTCTAGAAGAGCCTTGTTGAAGATCAAGAGATTTCTTTGAGAACTCATTGGAGAAATCCACTATCTAGGTGAAGTCCCTAATAGTGAAGAATTTGGGACAATTATCACCATCTAATAACAAGCCCAAGAGGAGAATTTGGTAAGGATATCCAAACCCTAGAAGAAGAATACTTTGTTATACTCATAGTGACACTAAGATGGGGGGTGAATTAGTGTGTTCTTTTAAAAATTTAAATTTGTAACTCTTAATGCTGAAATAAAGCAAACTCAAAACAAATACAACAAGTTAACAAGAGAGCATCACACAACACAAGATTTAATGAGGTTCACCAATGTGGTTACTCCTCAAAAATGACTGCTTGGACTACCATCCAAATCCAGACTTTGCAAAGCAACAAATTTACAAACAATTTTACCAGCACCCACTGGAAGGAGCACCAACCCTTGATTTTTCTGCACCAACAGAAAGGAACACCAACCCCTAATGCCAAGAACCAACTTGGACTTCAAATCTGGAACTAGAAGATTAATAAAAAGATACCTTTGATTTTGCTAGACCCTGACTGGTCACCTTTGTTTTCTCTACATGCTCTGCTTTTTTGCGCAAGCACTTCGCACACTCTGCTGCACCTCACAGTCGTCTTCTCCTTGTTGCACACTCTACTTCCTTAGCGAAATTCCACACTTCAAATGATTCGACATGACTTGCTCTCTACGCTCAGGCAACAGTAATTCACACACTTTGACACACATCAAATTCTCCAACCAGCCCTCCTTTTATAACAAATTTTTCATTATGAAAAAGCTAATCTTAGTCGGATAAAAAACCCTAATCTTAGTCAGCTACAAACCCTAAATTTAGTCAGCTACAAACCCTAAATTTCGTTGGCTTACATTGGTCTTCGTCAGCCTCAACTGCCCCTTGCAACTCTTCTGTTACTATTGTCGCGAGAACACAACATGTCGTGATATCACAACACTTTTTGTCTCCGTACGCTTCCTTTTGGCTTTTGTCGTGATATCGCAAAACTTCTGCCTTCACCGATTTCAACTTTACTTTTGTCGCGATATCACGACACTTCTACCTTTATCAGAATCAATTTTGCTTTTATCACGATATCACGACACTTCTGCCTTCATTGACTTCCTTTCTACTCTTGTCATGAAATTGCGACGCTTTTGCCATTGAAGACTTGCTTTCTGATCCTGTCACAAAATCGCCATGCTTTCAGCTTCCGTATGCTTTCTTTACCTTTCGCAAGCAAAAATGGAACATGTCGCAAAATCATGACATTTTTGCCTTCGAACACTCCGGCGTTTATTCTATTCAAGAGGGAATCAGGCTCAACCCCTACCTTCCGGAAATAGCAGTGACAACCCCTACCTTCCGGCCTTTATTCTATTCAAGAGGGAATCAGGCTCAACCCCGACCTTCCGGCTTCAAGAGGGTCTTATTACCAGCGTTTATTCAAGAGGGAATGAGGCCGGGGCTCCGGCATTTATTCAAGAGGGAATGAGGCCCTTCCTTTTCGCGATAGAGAGTTCAAGTTGTTAATACGTTTTGAAAGCGGAAGATAGATAGTTCAAGTTTCCGATTTAAAGTTCAAGTTGTTAAGTAGTATATAACACCGGAAAATAGCGGAGGGCCTTTATCTTTATTTGAGATTGAGGGCCTGCGGTCGAGTGGTAAACTTTTTATTAAGCGGTGAGAAGTTACTTTTCCGAACCGAACCGGCCTTTCCCTCGATTTGAATGACTGACATTAAAAGCTATACCTACCAAAGTGGGGGAGGGCATTTCAGGGCCCTTGCCTTTTCTTGACGGGAGAGGCCCTTCGCTTTTCTTTTCTTTTCGGCTAGTTTGATTTGAAGGCTAGTTTGATTTGAAGTTAAAGGTCGAGTGCGAAACTTTTTATTTAAGCGGAGAGGTTCAAAGCGTCTTAACAGCTATCGTTTTCTATACTCTCGGAACAGCTTATCGTTTTATATACGTATTAGCGACTTTCGGGCCTATTTGAAAAGAAAAGGCCCTCACTTTAATCTCGGGTTGAACTAATCTTTTCTTTTTCGGGTTTGGGCCTGAAATTGGATTGAATTAGATTCTATTCCCTAAAATAAATTGGATTCTATTCCTTCTTAAAAGTGGGCAAGTAAAAGGAGCGATTCCATTCCCTAAAATTCGATTCCTTCCCTTTCATTCGATTATCTTCATTCCCTTTCATTCGATTCTATTCCCTTTCATTGGAATCTATTCCTTCTATTCGGGGGTTCAACTTGTAGCTATTCCGTTCTCCCGGTTACATCTATTTTTTACTTTTCTTGCCTCAAATAATCCCTTCCCAATGCTTTTCTTTTCTTTTCATTTATTTGCGGAAGTGGCCCTCTTATTTACGGCTGAGAAATAACCTCTCCTCGGGGTTTCCGATTTCAAGTTCAAGAGGGCGATTTCAAGGAAAATAGAGGAGGGCGGAGTAAATAAGGGCCTTCCTTTTCGCGCTTTTCCGAGAGTTCAAGTTGTTAATACGTATATAAAACGATAAGCCCTCCTCAACGATAAGCCAAAAGAGAAGAGAAGAGACCCTTCCTTTTCCGTTTCCCCTATTGATTCATTAATTCGTAATAAAGGGCCGAATGAGAGTTATCGCACCAGCCTATCCACCCCACCCGAAAGAGCTAGATGGAAGGGGGATCCCAGGACGCACACCAGCATGGTTGAGATGTTGGAGACACCCTACTATTAATTAAAGGGTCACTCTTTAGTAAAGCAGTGCTTAATAGAAGGCTGCTGGAACGAGATGATTGGAGTAGCGTCTACTGGTGGCTCTTATATCGCTAGGTCGAGTGTCTTCTCTCCTATTCGGCCTATTATCATTATTTGGGGTAGGGGCACTCGTCCCCTCTCGAATCGGAGGATGTTAATGAATACGGCCAGTCCGGCCAGGAGAAAGGCTCAACATCCCCGGTTTCCAATATGATAGACTCGAGCCGTCCCCCTAAGCAGTCTCTTCTTTCTGCTCAACCGGCGCCTTACAAGCTCCTCAACGCTTTTCCGTGTTAAACCGACCGTACTCCGACTCATTAATAGTGGATAAGTTTCTATAATCGGCTAAGACATGCTGGCCGCTCTCCCCTCGACGAATCCAACCGATAGTGGGCATTCCAGTTGGCGCCACTATTGCAATGAAGCAAAACTCCAGGGAATCGAGGAGTTGCTTCTATTCAATTATGAACCGCGGGAATGAATCGTGGCATAATGCACAGCACGTGGTTCCATCTAATCATAGCATTATGGACAGCACGTTGTTCCACCCAATGAACCTAGTCCGGAGGTTTTCGCCAGCCGAAACGTTCAAGATCACCGTCGAGTTCATCTAGGAGAGAGTCGAATAAATAATTCTGTATTCTATTTCCTGAGAGGGAGGGCTATAAAGGGGAGGGGGTTGGTTGTTGGCAGTAATAGAGGGATTCCTGTATGGGAGTTAACTGTTGATGTCATTATCGGTTGGAGCGGAAACGACCAACTATGTAACTATGGGTGGTTGGCAGTATCGGTTGCAGTTAGCAGTTAGGGGATGAACAACCGAATCGTGCATAAGTAGCAACGGAAGGTGGCATATGGCATTATCGGTTGTGAGAAAAGGCATTACCTGTATCCATGTATCGGTTTCAAGTGGACAGCTGTAACTGTATGAGGAGGTTGGCAGTGTCCGTATCTATTGGAGGGTTTGGGCTATCTCTTTTTAAACATAAAGGGCTATCTCTTTTTAGCCTTGAGATAGGGAGAGGCCCCAAATCCCAGCTGTTCCTTATGCAGCTCCGAAAAGAACGCATCTTCTCCTTCTTCCATCAAAAAAAGCTCGTTCACGAGTATGAAATAGAATGCCCCAAAAAACGATTACCTTGTCTTGTTCGAGAAGGGGTTCGCTTTAATAAGCTCTTCAAGCTTATTACCGCCCAGTCGACACATAAAACTTCCTCCTTAAAATAGAGAGCCGGCTCCTCTCCCTCCACTGAATAATGGCCCATCAGCTTATTAAAAGCTGGCACGTTCTTACGTTCATGAAAGAGCCCTCCGCCTAGTCCAGCGCGCTGGCCCGTCCAGGACTTTCAGGAGAGTGTTAGGGTTGTGGCCCCTCAGCCCATGGAATTCATAAAACGGAAACAGATCGTGTGCTTTGTATGGAGAGGATGCGCCGGTATAGTCATTTGGCCCTCTATTTCAAAAGCACTCGGAACCGGAACCTCCCCCACCCCCACCATTTAAAAGGGCTCTTAAAAGGGCCTTTTTAAAACAAAAGTATTTAAAAACCCTCTGTTTTAGTTTTCAAAAGGCGGCCCTTCCCTTTCACAAACCTGTTGTTTTTTTTACTGAGCTCTTTGCCCTCTATATATATTCCTGGGGCACTCGACCTTGCTTTATTAAGAGAGGAGAGATCAGGAGGTCGAGGGATAATAACTTGGAGGGAAGCCGCCCTATTCTATCTTAAAGGACTGACCCGATATTCTTTATCACTCCGAATGCCCCGATCCATTCTATCCGGGAACCATTCTCTCCCTTCCAACCCCCGGCACATGGAGAGACGAATACCTTTGAAAAAGGGATTCGTCCAGCAGGTATCACTGGTGCTATAGTCGTCCATACATCACTGGTAAATCCTTTCTCCATACAGTTCTCCATACAGAAAGCAAATGCATCCAAAGGTGATTCAACAGGCATCGCTAGCCTTTTATTTTAAAGGGGTATTCCATCCCTTTTAAAATAGAGAGGTGAATCAGACCAATTCTTTTCGTCCTACCCATACCCAGGTGACCGGGGAAGGAAGTGGGAGAAGGAAGAGGGTGAGTAACTATTCAGTTTAGTTTAGTTTAGAGCGCTCGCTCATTTAAACCTACTTATTTAAGATATGGATATGGATATTATCGGGGGCTGGGCCCAATCAGCACTCGCCACTACTATTCCTCTTCTCTTCAGATGTTTAGATATAATCGTTTTCGAATATGGGTCTTGTCCAAGGAGCCGCTAGCTCGCCTCCCTGCCAAATAAAACTGAGTAAAGCCATTTAAAATAGAGAGGTCAATCGAACGGAGAAACCGATCGGAGCATATATCTTTGCCCTATGATTTTAAAGCCCCATGGCCTTTCGCTCTCGGAACCCTTTTGGGTTCGGGGGGGGAAGGTCTGAGATCCGAAAGCAATCTCAGCTTCATAGCTAACCTTAAATAAGGATAGAGAGGTTCGAGTGATCCTTCAGGCTCGGAAATGATTGATCCCGATCGGCGCCTCTGCTCTGCCAGGCGGCACCACTGCACTCACTGCACGATTATTTACGTCAATGTAGGTAGGTGAAGGTCGGTCCCGCGGGTGCTTCTTGCTATTCGCTGGAGAAAGGATTGGAAATAAGTTCATCTTTTAGTTCACTTCCCACTTTTGGCTTTTAAAACTTTTTAAAGAGGTTATTGCCTTGGCTTTTTAAACTTTTTAAAGAGTTTATTGCCTTGACCTCCTCTTAATGTTTATTGCCTTGACCTCCTTTTAATTGAGAAAGGAGTATGCTAATTGAGAAAGGAGGATGCCTCCCGAACGAAGTGAGGCTTCTCCTTTAAAAAGATGGATCGAATAAAAGGTCGAGGGGCATGCTTTTAAAATAGTTTATTTTAAACTGGAAAGGAAAGAAGAAAGGAAAGAATTGAGAGAAGAAAGGAAACAATTGCCTCCTTTTTTACGAAAGATGGATTTTAAAGATTGCCGAGTGTCCACCGCCGAACTTTGTGAGGCGCTTATCGGAGGAGGGTTGTTTTCCTTGCCAGCAAATAAAATGCTTCCTTTTAATAATTCACCCTTGCTCCCATTCGCAACCCGGCACAGCTGGAAACAAAATACGATAAGCCCCATCCGCGATATAGAGAACCTATTTTAAAGTTGTTAATACGTATATAAGAGAATCGACTCCGCTCTTTAATTCTTTAATTCGCTTTCACACCTCTCCCCTCCCCTCGGCTTTTAAAGGCAAGCTAAGCGATTTGAAAAGGAGC
Organism: Wollemia nobilis; assembly: GCA_028583015.1. NCBI lineage: Eukaryota > Viridiplantae > Streptophyta > Pinopsida > Araucariales > Araucariaceae > Wollemia > Wollemia nobilis. Next base: position 9,794,682 of record JAQPPZ010000992.1, read on the forward strand.
CTCTTTCAGCCCAAAAGGTAAGAGGTCAGACTCTCTACTCACACTGACTCACTCAAGATAGAGACTTCAACCTCTCTTGCCCTTTTGAATGGTGGGGAGAGGAGAGCGACCAGTGTGGAAAGGTTTCGCACTACACCGCACTAGAGCATACATTCTCCCATTGAAATAGAGAGCTTTCGGAACCATCCCGCGATCGAAACATCTGAAGGCGCTCCCCCCCAGGCGAGAACAACGATCGGGAGAGCTCTCTGTTTTGAAAGAGCACTCCACATTATAGATAGAGAGAACCTTCCCTCAGCCGGTTTTTAAGGATGCACTCAACCTTAATATGGAAACCTCTATTATATACGTAATTAAAATCAATCCAACCTGCCTCGGGGCTCCCTATCACCCTTAAGAGCTCAGGGGTTGGGCCCCCTCTTTAAAAATGCTCGCCCCTCTCTATTCTAAGCGCACTCACCACCATCCCACGAGCCAGGGAGAGCTTCCCGCTTTTAGATGAACACTCAACCTTTGGAACCATCCAAGAGCCTCTCCCTATCCCACGGCTTTCAATTAGAGGCGCTCACCCCTTGAATTTTGCCCTCTATTTAATTCTCCGCAGGAGGCTGGAGAGCTTTTCAAAATCTATCTTACAGTAGTAATTTAGATCCATCGGACCACCCGAGACAAGGCTTTGCCATTTTAAGCACTCCACATTACAGATAGAGAGCACCTTCCCCTCTTAAATTAAGGGGCAACCCCTCTTAAATAAGCACTCAACCATACATCCAGACCAGGGAGAGCTCTCACCCCTATCCCTCATCCGGGAGGGGGAAAGCACTCAACCTTAGAAACAGCCATCGATCGAGCTGGGTCCATTCAACTCAACCGGGCACATCTCGATCTGAAGGAACGCGATCGACCCTAGAGGCCCTTGTACCAACACTTCTCGACCCGACACATCTATCATCATGGCAATTTAATCCTGGGGTTCCCCCATAAGAATCGAGGATTCCCCCTAGCCTTACCCCACACCAGAGGCACCGCCTAACCTAAGAGATCAGCACCGTCAAACTGCCTTCTTCTTTATCCCGCCGGCACCTTAAAATGGCAAAGAGACAACCACCTCCAACCGCCCGCGCCCCCCGGGGGATGCGGGAACACCCAGAGCACCCTTTTAAAAAGTCCCTCCGGGGGATGTGAGAACAACGAGAGCACTCACTGTTAAGAGATTTCTGAACGAGGGTATGGGGCTATGGAAGGGAGATCCCCTTAGGTCTCCTTACAACTTCTGAACAGGGGCACTTGATCTGAACAAGGGCACTCCTTCTGAACGAGAAAGGTATCCAAAACCCCAGCCCCTCTCTATTTTAAAAAGGGATGAACCCCTTACAAATAAAATAAAATAAAATTGTTCGGAAGAGCTGGGCACCGAACCCCTTCTCCACAAGGGCTTCGGGTTGGATTCCCCGATATGCGTACAGATATGAATGACCTCACTTGATTTGAGTAACCTCATCTGATCTGCCTTGTTCGTTCGAGGACTCGACTCCCCTCCCGCTCTCTATTTTAAGGTGCCTCGACTCCCGAACCCAGCCCCGTTAGTTAAGAGTGATGATATGTGTCCGGTGAGATGACTCTGCTCCCCCCTATTAAAGAAGCTCTCCCCTTTCAAAACAGAGAGCAAAAGGAGAGGCGTGCCCTCACCAACCCCAGCCCTCCGGAGTTCGCTTGAGGATGAAGGGCCGGATGAAGGTTCTTATCCCCGTTCTGGATGAAGGGCAATTCTCGACCCTTAAAAAGATAGGGCCGCGCTCTCAAAAGCTCTCTATCCATAAGCTGGGTATTTTTGTCTGATCGAGGCTCCGCTCCAGATTTCCTTTTAAAATAGAGAGGGGCTCTTTAAAAAAACGTGTTTTTCCTTACGCGATATTCTGTCACAGGGAGGAGAGCTGTATTGAACTGGGATGAAAGCCCCACCCCCACTTCTATAAGGTAAGGTAAGGTAAGGTAAGGTAAGGACACATAGAGAGCTTTTAGGAGAGCCCCTTCCTATGTTATAATACCGGGTTTTGGGGTGGAGAGCGCCTTAAAATGGCAAAGCTTTGCTCTTATATATATATGTCGAGGGAGAAAGCCAGGTTGCCGGTCGAGTGCAAGATAAGGAGTTGCTGTTCACTGCGACCTTAAATTCAAGCGGACAATTACTTTACTCTTCGTCTCTAGACCCAACTCCTCTTTCTTTCAGATACTTATTCACACATGCTTGTAGCTGTTTCACCCGCTCTAGCCCTTGTCCGATAATAGCACGCACGCGAATTAAATTAACGGTCATCTGCAAATCAAGCATACCGGGTCCAAGGAGACGTTTCTGTATATAACCGCCTCAAAATACCTTAAGAATTCGTCTGGAGCCTTTTAAAATAGAGGCGGAGAAAGGGCTTTTAAAGAGCCATACCTTTAAAATAAAAGGTTTCGGAAGATACTAAAGTCATTCCCTTTTTTATCCTTGATCTCCACCTTCACCCCCACTTTCATAAGGGATTGATCAAGTCCAGAAAATCTTCATCTCCGGTCCTTAAATAAGGATAGAGAGCTTTTGGTTTCGTATTCTCTCGAAACGGATGTCTGCTCTCAATAAGGATTTACTCCTTTAAAATGTCGTACTCCATTGAAGGAGATAGTATGAATGACGTCCTTTCTTTGGCCTCAAATCATGACTATGTAATTCATCGTACACCCATCCCATTAAAAGTGAGGGTGAGGTGAGTGCCCTTTCAAAATAGAGAGTATCGAGGCCTTATTTTTTCCATTGGTGGCTTTCAGGTTAGTGGCCGTTTCTTGCTACTTCTAGGCTTGGGCCCTTTAATATTTAAGCTTCGTGGGGTGGGGAGCTTTTAAAAGGTCCTATTCCTCAACTCCTGGGATCTTTCTTGTATATCCCTCTACTCCCTGATCCCGCTTGTTTTGCCGTCAAGGCGGTTGAGTCGCCCGGAACTTTACTTTACTTTACTTTACTTTACTTTACTTTACTTTAAAAGGTTCTCACAAGCCATTAATAGAAACCAGATATCTAACATGTGCAATCTCCAGGACTAATTCCAGGATTCACTGTCTATCGGGAGTCAAATCCAGATTCAGAATTGTAACCCACATACAGAACAGAGAACTTAATAGAAAACTAGCAAATAGAAGACATACACATGAAATAGAAGTCTAGAGTTAGAGCCAAATGTTATCTGTATTGATAGCAGAATCCAAGTTACAGCAAGCTTCTAGCAAAGCGTCCATCCGGATTACATTGCGAATGCCACTATTTATAGAGGATCCTGCCTCTAGAACATAAATGCTCACCGGATAAAATATCACGGTGGCAGAAAATAGAAAGGAAAACACTTATCCATCATTAATGAGATGTCACCTGAATACGGCGGATGATGGAGAAGTGGTTGTGAGGCTTGAATGCAGAATTCTGATTGGTCAAAGGTGTCTGTCCTTCTATGAGCTGGCACCGCCTCACTGGGGAATTAAATTATGACAGCCCGAAAGACAGCTTCTGGAAGCCTTCCTAACTGTCTGAAGTTCGGGACCGGCCCCTGTGGTTCAAACCGGTAGTTGCGCACCGCCCTCTGCTGTCAGAAAATATCTTGGAGCTACTCCCGTCTACCTGAGCTGGAAAAGTTAACCATGCTGGCGCTCTTAAACCTGGAGAAAATGCTAAGCGCTCTCTCTTGTGAGCGTAAATGCTTTGGGTTGAAAAGTCAAACCCATAAGCGCTCCCTTAGGTGAGCGTAAATGCTAGGCGCTCATTTTGTGAGCGTAAATGCCAAGTTTTGCCTTAGAAACTTTTGGAGTGGAGCTTTTGAACTTAGGAAAATAGGCCCAGCTTTGACTTGTCAAAATCGTAAGCGCTCGCTCCATGGGCGTAAATGATAAGCGCTCAACCTGATGAGCGAAAACGTTTTAGCAAGCTGTCTTGAAGTCTGAATAAGGAATAGCGGCCAGAAATAAGGAATAGCCTCTCGTACCAGTAGTCAAGATACTACTAGGGAGATATAGGGCAAAAGGTGGTCAGTTCTTTGTTTACCAAAATTTGTTTACCAACAGAAAGTTGGGGGGCTTTAAAGCTTTCAATACTTAGGATGGGAGAATTGAATACCTCTCTACGAAAAAACGGGCCTTGAACGTACGTATTAACATGGGGAGCTATTCCATACGTATTAACAACCCATATTAAAGATCGACTCGTTAATACATATATAATCTAGCTAAGGTAGGGTCGAGTTACGGAAAGAATCGCTCAACCGAACTAATCATTATCTTGGGTTCGAATCCCAAGTGATCTGTAGGCATAGAGCGAACGCGATATCTCTACCTTCGCCAATCTAGCCATGCCCTATTAATGACAATTGGAGTTGTGGATTAGGAGCTGGGGGATTCGGATCACCCCAATTGGTTGTTTCCTTCTTTACAACCGAGCCCGTAAGTAACAATCTAGCCCCGAATGAGCCTGATCCCAATTATTTTATTAGGGAAAAAAGCTCGTCTTTACAACCGGAAATAGCCCGATCTCGCGCTGTCTCCTAAGAGGTCCAAGTTCATGTGTGACTCGCCTACGTAGGGTGGACGCTTCACGTGGAAGAGAGATGATCTTCACGCTCACCTCTTACTACTCTCTAAATCCAGATATTCAAATTCGGGACTGTCATGGGACTTTCGGTGGTTCACCAGCTCTTTTATCCAACTCTAGTCTAAAAGATTTGCTCTTTTAGTTAGATCACTCCATCGATTAATAGGGCTTACGGAGAGGAGCCTGCCTTCTTTTGTATTTTTCGTTCACAGTTCATTCACTTTTATTGTTCTTTTGTCCTGTCAGTGCTCCTCTCTATCGGTACCTCTCTTTAGGTGAGGTTCCAGGCCTTAGTATCTAGAGACTAGTTCATTCCGGCTCGTTCGGTCTAGCTCTATATCGATCGGAAGGGTGGCATTACCCACCCGTAGGAGAGAGTCGCGTTCGCTCTATTCCTAAAGATCACGAGGGAATCGAACCCAAGATTATGCGATAATGCTCCAGCTGATCTAATTCTTATTTCTCGGACAACTTCTTACACATAATTTCCATCATTCGGATTTTGAGGGACATTATTATACGTATTAAAAACTATTATAAATTCATCCCTATATCTGGTTATGGTTCAAGGGGTCCCCGCCGTACTCCAAAAAGGTAGGCGGGGAACCCGATCCCTAACATGTCTCCCCCGACCGAAGGGAGGATTACTTCTATGTCTCCTTACCTTAAGGCGCCTCCTTGCCTTAAATATGTTTCTAGATGTCTTGAATGATGGGGTATAGATCCCTTCGGTATTAAATAGATGTGGATAGGAGTCTTGAATGATGGGATTCTTACTTTATATACGTATTAACATATATAGGATTATAGATCATTGCCTGACTAGCCCTCTCCCCCGCTTTAGCTATGTCCAGGGTTCCTGGTAGAGATTTGGGGCTTTTCCTTTTCAAGAAGTTGAGAAAGTGGAATGAAAGAAATTGATAAGAGAAGAGAAACCCTGCTCTTACCAATCCCGAAATTCAATCCATAGATCTTTCAAGACGTACCCCAAATCTCTAAATCTACCAGTATACCCGACTTGCTACCATAGAAAAACGATATCCTATGATAGAGCTCGGAATAGAACTATCTCTACCTTCGCCAATCTAGCCATGCCCTATTAATGACAATTGGAGTTGTGGATTAGGAGCTGGGGGATTCGGATCACCCCAATTGGTTGTTTCCTTCTTTACAACCGAGCCCGTAAGTAACAATCTAGCCCCGAATGAGCCTGATCCCAATTATTTTATTAGGGAAAAAAGCTGTCGAGTTTTCGGGTCACGAAAACCCGACATGTCATGAAATCGTGACACTTTTTCTCCTTGGCGCTTTCTCTTCGAACCTATCACGAAATCGTGACACTTTTTCGTCCGTACCATCCTTCTTGCAAATTGTCGCGAAATCGTGACACTTTTCTTTGTGAGCTCTTTCTCTCCAAACATGTCACGAAATCGTGACAGTTTTCTTTGCTTGCACCTTCTTTCCGAACATGTCACGAAATCGTGACACTTTTTCGTCCATACTGTCTCTCTTGCAAATTGTCGCGAAATCGTGACACTTTTCTTTGCGAGCTCCTTCTCCCCGAACTTGTCGCGAAATCGCGACAGTTTTCTTGCAAGTGCCTTCTCATCGAACATGTCGCGAAATCGTGATAGTTTTCCTCCCTTGCACTTTTTCTTTCAACATGTCACGAAATCACGATAGTTTAACCTGCTTGCGCCTCTGCTTCGAACATGTCACGAAATCATGATAGTTTTTCAACTTGCCTTCTTCTCTTCCAACATGTCGCGAAATCGCAATTTTTCAACTTGCCTTCTTCTCTTCCAACATGTCACGAAATCGGACAGGTTTACCCTTGCGCCTCTTCCAACATGTCACGAAATCATTTTTCAACTTGCCTTCTTCTCTTCCAACATGTCACGAAATCGTGACAGTTTTTCAACTTGCCTTCTTCTCTTCCAACATGTCACGAAATCGTGATAGTTTTTCAACTTGCCTTCTTCTCTTCCAACATGTCACGAAATCGTGACAGTTTTACCTACTTGTGCCTCTGCTTCGAACATGTCACGAAATCGTGACAGTTTTTCCCTGTACTTTCTCTCTCCTCCAATATGTCGCGAAATCATGACATTTTTCTTTGCACTTTCTCTCTCCTCCAATATGTCACGAAATCGTGACAGTTTTCCTATTTTCTGAATATGTCGCGATATCGCGACACTTTCCTTACTTGTCTTTTTCTTTGAATTTTTGCATGTGGGCCACTTAGGTCTTTTTGGAAAAACACTGTACATATTCTGAGAGATCTCTGAACTTCCTGTTTGTTGCATCTGAATAGCTTCTGAGCATCTGAACTTCCTATGCACTGAATCAAATGATCTAGCTGATTGTGTTGACAACAATGACAATCCTGTTGCTTGCACTTTGCTCAACAATCTCCCCCATTGGAATTGTTGGCAACACATGTGCAGCTTCCTGTAGCTCTTCTCCCCCTTTGACAATAATACCAAAGGGCTACTGCAGACTCCCCCTGAGTCCAAGCACAACATTCTCAGGCAAAATTTATTACACTTAGTAATAAACAAGAACATGAGCAAGAAGATAAACAAATACTTCAATGCTCCCCTTGAGAATGTGATCCCTGTAGCTAGTCACTTCTTGGGAAGGGTCACCACTCCCAATTTATTGCGAAGGTATTCAAAAACATCCTTGGGCAATGGTTTTGTGAAGATATCTGCTACTTGCTCTGTAGTTGGAACAAAATCCAGCTTAACCTCACCTTCAGCAACTTTCTCTTTCAAAAAATGATATCTGATAGCAATGTGTTTTGTCCGTGAATGCATTACCGGATTCTTGGAGATGTTAATTGCACTGGTGTTATCACACTTAACTGATATTGGCTCACTAAAATTAATACCAAGATCTTTCAGAGTTTGTTTCATCCACAAAACTTGTGTACAACATGTTGTTGCTGCAATATATTCTGCCTCAACTGTTGATAAAGAAACTGACTCTTGTTTCTTGTTGTGCCAAGCAACCAACTTGTCACCAAGATAGAATGCACCTCCACTGGTACTCTTCCTGTCATCAACACATCCTGCCCAATCTGCATCCGAATATGAAATAAGGGTGAAGTCTTTACCTTTCGGATACCATAACCCATACTCCATAGTACCCTTGAGATACCTAAGAATCCTTTTTACTGTTGTCACATGAGTCTCTTTGGGACTGGCTTGAAATCTTGCTACCATGCAAACTGCCTGTAGAATATCTGGTCTGGTAGCTGTTAAATATAGTAAGCTTCCAATCATTGATCTGTACATGGTTTGATCAACAGGTGGAGATTTGTCATCTTTGCTCAACTTGCACATGTCATCATGGGAGTGCTAACCGGCTTACAATCCTCCATTGTGAACCTTTTTAGCATCTCTTTCACATATTTGACTTGGGAAATAAATATGCCTTTCTCATTTTGATTAACTTGTAACCCAAGAAAGTAAGACAGTTCACCAATCATAGACATTTCAAATTCTTTCTGCATCTTATTTGCTAAGTCTTTACATGATTCATCTTTGTTGCTGCCAAATATGATATCATCTACATATACAACAAGAACAATGAGATGCCCACCTTCTGTTTTGACATACAGATTACTGTCCACCATACCTTTCTTAAACCCCTGTTGAGAGAGATAGTTGTCTAGCCTTGCATACCATGCTCGGGGTGCCTGTTTTAAGCCATATAAAGCTTTCTTTAATTTGCAGACAAGGTTGGGATCTTCACCAATTTGGAAACCATCTGGTTGTTCAATATAAACCTCTTCTTCAAGTTTCCCATTTAAAAAAGCTGATTTTACATCCATCTGATAAACTCTGAAATTCTTGTAGACTGCTAAGGCCAGAAACATTCTGATTGCTTCTAGTCTGGCCACTGGTGCAAAAGTCTCCTCAAAATCAATGCCTTCAACTTGTGCATAACCTTTACAAACCAGTCTTGCTTTATTCCTAACTACCTGTCCGTCTTCATTCAATTTGTTTCGAAATATCCATTTGGTGCCGATTACATTCTTATTTGTAGGTCTAGGTACTAATTCCCAAGTTTTGTTCTTTTCAATCTGATCTAATTCTTCATTTATTGCCTTCATCCAGACTATCATCTTTGCTTGCCTCAACTATATTTTTGGGCTCAATGTTGGATAAAAGAGAGTAGTTACTTACTACTTTCCTTCTTGTCTGAACACCAGCTGTGGGATCTCCAATTATTTGATTTCTAGGATGATTTTTCTGCCAGCTGCCTGTTTTGAATTTCTTATTTTCTTCCACCTCTGAGTCATCAATTAAGTCATCTGAGTCAAGTGTTGGTTTCTTTTCTGTTTCATTTTCCTCATCACCTTCAATGACTTCTTCATAAATTGGGTAGTTTTCTTCAAAGTTAACTATTCGTTCCCTACCTTCATCAAATTTAACATCGGCACTGTCCACAATTTTCTTGAGTCTCTTGTTGTAGCATTTGTAAGCTTTGCTTTTTGACGAATAGCCAATGAAGACACCTTCATCTGCTCTATTTTCAAACTTCCCAAGATTATCTTCAGTTTTTCTGATGTAACACTTATAGCCAAAAACTTTGAGGTGTTTTGTTGTTGCCTTTCTACCGAACCACAATTCATAAGGAGTTTTGCTTTCATGTGTTCTCAGCATGTACCTATTTTGGATGTACACTGTAGTGTGGACTGCTTCTTTCCAAAATCTGTCTGCTATTTTGTTCTCAGCCAGCATAGTGCGTGCCATTTCTTGTACTATTATGTTCTTTCTTTCTACCACACCATTCTGCTGGGGTGTTCTAGCTGTTGAATATTGTCTCTTGATACCATGTTTTTCATAGTATTCTATAAACTCATCTGAAATGAATTCTCCTCCTCTATCTGATCTTAAACATTTGATTCTTTTTCCAGTTTCATTCTCAACTAGATGTTTGAAGGATCTGAACATTTCAAAAGCTTCTGTTTTATTCTTTAAGAAAAATATCCATGTCATTCTGGAATAATCATCAATACACAACATAAAGTATTTGTCACCATTTATGCTTTGTGTTCTCATGGGTCCACATAAATCTGTATGTATAAGTTCCAAAGGTTTGCTAGTGTGGTACTCTTTTGTTTTGAATGAGACTCTGGTTTGCTTTCCCTTTTGACATGAAGCACAAATGCTATTTGAAGGTTTTCTAATGGTTGGAATATCTCTCACTGCCTGTTTTGAGCTGATTTTCACTAGATTATCAAAACTGATGTGTCCAAGCCTCTTGTGCCACAGCCAGTTTTCTTCTTCCTATCCAATGAAACAAGTACCTTTTGATGTTTTTGAGAGTGTGTACAGGTTGCCAGACGTCCTTGATCCAGTTGCTATCAATTTTCCACTGTTTGTTTTTCTGACTTCACAACCCTGCTTCATAAAGACTACTTCATGACCTTTATCACAAATCTGACTTACACTTAGTAAATTATGTTTCAACCCATCCACAAATAAGACTTCTTCTGATTTAATCCTTCCATCACTAATTTTGACTGAGCCTTTGCCGACTATCTTGGCTCCATCATTATTTCCAAATTTTATTGATCCTCCTTCATATTTCTGTAACTTGTCAAATTTTTGTTTGTCACCTGTCATATGACTGGAGCATCCACTATCTAGTATCCATGGTACATATTTATTCTGTGCTTTGAAAGTAGTTTGAACAATTAAGGATTCCTTTTCTTCCTTCAGTTGTTCTTTTCCTTTCCATACTATTTTGTTAGTAGTTTTGGGCTCTTGTTTTGCCTTTCCCTTATCAGTAGTTTGAGCATGTTTTTCGAAAAGCTTTCTATTTTGACTCATCCTGTATGGTTGAAATTTTCTTCCCTGAAATTGATTTGAAGTAAATGTGTTTCTACAGTTTCTTGCAAAGTGCCCAAACTTATGACAGTTATAACATTCCACTGTATAATTCATCAGAGGAGAAAAGACATTTCTACTGGTGAAGTTCCTTGGTTTTACATTATATTTGTAGTCTACGATTTTATGCCCATAGCCATTGCATTTAAAACAGAAACCAGAGAAAGGATAATTGAACCTGGGTGATGGTCTTTGCCATGTTGCCGTAGGAGCCATAGGTCTTCTTCTTCTTTGATGTGTGACTTTGGTGAATCCATCATTGTCAATTCTCCCATCGTGCCTGGTATGAATGCTTTCTCTTTCATGAGACATTTTTCCTTGATCAACCTGTTTCTTAGCTTCATTCTTTATGGACTTGGCCTTTGATCCACTTGATGATTCTCCTTCGATGAAGCCTAGACCAAATTTGATGCCTGTAGGTCTTTGGTCATTTAAGATCTTATCCAACTTCATAGAACTTTCTTCACGTTTGTGATAACAACTGATTTTCTTATTCATCTCTTCTAGCTGCATTCTTAAACCAACAATCTCTTCTTCTAACTTGTTGCAATGATCTATTTTCATTGTTAATAGCACTTCGAGATCTTCAGAGATTTTCTTAGATTCTTCTATCTATACTTTTAAGCTGGTTATGATTCCATTTGCATCCTCAAGCTTTCTTGATAGTTTCTTATTCTTTTTCTTTTCTATCTCCCACTCTTCAAGTGCAGATATCAACTCACCTTCCAGATCTACTTCAGCCTCGAGATTCTCACCACAAACTTTAGACGTCACTCCTTCCTTTTCTGATTTAACTTCTTCAAATGCCATAAAAAGAGCTTCATCTCTTTCTTCTTCAGACTCTTCTCCTGAGCTATTTTTTGATGAACTAACATTCTTGGAGATGAAACTTTTCTTTTTGAAGTTGCCTTTTCTGAAATTTGTTTTCATCTTCCAGTCACTTCTTTCTTGGTGGGATCCTTCATCATTTTTGTTCTTCTCTTTAAGTGGACATTTAGTCGCAAAATGCCCAATGCCTCCATAGTTGAAACATTTAAATGGAAGCTTCCCTCTGTATTTTCCTTTCCCCTTTTTCAGTTTTCTCACAAAATTTGCTTCCATTTCATCTGATGTCTCTTCTTCCTCGGACTCTTGTTTTGTGTTTTTATTCTTAAGGGCTTTGAAAGCTGCTTCTCTATCAGTGGGTTTAGATCTTCCTATCCTCATCTCATATGCAGTTAAAGAACCATACATTTCATCTATACTAAAAAAATTTAGATTTTTAGCTTCTTCTATCGCTGAGACTTTGGAATCAAACCGTTGAGGAAGAGATCTTAATACCTTTTTCATGACAGCAGAGTCATCGATATCCTCGCCTAGTCCTCTGATCGCATTGATGATTCCATTAACTCTCAACATGAATGCCTCAATGTTTTCATCGTCATTCATCTTCAATGCTTCGAACTGAGCTCGATGTGTCTGTAACTTGGCTTCTTTGATCTTATCATCTCCTTCATGAACACTCTTCGGTTTGTCCCATATTTCTTTTGTCGATTTACAGTTCATGACCTTTACTAGTTCACTGTCTGCTAATCCGCACAAGATGGCATTCTTTGCTTTCGAATTATTCTCAAACAGTTTCTTTTCATCCGCTTCTTTTGGAGGAGTGGTGGGAGTTGTGTATCCACTAACTACTGAGTTCCAGATGTCGTATCCCAAGGCACAGAGATATGTCTGCATCCTGACTCTCCAGAACGCATAGTTAGATCCGTCAAACAATGGTGCTTTGTTTGAGGAGAAACCTTCACCACCTGCCATTGCGTCACTTCCAAGATCACCCTAGCTGGTTGAGCCTGTTCAGGAACCTTGCTCTGATACCAATTGTTACACTCACAATGGCACCGAGAGGGGGGTGAATCAATGTAGCATTTAAAACTTTAAATTTGCAACTCTTAATGCTAAAATAAAGCAAACTCAAAAACAGATACAACAAGTTAACAAGAGAGCATCACACAACACAAGATTTAACGAGGTTCACCAATGTGGCTACTCCTCAAAAATGACTGCTTGGACTACCATCCAAATCTAGCCTTTGCAAAGCACCAACTTTACAAGTAATTTACCAGCACCAACTGGAAGGAGCACCAACCCCTGATTTATCTGCACCAACAGAAAGGAGCACCAACCCCTGATGCCAAGCACCAACTTGGACTTCAAATCTGGAACTAGAATATTGATAATAAGATACCTTTGCTTTTGCTAGACCCTGACTGGTCACCTTTGTTGCACCTCACAGTCGTCTTCTCCTTGTTGCGCACTCTGCTTCCTTAGCGAAATTCCACACTTTGAACGATTCGACACGACTTGCTCTCTGCGCTTAGGTGACAGTAATTCGCACTCTTCGACACACATCAAATTCTCCAAACAACCCTCCTTTTATAACAAACTTTTCATGATGAAAAATCTAATCTTAGTCGACTGAAGAACCCTAATCTTAGTCGACTGCAAACCCTAAACTTAGTCAGCTGCAAACCCTAAATTTCATCAGCTTACATCGGTCTTCGTCGGCCTCAACTGCCCCTACAACTCTTCTATTGCTGTTGCCACGAAAACACATGTCACGATATCATGACACTTTTTGTCTCCGTACGCTTCCTTTTGGCTTTTGTCACGATATCGTGACACTTCTACCTTTGTCGACTTCAACTTTACTTTTGTCATGATATCACGACACTTCTGCCTTCATCAGAATCAATTTTGCTTTTGTCATGATATCATGACACTTCTGCCTTCGTCGACTTCCTTTCTGCTCTTGTCACGAAATCATGCTTCTGCCGTTGAAGACTTGCTTTCTGATCCTGTCACAAAATCATGACACTTTCTACATCCATACGCTTTCTTTGCCTTTCACCCATGAAAACGGAACATGTCACGAAATCATGACATTTCTGCCTCCGAACACTCTATCTCCTTTTTGGGTCACGAAAACCCGACATGTCACGAAATCGTGACACTTTTTCTCCTTGGCGCTTTCTCTTCGAACCTGTCACGAAATCGTGACACTTTTTCGTCCGTACAATCCTTCTTGCAAATTGTCATGAAATCGTGACACTTTTCTTTGCGAGCTCTTTCTCTCCAAACATGTCATGAAATCGTGACAATTTTCTTTGCTTGCACCTTCTTTCCGAACATGTCGCGAAATCGTGACACTTTTTCGTCCGTACTGTCTCTCTTGCAAATTGTCACGAAATCGTGACACTTTTCTTTGCGAGCTCCTTCTCCCCGAACTTGTCATGAAATCGTGACAGTTTTCTTGCAAGTGCCTTCTCATCGAACATGTCGTGAAATCATGACAGTTTTCCTCCCTTGCACTTTTTCTTTCAACATGTCACGAAATCGTGACAGTTTAACCTGCTTGCGCCTCTGCTTCGAACATGTCACGAAATCATGACAGTTTTTCAACTTGCCTTCTTCTCTTCCAACATGTCATGAAATCATGACAGTTTTTCAACTTGCCTTCTTCTCTTCCAACATGTCATGAAATCGTGACAGTTTTACCTGCTTGCGCCTCTACTTCAAACATGTCATGAAATCTGACAATTTTTCAACTTGCCTTCTTCTCTTCCAACATGTCGTGAAATCGTGATAGTTTTTCAACTTGCCTTCTTCTCTTCCAACATGTCGCGAAATCGTGATAGTTTTTCCTGATTCTTGCTCTGCTTCGAACATGTCACGAAATCGTGACAGTTTTTCCCTGCACTTTCTCTCTCCTCCAATATGTCACGAAATCATGACATTTTTCTTTGCACTTTCTCTCTCCTCCAATATGTCGCGAAATCGTGACAGTTTTCCTATTTTTTGAATATGTCGCGATATCGCGACACTTTCCTTGTCTTTTTCTTTGAATTTTTGCATGTGGGCCACTTAGGTCTTTTTGGAAAAACACTGTACATATTCTGAGAGATCTCTGAACTTCCTGTTTGCTGCATCTGAATAGCTTCTGAGCATCTGAACTTCCTGTGCACTGAATCAAATGATCTAGCTGATTGTGTTGACAACAATGACAATCCTGTTGCTTGCACTTTGCTCAACATACTTGAATATAGAATAAGCCCACCAAATATTGGATATTTTAATATTACCTCTCACAAAAATAAGGCATCTCTCTAGAGACACATACTTCTTAAAATCTATAGCAAAAGGAGGAGAACAAGCCACAAAATCCTAGTATCGTGAAATAAACTTCAAGACCATCATTTGGTGAAGGATTTGTTCAAGACATCCTATGTGAAGCAACAACTTGGTATTTTTAGACACCAAGGTCTACATCCTCTACAAAGGTGGGATAAGAGATACAGAAAAAGGTATGCAACTTATGGTGCAAAAAGATTTGGATTATTTAACAAATTTATTAGAGAACCTAAATTTGGATTAAAGTTGCAAAAAGGAAATTATTTTATAGTCTTTTGAAGTTCAAATAAAATATATTATTTTTAAGTATTCAATTGCAAATTTATTAGGAGTTGATTAGATTTCAAAATAGTGTCTATAAACTACCTATTTTTTTTTTTGAAATTGCATAATAACTCCTAAAGATTCATTTTAGGTTATTCTTCATTAAGTTGCAGTAGATTATTAGTGCATGACTTTGATATTTTATTGAAGTGATAAGGTGTAATATTTATGCATTAAAATTAAATAACTTGTACTATTATACCACTCTCAAAAAGAAAATATGTTTTGTGTTTCTTGAAAGGCACAAAGTCAGATTTGTATCAAGTGTCTAAAGATACTATTGAACCACAAAAATCTACAACTTGAAGTGGCCAATAGAAGCCACAAAAAATAGTTATAATCCTCTATAATATGTAGAAGAACTTAACAAACTAAAAAAATAAATAGAGGCTTATGAAAGTGAGACTTGGTGAGTCTCAAAATCAAAAGCATTACAAGTTAAATGAAAAAAAATGCAAAAATTTTGCATCAATTAAAAATATTTTATTTATTATTATTGAAACTTGGACTTGTTATCAAAAGTTCCAAGCAAAAAGGGAAAGGTGTGTCTACTCTTTAAATATAACCTCAAATCATTGTATTGCAAGATATCTACCACAAAACCAAAATTTAAAATCTAGAAATAGAGTGCAAAATAAGGTATATTAAAAAGCCTTATTTTACAAAATTATAACACATTATCTTGCACTACTCTAATCTAATTTTTGATAGTATAATAGCAGATTTGGAAGTGTCACATTAGGGCACATATTCTATAGGGAAAGAATAGCCTTAAAATTTTGGGCATTAGAACTCTTTCTCCCAAGCTAGAAGAAGCCATTCAAGGGCTCATATTGGATGTACATACTTACATAATCAAAGCTCATTTTAGATTAGTCATGAGACCATTTATGTAGATAGGTGAGTGCATATCAATCTCAAAAAATAATGTCAAATATCTATAAGGAAATAAATACGTTCGGAGGAACAAAAGAAATAGATAAGGTGTTACATTTATGGTATCTAACTTGGAGAAGACCACTCACCAAGGGAAGCCTCAAATCATCATCCAAGCTCTGTAGTGCATCACCCATCCACCTATGAAGAAAAATATTTCTTGTTGCCAAAGAAACATTGCAAAGAAGAAGGGTCATGGAGTTATAATCTTCATCCTCAAAGGTGTTACAAGAACGAATTCCATGTAGAAATAATACTTGGTATTCTTATCATCATTCCTCTCAATATTCTAGAAACTTCCATGAAGGAGTTACAAGCAAAGACGTGACACTTGGTATTCTCCATCAGCTTCACACAAGTTCTCATATGTTTTCTAATTTCTCTAAGAGCATTGAACAAAGGTTTTTAAGTGTTACATAAAGAAGGAAGTGTTAATGTGTAACAAATGTGATACTTGTCACAATACCTACAATCAATAGTGCCTAAAAGGTATCTTAAGTCCAATATCAACATGCATGATTGAAGCACATTCAAATAAGTCCAAAGGAGAAACGTAGCACAATCAATATGTGACAGAAGTACAACATAGATGTTCAAAGTGCAGCATGGAAGACAAGGAGAGGATCATTAAAAGCTCCTCATTTCTAAAGGTTGACATTTAGTGTCATACATACAACATTCAAATATTTCCACTCCAAGGAATCTCCATTAAATTGAGCGCCCAAGGTACCTTATATATGTTGTTATACTCAACCATAGAAAGTGTTGAATATTGAGGAGATATTGCATCCATAAGGTAAGGTCTAAATCTCATTTATTATTGCTTTCATAAGTTGGAGTTATAATGGTTATAAACTAAAGTTAAATCTTAGATCTTGAAATCTAAAGAGGTAACTTATTTTATTAATTTAATATTTGTAATCTTACTTAGGATGAATAAGGAATTCAACTTGGGTTAAACTATATTGCAAATATTATTATCATTTCTTCGATTTTTTCAAACTTGGGAGTCACAAGGATTACTCCATATTTGGAAATTAGAAATAATCCAAGGGATATAAAAAATTTTATTAAGGGTTTTTTATTAAGTTTGGATAAACATATTTTTACATATCTCAAATTTCTAAAAAGAGGTAAAAGGATTCCAACATAAAAACCTCTTTAAAATTTAAAAAGTGCTTATTTCAATTAGGATTAATAAGGTGTTAAAAGTGGTTTTTTAATTCTTGCAAAACCTGTATAAAATCAACCAAAAATTGAACTCCTTTTTTACGAAAGTTACTACATTATACTCGTGTCACTAGGAAGCCATAAGATAAGACTATTAAAGTTCTATCAAATTTCAATACCAAAGAAACATTATGGATGAGATTTTCAGAAAATATTTCAATAATGAAGAAGTATTCCATGAAGTGGAACACTAATCCCAAAACCTAATAGATATTTTAGAAGGATACAAGTATCCATATTCTAATGACAAGATGAAATTCTCCTTATTTCTTAAGGAATCCAAAGAATGTAGCTTTACAGCCTTGATTAACTATCTTCATGAAATTCTCTTCATAGCATGGTGAAACTCACAAAGATTAGTTATTTTTTCTCTAGAATAGTTTTTGATGATTTATCTATCATTAATTGTGTTTGTAGTTACTCAACACAAGAAACAAGCTGATCTTAAAGAAAAATACTTTTGTGATGATAGACTAACTTATTTTAAATTTGAGGTATCACCTACATCCAAGAGTAATCACAAGAAGATAAGAAGTAAAAATAAGAAGGGACATACAAGATGGAATCAAAACATGAAGATTAAATCAACAGAGAAAAAACCAACACACCAAAAACACAAGCACAGAAGAAAGAAAGGACAATTGCATCATGCCCTACTTATTCATCAACAATCAAAATCAAATGAAGATACTTGCAAGGAGGACTACAAAGGTGGCTGGATAGAAGATGAACTAAAACATGTCAAATATTATCCAATGAGAATAGAAGGCCTAGCTACAACCTACTCTACATCATATGAAGACACAAAATACATGTTGAACCCGAATACAAAGAATGCAGAGGAAGAATATTTCAAATATCAATCAGTAGAATATGAAGAAAATCCATATTGAATACTAAAGCCTTCAATCCCCAAATAATGTAATACAGGGGAGTATTAGAAATAGTGTTTATTCCATCATTTGGGTTATTTAAATATATCATTCAAGATACATATCTAGATTACTTCCTATGCAAGTTATCTAGTTACTTCATGTAATGTAATAAGTGGACAAGTCTCAATGTGTAAGTTGTACCTGTGCAAGTTATCCTATGCATAGCTAGATAGAGTGTTGGCCAAGAATACTATTTTTCTTATATAAGTATGGCCTCTTAGATAGATTGATAAGACACGTGTGAGACATAGTCAGATAGCGTAGGTTAGTGGATAGTGTAGTTCTATGTTCCACACCATTTATTGATGATGGATATGATGTACATCTATAGCTTTGTTAATGGAGTGCTCACTTCCTCTATAGCTACATTATAATATTTTATATAATTTATATTTCAATATACTTCAATCTTCTAGTAGATTTACTTTCTTTCATATTATTATACATCTTGTGATTGTTATCTCTCATGGCTCATTCATCAAAATCTAACATAATCCCATCAAGAATCTGGTAACCAGATACAAAACCACTCTATGTAGGGTTAATAATATGGGGAAGGAGAGGCTTGAGTCTATTTTCTAGAACATTAGTGAAAATATTGAGGATCATATTGCAAAGGTTGATCGGTTGAAGTTCAATGTATATTACCCAAGACATCTTTGGTAAAAAATTAGATCAAGTGAAAGTATGAATTGAATTCAAATTACTTTATTTCTTCTATTTTAAAAGTAATTTCCTCCTCATCCTATAAAATTCAATATTTTAGGAGAGAATAATACATTGTGGCCAATGTCTTCAAGGGATATATACACTGCATTTAAAGCCATACAATAATATTTTTTCTATGTAGATAGAAATTATTAAAGGTATTTAAGTGTAGGTTATATCATTTAGATTTTTGTATGAGCTTACCATGAAAAAGGTTTTAAAGAATATTGGAAATACACTAGGGGAGTTCATCAAAGAGGAATCAACTATCAACTATCAAAGAGGAATCAACTATTTTCCATAATATTTTAAAATGTAATTTAGATCAAGAGAATAATGACAAGTTGAATATGAAAATATTGCATATTGTGTCTTAAATGCCTCGATACTAAACACATGTTAATAGATTGTAGAGTAAAAATAATGGAAAAAGTATAAATTTTGGACATGAGACAAATTTTAAGATGAACCAATGAGGTGATGTTACTATAGAAACAATATTAGGTCAAAAATATGCTAAAGAAATCCCTATGCTATTGTATGGAGAAGACAATTATATTTTACTCATTCTAATTATTAAAAGAAACATAAAATAAAGGGTTGGAAAGTATATTGTATAAGTTCAAATTTATAAGGAATTAAAGGTGCTAAGAAATATGTGGAGGTAAATTTTAATGCAAGGGTAAATTAATTTAAATTTATTTGAGATTAATTATCTTCATTTTCTTCTAGTGTACATAGAATATTCAGGGAAATTTATGGTTTCTAGGGTAGCATAAGAAAGTAATTATTATGGAGAATAATCCTCTACTTTTACGATTTCTAGGGAAAGCTTTAAGGTTTTTAGAGTAGCATAAGAAATTAAATCATTATGAAGGATCATCCTTTCACTCTATAATTTCTAGGGAAGCATAAAAATAAAAGTATTTTTTTTTTGCACATTAGATTGTATGAGGAATAATTAACCTATAAAAGTCAAGTCCTATTATGAATAATGTAATGAAGATGAAATTGTTAGTGTAAATAAAAATAGATAAGAGTTAGATCATCCAAGCAAAAAACTCAAATGGATATTGATTTGAAGAAGTGGAAAAAAATATCACAAATATTAACATGAAGTGGGGCTAATCCCACATATAGAAAAAATAATGATCATTATCAAAGAATATTAGGTATATGGTAAGATTCCTATATATATATTCCAACTTTATTTTTTAAGAAGAAATAAAAATCAATATTGTTGAGTATAAAAATGGTTTCTAAAAATTTGGAAGATGGGTAATTATCTCACAATTACATCCATAGTAGATTCAATAGGTATTATAATAATATGGGATAAATACCATGAGTAGATTTAGATAGATACTAGAACCAACCTCCCCACATCGTATCTTGGTCTCCCTCTTTTTATTGGTTCTCCGAGAGAGTCAATGTGGGATAGGGTTATTGAAAGAATTCAAAAAAAACTTGTTGGATGGAAATGTCATCTTCTATCTCAAGCAAGAAATATGACCCTCACTAAGGCCTCTCTTCAGAGAATTCTAGTCTATTTCCTCTCCGTTTTCAAATCCCCTATGAAGGTTTTCCAAAAAATTGAGAAACTCCAAAAAGAATTTTTATGGACTGGATCAGAGGAGAAAAAAAGGATACACCTTGTAGGATGGACCAAAGTGTGTAGACCCAGGGAAAATGGGGGCTTAGGTCTGAGGAAAATTGCTCATATAAATTTAGCTTTACTAGCTAAGCAGGCGTGGCATCTCATTTCTGGTGAAGAAAATGAATGGACAACTATCATCAAATGAAAGTATCTTCAAAATATGGAATTTCTAAGTGACTCAATTTCAATCAAAGGTTCTGCTTTTTGGAAAGCAATTCTTAATTGTAAGGAAATCATCAAAAAAGGTTTAAGATGGGTTTTAGGCAATGGTGAGAGGATAAATTGCTAGAATGGCAGGTGGTCTAAGGATGAACCATTGACGAAATATCCTAACTTAGCCTGAATCAAAGATATCACAGAAGAACTCATTGGCAAAAAAGTCTCCTATTATATGGTTGAGGATAGAGGTAGAATGAAGTGGAAACAAATAAGAATTCAGGTATTTCAAGCAGAATCAAATGATCTTCGTAACATTCTTGGGCAACAGTTTATCCCCATGAGACCCAAGGAAGATCAAGTGACCTGGGCTCCTACGGAAAATGGGTAGTTTACTATTAAATCAGCTTACAAGCTTCTGCTTGACGACGAGGATTTTGTCCTCCAAAAGGACTTAGTTTGGATAAAAAATTTAATTCCAAAAATTGTAGTCTTTTCATGGTTGGTTATCCAAGGAAGAATTCTAACCATTGATAATATGATGCGTAAAAGTATTTGCGTCACTAATCGTTGTTATCTGTGCAAGGCTAATTGGGAGACCATTTATCACATTTTCCTTGAGTGCCCTTTTTCCTTTACTGTCCTAAGTGGGGTTTTTCAGGCCTTCAATATTTCATGGGTTAAACCAGCCATCGTACTTGATTTGTTCATCCAGTGGCCTTATCCCTTTTCAAGCCAAATACTTAGATACATGTGGAAAATTTGTCTCAATCACTATCTTTGGCAGGTGTGGTTAGAAAGGAACCATAGAGTCTTTAATGAGTCTATCCATGATCATCAAACTATCATTGCCAGGATCATATCCTTTGCCAATGATAATGTGAACCTTATCCCTTTTGATAGTTGTAAACCTCATCTACAGGAGACCACGATTGCTCAATATTTAAGCTTAACCTTGTTAGATGAGTCTGTGCCTAGGGTTGTCAACCCCAGAGCCAATGTAAAGTGGTATCCACCTCCTACGGGTTGCTTTAAGCTTAATTTTGATGGAGCAGCTAAGGACAATCCTGGAAGAGCAGGCGTTGGTAGTATTGTATGATATCATAATGGGAATATGATGCTTGCATTTTTTGAATATTTTGGAACAACGACGAACAATGAAGCTGAAGCTAGAGCTATGTGGAGAGGCCTTCAAATGACTCAAGACTTAGAATTCAATTTGATTGTAGAAGGAGACTCTATGCATGTTATAAATCTCCTCAATAATTGGAAAACACCTCCTTGGAGGATTAATTTTTTTTTTAAGAGGCTAGGATCCTTTTCCAAGGAAGACAGGATAGAAAATCCCAACATGTCTTTTGGGAAGCTAACAAAATTATTGATAAGCTAGCCAATTTGGGTGTCGATGGTGACAAAATTTTCAAATGGGAACACGGTGTCCCGAGTGAAGTAGAGGAGCTTATTCAACAAGAATTCCAAGAATGATAGTCGAATTTACCAATAGGGAAGGCATTGTAAGTTTGAAGGCTAGGAGTATTCCCATCTCTTTTTTGAATTGGACTCACAATAAAAATTATCTGAGTTGTTAGTCTTCGTGGATGCTGCTTGGAATACCATAAATACTAATGGGGACAGTCACATGTCAGATAACATGGCTCCTAGTCATCTTAGTAATTTGAGGTTGGTTGATAATCACAGGGATGGAAATAAACGACAATATAAGACTTCAAACCAAAGCCACGTGGACCACCAAATAGCCACCGCCATAAATCTAGCCAGTAAGTTTACTTCTCCAAGGCTGATTGGCCAAGATAGTATGTGGTACCAAAGCATGTCATATATGGAATAAATCAATTACCAAAGAATTATTAAGAGTAATTGTCAATACAGAGCTTGTGGGAGTTTTTTTCAATACTCTGCTATGTGTGTCTGCAGATTTTTGTTTCTCCATTGTCTCAAGGAAGGGATCCATGTCTGTTTCTTTTTTGTAATTATGATGCATGTGTGTTTTCTCGGTGTATACCCAAAATGTTGTATGGGAAGTTTCTTTTTGATAACAGGTTATGTGCCTTACCGGATGTAATGGCTTTGGCGACATGTAGATTATATATATATATAT
Source organism: Wollemia nobilis (assembly GCA_028583015.1). NCBI lineage: Eukaryota > Viridiplantae > Streptophyta > Pinopsida > Araucariales > Araucariaceae > Wollemia > Wollemia nobilis. The sequence continues at coordinate 9,817,432 of JAQPPZ010000992.1, forward strand.
ATATATATATATATATATATATATATATATAGGATCCTTAGTAAGGATATGTTCATCAACAACCCTAGGCTGATTTTTGTAAAAGGTTTTGGATCAACCTGTAAAACCCGGTATTAATGCTATAGTATCTTATCTACAAAAAAAAAAAGATACTAGAACCAAAATGTAATTTGATTCTTATCCCTTTTCATAGGGAAGAGAAAAAGTTCTATCAAAATGGTTCTATCACCTTCAATAATAGAAAATAGCTAGTCCTCTATATTCTAAATAAATGGATAATTTTGCTTTAGTTATCAATTCAAATTGGATTTGGGATGCTATAATTTCAAGATTTAAATAAAATTTTTTTATAGATTTATTTTATCTAGCACATGGTTAGAAATAAAATGTACAATGAATTAGGTCATAACCACATTCTCCTAAAATAGAATAAATTTAGTTTATCTAGATACAAGACTTTTATTAATTCTAGATTGTTATGTTATGGTATAATGAATGAAGAATTGAAGGATCAAGTATGTAAATATTTGTTAAAAATATAAAATATCTAAAGGGGCATATGGGGATCTAAAATGTATAATATTTTGGTAACATACTAGAAACAGAAAATTATATTCAATCTCAACAAATTATAAGAAATAGTAGGAATCAAAGGAATGGACTAAAATACTTGTTTACAACACAAAAAATTACTTTCTAATAATCATAATTTATTCAAAATAATATATTCATGATGGTACTAAAAAACTAGGGAGAGATGGCTTATAGCAAAGGTAGATTCACCTTTCATCAATTAAATTGTATTTTAACACTAGATGGATGAATTATTAAGTTAGAAGAAGCTATCTAGAATGAAGAAATGAATTATTTCAAATACATTTTGTTAGAAGTTGGAAAATATGATGATCAAGGTAATATTTTCCAAAATACTCTATCAATTATTACACAAGGGTACAATCAAAGGTTTATAGAACATATGTCTATATAGATGCTAAGAAAGACATTTTTATCAATCCACACTAACAAGGTATTTAACCTTGATGGATTTTGTGTAATTTTCTTTTAACTTTTTTATGAGTTTTTGATAAATTTCATAGCCACTATGGTTCAAGAGGCTAGGAAAATAAGATGATAGTAAGATATCCTCAATCAATTTATTGTACTAGCTCCTCTGAAAAATGATAGGTAATTTGATAATTTTAATCCAAAAAGCCTTTCCAATACAATTTATAAGATAATTTAAAAAATTATGGAAAATTTATTCAAAATTTACCCATTTTTTTCTAGCTTGCTTCATTAAAAAAAATCTTGATCATTGACAATCTAATCCACAGAGGCCTAATACTCCCTAATCGTTGTATCCTCTATAAAAATAGCTAGAAATATGTGATCCATATATTTATTGAGTACCCGTTCTCGAATGAAGTGATGCCTTCCTTTATCAAGCTAGCCAACATGTCCTGGTTATACCTAAAAAATCTTGTTGATGCCTTGCTTTTTTGTCGTATTATTTTCCTCATTTTTTGTGGTAGGTATGGTTGGAGAGGAACAACAAAATTTTTGGCACTAGTACAAAAGATGTCAGATCAGTGTTCTCCCGAGCTCTGTTGTTTTCCATTGAGAATGTTAATCTCATCAAAGCTACAAAGCCTAAGAACCAATGGGAATTATCTATTTTCAATACTCTCAAATTTTAGATTGACACCCCCCCTCAAGATCCTTCAAAAGCTAATAGGTTAATGGTGAAATGGATTCCCATGCCTTGTGGATGGGTTAAGATCAATATTGATGGAGCCTCAAAGGGAAACTCTGGTAAGGCTGGAGGAGGTGGTCTTTTTAAAAATAGTGAAGGTAAAGTCTTGTGCACATTTGCTGAGTCCATGGGCAATCAAACCAATAATTTTACTAAAGCTCATGCATTATACCTTGGCCTCCTCATTTATAAGTGGCTTCGGTTTGAAAGACTTATCATAGAGAGTGATTCTATGAATGTCATTCGATGCATCCAAAAATTTTAACTTCCTACTTAGAGCATGTTCAACGTTGTCCAAGAAAGCTTGAAGATAATTGATGGCATCAAACATGTTACAATATGTTTACCAGGAAGGAAACAAAGCTTCTAACCTCCTTTCTAATAAAGGAGTTGAACAGGATAACCTCCAAGTATGGTATGATAATTTCCCTCAATGTATTGTGGCCCACACTGATACAAATGGAAATCTTAATCTTTAATTGGTTGTTGGTGCTAATGTGGCTAATTTGGGATCTAGTTGTTAGCTATGGTTTATCTGACATGGATGCTAGCACATATCCTCTTTTCCCTTGTGTGCTTTTATGCAATGCATCTTGGGGTAATTTTGAGGAGATGTGAAAAGTTCACAAAGCAACTATCATCCGTGAACCCATGTGGCAAGGAATGTGTCAATTTTACAAGGCAACGGTCACCTTTAAACCCAGGTGGAAAGGAATGTTAAATAAAACTACTAATTTCTAGCATAGTGGAAGTGGTAGCTCCAATAAGCTCATATATTAAACCTCGTCGAGCCAAATGTTGTAATCTTGGTTGGGCTTTCGACAATTTTATTTATTTATTTTGGGTACCCTTGCTATATTTTGGATCCTTATTTCTTTTTGTTTCTGTTTGTGCCTTCTTTCTGGTTTAAAGTTGATTTTTTCATTTCCCTCTCGGGTTGTTTGTTTTCAATTTAGTTAGTTCACTTATGGCTAGCTATGCATTTGTGTAAAAAGTTTCGAGACCTTCCAAAACTGTTTTTATCAATCAATCAAAAAAATTAAATTGTATTATCTCAATTGAACAAGGTGGTTTACTTTATGGTAAACAAATTGTTGATGGTATAATCATTCAACAAGAGTTCATATATTCTCTCTATTATATGAAAATTAAAGTGTGCTTGTAAAATTACATACAAATGGAGCATATGATAGTGTTTACTAGCCTTAAAGAATAAATTGAATTATAAATAGAATTTTTGTAGGTTTTTCAACTATTTCCTTATTTATTTATTTTTGGAAGTAAAGTAAGGTAATCTAAAGTACATTTTAGCATAGTATAGTTTTTAAGAAATGCAATTATCAAAATGTTTAACCATATATATTGAAATATAGTATACAATCTTATCCTTTCGGATTTGAATAGTAGATATTCTATTCAAAGTTTCATAATCTTAATTATTAGACCCACTCAAGTTGCAATAATGGTCCCTTTAAATCTCATCTTCAATAGATAGTGAAGCCATGGAGTTTAAAACAAATGTTATCATGTTATGTTAAGGTTTCTTGATATTTGATTAATACTATACAATATAGGATTTTCATTAATATTTTCTTGATTTACAATTGATTATTAGAAATATTTTATTATTAATGTTGAAAAACTGTATTTTTTGATTTTATAAAAAAAAAAGTGAAGAAGATTTAAGACTCAATTGTATAGAGTGAAAGTGAAATATATATAATAGATAGATAAAGGAATTAGTTACATACACACAATTTTTAGTAATTATCAAATAAAACAACTAAAATAATAAAAAAATTACACTAAATTAACAAGTTAAATAGATTTAAGAATTAGATAGCTAAAAGGATGCAAAAACCACACTAAATCAAGAAATTAAGTAACGAACGTTGTACGAGAGGAGGATCGCAGCCCACAAAAGAAAACAATAAATATTTAAAAAATAAAATAAGATGGATAAACTGAGGAGTAGCGTAGCCCACAAAAGAAAACAATAAATATTTAAAAAATAAAATAAGAAGATGGATGAACTTCATAGAAATTTAGTAATTGGAGGAATATCCGCTTAAGCGTTGCGAAAGGCGCTGCAAACGATTATGTAGACACAAATGAGAGCAATGAGAGCAATGAGAGTCACCAACAACACAAAATCGGCTATTCTCCATTCCTTTTTCAGGTTTGCTATCAGACCGGCTTTACAAGAGTTGCAACTGTAGCACAGCTGTGTCTGATTGTTGCTCCACAGCAAGCAATCCATGTCGGCCCCTGTGTCCATGGGATTGATCCAGTACGTCGGATTCACAAATGTAAATCCACACAATGTTGGAGGTTTACAACATCCAGACTGAAATACCACAGCACATAACACTCTTCTATAAGTTAAGACAAGTTACCTGTAGAGAGGTGAGACTGCAATCTAACAGATTAAAATAAGAGAAAAGAGGGTCGAGTGATGTTACCTGTAGAGGGGTGAGACTGGCGTTGAAGAAGTCCTGAGCAAACGTGTACCTCTGGTTGAGACTGGTGCAAGTTGTGGAAGAGCTGAGGCAGTTTCTGATCCTTTCCCACCTGGCGGAACTCTCCATGCGGTTGCGTAGCCATGCAGAGTAGTAGTCCAGAGTGTACTCCCTGTAATCCCTGTTTGGAACGATGTGGCCTCTACCTCTGTTGGTCACCAGGAATACAAATATGACGAGAGCCATGAGAAGAAGAATGAGTACCAACATGAAGATGAGATACACCACACGCATCCGCGGCACTCGCCAGAAATCGCATAGAAACCACAGAAGAGACACCAGTAATATTACAACACCGAGGGCTATGACAGGCCACTGTAAGAACTTGACGCAGTCGTTGTATTCTTTCGTCGCTAACCATATGCCTGTGCCTATTATCGGCAAGGACAATAACATTGCTACGAAATTTATGTCTCGGAAAACGTTATTGGTGGTAGCCATCCTCTTATCTTCTATTGATCTACATATTAGAAATTCTTCACATGCCCTAAATAAATATGGCATACATCCCATTTAATTTGAAAAGTGGTGACGCTCTAAGTTAAGTTGAATAGTTAGATACGTTTCATTTCTCCAAAAAACACTTGAGAACATACAACATTTTGCTAAACATATTAAAAAAACAACGACGCTTGCCCTGTCTTTAACACTATTAAATTAAATTAAAGGTTCAGCTCTACAATGGCTTTGGTGTTACCAGTGCTAGCCTTACAATTATATTCTACTTGTTAAATCCAAAATTCTTTCCCGGAACTAGGTGCAGCTCAATTTCACGGACGTGATTTGTAACAATACCAAATATTAAAAGTAATATTTATAACTATTAAATAATTTTTACATATTAAAAAAAATAAAATAACTTTTAACCATTTTATTCTATTTTAGGTTTACCTCTTAGTTGAGAAAGTCATAGAGTAAATTATTTTAGTTTAGAAAAGATATAAGAATTATTATTTTTTATTATTTTAAAAAGAAAGTTATAATTCTATATGAAACAAATATGAAATTACATTCTTCATATGTTTCTTTTATATTTTTTTAACTTTTCATGTCAAATATGAGTTAGGAGTAAGTATGAGCTATGAGCAAGTTGGAAGCAAAGCATGATCATGGAGTGAGCTTCACTTTCTCTTATTTTAAATTTGAGTAGAAATCAGAAACAAAGAAATTTATGTGAAGAAAGTTTTGGTAATATGGCAAGAAAGTCAGTTTTGAATGTCCTTATTGAAAGTAGAGATATTCTAGTTGCAATTAAGAATCCTTTAGTGGAAAGTATGGATTTCCTAGTTAGTGATAAGAGGAACAAAGGATCTATCAAAGTAGTAGATACTATACTAGATGTTATTATCAAAGGATGAGATAATTGAGAATGCTATAATGGTTCTTAAAACTAAAAGGTTAATGTGTATGTTCTATAGATTTTAAATAGATCTCTTTTAGAATCAATATTGGATCAGGTGGGGGTGGGGATTAAATTGAAATTACTCCATGATTCTTTTTCAAAATGGATTTAAAATTATTATCTTCTTCAATTGAGAAACAAGAGATAAAATAACATATGGAGACCCCTAGTTTAAGGGTGAAGATACATTATATTTAGGACTATTGAGTGAGAATTATTTACAAATAAAAATATTATTAAAGTTCTTTTGTTGTGGATTACGATTTTAGGACTTCCTTACCAAACCATCAATAATGAAGTTTTGAAGAATAATGGAAATACTCTAGGTGAGTTCATCCAATAAGGACAAACTACTAAGGAGAGAATTTATATTGTATTTAGTACATTACAAAAACACGATATTCTAATATCACAAATATCATGAAACTAGATACATGGTAATTGATTGTAATGTAAAATTTATGGAGAAAGAGGAGGATAATTTTGGGCAAGAGATAAAATTTTATATGAAACAAGGATACAATATCATAGAAGCTATGTCAAATCAAATCTTTTCCACTCTTAAGAAAATCATTATAAAGAGCCATCTACATCATCAAAAGACAAAGGCCATTATAGCTCACTCTAATCAACTATTAGAAGAAAATTGATACAAGGGACAAATACAATGTGCATGTTCAAATACGAAATCATCCACATGTGTGATGATGATAAGGAGGTAAATTTTAAAGCAATGAAAAATATGGAGGTGATTTTTAAAGTTAAGGAGGTGAAGGAAGTGTATGTTAGTCTTGGTAAGTCTTCATTATTTTTCTCAAGTAGCATGTAATGTAGGGTTTTAAGAGTAACACAATAAATAAAAGTATGTGGAGGGTATACAACTAAATTTAAGGTTTCTATGAAAGCATAAGAAAGTAATGACTATGAATGTTTATCCATACACTTTAGGGTTTTTGATGCAACATAAGAAAGAAGAGTTTATGAGGTTATTTCTTGCATTTCATATTGTTTAAGGTCACATAAATCATTAAAATATAAGTATTATTATGAACAATATAGAAAAATAAAAGAGATTGAGGAGGAGAAAATAGAAGAGATTGAGTAAAATGAAAGTGTTGGTAGGAAGGGAAAAGGGAAAGGAAGGCCATGAAAGTATGAACAAAGATAAATAAAAACTCAAAGGGATATATATTTGGAAAACAAAATAAAAAAGTTACAAGTATTAACAAGTTGTGAGTCTAAGCCCATTAAAAAAATGAAAATTATTTATGATGAAAATGATATCATGGTATAATAAGGATATGAATAAGACCCCTTTAAAAAGAGTTATTAAGGAATTACTAGGTTGTTATACTCCTGTGCTTATTTTAATACATGAAATAAAATCAAGTAGTAAGGAATGTAAGAAGAAATTTTAAAAGATTTAGAAGATGGATGACTCTCTAGGAATTTCTTATATAGGATATTTAGGAAATATTAAAAAATATAGGACAAATTCAAGTGGGATGAAGAAAAAATTGAAGGATCATATATGTATAGGTTTGTTCAAAATATGAATAATTTAAGCAATCAAATGAAGAGTTGGAATTTCAAATATTTTGATAACCATTTTAAAGAAAAAATAATAGAATGGATTATGATTCTATTGTGAAAGAAAAACAAACAAAAACAAAATTTACCATTAAATATGGTAGTTCATTATAAATGCATTTATTGTATGATTCTAATCTTAACATTAATGACAGAAATATGCACAAAACACCATTATGGTTGAAAATTCTAATCACTTTTCATTCATCCAATTACTAAAAAATATGTTGTTTTGTACCGATAACTTGTTAATTGTTTGATTTTTTTGGATTTCATATGCCTATTTGTATGTACATTATAAAAATAATATAAAATGTTCTTTCCATGAAGTAAAAAAAAACTATGTCAACAATTGGCAAGATGCTTATCTTTTAGTAGAAAAATAGACCCCCATGTCTTATTATCATATGTTACAAATACAATTTAGCTCATTTACCTAATTGGTTCATATTTATTGTATGAATTCCAATGTCTACTAACTCCATATTCCTTGACCACCATGTTATCAATGCCATTCTTCTTAGATAAAGAAGATAAACCATTATCTAATAAGACTTCCTCCAATATCCTAAGACAACTAGTATATGAATAACTTTATTGAATAACCAAAAATCAAGATGAAACTATCAACAACATTCTAAAGAGGATTTATCACTAATGAAGAAACACTAAGAATGATGCTATATAGTCATGATAATTTTTTATATCTTGTAGTGTTCCATTAAATATGCAATGTAAATATTTAAAGCCAAGGATGTCTTATAGGGAAAATGGCTGGTAATATATGCATGTGAATTTCTACCCACATGTTCATAATTACCTCATGCAATAAAAAGAGAAGCATCATCACCTATTTCTTAATTGCATCCTCAAGCTTGTTATGTACCATGCAAATAATTTAGCTTAGAGTGTGTTTAATAAAATGAGTATATAGTAGGTTGTAATATAGTAAATGTAAGTTATGTAAGGTATAATGATAATAGTTGTGGAGTTATGGGTTGTGAAACAATTTATCATTTAGTATGTGCAATCATTAGAGTCTTTGTCCTTTTATGTATATGTGGATTTATTATGTGATATTTCTCCTTATGAGAAATATAAAATATTATATCTGCAATGTGTTTGAGGATATGAAAGGTTTGTATAAGTGTAAAATTTAAGAGTCTTGTGAATGGAAAGAGTCTCATATCCATGTGTATTTAATGAAGAAAAAATATTGTAATAGGTTTTGAATAATCATTGCATTACAATGCATTGCTTAAACTAAATCAGTCAGTTATTATTTATTTATATGGATTGAATTATGTCCATGTTTATTTTTGAGATATTGCAAGAGCATGTGAGAGTGTTAAATTGCTAATAATTGTAGAAAAGCCACAATGTGTTTGCTTGATAAATGCCATGGTAAATATAAAAGTTTATATTTTTGAGAGATGTATAGGCTAAAAATCTATGCTTGAGTGAAATAACATTGAAAAAAAGGACTTTGATTGAGAAATAACATTGGAAAGTTTGAATAAGGAAAAGATGTCCCAAAAAGAACATTGTGGAAAATGTTTTTTCTAGAAGAACAAGAGTAAAGCACAAGAATATGAGCATATATACACTGAGAGGCAAAGAGAAGATTGGTACAACATAAACAAAATTTCTCACTAAATATGGTAGTTCATTATAATGCATTAAAAAAGGAGTCATATACATACAAAAAATCTAAAGAGAAATGACTCAAGAAAGGAGAGAAAAATAAATAAATAAAAAGTATGCAACAAAAAAAAATTATCACATCAAAAATATTTTAACTCTAGATGGAATAAACATTAAGGAAGAAGAAGATACTAGTAAGGAAGTAATTAATTATTTTTAAAATAAATTGTACTAGGCAAGATAAGGTTGAACAAGATAAGATTTTATAAAATTTTCTATTAAAAAATCTTGATGAAAAAGAAATCTGTGGTGGAGCTACACAAATCAATTTTCTCTTTCCATCGTTATAAGGTACCTAGCCCTAGTGCATTTCAAGAAATTTTCCTTTAATTTATTTCTTGGATTGATTAAAGAGTGATTTATTAATTATGGTTTAAGAGGCCCTAAAAAGGAAGACTATAATAATCTATTTCAATGCTACTTGTATTTTGTTGGTTATCAAGAAATGTGAGAAAATATTTTTATTATTTTTATCCAATAAGCCTTTGTAATATTATTTATTAGATCATTTCAAAAATCATGGAAAACAAATTTAAATCCTTTACAAAATGTGTTATCTCCTAGTAAAAAGGTGTTTTTATTCATGGTAAACAAATATCTGATGGTATAATCATTCTATAGGAGGTCATGCATTTTCTACATTCCACGAAAAAACTAAGTATGCTAATCAAATTAGATATGAACAAGATATATGATAGGATTTCCTAAAGTTTTCTACCTTTTATTATGAGAATTATTGGTTTCAATTATAGTTGGTGTGAATGGATTAAATATTTTTAAAGTATTTTTAAGCATTAAATTTTGATACAAGGTTCTCATACTCATTGCATTAAGTCATCTTGTAGACTCTAGAAAGGTGACCCACCATATTATTATATATTCATCGCTCTTGTGGAGGAATTAGGGATATTTTTCTCAAAGGTGAAAATGGAAGTAAAAATCAAAGGTATTCAAGTTACAAAAAATATCCCTTTGTATCTTGTCTCTAATTTATTGATGATACTTTTATTTTGGGCCATCCTTGAGTTACTGAGGTGATGGAACTTAAATAAATTTAATCATGTTATGAGAATGCTATTAGATAGTTAGATAATACTACCAAATATAGGAACTTTTACTAACACTACCCTTAATTTATAATAATTTATTGTGAATATTGTAGAGCAGAAAAAATGATAAACCTAGAAAAAGTAAATGAACTGCATCTATTTTTCTATTCTAAGCATTCAAAGAGACATTCAAGTAAGCAAATAAGTGACAAATAGATGAAATAAATTTGGGGTTCTATTCATATTGATTAATTTATCGAATACAAGGTTACAAAACATCCGCTTGAGGGATGTCAATTGATACAATCCAAGTTACATAATTGAAGGATCCAATCCTTCCATAAACTTATGGTGTGCTTTCAATGTTCTTTTTGCACTCACAATTGAAGAGTAGGCTTTTGCTGCCGCTGATTTGAGCTATCCATATTAAAATATTTAACTTCTTCCTCATGTGTTGGAATACCTGTACCTACACACAAGAAATTGAAATAGGTTAATAGCATATGTGGATTAGGATAAAATCAATGAAATGCATGAAATAATGGATACCAAAAGTGCAATAGAGAATGCAAAACTACTCCAAATTATATCAAAACTTAACATGATGTATATTATCTACTTTTGTAATGATTTATGCAAAAATTGAATTGAAATTATGAGCATAATCTATGGCCATCCATGGATGGGAAAATTAGGACTGTTATCACAAAAAACCTAATTAATGATCCAAAATTGCTCCAAAATTCACAAAAATCAAGTATGTTGCATATATATTACTCTAAATATAATCACTAAAATTGATTCAAAATTGTGGTCCAATTCATGGTCATCCTTGGGTGTTCCAATTAGGACTGTTAACCATCCCAGGTGGGGATGATCACAAAACAGGGTGGTTTTTACCACCAATTCCACTTGGATCTAGTCTAGAATCCTCCTAGGGATGTTTTTATAAAATTTGATGATTAGTAGGAATGGATGGGTTTTTTAAGAGATATGCATATTTGGGGATGCATTGGAAACACCTTCGATTGATGAATAATCCAAGGGCAAATACGAGGGCAAAAGGTGAGAGCTAATATCTGTAGCACTTTGTGGTGAATACTTGCAAAGACCTCTCTCTAAAATTGAGTGGAAACACTCCAATTTATAGCCCAAGAGGGCCACAGGGCCAAAGGGGCAAGTTGGGGCATGCAAGGCAGGTGTCGCCACTTGTCAATGCCTTTGCCATGCATAGGGTGGAAGAGACCTCCAATTTATAGTTCTTAATGGCCTAGATAGTTTTCCAATCTGTCATAAGTCATTGGACAGGATAAATGGTAGAAATTGATTGCCATTTGTCTCACCCTTAAATTTTTGAGGGGTTTAGACCATGGTCATCCCACCCAGGGATGATTGATTGTGGTTGTCCTTAAGTGGTAACTGTGGTCATCCTAGGGTGGGATGACCATGGCTACATGGCCTAAAAATTCCCAAAATTGGGGTAAACCTTCCTAAAAGTGGTTAATATTGGTTTCCCAATGAGGCTATACAGTTTCAATAAAAGTGGCATCATCACAGTATTATCTAATTTACATGATTTTAGTGTCTATAGATACCCATTTTTGAGATGCATTGTGTGAAATAGAGCACAGAGTAAAACTAGATGACTAAATCATTAAATTATTAAGGTTATTCAGTAACCTAACCAACTTTAGATGCCTCCATTATATAAAGAGCATACATTCTTGGAATCCTTGCTTTTGACACAATTGAAGGATTGATTTTGGTATACCTTTCAACCATGTTGTTCAAACAATTTAGGCTTAGGGTATACTTGGTTTTGGTTCCTTATTTTACCTATATTGGGATAGGTGTCCTGAGGCTTCAAGTATACCAAGACTTTATTTTTTTGAATTTGTGCTGCATTATTTACCCTAATGCAGGCTTGAAATTTGTCTTTGAAAATGATTCTTTTGAATGCACGCAAGTTGCACTTTTGAGTGATTAAATGTTGATTTTTATTATGAATTCATTATTATGACTACCCCCTTAAGAAATGAGTCGATGAGGGTATGAAAAATTATGAAATTGATGAGTCACTTGACCCATATGACTTGATTTGGAGAACAATCAATTTTACCCATTGTAATATTTATCAATTTTGCTAGGATTTTGATAGTTTTGTTGATATTTCATGGAATAAAAAGACTAAATACCTTGTTCCTATGGAGTGGGCCAGATGTAATTGCATTATTAGAGAGTTAAGTAGATAATTTTCAAGGCATCCATGAACAATTTGGGTTCAATATTGATACTTTGTGAATTTTGTCAATTTTGACTTGTTTTTTGTGGTTTTTAGGCCATTTTTGGTCTTTTTTAGCTATTTTTGTGGGATTTTTGGGTGGTCATACCAGGGTGAGACAACTACATAGTTTATGGCCATATTAGGGTTGGATGGTTGACCAATTTTTTGGCCATCCCACCCTAGTATGGCCATGCTCATTATAGTGCTTTTTAAACCCAGAATTGGTCAAATGAGCTCATTTTCACACTTCTAACTTGGCAAACTGAGAGGTGAAGAGTAGGATATTGATTTTTGAAAGTGGAGTGCTATCGATACCATCCCACCATAAATATTATTCAGCCTCAAGACACGAATAATGGTAGAGCCGACACGAGATGGGTAAGGGCTGAATTGACTCCTATACTTTATTAAACTTGGAATTGTAAATATTTCCGCATTTTCCAATAGAAACACTAAATATTGGTTAATGAACCTTAGTAGTGATAAAATTTAGGAATTTGTGCTTTATTTGTGGTTTTTATGCAATTTTATTCCATGTTTTTGTGTTTTTATGTTGTTTTATGCCTATTTTTAGGGCCAAGAAGGCTCTTTTTTAGCATTTTTGGGGGTCATCCCTTGGTAAGATGGCCACTGGTGGTCATCCTTGGGTGGGATAGATGCCAATTTGGGGGACATCCCTCAGTGGAATGGCCATGAATTTAGGGTAAAAAGGTCCCTTTTTTAGGCTTTTGTCCTATTTTTGGGTAATTTTGATGCATTTTTGCTACATTTTTGTTAACTTGCTTACCTCTGCCAGGTGATTAAGATTCGGTATTAATTTTTGACTCTATTTTAGAACACTAGGGACTTAATTACAAAGGATGACTAGAAATGGCTTGACACCATTGGTCTTAAGCAAGTGATATGGTTAGAGCTAGTGGTAGGTGATAGAGCCTATTTAGACTTGTGGTACCCTTGCACCAATACCTTTCACTTACTAACTGGGGATATGATAGTGACATTAGAGGACATCTATTGGATTTTGCACATTCTAATAGAGGAACATACGATTGTATCTACACATTGATATCTAAGAGATACAATTTTGCAAAGATACTTTCAAAGGGACTAGCATGAGGCAGTACAAGACTTATCTAGTGGAGGTATCCTAGTGGAGTTATGGTATGAGGACAAGGTATTGACTATGAGACATTCCTTAGTAATGATGTTGATCTCAAACATGTTGCTATCAGACCCGTCGGGAGCAAGGTTCACCTAGAACATTTTGGAGTTGGAATTTTCACTTGTGGAGTTCACCATAGAGAGGTCGCTAGTGATGGCTTGGGGAACTACTTTACTATAATATATTTATTATGAGTTGTATGAGATCCACTCCCATGGGTGTAAAGGCTTAGGATGCAAATTTTTACTGTAGGTGTGGGGATGGTAGCATATTATTGTGGATCGACCATGGGTACTGCCTTGGATCACAGTCAAGTAGAAGGGGGACTTCTCTCCCTCTCAAATAAAATCATAAGTGTACTTTTCTACTAGAAGAATACCAAACTCAGTTAGATTCTAACAAATATTTATGCTCCTAATTCATCAATAGGGAGGAGCACCCTGTTGAACACCCTCAACTATATGAGAAACATATTTTCCAATCAGCCTTGGATTCTGGTTAGGGATTTCAACTCCCCCCTCTACCCATCTGATAAGTATGGGGGAACCTCTATATATCCTAATAATTATGATGATTTCAATGAATCTGAGGACTCAAATGACCTCATCGATATCCACCTCAAAGGAACCAAGTATACTTGGAGTAACATAAGGATCGAAGCTATGCACATACAATTGAGGCTTAATAAGTTCTTTCTATCCAAGTAAGTTTTCCTTCTATTTGTGGATGCAACCCTTAACTCTCTTCCCAAAGTTAGGTTGTAGAGAAAAAAAAATAATGCACCTAGCAAAGGAAATTGAATTTCATCTATTGTTCTTAATTGTTAAAGAGGCTAGGATCCTTTTCCAGGGAAGACAGGACAGAAGGCCCAACATGTCTTTCGGGAAGCTAACAAAATTACTGATAAGCTGGCCAATTTGGGTGTCGATAGTGACGGACTTTTCAAATGGGAACACGGTGTCCTGAGTGAAGTAGATGAGCTTATTCAACAAGAATGCAAGAATGATAGTCGAATTTACCAATAGGGAAGGCACTGTAAGTTCAAAGGCTAGGAGTATTCCCGTCTCTTTTTTGAATTGGACTCACAATAAAAATTATCTAAGCTATCAATCTTCATGGATGTTGCTTGGAAATACCACAAAGACTAATGGGGACAGTCACATGTTAGATAACATGGCTTCTAGTCATCTTAGTAATTTGAGGTTGGTTGATAATCATAGGGAAGGAAAGAAATGACAATATAAGACTTCGAACCAAAGCCCTATAGACCACCAGATAGACACCGCCATAAATATATCCAGCAAGTTCACTTCTCCATGGCTGATTGGCCAAGATAGTATGTGGTACCAAAGCATGTCATATACGGAAGAAAGCAATTACGAAAGAATTATTAAGAGTAACTATCAATACAGAGCTTGTGGGAGTTTTTTTCAGTACTCTGCTATGTGTGTCTACAGTTTTTTGTTTCTCCATTGTCTCAAGGAAGGGATATGTGTCCGTTTCTTTTTTGTAATTATGATGCATGTTTGTTTTCTCGTGGTATACCCAAAATGTTGTATGGGAAGTTTTTTTTTTATAACATGCTATGTGCCTTACCGTATGTAATGGCTTTGGCGGTATGTATAATTTATATATATAGTATCCTTAGTAAGGATATGTTCATCAACAGCCCTAGGCTGATTTTTGTAAAAGGTTTTGGGTCAACCTATAAAACCCGGTATTAATGTTATAGTATCTTATCTACCAAAAAAAAAGTAACAAAATAAGTGACAAATAGATGAAACAAATAGGGGGTTATCTTTATATTGATTAATTTATCAAATAAAAGGTTACAAAACATCCCCTTGAGGGCTCTTAATTTATACAATCCATGTTACAAATTTGAATGATCCAATCCTTTTATAAACTTATGATGCGCTTTCAATGTTCTTCTCGCACTTACAATTGAAGAGAAGGCTTTCGCTTCTTCTGATTTGATCTATCCATATTCAAATATTTAGCTCCTTCCTCGTGCACTAGAATACCTACACCTACATACAAAAAATTAAAATAAGTTAATAGCATATGTGAATTAGGATAAAATCAATGAAATGCATGGAACAATTAATACCAAAAGTGCGATAGAGAATGCAAAACTACTCAAAATAATACTAAAACTTAGCATAATGTATATTATATAATTTTGTAAGGATTTTTATAGAAATTAAAGTGAAATTATGATTAGAATATGTGGCCATCCTTGGGTGGGACAATTAGGACTGTTATCACAAAAACCCTAATTGATGATCCAAAATTGCTCCAAACTTCACCAAAATCAAGTATGATGCATATATAATACTCTAAAAATGATCTATATTAAAATTGATTCAAAATTGTGTGCCAATTAATGGCTAACCGTAGGTGTTCCAATTAGGACTATTAACCATCCCAAGTGGGGATGGCCATAAAACAGGGTGGTTTTTACCACCAATTCTTCTAGGATATGGTCTAGAATTCTTCTAGGGGTGTAGTCATCAAATTTTATGATTAAAATAATAAGAATGGATGGTTTTTGGAAAGGATATGCATATTTGGGGATGCCTTGGAAACACCTTCAATTGATGAAGATTCCAAGGGTAAATACAAGGGTAAAAGGTGTGAGTGAATCTCAAAAAGACTTCATGATGAATACTTGTAAAGACTTCTCTCTAAAATTGAGGTAAATCACTCCAATTTATAGACAAATAAGTCCATAGGACCAAAGGGAAAATTTGGGGCATGCAAGGTAGGTGCCACCACTTGTCAAAGTTCTTGTCATGCATTGGGTGGCAGAGGCCTCCAATTTGAACCTCAAATTTGGAGTTTGTATTGGCCTAGACAGTCTCCCAATTTGTCATAAGTCATTGGGTGGAATAAATAGCAGAATTTGATTGTCATTTGTCCCATACTTGAATTTTTAATGGGTCTAGACCATGGTAATCCCACCCAAGAATGGTTGTTTGTGGGCATCCCTAGATGGGACGACCATGAACTATGGCCATTTTGGGGTGGGATGGCCATGGCTACATGGACTAAAACTTCCCAAAAGTGGTTAAGATCCCTAATTAACCCTTGAGGATTTCCCAATGGGACCATATGGTATCGATAAGAGTGGTGTCATTGCAGTCTTATCTAATTTACATGATTTTAGTGTCTACAGATGCCCCTTTTTGAGATGCATTATGTGAAATAGAGCGCAGAGCAAAAATAGATGACAAAATCATCAAATGATTAAGGTTATTCAATATCATAAAAAAATTTAGATGACTCCATACTTTAAAGATCATATATTCTTGGAATATTTGCATTCAACATAATTGAAGGACTGATTTTGGTATACATTTCAGCCACCCTGTAATGATAGATTTGGGGCTTAGGGTATACTTGGTCTTGGTTCCTTATTTTACCTATTTTTGGATACATGTCCTAAGGCTTCAATTATACCAAGACATTATTTTGTTAAATTTGTGCTAAATTATTTGCCCCAGCATAGGCTTGAAATTTATCTTTGGCATTGATTCTTTTGAATGTATAGAAGTTACACTTTTGAGTGTTTGAGTGTTGATTTTGATTATAAATTTGTTATTATGACTACCACCTCAAGAAATGAGTCTATGAGGGTATTAATAATTATTAAATCAATGATTCACTTGACCAATATGACTTGATTGAGATTCCTTCAGCTTTACCCATTGTAACATTTATCAAATTTTAAAATATTTTGATAGTTTTGTTGATATTTTATCGAAGAAAATGACTGAATACATCATTCCCACATAGGGGTCCATCTACAATGGCCTTCTTAGGGATTTAAGTAGACACTTTTCAATACATAAATGAACAATTTGGGTTCAATATTGATCCTTTGTGAATTTTATCAATATTAACATGTTTTTGGTGGTTTGTAGGCCATTTTCTTGGCTTTTTCTTCTCTATTTTTGTTGTTTTTTAATTATTTTTTAAATATTGGATTTTTTATGAGATTTAGTAGAAGAAATAAAATGAATACCTCATAAATGTTATATATCCCAAACATGGAAAGGGTGCGCATCTTCGAATAATTGCCTTCGATAAGTTAAGAAATTTGATTTTGGTAATCTTTGGAATACTGGAAAACAAGATTAAGTCTAATTCTAGCCTTGGAAGTAATTAGGAGATAAGCTTAATAATATAGGATTAAGTCAAATCCTAGCCTTTATGAAAATTAGGAGATAATATTAAGTTAAATCCTAGCCTTGATGGTGATTAGGAGACAAGGCTTAAGTCAAATCCTTGTCTTGATGGAAATTAGGAGATATGCTTAAGTCAAATCCTAGAATTAATGGCAATTAGAAGATAAAATTACATGAAATACTAGCCTTGATGGAAATTAGGAGATATGCTTACTGATTTGCTTGAATTTGCTTTTGATATTTTGCTTATTTTCTACAAGAAAGGAGGGTGCACGATTGTCTTGGACAATGATTCATAATATGAACACAATTAACATGATTAAGTTATCAATTGTTGATTTGGATTATATATGTTGTTATTATGACAAATGGGATTAGTGGATGTTGTTGGAGCATTTTGGATGACCAAAGAATTTATGGATAAATTTGGGGTATTTTTGGTGACCAAAGGATTTATGGATACCTTTGGGGTATTTTGGGTGACCAAAGGGTTTATAGGTGCCTTTGGAGTGTTTTAGGGTGACCAAAGGGTTTGTAGGTACCTTTGGAACATTTTAGGTGACCAAAGAGTTTATAGATACCTTTGGAGTGTTTTGGAGTAACCAAAGGATTTGTAGATACCTTTGGAGCATTTTTGGGTGTTGGAAATTTGAGCAAGTTTTGTTGTCATTGATGTCAAGAGGTTTGATGTCCAGTTTTTTTGTCATTGATGTCACAAGGTTGATTTTCCAAAAGGCAAGGAAGTGGTTAAAAGAAAAAGGGTATAATATTTATTTTAAATATTATATACCTAAAGAGGCCTAAAAGGTAGAAGACCCAAGGAAAGGGAAGCAAGTTTAAAAATAAATAATAATATTATAATATTTAAATATTATAATATTTGGGCAAAATAAAGAGGAGAAATAACAGGGTCAAAGGAATCATTTAAAAATATATCCTCGATAAGACCTGCTGAGCATATTATAAAGGTTAGAAAATGTTTTAATTTAAATAATTAAAGGTGCCAAGTTTAAAGTTTTAAATTTGAATTTGAAATTCAAAAGGGCCGACGTATTTCAATTGCAAAGGAAGAATATTAATAAGGAAATGTTTTTCATTTCCTAAGTCTAACTCTTATGCAAAATTTGTATGCCCAAGAAAAATAAAATCGAGCGCTGCATTTTCGAGAGGGAAGAGGAAGCATGTGAGTTTTGTTTTAATAGAAGGAAATAGTTGTGTTTAATTTTGAATGGTGTGACTAAAATATACCAAGGTTTTGGATAGCGCAGATGGTGATTGAAGGTGTGGCTAAGGTGATTGTAAGTAGTAGATTATGGTTTTGAATCCCACGTGTTTCATTTTGACAAAGGAGGTGATGAGTTTTTTTTTTCTGAAACTCATGCAGTGGCATAAGTAGGTGAGTGTGGACCTTTGTTT
The DNA here is from genome assembly GCA_028583015.1 of Wollemia nobilis. NCBI lineage: Eukaryota > Viridiplantae > Streptophyta > Pinopsida > Araucariales > Araucariaceae > Wollemia > Wollemia nobilis. The sequence continues at coordinate 9,836,501 of JAQPPZ010000992.1, forward strand.
CATGTGTGGGCATGTATCCCAGGCATAAACTTAGCCTTGTGCTAAGGTGCTACTATGGTAGAGGTCGCAGGTTCGAGTTTGGGCACTGGTCACTGAGCGCTGGTCATCGAAAATGTGCACATCCTTTTGGTGATGTGGGATAACAATATGGTATGCACATTTTGTTTTATTTTTCTAAATTTTGGAATACAAAAAAGTGTTTGAGGTCACATAATAATTAAATGGCATGTATTAAAAGTTAGGGAGTCATAAGGATTTTTGAAATAATATTTTATTTTGATTCTTAGAAAAATAAAAGATTGGAGTTTATAAGGTGTTAACAAAGGAACTTTATTTTTATGTGTTGAATGTTATTTTAAGAGGATTGGAGATAATAAGGTGTATTTGAGACTTGATATTTTATTGTATTTCTTGAATGGTGAAATAATTATTGAGGTGAATATTTGTGTGGAGATTTTGAGATAGATTGTTGCTATCTAACCTAGAAATTGGCAAGAGGTTTTGTTGTGAGTAAAATAGGTTTTGAAGACATATCTCCATCAAAGCAAAAAGGTATGGGCACATCATCTTTTGATTGAAATATGTGGATTTGAATGTTGTGAAATACAAGGTGGAGTGAAAAGGATTGTTTGATAAGCATTGTTGGAAATGTTTGAGTGAGGTTTTATATGCATGATTGGTGAATGTTTAGAGAACATTTGAGATAGAGATTGAGGATTATTTGAGTTAGGGTTTGAGACCCACATTGTGCACATTGTTTGAAGAAGTGTGAAAACACTTGTTTAGGGTTTGTGAGCAAGTTGTGTTTCATTGGTTGAATAATTGAATGAAACTTTTGAATGTTGGTTTGAGTATGTTTATGATTGAGCAAGTTCTTGAGAGGACTTGAGAAGATTTGAGGTAAGTCTTAGTGAAGACTTGAGAGCAGATTTGAGGTAAGTCTTGGTGAAGACTTTGAGAAGAGTTGATTGATTGATTTGTTCAAGCTTTGTGTTAAGGCTTAGGGAAAATCTGAGTAGAGTTGATTTGTGATTTGATCAAGATTTGTGTTAAGCTGTATTTGAGGATAGATTTTGGTGTAGATTTGAGAGAATATTTATGCTAGACCAAAGACATATTGAGAGAAGATTTGTACTAGACCAAGGATAGTGTTTAGTATAGATTTGAGATAGATATTGAGTAGAGATTAAAGTAAACTTTGGAGGTGATAGAGTAGAGGATAATAGTCTCTAGTGGATAGAGATCCATTAGCTAAGGTAGTGAGGACATAAGTCTTCTGAGTGAGGACAGAGGTCTTCTATGGAGAGAGATCCACAAGCCAGTGTAGTGGGGGTATAAGTCTTCTAGAAGATCATCAGCTAGAGTAGAGGAGAAAGAGTTCTCCTATGGATAGAGTTCCACAAATCAGAGCATAGGGGATTGGTGTCTCCTTTGGATAGAGGTCCATAAACATTGTAATAGGGAAGTGGTTCCCAAAATATTTATTTGAGAAAATTTAGTAGAAATATTTTCTCCATGGAGTAGCCCACATTGGGTGAACCATGTTAAATCATGTCTCTCATGTGTGTGATGATTTATGCAATGTTTACTGCTTTGATATTGTTAATGCTATTGATTGGATTAAAAAGTAAAAAGTTTTATCTTATACTATTCACCCCCCCTCTCAGTATAAGTGTATGTTCTTCAATTGGTATCAGAGCGGGTCTCTCCATGAAAAGACTAACAACTTGGAGGAAGATCCAATAGGAACACACATGACTTCAAAAAATGAAGAAGAGGCCATGATCGACATAAAAGAGGAATTCTTTGTTGCTCTCAAGAACTTGGAAAAGGTTAGAAAGAAGAACTCAAGTTTGAAGGATCAAATTCAAGAGGATGAAGAAGCAAATATGGAACTTCTACAGAATCTCACAGAACTCAAGATAAAAGTGGAAGAGAGGAAAGAAAATTGAATAGGATATGATAGATCTATTAAGGGCAAGAGAAGTAGAGTGTGAAATATTGGAATAAAAAATTGTCTCTCTAAGGAATGAAGTTGAAAAGACTAAGTTACGACAAGATATAAAGTTAGGGAAATAGAAGGAGGAGTCGAGCTCTCAAGAAATAGAGACATCAAACAAAGATAAGCTCATGACTCATACTAATACTCTGGAAGGAAAAGGCATCAGGAAAGAAGAGGGCAAAGAGGAACCATGGACAAGAGTCAATCACAAGAACAACAAAAGAAGAAGCACTCGACCATATTTTCCAAGGCACTCAAACAGGTTACAAAATATCTTCCATGGCTATTGCTTTACATGTAATAAATATGGTCATAGAGCTGCACATTGCACTGGTTATGTGAAAAATAATGTTAATAGAAATTTCAATTCTTTTGCACCTCTTATGAATGATGATGTCATATGTTATAAATACAATAATTTTGGGCACAAGGCTAGATGGTGCAAAATGGTATTTCCTGAGTCAAGTAAAAAGAATACAACTTCAACAATTAGGAGAGAGAGAAAAGAGCATGAGAAAGTTAGATCAATGTTAGTACAAACAACTCTTCATGTTCAAGATAAGGGAAAACAATGGTTTCTTGATAGTGGTTGTTCTAGTCATATGACAGGAGACAAAAGTAAATTTCTTGTACTCAAAGAAACTGATGGAGGATCAGTAAAATTTGGTGACAATGGATCAGCAAAAATCTATGGAAAAGGAACTTTGAGTTTAGATAATGGAAAAACAAAGACAGAGAATGTATTGTATGTCAAGGGGTTGAGGCACAATCTACTAAGTGTAAGCCAACTTTGTGATCAGGGGCACATAGTTACATTTCATCCAAATAGGTGTGAGATTAGAAAGTCTAAAACTAGAAAACTTATCGCAAATGCAAATAGAACTACAAACAACCTCTACATGCTAAGTGATATTAAAGGAGAGAAGTGTTTTCTATCACAAGAAGATGAGATTTGGTTGTGGCATAGAAGAATGGGTCATTTGAACTTTGAAAATATAGTGAAAATAAGCAACAAGCAGGTTGTCAGAGATTTACCCAAGCTAAAAAGGCCACAAAACATAATTTGTTCACAATGCCAGCATGGGAAGCAAACTAGAACAAGTTTCAAGTCAAAAGGATTTATGTCATATGAGCCATTGAAACTAGTGCACACTGACCTATGTGGTCCTACAAGGACAAAGAGTCTACAAGGTGAAAGTTACTTTATATTATTTATAGATGATTATTCCAGAATGATTTGGGTAGCTTTCCTGAAAGAAAAGTTAGAAGCTCTTGAGAAGTTTAAAGCTTTTAAAGAATTAGTGGAAAATGAAACAGGTAGAAGGATTAAGGGTTTAAGATCAGATAGAGGAGGAGAATTTACCTCAAATGAATTCATAGACTTTTGTGAACAACATGGGATCAAAAGAGAATATTCAACAACAAGAACTCCTCAACAAAATGGGGTAGTTGAAAGGAAAAATAGGATAGTTGAAAATATGGCCAGAGCCATGTTAAATGAGTCTAAGATTTCAGATGGTTTTTGGAAAGAGGTAGTACATACAATAGTATATATCATCAATAGAGCTCAAGTAAGAGTAAACCATCACAAAACTCCATATGAGCTTTGGAAAGGAAGACCAACCACTGTAAAGTATTTCAAAATTTTTGGAAGCAAATGTTACATAAGATGGGAAGAGAAAAATTTGGGTAAGTTTGACTCAAGATGTGATGAGGGTATTTTTCTTGGCTATTCCACTAAGAGAAAAGCCTATAGATGCTATAACAAAAGGACACATACTATTATAGAAAGTATAAATGTAACAGTTGATGAGAAGATAGGGTCAAGAGAACCAGCTCGAGAAATTGTGTATCAAGAAGAAGAAAGTTGCCAAGAAGAGTTAGGTGAAGAATCAAAGAAGAAGAAGAAGAAACACAAAGACTTTTTCCTAAGACTCCATCCAGGTATGTACAGAAAAATCATCCAAGAGATCTAATCATTGGGAATCCATATGAGAGACAGACAAGGAGGAAGATAATAGCAACAAATGAGCATGCTAATTTCTCTTTGTTATCTAAAATTGAGCCAAAATATTTCAATGAGGCAAGTGAAGATGAGTTTTGGATTAAGGCAATGAATGAGGAACTAGATCAAATAGAGAAAAGTGAGACTTGGGAACTTGTCCCATGACCAAAAGGTAAGAATGTGATTGGCACTAAATGGGTATTCAGAAACAAGTTAAATGAAGATGGTCAGGTAGTCAGAAACAAAGCAAGATTAGTATGCAAAGGTTATGCACAGGTTGAGGGAATTGATTTTGATGAGACATTTGCTCCAGTTGCATGACTTGAAGCTATAAGAATATTCTTAGCCTTCTCAAGTTTCAAAAACTTCAAAGTATATCATATGGATGTTAAATCAGCCTTTCTAAATGGTGTCCTAGAAGAAGAGGTTTACATTGAGCAACCAGAGGGATTCAGCCTAACTGATAAACCAGACTATGTATGCAGATTGAAGAAGGCACTTTATGGACTAAAACAAGCTCCTAGAGCTTGGTATTCAAGACTGGATAAGTACCTTCAAGAATAGGGTTTCAGGAAAGGAATAGTGGATAGTAACTTATACATCAAAAATGAAGGTAATGACTTACTAATTGTGGTTGTTTATGTGGATGATATCATTTTTGGAGGCAACAATGATAAGATGTGTCAGAAATTTGCAAAGAGCATGCAGAATGAATTTGAGATGTCAATGCTTGGTGAGTTGTCCTTCTTTCTTGGACTTCAGATTTCACAATCAAAGAAAGGTGTATTTCTCTCACAAACCAAGTATATAAAAGAGATGCTAAAGAAATTCAAGTTAGAATATTGCAAACCAGTGAGTACCCCCATGGTTACAGGATGCAAGTTAAGTAAATATGATGAATCTCCTAAGGCAAATCAAAAATTGTACAGATCTATGATTGGTAGCTTACTGTATGTCACAGCTACAAGACCAGATATAATGTAGGCAGTGGGACTAGTGGCAAGGTTTCAAGCAGCACCAAAGGAGACACATGTAGTAGCAGTAAAAAGGATTCTCAGGTATTTAAAAGGGACTATGGATTTTGGGCTCTGGTACCCCAAAAGCGATAATTTCACTCTCACAACATATACAGATGCAGATTGGGTTGGCAGCATTGATGATAGAAAAAGCACAAGTGGAGGAGCATTCTTTCTTGGAGATTGTTTAGTCTCTTGGCTAAGTAAGAAATAGGCATCAATATCCTTATCCACAATAGAGGTAGAGTATATTGTAGTAGTTGCTTGTTGTACACAGGTATTATGGATGAAGTGAACTTTAGAGGACTTCAAGATAAAGCATGATCACCCTATTCCCATACTGTGTGATAATACAAGTGCTATAAATATCTCAAAGAATCTGGTGATGCACTCCAGGACCAAGCACATTCCGATCAAATATCATTTTCTGAGAGAGAAAGTGACAGATAAGCAAGTCAGGTTGGAATATGTTACTACAAAGGAGAAGATTGTGGATATCTTCACTAAGCCACTTCCAAAAGAGACTTTTGAGTATCTTAGAGGAAAATTGGGAGTAGTTCTACTCCCACCCCAAAATTAACCACCTCAAGGAGAGGAGGTGGGGAGGGGGCTGAGCTAAGAGTCTTATATTTAGCCCCAAAGGTGGCCCTTTGCCATTGATGTCAAAGGGGGAGAGATTTGAGTTAGGGGGAGAGCATTCAATTAGGAGCAGTTTCTTAGGGGGAGAAGAATTAAAAAAGGAAAAGGAATGGTTAAGGAAAAAGGGTTGCCATCAATGACAAAGGGGGAGATTGTTGGAAATTTTGAGCAAGTTGTGTTGTCATTGATGTCAAGAGGTTTGATGTCCAGTTTTGTCGTCATTGATGTCACAAGGTTGATTTTCCAAAATGCAAGGAAGTTGTTAAAAGAAAAAGGGTATAATATTTATTTTAAATATTATATGCCTAAAGAGGCCTAAAAGGTAGAAGACCCAAGCAAAGGGAAGCAAGTTTAAAAAGAAATAATAATATTATAAAATTAATATTATAATATTTGAGCAAAAGAAAGAGGTGAGAAATAACAAGGTCCAAGGAATCATTAAAAAATATATCCTTGAAAAGACCCATTGAGCAGATTATAAAGGTTGCATTATTTAATTTATTTAAATTAAAATATTTTAACCTAAGGTTAAAATTTTAATTTAAATATAAAATTTAAAATTCAAAAGGCCCAATGTATTTGAATTGCAAAGGACAAAGTATAAATAAGGAAATGATTTTCATTTCAAAGTCTACTCTATGCAAATTTGAATGCCCAAGTGAATAATAATAATAGTGCGCTATTTTTGAGAGGGAAGAGGAAGCATGTGAGTTTTATTTTAATAGAAGGACGTAGTTGTGTTTAAATTTTATTGGTATGAATAAAATATCCCAAGGTACTAGGTAGCGCAGATGGTGATCGAAGGTGTGGCTAAGGCGCTTGTAAGGAGCAAGTTGTGGTTTCGAATACCACGCGATGCATTTTGACAAAGGAGGTGAGGAGCTTTTGTTTTTGCTAAAACTTATGCAGTGGCATAATTAGGTGTGTGTGGACCTTTGGTTCACATGCAGACATGTAGTCTAGACTGTAGCTTATCCTTGGTCTAAGGCACTACGACCATAGAGGTCACGGGTTCAATTTTGAGCGTTGGTCGCTGAGTGTTGGTCATAAAAAATGTGTGCATCCTTTTTGTGACGTGGGCTAACAATAAGGTATGCACGTTTTGTTTTATTTTACCAAATTTTGGAATGTGGAAAATTGTTTGAGATCATGTGATAATTAAAGGGCATGTGTTAAAAGCTTAGGGAGTCATAAGGATTGTTGAAATAATATTTTATTTTTATGCTTAGAAAAATAAAGGATTGGATATTATAAGGTGTTAACAAAGGAACTTTATTTTTATGTATTGAATATTATTTTGAGAGGATTGGAGATTATAAGGTGTATTTGAGACTTGATATTTTATTGCAATATTGTATGGTGAAATAATTATTGAGGAGAATATTTGTGTGGAGATTTTGAGATAGATTATTGCTATCTAACCTATAATTGGCAAGAGGGTTTTATTGTGAGTAAAATAGGTTTTGAAGACATATCTCCATCAAAGCAAAAAGGTATGGGCACATCATATTTTGTTTAAAATATTGAAATGAATGTTGTGAAATACAAGGTGGAGTGAAAAGGATTGTTTGATAAGTATTGTTGGAAATATTGAGTGAATTCTTATATGCTTCATTGGTGAATGTTTAGAGAAAATTTGAGATAGAGATTGAGGACTATTTTGAGTTAGGGTTTGAAACCCACATTGTGCACCTTGTTTGAAGAAGTATGAAAACACTTGTTTAGGGTTTATGAGCAAGTTGTGTTTCATTGGTTGAATAATTGAATGAAACTTTTGAATGTTGGGTTGAGTATGTTTATGATTGAGCAAGTTATTTAGAGGACTTGAGAGCAGATTTGAGGTAAGTTTTGGTGAAGACTTGTGAGCAAAGTTGATTTATTGATTTTTTCAAGCTTTGTGTTAAGGCTTGGGGCAAATTTGAGCAGACTTAATTTGTGATTTGATCAAGATTTGTGTTAAATATTGAGGTAGATTTGAGGATAGAGTTTGGTGTATATTTGAGGGTAGATTTGTGCCAGACCAGAGATAGATTATGAGTATATTTGTACTAGATCGAGGATAGTGTTTAGTGCATATTTGAGAAAGATATTGAACAAAGTTTAGAGCAAAATTTGGAGGTGATAGAGCAGAGGATAGTAGTCTCCAATGGATAGAGATCCATTAGCTAGGGTAGTGAGGACAAAGGTCTTATGAGTGAGGATAGAGGTCTTTTGTGGAGAGAGATCCACAAGCCAGTGCAGTGGGAGCATAAGTCTTCTAGAAGATCACCAGCCAGAGTAGAGGAGAAAGAGTTCTCCTATGGATAGAGTTCCACAAATCAAAGCATAGGGGATTGGTGTCTCCTTTGGACAGAGGTCCATAAACATTGTAATAGGGAAGTGGTTCCCAAAATATTTTTTTGAGAAAATTTAGTAGAAATATTTTCTCCGTGGAGTAGCCCACATTGGGTGAACCACGTTAAATCATGTCTCTCATGTGTGTGATGATTTGTGCAATATTTACTACTTTGATATTGTTAATGCTATTGATTGGATTAAAAAGTAAAATATTTTATCTTATACTATTCACCCCCTCTTAGTATAAGTGTATGTTATTCATGGTGTGACCAAAGTATTTGTAGATATCTTTGGAGCATTCTGGGGTGAACAAAGGGTTTATAGATTCCTTAGGTGCTTTTTGGGGTGACCAAAGGGTTTATAAATACCTTACTTTTTAGGGTGATTAAAGGATTTGTAGATACCTTTAGAGCATTTTGAGGCAATCAAATGGTTCATAGATACCTTTGGTAATTTTTGGGTGACCAAAGAGTTTATGGATACCTTTGGGGCTTTTTGAGGTTGATTGCTTAACTGTTTGATTGTTGATTAGGGGAGGTATGATACCAATAATGCCCTAGTTGATGTTTAAAAATGTTTGTGTGATTTGCAATTTTGGACAATTAGATGCATTGTGTGTTATGATTTATGGATGCATTATTTGATGTAATGCCTATTGATGATGTGAATATACTATATGTATACGATGTATTGATGACATGCACTAGCTAGATGATAAATGTATGATTAGATGTTATGATCTAGGTGTGTAGATGATCTACTATGTATGCATATATGGATGCAATGGTGAATGTTAAATGCATGTTAAATTTATTTCAATTGTTTATTCACTTAAGTTATGTTGATATGATATGGTGAGTGCAATGTATGTAATGCGTTATTTACATGATGATGATCTAATGTAAATGAACCTGTATGCTTTAATAGCCTAAAATATAAGGAATTTAATTAATATGTATTTTGACAAACTGATGGATGACACCACAAAATGTATGAAAATCATGAATAAAAATGATTATCATAAGAATTAACCATTTCAGCATTCATATGTGAAATGAGATGATTGTCAGATATGTAGGCTTTCTCTATAAGATTCTATAAAGTAAAATATATGCATAAAATAGTCAGTGGCCATATAAATTTTACTGTTGATATTTATCTGGTATCTATTCTATTTCATGAACACCACTTAATAAAAAAAAGTTTTTAAATAAAAATATGTATAACTGATGTAATGATTTGTTGATATTAGGGAAATTTTGAGGTTTTTCATGAAACCCAAACACCCTAGTTTATTAATCAAAAGTTGCATAATTACTATACATGAGTCCTGAAAGATAAAAACTTTTGTTATGAAGACCAAGATATTCATTATTCTTGTGTGTACAAATGAGTATATTAGATTCATCTAGCCCATTGATGTAGTGAGGATAACCATATGTTCATCATGGTCCTAAGTTTAGACTTAGTTGGATTATACCACTAGGTGATACAAGCCACCTAAATCTAGCTCACTTTGTAAATTTCTTAGAACCACCCCAATGCCAGATGCGATTCATTCAGCCCATTGTTGTATTGGGGATCACTTGATGGTTTTGGAATACTGACCATTCCAGGGATTCAAGCTCTTTCCCCCTTCTTTTATTCACATTGATGTGGGATACTTGCTCATGCTTAGTGATTAAATCATTGTTTATTTTATATTTTTTTTTATTTGAGCAAGGGATTTGTTTAGTGATGAAAATAATTGTTTATTTTGCTTTTTATTTTTGCTTTTTGGGATTTTTCTTATTTTTATGAAATCAAGGGATTTATTTGGGTAGGGGGGAGCTTGTCCTTTTTTCAATGACCAACACTGTCATGACCCTCCCTAGCTGACTTTATGGCACAAGAAAACAATGTATTAACCTATGATGTGGTGATACCTAGTTTGAACAATTGAACCAACTATATGATGTTTAGTTGATTTATAAGGGCGTGTTATCGCTAACATATTGCCAAGTGTGCAGGATCAGGTACACTCATAGGTGGAACAGGTAGAGTCACCCACCAACAACGAGGGTACCAAAGATCAGGGGAAATGATGATTAAGGTACTCGGAGGTAACATGGATAGATACCTTCATATAGGCATGCATTGATGGAAGGGATAATCATCGATGGCTGATCACCTTGAGCTTTAGTTGATAGCCTAGTAGCTATCGTAAAATCTCTGGCTAAGATAGGTGATTGGGTTGATGGAAAGATTCCCTCTTTGTTGTTGTATAAATGTGTTTGCTCTCTACTGCATCATGGCTTGAGTAGTTTAATGTTGGGTTTTCTATATGAGAACAACTGCAAAATGTATATAGATGCATAAGGTAAACTGTCATGTCGAAGTGAAAGTAGAGCATCATCCTTATGAAAGAAAGCAAATTAAATTTATATGCTGAATGAAGATTCCTTTAAATTAATTAATGAAGTTCAAGTAAATAATGTTTGGCTCATTGGAGCTCATTAGTAAACTTCATTGCAATTAATAATAAATGAGTTTTCATTTAAATTAATTAAAAGTGTTCATTTTAATGATAATAGAGAATTCATTAAAAGACTTTAATTAATTGAAATAAATGAAAGAGAATTCATTTTAAAAAAAAATATATATATAATAATAGATATATTTTATTAAAAAGCAATAATGAAATTGTGTAAATAAAAGAAATATATTTTATGGTTTATAAATATCTTGAGAATGATATTTTAATTAAAAGAGCCATTCTTCAAAAAATAAAACGTAATGATCCCTTTCCTATATAGTGAAACCTATGAAATAGCCTATGAGGCTACTAAATTTCCAAAGGTGGAAATTATGGGAAGAACGCATAAAGGATAGGGGATGGTGCATTGAAGAAAGGAGGCTCAAGATGAGGGCTCGGGGTTCGAGAAGATGGTGGATGGGCCACCTGGGTGGACAGGCACGTAAGGAGGAAGGAAAGGAAAAGAGAGGGAGGGGAACGAAAGGAAAAGAATATGGGAGCAGAGCAGACGTAGGGGAGGCATGGAGAAAGGGAAGAACACACCAGAAGTGAAGAGGAGAGGTAGCTAGACATTGCCAGCTTTCCATCTTCATAGAAGTTGAAGGTTGGGTTGCTTCAAACCTTTAATCCGATTTTAAATGAAACCACCATATGCTTGTTGAGCATTGTGTTTTTAAATGAAACCACCATATGCTTGTTGAGCACTATGTTTTTAAATGAAACCACCATATGCTTTTGAGCATTGTGTTTTTAAATGAAACCACCATATGCTTGTTGAGCACTATGTTTTTAAATGAAACCACCATATGCTTGTTGAGCGCTATGTTTTTAAATGAAACCACCATATGCTTGTTGAGCATTATGTTTTTAAATGAAACCACCATATGCTTTGTGGAGCATTGTGCACTATGTTTAAGAAAAACCACCTCATGTTTGGATAAGTATTGTGCACCATAAACCAAAGTGAGTGTTTTAGTGAGTGCAAGTTTTAGAGGAAACCAGTGAGCGTTTTAGTGAGCGCAGGCTTAGAGGAAACCAATGAGCATTTTAGTGAGTGTTTTAGAGGAAACCAATGATTTTTGTGAGCATAGGTTTTAGAGGAAGCCAGTGAGCATTTTTGTGAGCAGCTTTAGAGGAAGCCAATGAGCATTTTTGTGAGCATTTTAGTGAGCGTTGGCTTTAGAGGAAGCCAATGAGCATTAAGTGAGCGTTGTGCATGTTCAAAGGCCACGTCATGTTGAAGGGAGCACTATGAGGGTTCGAGGGCTATGTGTCCAAAGAGCATTGTGGAGTTGAAACCGAGTAATTGTGAGCACCATGTTCAAGAGTGGGAACTCTGTTAATAATAAAGTGATAGCATTTCCTAGTTCTAGTTGCTTAGATGCTAGGTTTTATCATGGTTGCTTAGCATCCACCTTGGAAGGCGTTGGCCTCTAGTTGTAGACCCTGCATTAGGTAAGGTGTTGTGTAACTTGTTTTAAATAAAAGGAAACCTTCATTTTATGAGAAATAATGAAGGAGTTTAATTGAAGAAACCCTTGTTTTATAAAAAATATAATGAAGGCTTTTAATTAAAAAGAACCTTTGATTTTTATGAAATTTATTGAAGGCTTTTAATTAGAAAGAACCTTAGTTTTATATAAAATATAATGAAGGCTTTTAATTAAAAATAACCTTTGTTTCATATAGGATTATTGAAGGCTTTTAATTAAAAAGAACCTTTGATTTATATGAGATTTATTTAAGGTTTTTAATTAGAAAGAACCTTTTTTATAAATTTATTAAGGTTTTAATTAAAAGAACCTTATTTTATAAAATATAAGGCTTTTAATTGAAAAGAACCTTTGTTTCATATGGGATTATTTAAGGCTTTTAATTAAAAAGAACCTTTGATTTATATGAGATTTATTTAAGGTTTTTAATTAGAAAGAACCTTTGATTTTATGAAATTTATTTGAAGGTTTTAATTAGAAAGAACCTTAGTTTTATATAAAATATAATGAAGGCTTTTAATTAAAAAGAACCTTTGTTTCATATGAGATTATTTAAGGCTTTTAATTAAAAGAACCTTTGATTTATATGAGATTTATTTAAGGTTTTTAATTAGAAAGAACCTTTGATTTTTATGAAATGTATTGAAGGTTTTTAATTTAATTTAAAAGAGAACCCCTTTGATTAATGTTGATTATCTTAGGAGTTTTAAATTAAAGAGATGTGGATTTATTCATGAATTGAAGTTATGGGGCTTCAATTTAGGGAATGAATGAATGATTGTTTTAAAGGTTAAAGGTATGGGAATTTAATGCTTTAAAAGGTAATTGATTGATTGGAAATTGTGAATTAAAAAGGATGTAGATTTATTCTTTAAATTGAAGTTATGGGGCTTTGATTTAGGGAATGAAAAGAAAGGGATTGTTTTAAAGGTTAAGGGTATGAGACTTTAATGCTTTAAGACATGAATGAATTTGATTAAAGTTAGACCTTGATCTAAGTGGTACATGTTGGATGACTCTCTAAGGGAACTTGAGAGGTGAAAATAAAAGTAAAGGTTCTTTTATAATATCCATTATGCATTAGATGGTTAGAAACTTAATTGAATTTTGTATAGTTGCAATTTGGTAAAGTAAATGAATAGATGCATTTAGAAGGTATGCCTATCCTGAACCATGAGTATCTTGAATCCTGTCATCCTTTCCCAATAAAACAAAGATCCAATGGGAAGCAAGGAGAAGCAAGGAGTTCAATGGAAACAAAGTATAGGTAATTGTATCTTACGTTGATTTACTTATGATCAAATAGACTAAAATTATGGGGAGATATCCCCAATGTAGATAATGTGATACTCTTTAAAGTAAGAAGGATTTATCATGTAATATTTAATGAGATAATTATTTATTGGTTTAGTGAAGGTTCTTTTACTTTATTTATGTATCTGGTTATATTATGTAGTTGATTCTCCTTTAGTGTTAAGCTTGCTTTATTTTCTCTATCATTGTTTGATTGCTTTATGATGTTATAATAACTAGATGTATTATTGTTTGGTTGCTTGATGATAGAAATCTAAGTGTAGAGTTCTAGGGTGAACTCAGAGGTGACCTAAGGGAATTAAGAACCCCTTAGGGTGAACATAGGTAACCTAAGGGAATTGAGAACCCCTTAGGGTGAACATAGGAGACCTAAGGGAATTGAGACCCCCTTAGGGAGATAAAGGACTAAGTTGTGAAGAGATTACATCTGAGTTAAGATAGCTCATCATGGAGATGAGATAGATAGCTTAACTCATAATACTCATAGCATACCTACACATAATGATTTATGTATGGTATGGAGATGTATGTATACCTTCGATGGACTGAGGGTGATAGGTCTAGCTCATCAAGAATGATGGGATAGATGGACTTATCTATAGTAACACATGTTACGCCTACATAGATGGACTTGTGATAGGGTACTTCATGAGATGTAACTTCCAAGAAAACTTAGGTGATTGAAACTTTAGGTTAATACTAGTTGGGTTAGGGGTTCATGAAGGGTTCATGTATCCCTCTCCTTAGTAAAAAAAACTTTTCTATTTTTGTATTTTTCTATTTGTGTATTTTTGGGTCATTACATTTGGTATCAGAGCTCTAGGTACGAGGGTATAGAGCTTCTATGTGTGCTAAAGGGAAATTAGATGTATCCAATGAAGGCTTGCTTAAGGTAAAGGCTAAATTTGGGATGATCTAGGATACCCTATTTTCTAGAATCTGATGGGAATTAACCCCAAGGGAGCGTGGATGTCAGGATGCCTTAGTATGGGCTTTGGTATCAGTGATACATCCTAGCCTGGGATATTACCCTAGTTAGGTTGTTAATGCATATAGCAAGAGAACTCTATATTATGGCTTGATTAGAGATACAACTTAAGATGAAACTATAATCTAATATTCTTTCTTGGATGGAATCAGGTTAAGATGCCACCTAAGACTAGAAGAGGGAGGCCTACACCTAGAAAAACTTAAAAAAGTAATGTCGAAGAAGAAAACTAGGATGGGGAACCAACAAGCCCCAATAGGGAGGTAGAAGACCTCACCACTATGATCACTACTATGTAGGATCAGATAAGATAGTTGCTAGAAATGGCTACAAATCAAAATTCACAAGTTTGAGGCTCAAATATTGGTCTAGATAGTGGATTAACTATAGAACAAGTGCAAGCCAGAGCCTTAGAAGAAAAGGAAATAACTAGGGACATGAAAAACATTAGTATCTCCAAGTTTTATGGAGAGGGTGATGGGGATGCAATGGAAGCATGGCTGAGAGAAGCAGAGGTTCACTTTATGGTAAAAGGCTACTCATCAAGAACCCAAACACTTTGGGCTATGATTAACCTAGAAGGGGCTGCTCTAGAGTGGTGGGAAACCCACTATGAGGAAACTAATATTGAACCCATTGATACTCCATGGGAGGAATTTATAAATATATTTAAGAAGAGATTCCTAATAGAGCATTTCTATACCTTAAAGTTTGAAGAATTTGCTAGTCTGAGACAAGGAACCAACATAGTAGAGGTGTACTATAAGAAGTTGGTAAGATTATTCAAATATGTACCTATTTATAATGAGAAAATATGGGTTCACAAGTTCACTCTTGGATTGGAATCTAGGTTAAAGCATGATGTAGACATGCAGGAGCCTAAATCACTACAAAAGGCATATGACCTAGCAAAGAAAGTAGAGTCACACTTATATTATAAATACGACACTCTACAACGAGCTTGGCAAGAGCTAAAGAAGAGGAATAGTAATGGGTTTGTAAAATGGGAGGCTGAACAAGAGCGAAAGGCTAAGAATCCCCAAAATCCTGAGAAGAAACCTTATGGGAATTAGAAGAAGTTCAAGAAGAACTTTCGTAAGAAGGATAACAAACCCAACAACATGAAACCTCAACCACAGAAGTCGCAAGCTCCAACTCTAATAATTAAGAGTGGGAATGAGAAACCTAAAAAATCAAGGACCCAAGGAAGGGTGCTACAATTTTTGAGGACCTCATTACTATAATCAGTGTCCATATCGAGTAGGGACTAGCACAGCTAATGCAAAAGGGAAGGAACCAGAACATCGGATCTATGCCACAACCAGGAAGTAGAAGCTAGAGGGACAAGCCACCCCATTACTTGTGAAAGGTAAGGTTTTCAATAAGCAAGTAAACATTTTGATAGATAGTGGAGCCACTGATAGTTTTATTTCATCTAGTCTAGCAAGGACTGTGTCGAAAAGGCCTAGATATTTGGCTCAAGGGTGGAAGGTTGAGTATGGTTCTGGGTAGACCTACTCGATGAACCAGTGTTATCCTATGGTAGAAGTCACTCTATCTAAAGGGACTATAGAATGTTATTTATATGTAGCTCCCTTACACGCCTTTGATGTGATCCTAGGGATGGATTGGCTACAGGCTCATAAAGCCTTAGTCAATTTCCAAGACCGATGGATTGAGTATTCAGAGGAAGGCGGAGAGAGACTAAGAATTCATAGCAAACAAGGGGTGTTTGAACCTCAAATGTTGTCTACTATGCAATTGAAAAAGGCCCTAAAGAGAGGAGGGATAGTGTATGTGGTAAAACTCAATGAAGTGGAGGACCATGAGAAAGGAGAAATACTAAGACAACATCCAATTTTATAGGATTTTTAGGATGTATTTCCAGAGGACCTACCTAGACTACCTCTTATATGAGAATTTGACTTCACAATTGAACTTATGATGGGAGTCGAACCTATTCATAGATCCCCATATAGGATGAATCCTACTAAAATGTGAGAACTGAAGGTTCAATTGCAAGGATTATTGGAAAAGGGTTTGATAAAACCAAGTGTGTCACCATGGGGTGCACTAGTTTTGTTCATGAAAAAGAAGGATGGTTCACTAAGATTGTGTATTGATTACAGGATGCTAAATAAGGCTACAATCAAGAACCGATATCCTTTACCTAGGATTGAAGATTTATTTGATCAACTAAAGGATGCCAAGGTGTTTACTAAGATCGATCTGAGGTCAGGGTATCACCAGTTAAGGATTCATGAGGAAGACACTCACAAAATGATATTTAAGACTAGGTATGGGCATTATGAGTTTACGGTTCTACCCTTTGGACTGACTAATGCCCCAGCTGCTTTCATGAACTTAATGAATAGTGTGTTTCAAAGACACTTGGACCAATTTGTCCTGGTATTCCTAGATGATATCCTTATATACTCTAGAGATAAAGAAGAACATGATAAACATCTTAGGATAGTGTTGGAATTGTTAAGGAAGAATCAACTTTATGGGAATATAGCTAAGAGTGAATTCTATGTTCTAGAGGTACGATATCTTGGACATGTTATATCAGCAAAGGGGATTGTTGTGGATCCAAAAAAGATAGAGGCTATTCTGAATTGGCCACCCCCTACTAATGTGACTGAAGTACGAAGTTTCATGGGGTTAACGAGCTATTATAGACGTTATATAAAGGACTACTCCAAGATTGTTGGACCCATAACAAACCTTCAGAAGAAGGGGAAATAATTCAAGTGGTCAGAGAAGTGTGAGGCTACCTTCGTACTACTAAAGCATAAGCTTACTACTGCATCGATACTAAAGGTTCTCGATCCTCAAGGGGACTTTTTAGTGTGCATTGATGCATCAATAGATGGGTTGGGTGGGGTACTCTCACAAGAGGAGTCAATAGTGGCATATACTTCAAGGAAGCTCAAAAAGCATGAAGTTAATTATGCTACGCATGATTTGGAGCTAGTTGTAGTAGTGCATGCTTTAAAGGTTTGGCACCACTACTTGGTGGGAAGGCCCTTTGAATTAAAAATAGACCATCAAAGTCTATGGTATATATTCACCCAACCAATACTCAATGCGAGACAGAGAAGATGGGTGGAATTTCTCATTGAGTATGATTTTGAGATTGAGTACATAAAGGGAAAAGAGAATAAAGTAGTTGATGCTTTGAGTAGAAGGAAATATATAGCAGCCATAACTAGAATTCACATGGACCTGATGGATCGAGTGAGACAAGAGCAATCTCAGGATGAGTATTGCCAAGGAATTCGAGTCAATATGGATAGATATCCTAAAGGAAATAAGGAATTTAGTGTGAAATATGACTTTATATGTTATAAGGGAAGGGTCATCATACCAAATATGGGTGATTTGAGGAACTTGATAATGCAAGAAGCTCATAGATCTCCTTATTCTGCTCATCCGAGAGGAGCCAAAATGTGAGAAAACATGAAAAGAGCCTTCTTTTGGGTAGGAATGAAGAAGGATATCATAGATTTTATCGCTCGATGCCTCGAATATCAGAAATTTAAGGTGGAACGCCAGCATCCTATAGGAAAACTTCATCTGCATGATATACCTATGCAAAAATGGTAGGTTATATCTATGGATTTTATCATGGGTTTACCCAAGACTCGGTACCAACATGATGCCATCTTTGTAGTGGTCAAAAAATTGACTAAGGTTACCCACTTCATACCGGGAAATACCAAGGATGATGCTCAGGTAGTGGCTAGAAGATTCATCAAAGAGGTATTCTGATTGCATGGGTTTCCTGAGGTAATTATCTCAGATAGAGACTCCAAATTCACTTCTGAATTTTGGAAATCCCTTCATAGTGCAATTGGTACGAAATTGAATATGAGTTCAGCATACCACCCTGAAACCGATGGTCAAACAGAGTGGGTAAACCAAGTTTTGGAAGACATGCTCCGCATGTACTGCATGGATCACAAATCTCAATGGGAATATTGTCTACCTTTGGTAGAGTTTGCCTACAATAATGGACATCACTCCTCGCTAGGAATGGCACCTTTCGATGCCTTGTATGGGCGAAAGTGTAGAACACCATTGTCTTGGGATAACCTAGAGGATCGAGTTGTGATTGGGCCAAAAATGGTCAGGGTAATGGAAGAGCAACTAAAATAAATTAGGCAAAGGCTTAAGGAAGTTACGGATAGGCAGAAGAGTTATGCAGATCTAAAAAGGACTCCAAGAGAGTATTCTATTGGAGATAAGGTGTTCTTAAGGGTTAAGCCAAAGAAAAGTGCTATCAAATCCATGAAGTTGGATCCACATTTTGTGGGGCCCTTTGAGATCATAGAAAATATCAGTCCAGTTGCATACCGACTTGCATTACCACCTAATCTATCCAAAATCCATGACACCTTCCACATATCCTTGCTTAGGAAATATGTTGTTGACCCTGAACATGTGTGGGATGTTTCTAAATTGTAGATGGTAAATCCGGAGGCCATTGAAGTACTACCGATGAAGATTCTTGAGTTTCATTCTAAATATCTATGGAATCGGACTCTCGAATAGTGTAAGGTCCAGTGGGACCAGTTCTCTGAGAAGAATGCCACTTGGGAGAAAGTGGAGGTTATGCAAAAATATTTTCCCTTTTTTTTGAAGCTATATGATGTAATAATTTTACTTTCTATTAAAAAAAAAAGGAAAACTGGAAACACCGAGGATGATGTTTAATCCTAGTGGGGGAGGATGTCATGACCCTCCCTAGCTGACTTTATGGCACAAGAAAACAATGTATTAACCTATGATGTGGTGATACCTAGTTTGAACAATTGAACCAACTATATGATGTTTAGTTGATTTATAAGGGTGTGTTATCGCTAACATATTGCCAAGTGTGTAGGATCAGGTACACTCATAGGTGGAACAGGTAGAGTCACCCACCAACAATGAGGGTACCAAATATCAGGGGAAATGATGATTAAGGTACTCGGAGGTAACATGGATAGATACCTTCATATAGGCATGCATTGATGGAAGGGATAATCATCGATGGCTGATCACCTTGAGCTTTAGTTGATAGCCTAGTAGCTATCATAAAATATCTAGCTAAGATAGGTGATTGGGTTGATGGAAAGATTCCCTCTTTGTTGTTGTATAAATTTGTTTGCTCTTTACTGCATCATGGCTTGAGTAGTTTAATGTTGGGTTTTCTATATGAGAACAACTACAAAATGTATATAGATGCATAAGGTAAACTGTCATGTTGAAGTGAAAGTAGAGCATCATCCTTATGAAAGAAAGCAAATTAAATTTATATGTTGAATGAAGATTCCTTTAAATTAATTAATGAAGTTCAAGTAAATAATGTTTGGCTCATTGGAGCTCATTAGTAAACTTCATTGCAATTAATAATAAATGAGTTTTCATTTAAATTAATTAAAAGTGTTCATTTTAATGATAATAGAGAATTCATTAAAAGACTTTAATTAATTGAAATAAATGAAAGAGAATTCATTTTAAAAAAATATATATATAATAATAGATATATTTTATTAAAAAGCAATAATGAAATTGTGTAAATAAAAGAAATATATTTTAATGTTTATAAATATCATGAGAATGATATTTTAATTAAAAGAGCCATTCTTCATAAAAATAAAATGTAATGATCCCTTTCCTATATAATGAAACCTATGAAATAGCCTATGATGCTACTAATTTTCCAAAGGTGGAAAATATGGGAAGAACACATAGAGGATAGGGGATGATGCATTGAAGAAAGGAGGCTCAATATGGGGCTCGAGGTTCGAGAAGATGATGAATGGGCCACCTGGGTGGACAGGCACGTAAGGAGGAAGGAAAGGAAAAGAGAGGGAGGAAAGAAAGGAAAAAAAAGGGAGCAGAGAAGACATAGGGGAGGCATGGAGAAAGGGAAGAACACACCAGAAGCGAAGAGGAGAGGTAGCTAGACATTGCCAGCTTTCCATATCCATAGAAGTTGAAGGTTGGGTTGCTTCAAACCTTTAATCCAGTTTTAAATGAAACCACCATATGCTTGTTGAGCATTGTGTTTTTAAATGAAACCACCATATGCTTGTTGAACATTGTTTTTTAAATGAAACCACCATATGCTTATTGAGCACTATGTTTTTAAATGAAACCACCATATGCTTGTTGAGCATTGTGTTTTTAAATGAAACCACCATATGCTTGTTGAGCGTTGTGTTTTTAAATGAAACCACCATATGCTTTGTGAGCATTGTGCGCTATGTTTAAGAAAAACCACCTCATGTTTGGATAAGCATTGTGCACCATGAACCAGAGTGAGCATTTTAGTGAGCAGTTTTAGAGGAAACCATGAGCATTTTAGTGAGCGCAGGTTTTAGAGGAAACCAGTGAGCATTTTAGTGAGTGTGCTTAGAGGAAACCATGCTTTGTGAGATTTGTGGCGTTTAGAGGAAACCAATGAGCATTTTGTGAGCTGCTTTAAGGAACCAGAGTTTTAGTGAGCGTAGGCTTTAGAGGAAGCCAATGAGCATTAACAGTGAGCATTGTGCATGTTCGAAGGCCACATCATGTTGAAGGGAGCATTGTGAGGGTTCGAGGGCTATGAAGAGCATTGTGGAGTTGAAAGCACCGAGTAATTGTGAGTGTCATGTTCCAAGAGTGGGAACTCTGTTAAGACTGAAGTGAGAGCATTTCCTGGTTCTAGTTGCTTAGACGCTAGGTTTTGTCATGGTTGCTTAGCATCCACCTTGGAAGGCATTGGCCTCTAGTTGTAGACCCTGCATTAGGTAAGGTGTTGTGTAACTTGTTTTAATTAAAATAAACCTTTTTTATGAGAAATAGTTAATTAAGAGATTATTTAAGAAGTTTTTTATATTAAAACAAACCTTTGATTTATATGAAATTTATTTAAGGTTTTTAATTAAAAGAACCTTTGATTTTTATGAGATTTATTTAAGGTTTTTAATTAAAAGAACCTTTGATTTATATGAGATTTATTTAAGGTTTTTAATTAAAAAGAACCTTATTTTGATTTTATGAAATTATATTTAAGGCTTTTAATTAAAAATAAAAAACTTTTATATATTATTTAAGGTTTTTAATTAAAGAGAACCTTTGATTTATATGAGATTTATTTAAGGTTTTTAATTAGAAAGAACCTTTGATTTTTATGAAATGTATTGAAGGTTTTTAATTTAATTTAAAAGAGAACCCCTTTGATTAATGTTGATTATCTTAGGAGTTTTAAATTAAAAGGGATGTGGATTTATTCGTGAATTGAAGTTATGGGGCTTCAATTTAGGGAATGAATGAATGATTGTTTTAAAGGTTAAAGGTATGGGACTTTAATGCTTTAAAAGGTAATTGATTGATTGGAAATTGTGAATTAAAAAGGATGTAGATTTATTATTTAAATTGAAGTTATGGGGCTTTGATTTAGGGAATGAAAATAAAGGGATTGTTTTAAAGGTTAAGGGTATGAGACTTTAATGCTTTAAGACATGAATGAATTTGATTAAAGTTAGACCTTGATCTAAGTGGTACATGTTGGATGACTCTCTAAGGGAACTTGAGAGGTGAAAATAAAAGTAAAGGTTCTTTTATAATATCCATTATGCATTAGATGGTTAGAAACTTAATTGAATTTTGTATAGTTGCAATTTGGCAAAGTAAATGAATAGATGCATTTAGAAGGTATGCCTATCCTGAACCATGAGTATCCTGATCCCCTACTACCCTCAAAGATCCAATGGGAAGCAAGGAGAAGCAAGGAGTTCAATGGAAACAAAGTATAGGTAATTGTATCTTACGTTGATTTACTTATGATCAAATAGACTAAAATTATGGGGAGATATCCCCAATGCAGATAATGTGATACTCTTTAAAGTAAGAAGGATTTATCATGTAAGATTTAATGAGATAGTTATTTATTGGTTTAGTGAAGGTTCTTTTACTTTATTTTTGTATCTAGTTATATTATGTAGTTGATTCTCCTTTAGTGTTAAGCTTGCTTTATTTTCTCTATCATTGTTTGATTGCTTTCTGATGTTATAGTAACTAGATGTATCATTGTTTGGTTGCTTGATGATAGAAATCTAAGTGTAGAGTTCTAGGGTGAACTCAGAGGTGACCTAAGGGAATTAAGAACCCCTTAGGGTGAACATAGGTAACCTAAGGGAATTGAGAACCCCTTAGGGTGAACATAGGAGACCTAAGGGAATTGAGACCCCCTTAGGGAGATAAAGGACTAAGTTGTGAAGAGATTACATCTGAGTTAAGATAGCTCATCATGGAGATGAGATAGATAGCTTAACTCACAATACTCATAGCATACCTACACATAATGATTTGTGTATGGTATGGAGATGCGTGTATACCTTCGATGGACTGAGGGTGATAGGTCTAGCTCATCAAGAATGATGGGACAGATGGACTTATCTGTAGTAACACATGTTACGCCTACACAGACGGACTTGTGATAGGGTACTTCATGAGATGTAACTTCCAGGAAAACTTAGGTGATTGAAACTTTAGGTTAATACTAGTTGGGTTAGGGGTTCATGAAGGGTTCATGTATCCCTCTCCTTAGTAAAAAAAAAACTTTTCTATTTTTGTATTTTTTTGTTTGTGTGTTTTTGGGTCGTTACAAACACCCTAGACCATGTGCATCACAAGGTGAGCAAGTAAAAACCTTTTTCTTAAGGTGACCAAGACCACTTTGTAGTTTTCATCTTTCCTTGTCCAAACTAGGATTATTAATGTTTAAATTGTGATGGGATTTTGAAAGATACAAGGTACTATCAAAACTAGACCTCATCTCCAAAAGCGAAGATAGCTTTCTACAAAATCTGATAAGATCACTAGGTATGGATGAATGACCAAAAAACCCTAGTATATACCTCATAGCAACATGAAGGGTTGTGTTGAAAAACACAATTACTCACAAGGGTGATGGATGATGATGATGAATAAATGCATGATTGAGATACAAACATGGTGTCATTTGTAATATTGTAAACACATCCTATCCTAATGCAAGTACAATGGATGAAAATACCTAATGTAATGCAATTAAATGAATGCATATGATGCAATACAAAATGTAAATGTTTTTGTATTTTTGATGTTTTGCAATATTTTTGAATTTTTGAATGCTTTTCAAATGTTTTTGAATTTTTTATTTTTCAATTGTTTTTGAAATTTTGATTTTTCAATTGTTTTTGAAATTTTGATTATTTTGAATGTTTTTGTATTTTGATATTTTATGATTTTTGTTTGTTTTTATGTTTTTAATGGGAAGGTACGCTACCTTAGGTACCCCTAGTGTGTGTGCCAGTCAATGAAAGTGAGGGAGGTGCAATACCTTTGGAGGTCTCACTTTGCTTCATTGATCGTGATGTGGATGATAGGGAAGTTGTGACACCTTGAAGACCCCTAATGTGCATTATGTTTGATGCATTGTGATTGGCTTAGCTAGGGGAGTAGTAGAAATCAATCCCCTACTATGATGTGTAATTTTATGTAGTGCCAATGTCCCATTGAGATGAGACGAGTGAAGGTGAAACATTGGATGATGCCACAAGTTGTGTAGATCAATTTTGATATTCTTGTTTCTTTGTTACAACATTGATCATTCCCACAAACTCTTGGGGAGGTAGATTAATGTGCACCTGATTAGGTTGTTCGACTTGATTGACAGGTGCTATGTTTGCTTCATGTGTAGGCAAGGGGTCTTGGAAGACTCCTATCTAAAGTTCTTACCTCTCGATCATATCCTATATTAAATCTCTAAAGGGATGACATGTCTGGATGTCATGACCCCTTTGTCGATGGTAAACACAATATAGGTTTTCCTATGCGCCTTTGATCTACGCTTATTAGGTTTCAATGGATGGATCTTGAGAAGCTTGATTGCTTGTGCCTCATACAATCGATTGAAGATCGATGCTAAGGGCTCTAAAAAATGAGTATATTGTCATGGTGGTTGATGTGGTTGGCCTTGTATTTACTTTTTTTGCATATGATTTTTGGCCAATGGAGGTTGAGCCTGGTAATTAGGTTGCACTGGTAATTGTGGTGGTGGAGCCCGGTTTGAGGGTTCAGGGATACTCAAAACCACTTGATTGATTGGGGCCACATTTTATTGCGTGTTACCACCTTTAATATTCTTGTTTGGCCATTCCCATTTGTGGAGTTGAACATCACCCTCCTGGACCTTGATGTCCTCAATGATCTTGGCCTGTGCTAAGGCCTCCTCGAATGTTTGATACCATTGTAATTGTAAGAGAAGTGAAATCTACTTTGAACAACTTCTAGTAAACATTTGGGTGAGTTCCATTGTGGGTAGGGTGAAAGGTAGTTTTGACATCACCTTCCTCCATCTATTGCCATACTCCATGACTGGCTCATCATCAAGTTGACGAAGGCTAGACAAGTCAGTCAAGTTTATCATTTCCTTAGCACTAGAAGCAAAACATCCCAGAAACGCATCGACCAATTGCTCAAAGGTGTTTATGCTATGATGTGGTAGATGATTATACCATTCCAAAGCATCCCCAACTAAAGTTGTAAGGAATATTCTCAACATCAAGGGGTCATTGTCTTGAAAACTAGAGCACATATGGATGAAGCTTGTCATGTGGTCTTGTGCATCATCATCATCTTTGAAATTTTCAAGTTTAGGCATCTTGAAATTCGATGGGTATGTCAGTGATGACACTGATGGATGCAAAGGCTGATTGCTAAGCTACTTTAGTGTAGGTTTTTGATAAACCAAACTTTGATCTTGTTTTTTGAATGAATTTATCCGATCAGCTAGCACTTTGTATGGCCCTAATGAAATGATATGATCATCCTATTGTCACCCTTGATTAGACAAAGGAGGCCACTTTTGATGTTGAGGTGGATGATAAGTATAATCATTAGGTACCTCATCATAATTAGATTCAGGGTAAGCATCTATTTGATCCTGATGTTCCCATTGGGACTCTTCATATGATTCTTCCTCATCTTGATCTTGGTATTGTTGAGGAGTATGAGGCTTTTGATGATAACCAAATAATGGCCTTTGATGTTGAACATGATTTTGGCATGGTCGAGGGGGAATATTTTGAGACTGTATTGGGTGCCTTGCACGTTGTTGCATCCTATAGGTGCTAGGTGTAAGCACCACTTCATGTAATGCATTTTGCAATTGCTCTTGTTGTATCTTTTTTTGTTCTTGTATCTTTCATTGATACAACCTTTGTAGGTGTGCTCATTGTGAGTCCACCCATTGTTGATTTAATTGTTGTTGATCCAACTAGAGTTGATCCGTATGTTGTTGCCTATTAATATTTGGCCTAAGTGCTTGATGAGTATGATCTTGTTGCTCAGTTGCATGGGGTTTGTGTGCCCTCATATTTGAAATATGGATGGATTTATCATGTCTTTCCCCCCTAGTAGGATCTATTGCTTGTTTTCCATGCTCCCTAAAGGTTGCATTGACCTGATACCCTGGTTTATGAATGGGCTTTGTATAGTCCGATGATGTAGAGCCACAATGTGGTCACACCAAGTACTCTTCACAAGGAGTAGGAGGATGACTTGGGTCTTCTCCCTCATCTATAAGGAAAGACTCATATTCAGGTTTAGATGTAAGCTCTGTATATGTAGGCTGCATAGAAGCATGATGTGTGCACACTGAGTGCTCTCTATGAGGAGTATGGGGGTGACTTACTCGATCAAATGGGGTGGTTTGCTCATCTAGGCTAGGCCATGGTGTACTCTCATGTTCATATTTTGATTGATGTATAGAGCAAGTTGGGGTGTGAATCTATGATATTGACCTACTAGACCCCTCAGTGGGTAGATTATTCGCTATATAGAATTCCATCAGGGTATCCAAGTCAGGAAGGTTTCCTAGAGGACCTATGGGTGCTTCCCTAGTAGGGATATCTCGAAGGTTTGCCCCCCTAGGGATGGTATTGTTGTTATGATAAAACTTGGGATGCCATTCAGGGATGGGCATGTCCTCTAGACTTATTTGGAGATATTTTCTGGTTATGGAGCTTGATTCTCTCTCTGAATTGGAGGTCTTGTTTTCAACCGCATTTGGACCAAATCCATAAAAGGGGGGTCCCTCGGCCATAGTAGAAAATTTTGACTTCCAAAAAGGTTATGGGTGTTGTATATCAAAATTATTAGCATGATGAGCTGATCACAATGGGCTAGGGCTCCAAAAAATGACTTCCTAGTCAAAATTTGTATTTTTGGAATATTTGGCCAACCGGGGCTCGTGGAGAAATGCCCAATTTTAGGAATTTTTGGAAAATGTGGAGCTAGGCCTCAAAAATGTTGTGAGGGGTGCACAAGGAGCTAACTAAGACAACAAAACAAATTTGGCAATTTTTGGGGTTGTCTAGGGCTTTTTATGACTATTTTAGTGCAATTTTTTCCCTATTTTTGGCTTTAAAATCACTCAAAAATAGAGTAATCATAAAACCAACATAACTTTTTTGTTATAGCTCCGATTTGCATGATTTTTGATTCGTTGGATGTAGAATCAAAAAGTAGGATCTTATGTTGATTACCCAAAAAATAAAGAAACACACAAAGTAGACAACATGATTATCTCTTTTAAATTTTAGAAACACACAATCAAACGATCAAAGAAGCACACAAGCAAACAATGTGATTATCTCCTTTAAGTTTTAGATGTGAATCCCTAAGCTGTTTGGTGTGTTTTGATTTATTGTTCAATACAATTTGAATCCTTATCATGTTTTGCAATGGTTGATGTAATACTCAAATTTTTAAAGGGATTTCACCTATATACTCGTAGCTCGACAACTGACAATGAAAGTTTGGTCACGTAAACCAACCAAAGTATGGATATGAAGCCCATACCCGATCAGGGAGTATAGGTCCTACCAGTCCTCACCCATATTGACTATGGGTAGTGATACACCCTTCGAAGAGGAGTGCATGCTATTTTCCATGGCTAAGACGGTTCTTGGAGCTGGCTTTGGCCAAAAATAGGGTTTGTAGGATGTGAGCCAATGGGTGGAGATGAAACCCACTATCGTTGGTCTCTATTAGTGGTTGGGGATGAAATTCCAACTCACTAATATTCAAATGTGATGTGGTGTGTGTGGTTCCTTTTATACTTAAAGAAAGTAAAACAAAGTAGCATTCAATGAACCTTCACTAAATGCATAAGAAACGTTTCACTTTCAAAAATATTTGCATGAATAAGGAACCTACAAAATGCTTATCCTATATGACAACCTAACCCTTAGGTAGGTCACAAGCAATAAAACCATTCAAATGCATACTTAAACTGTTCTTTTCCTATTTTTCTTCTATTTGTTATTTTGAATTTTAGGAAAAGTGAAAATCAACCTTTCAATCAACAAGGAAAAGACATGAAAAGCTGAATTTAACCTTTTTTGAACAACATTAATGCAAATTGAAGGTTTAGGCACTTACCTTGATAGTCTAAGAAGTTGCTATTTCTGGAAATTTGGGCTGAAAACCCCTTATTTTGTGGCCATCCCAGGGTGGGATGGCTGCAAATTTGGGGGTCATCCCTAGGTGGGACGGTTGCTGTGGCCATCCCTGGGTGTTCCAATTAGGAATTCAAGGGTCGTTTCAGTCTAGAATGACCAGAACCTACAACATTCAAAGTGCAAAAACAAGGTTAAAAGTTGTAAAAATTAAAAGGGACAAGGGTCCCACCATGATCACCACTATAGAGTAGAAAAAATGGTGCACCTAGAAAAGGAAATTGAACTGCATCTATTGTTCTATTCAAGCATTCAAAAGCGACATTAAAGTAAGCAAATAAGTGACAAATATTTGAAAGAAATGGGGGTTCTCTTTATATTGATTAATTTGTCAAATACAAGGTTACAAAATATCCCCTTGAGGGCTCTCAATTGATACAATCCAAGTTACAAAGTTGAAGGATCCAATCCTTTCATAAACTTATGGCATGCTTTCAATGTTCTTCTCGCACTCACGATTGAAGAGTGGGATTTTGTTGCCGCTTATTTGAGCTATCCATATTCAAATCTTTAGCTCCTTCCTCATGCACTAGAATACCTGTACCTACACACAAGAAATTGAAATGGGTTAATAGCATATGCGAATTAGGATAAAATCAATGAAATGCATGCAATAATGGATACAAAAAGTGCAATAGAGAATGCTAAACTACTCCAAATGATACCAAAACTTAACATGATGTATATTATCTACTTTTGTAATGATATATGCAGAAATTGAAGTGAAATTATGAGAAGAATATGTGGCCATCCTTGGGTGGGCCAATTAGGACTATTATCACAAAAACCCTAATTAATAATTCAAAACTACTCCAAACTTCACCAAAATCAAGTATGATGCATATATATTACTATAAAAATGATCTACACTAAAATTGATTCAAAATTGTGGGCCAATTCATGGCCATCCCTGGGTGTTCCAATTGGGACTATTAACCATCCCAGGTGGGGACGACCACAAAATAGGGTGGTTTTTGCCACCAATTCCACTTGGATCTAGTCTAGAATCCTCCTAGGGGTGTTGTCATCAAATTTGGTGATTTGATTCATAGGAATGGATGGGTTTTGGAAAGGATGTGCGTATTTGGGGATGCCTTGGAAATGCCTTCGATTGATGAAGATTCCAAGGGCAAATACGAGGGAAAAAGGTGAGAGGGAATCTCGATAGCACTTCATGGTGAATACTTGCAAAGACCTCTCTCTAAAATTGAGTGGAAACACTCCAATTTATAGCCCAAGAGGGAAAAAGGGGCAAAGGGGCAATTTGGGGCATGCAAGGTAGGTGCCACCACTTGTCAAAGCCCTTGCCATGCATTGGGTGGAAGAGGCCTCCAATTTGGGCCTCCAATTTGCAGTTTGTAATGGCCTAGATAGTATCCCAATCTGTCATAAGTCATTGGGTAGGATAAATGGTAGAAATTGATTGCCATTTGTCCCACCCTTGACTTTTTGAGGGGTCTAGACCATGGTCATCCCACCCAAGGATGGTTGCTTGTGGCCATCCCTGGGTGGGATGACCATGAACTATGGTCATCTTGGGGTGGGATGACCATGGCTACATGGCCCAAAACTTCCCAAAAGTGGGGTAAACCTTCCCAAAAGTGGTTAGGACCCCTAATTAACCCTAAGGGTTGCCCAATGGGGCCATATGGTGTCGATAAGAGTGGCATCATTGCAATCTTATCCGATTTACATGATTTTAGTGTCTACATGGGTCAAACCATAATCCCCTAGTCTTTGAAGCTATTAGTCAAGCTACAAGGTTCAAAACCCCCTTCCACTTTGAAGCTATGTGGATGTAGCATCCTGAACTTAAGGAGCATATTTCTGAATGGTGGGATCAACCCTTTTCAATAAGTCCTACATTTCAAATTATTAGTAAACTTTGGTTTATCAAAAAAACCTCAAAATTTGGAATAAAGAGGTCTTTGACAATATTTTCAAGAATAAACAAGAAATAAATTAAAGACTTCAAATAATTGAAAGGCAAGCAAGGTGTGCGAACCTGAGAAGCATGCACCACAATTGAACCTACTTGCAATGTTATTATATCAAATAAAAATGAAAAAGTACACAAGAACATATAACATGAAAGTAAAAATCAAAGAAATACTATGTTATTAATGCTTCTAGGTCTCGATTACATGTATGTCCCTCTAAGGGATACTCATTTTTTATAAAACTTATTACAAGAGGGGCAACGATGAATGTATGCCCTACAAGGGGATGATGCACCTTCACAGGCCTCTCGATATTACACACCAAACTGTCTGAGGGCTTACTGATGCCTCCTTCTCCTTCTCTCATCCAAGAGGGATACCATGCTCTAAATGTCTTGGGCTAGTCCTATTAACCTGTAGATCTGCATACATGGAAATAACAGAGTATGCTTAGTAGTCTAGGCTGCCTCCCTATATGATGTTGTTAGTGTCAAATTTGATAAGCAAGATAAACAAGCATAATATGATTAAATACAATGAAACTAATATTAAACATGGTCATATCTTAGGGAACAATAATGTAAATACATACAATAAATCATATCTATACTAGAAGTAAATGTTGAAGTAGAAATTAATTTAATCTAATGCTAAAATAAATAAACTAATTTCAAAACCCTAGATTATGCCTATGGTCCACTGTCCAAGACAACAACTACAAAATAGACCTTCCTCCTCGTGATCCAAGTACTGTAGCACTAGGTTCTCTGCTTAAATTGATGTTCAAGGGTCTTTGAATGTGTCAAATACATGGAATGATAGTGAATAATAATGGATGTGAATAGTGTATGTGCAATATCTCCTCAACCAAATATCACTTTGTTGCTCCTCAAGGGTGCGTAGTGTCACTATCCAATATGACATAGCTTTGTTGCATGAACTATAAAAATCATCGATCCTTTTTGCTTTTTGTTGGAGAGTTCATATGTAGACTTCCCTCTCTTCCATCTCTGGACCTTGGCTTCCTAGAGAAGCTTCAATCCAAATATCATGTGGTTGACCATCCTAGGTGGAAAGCATCAGTCACAAACTGGTATTTAAGGGATAGTTAGGAGGAACTCAAGTAGTTCCTCACCAAAATCCACATGAAAACAATGTGAAGTGCAATCAGACTACATGATTTGGGCCCATATTCATGGCCAGACTGTGCATGGTGCTAGTCACTATCAGGTTTAATGGATAGGTGTGGTTGTTGTAATCTTCAACGGCTATATGTGGCAATCACTTTGCTTGAGAGCAACCAAGTTTGGATGGGCTAGAACTGTCCTTTTTTAGTGGTTAGGACCATTGCTTAATTTTGGAGAGATCCAAGAGGATTCATATGGTCTGACAATGTTTCCATATGGGTAGTATTCTAAACATGATATTTTTTAGGTATCTATAGATGTCCCTTTTTGGGATGCGTTGTGGGAAAATACAACACGAAGCAAAAATAGACCATCTAAGGTCACATTGTAGGTTGCTTGATGATCATTGATCTGATAAAAATTGGATATCCCAATTATGCAGGAGGTATGCATCCTAGTATCATTACTTCCAACAGGATGGAAGGTTTAAATTTATGGAAGTTTACACTCATTCATCAGGCAATCGAGTAGTTTCAGTACTACTATAGGTCCAAAAGGAGGAGAGCTAAAAACTTAACTGACATGCTTACTTTTTGCCCCAGCAAAGGGTAAGCTTATGATAGTTGTTGAAAATGATTCATAAGACAAATGCAATTTGACATGATTGAATGATCTTTTGTTGATTTTTATTATGATTGTTGAAAATTTTGACTACCCCCTCAAGTGACAAGTCGATGAGGAAAGGATTTAATAGAGCAATGAGTCGCTTGAACAAAATGAATGATTTAGATCTCCTTAGAGGGTTGCTTTTGTTGTTATAGGGTAGTTCCCATTCAGGTATGATTTCAACCATTTTATGGTAATTGTACATCTCTATTCCATGGGGTGGTCTGGTTGTAATGGTTCTTAGGGAATCGAGGTGATAGCAATTCTATTGTAGCTTGTGTTGAATCACTATTTGTTATAGGAGAAAATCATATGGATCCTCACTCCCATGGGGCAGTTTGATCATCATGGCCTTCTTCAGGTTTGAAATGAGAAATCTTAATTCTGCCTTAAGTATTTTGCCCCAAGTGGCCTTATGGTAATTTACTCATCTTGTCAAATTGCATGGAGCACTAGTCGCTGTAATCACCAAGTGTATAGAGAAAATAACTGATGACGAAGCTCACTTGAGATTTTGTTGTTATTTTATTTTTATGATGTTTTTGTTCTGATATATATTTTTTTGGTATTTGTGCACATATTAGTTGTTTTGGACCACTAGGTATGCTTGATGGCCCATTTTGAGGTGCTTTATGGGGATAAATTGAGAAAATATTATATTGTTTTTTGGTCGCTGTCAGGTCCAGCGACCCCCAATTATCGCTTTATGGTTGTTGTCAGGTCCAACAGCTAGAAAGTGTGGGCTACTAATGCCAGCAGCGACTGAGGTTTGATTTGGAAATATAAAAGTAAATTTTAGGGTCTTACCCTTCATTATTTTTAGCTATCAATTGCACTTTTAAGCTATGAGGTGAGAAAGTACAATTGTGATATAGAGTGCTACCAAATTTTCTTCTAATTTGGATGATATGGCTGAGTAGGGAGAGGCTTCTACGAGTGGAGGAGCCGAAGCTTTACAGGTACTCTGCCCATCCTAATTTGCTTATTCAATTTGGTAAAATGAACCTAATTAATTTATTGGCTAAATGAACCACACTAAACTTGTTGGAAACAAACCCAAACTGTCAATAGGTCTAGGCTAGGTTTAGATTTAGTGGGTCTAGGCTAGTTTTAGTAATTTTGATTTTTTTTTTGCTTTTTGGTCCAAGGGGGAATTTCGTTGGAATGTCGCCCACTGGTCGCTGCCACCCACAATGGCCAACCTGACCTGAGGCTAACCACTGTCACCGTCATTGACCAATTTAAAATCCTATGATCAAATTTTTAATCATTGGAAACTAGCCATTGCTGGCTTCAGCAATCGCTTTATGGCTGCTCAGGGCATGAGCGGCCAAGAGGCCTTGACTTGTTTTTTTAGTTTTTTTTGAAATTTTGATGCTTTAATTGATGACTTTTGCAATTTTGAAGTGTAGTTTCTGATTTAGGTGCATTCCATCACTATTTTTATAGCCTTAAGCTCTTATTTATCTTATTCATTTATTAGTTTTTTTGTGCATTTGATTTAGGTAATTATTTTGCACTTCTAGATTTTTCTGCATGGGCTCAGGACCCAAAGTTGCTTTTGGACCTTTTGCCTGACACGAATGCCACGGAATGGTGTTGGCTTGATGCTTATAGCCTCTAGTATGTCGCTAGGCTTATGACTATCATGTTGGATTAGGCTTATCTTACTGCCTTGGACCACATGTGGGATTCTTGTACTAATACCTTTCACCTTCCTATCGATGAGATACATTCTTAAGGGGCATCATAACTGGTTTAATTAGCATTAGAA
Organism: Wollemia nobilis; assembly: GCA_028583015.1. Taxonomy (NCBI): domain Eukaryota; kingdom Viridiplantae; phylum Streptophyta; class Pinopsida; order Araucariales; family Araucariaceae; genus Wollemia; species Wollemia nobilis. The sequence continues at coordinate 9,869,858 of JAQPPZ010000992.1, forward strand.
ATGTATTTTATTTAACTTATGCATATAATTGATAGAAAATCCAGTATTATGCTTAACGGGTGTTTTTAGTGGAAACTGTGTATAAATGCAGGTTTTGCTACTAATATGGTGTTTTCCAGTCTACATCCCAAATGGACCTGACATGCTTCTATTTAATTGCATCTAAGGTATATGGAGTAGGCGCCTTACTCTAGCGCCTTACTCTGACGCCTTACTCTGGTGCCTTATTCTGGCACCCTACTTTGGTGAGGAAGGCACCTTACTGAGGTAGGTGTCGTACTAAGGTAGGTGCCTTATTGAAGTAGACATCTTACTCAAGCAGGAACCTTAATCAAGTAGGTGCCAAGCATGCACCTTACCGAGGTGCCTTACTCTAACCCATTCAAACAGGTAGGTGTCTACTTGTAGAGCCTTGATCCGAGATGCTTTGACCTTGCTTCCAAGTGGGACCATGTTGACCGTAGATGGTTGTTGACTCCACATCATATGCACCAAGTTTGGATAGCTACCAAAGCATGTGAGCTATCTCATTTACGTAGGAGGAAACAACATGACTACTAGCTGAAGTAGAATGTGAACTACTAGCTAAATTAGAACACGAAACATTGGTTGAAGAAGAATGTAGGTGATAAACGAGATGGACCAGTTGACCAAGGGGCTACAGAGATTGTTGCACATGAAGACAAAGGAGATATTTTAATTATGCAATATTATTAAAATAGAATAAAGCATCTATTATTTTTTGATTGGGTGGTTCACTTTGTAAGGTGAGCATTCCTTCTCACGCTCACGAACCAATCAACATAGTGATTTGTCGATAAATTATATGCGTAACAAATAGTAGGATGAACCAGATCCATTAGTCACTAAGAAGGACAACCATCTGAATGGATTTTTTGTTTCTAGACATATTTTGTTATGATAAAATAGAACATGCCTGATTTATCCTGCAAGGGGGTAAAATTAGTGCATGACTATTTTAATTAATATATGATTGTTATAATTGAATGACTACAATATTCATTGCATATCTATTGTAACCACAAGTCTGGAATAGGCTTACCTAAATTTGTAATAGAGGAAGGTTGTGCATTGTATAAATGCACAGGTCTTCCATGAAGGAGGGGAGGAATGATTAATTTACACAAAAATTATTCTTCATTTCATTCTTTGTTTATTTGATTAAGAGTGCAACTCCTCTTATTCGAGCAAGCTCTACGTAGCTAGATGGGAGGACTATCTGTGGGAGCTTGGGACCACTCCCTGTAGTAGTCCTCCTCTATTTTATTTTTGTATTTGTTTTCTATAGATTAGTTTATTGTTTTATTTCCTGCTTTAATTAATTTAGTTGTGTGTATTTATTTTCCTTGCATTTTAAATTCCACATTTTATTTTCAGCACTTTAATTTTAGTTCATAATTTATTTATTTAATTTTCCGCACTTAGTTTTATTTAGTTTGGCTAAAATTAAAATGCACAAATATCCCGCACCAAAATAAATAAGGTATAGAGGAATTTATTCTACAACACTTCAGGCATATACTGTGCATGACACTCATAAGTTTATGAACTTACCGTATTGATAATTTATGGTAAAATAAATGATTGTTTTTCTAAACATGATTTTTGCTCACCACTATGATGAGTTGTACCAGATTTAGTACCACAAATGGACTAGCATTAATTGTAGCTTGCTCCTCCAAATCTGGGGATGGGATCATATCAAGGTGGACCATCCAAGAGGTCTACCTATCAAGTTTAATGATATAGTAGAGGAGTCTCACAGCTATGGGTCTAGATGGTCACGAGAGTGCAAGGAGCATAAGATCTGGCATCATGTAGGAGACCTCTCTCACTACACAACTTCTCTGACTGGATTGTAGGTCCAGGACATCATTTGGAGAACCTATCATGTTTACCTTGCTTGGGAGGATCCAACTAGTTTCACAGCTTAGACTTGATGTGATCGATGGGTTATTGTCCATAAAGATGGTATTAGAGAGTTCTTCTATTATTCCAAGGTGCTTCAACAGTTTGGCATTCAGCATGATGTTCCCCTTGAGGCAATTTTTTACCATCATATTTTCATAGAGAAGAACCTTCCACCACCTTGAGTTATAGTAGTTTCAAAGGAGGATGACCCTCCTACATTTGATCCTAGTGTGGTTGATGCTAAGGTTACAAATGCGTATACCCGATAGTGGTTTGCATATTTATGGTAGGGTGGTAGTCGCTTGGGGTGGTCTATGGATGAGGCAGAGGTTGAGGATCCTAATGGACGTCAAGTGCAAGCTCGAACAAAGGGCTGGGGGTAGGCAAAGTAGCATGTGGAGGAGCAGGTGGTAGAGGAGTAGGTTTCCCCATATGAGTAGGAGGAGTTAGCTCTTGAGGAGTAGGAGTCCCTTCTTTGGGATTAGCTACACTAGGTAGAGGCTGAGATCTAGTCATATCATATTTAGGTACAGTATTAGGATGCTACTATTGCCTCGCTTTAGGCACATGTTGTACAGGTCTCTACTAAGTGATACACCACCCTAAGCCATCTTGCAGTAGCCACTCCTACTATGTAAGGGCCTATAGGTTTGGATACCATGACCAAGATGAGATGGCTTTAGGGGATCATAGAGGAGAATGATGGCTATATTGCATCAGATGTGACCTACATCATCACTTTGAGGTCTCAAGTTTGGTTACTAGGTGCCACTCCCAGGGAGAGACCCACAACAAGGGTGTCTCAACGTAGCATGTGGACTACATCAGGGTAGTCTTCAGTCCCACCTATCAAGAGGACCATAACCCATACAAAGAGGACTACGAGGACTAGCTCCCATCATTTGCATAGGGATAGAGTCGAAGGTGGAGGTGAGGCAGGGGGCGTAGGCCCAAGTTGATTGGTTTGTTGTATTGCTTTTATTTTTAAGTGTAAGGTTGGGTGATCTACATAGTTGTAGCCTTATGGCAATTTTATATCTACATGTACTTATTTTAAACACATTTATATGATATCTATACTTGAGACTCATTTTATATATCTTTTATGATTTATTTTTATGTTTATGTGATGTGATTATGATGTTATGTTATATGTGATGTGCAAGGTGCAGCCAAAGTATTGTCATTGTTGTCAACACGGATAGAGAGATCAGTTGATGCAATTGATGCAGTGGACAGGAGTTCAGAGGTCAGTGAGATCATGTACAGTAAATTTTTAGGAAGATAGAAGTGGCCCAAATTCTCATAATCAAAAAAAAAGATTTAGAAAATCAAAGAAAAAGACAAGTAAGAAAACTGTCGCGATATCGCGACATGTTTTCTGTCACGATTTTGTGACATGGCCGAGGAGAGAGAAGGCGCAAGCAAAATTGTCATGATTTCGTGACATGGCCGAGGAGAGAGAAGGCGCAAGCAAAATTGTCATGATTTCGCGACATGGCCGAGGAGAGAGAAGGCGCAAGCAAAATTGTCATGATTTCGCGACATGGACGAGGAGAGAGAAGGCACAAGCAAAATTGTCACGATTTCATGACATGGACGAGGAGAGAGAAGGCGCAAGCAAAATTGTCATGATTTCATGACATGGTCGAGGAGAGAGAAGGCACAAAGCAAATTGTCATGATTTCACGACATGGCCGAGGAGAGAGAAGGCGCAAGGAAAACTGTCATGATTTCGTGACATGTTGGAGGCAAAGAAGCCAAGTGGAAAAACTGTCGTGATTTCGCGACATGTTGGAAGCAATGAAGGCAAGTAAGAAAACTGTCACGATTTCGTGACATGTTTGGAAAGTAGGCGCAAGCAAAGAAAACTGTCATGATTTCACGACATGGTTGGAGAGAAGGCACAGGCAAAGAAAAGTGTCATGATTTTGTGACATGTCAGGTTTTCGTGATCCGATGAGAAGAAAAGCGCCAAGGAGAGAAAGTGTCACGATTTCATGACAGGATCGAAGAGAAAGTGCCAAGGAGAGAAAGTGTCATGATTTCATGACAGGTTCGAAGAGAAAGCGCCAAGGAGAGAAAGTGTCATGATTTCACGATAGGTTCAAAGAGAAAGCGCCAAGGAGAGAAAGTGTCACGATTTCATGACATGTTCAAAGAGAAAGCACCAAGGAGCAAAAAGTGTCACGATTTCATGACATGTTGTGTTTTCGCTGGCCAAAGACAGAAAAGGCACAAGGCAGCGAAAGTGTCACGATTTCGTGACATGTTCCATTTTCATGGGCAAAAGGCAGAGAAGTGCAAGGAAGCAAAAAGTGTCACGATTTCGTGACATGTCTGGTTTTTACGGCTGCAAGACAAGAGGTGAACAAGGAGGCCAAAAATGTCATGATTTCATGACATGTTGCATTTTCATGGGTAAAAGGCGAGAAGAGCAGAAAGATACAGAAGTGTCACGATTTCACGATAGGTCGCGACAACACAATAACAGATAGTTAATTGGAACAGAACAACAGTTAAAGGGGCAATTGTAGAGGAAAAGCATGCAGCCAAAATAAGAAGAGTTAACTAGAGTAAATGTGACAGTTATAGGTGTAGTTATAGATAGAAATCATGCAGCTATTTTAAGAACAATCAAAGAAGGAGAAATCGAACAGTCGCATAAATAGAATCAAAAAATGCATGCATGCACAGAAAAGAATATGAACAGTCATGGTAGAGGTATATGTTGCATGTAACGTGTTTAACGAAATGCCCACTTTATATACGCAAAAGGAGTTACATAAAGATGAAGTTATAGTTGACAAGTGGCAGAATAGAATATTTAAGAAATAGTTACGGGTTGCATGCGTAAAAATGGAAGTTAAAAATAGAGACTAATATGTTATAAAAGCAGGTTTGCGTGAAGAATAAAGGTTGTTGCTCATAGTGAAAAAGTGTCGTCGTATAGAGGGAAAGTGCTGCAAAAGAGGGTTGTAAGAGTGCGGTAAGCAGAACCGTTGGAGTGGGTGTGTTTCATGAATTGAAATAGAGATTGGATGAGCAATAGACCAGTGAGGGTCTTGTAAAAGGGAAGGCATTTTTATGTCAAAAAGATTCAAAATAGAATTCTGAGTTGGTGCTTGGAATCAGGGGTTGGTGCTCCTTTCTGTTGGTGCAGATAAATCAGGGGTTGGTGCTCCTTCCAGTCGGTGTTGGTAAATTAGGGGTTGGTGCTCCTTTCTATGGGTGCAGATAAATTAGGGGTTGGTGCTCCTTCTAGTGGGTGCTGGTAAATTGATTGTAAAGTTGGTGCTTTGCAAAGGCTGGATTTGGATGGGAGTCCAAGTAGTCTATTTTTGAGGAGTAGCCAAATCTGGTGAACCTCGTTAAATCTTGTGTTGTGGTTAGCTCTCTTGTTATATTTGCTTTATCTGTTTTAAGTTCTCCTTGCTTTAGCTTTAAGAGTTGCTCATTTAAGATTTAAATAGCTACATTGATTCACCCCCCCTCTTAGTGCCATTGTAAGACTAACAATTGGTATCAGAGCCAAGTTCCTGAACAAGCTCAATCGGCTAAGGTGATCTGGGAAGTGACACAATGGCAGTTGGTGAAGGATTCTCATCAAACAAAGCTCCATTGTTTGATGGGACTAATTACGTGTTCTAGAAAATTAGGATGCAGACATATCTGTGTGCATTGGGATACGACATATGGGACTCAATAGAAAGTGGATACACAATTCCCACCACTCCTCCAACCGATGCTGTCGGTAAGAAACTGTTTGAGAATGACTCAAAGGCAAAGAATGCTATAATGTGTGGTGTAGCAAACAGTGAACTGGTAAAGATCATGAGCTGTAAAATTGCAAAAGAAATTTGGGACAAATTGAAGAGCATTCATGAAGGAGACGATAAGATCAAGGAGGCCAAGTTGCAAACTCATCGAACTCAATACGAAGCGTTAAAGATGAATGACGATGAGAACATAGCGGCATATATGCTGAGAGTAAATGAAGTCATTAATGCCATTAGAGGACTCGATGAGAAAATCGAAGACCCTACAATCGTAAAAAAGGTATTAAGATCTCTTCCCAAAATATTTGATTCTAAAGTATCAGCTATAGAAGAAGCCAAAGATCTAAATACGTTTAGTATGGATGAGATGCATGGTTCGTTGACTATGTATGAGATGAGAATAGGAAAGTCTGATCCCACAGACAGAGAAGCTACGTTTAAAGCCCACAAACATACGAAAGCAAAACAAGAATCCGAAGATGAAGAGACATCCGATGAGATGGAAGCAAACTTTGTTCGAAAACTAAAAAGGGGACAAGGAAAATACAGAGGAAAGCTACCATTTAAATGTTTCAGTTGTGGAGGCATTGGGCATGTTGCAGCTAAATGTCCATGAAATATGGAGAATGAAAGTGATGAAGAATCGCACCGAGAAAGAAGTGACTGGAAGAAAAATATGAATTTCAGAAACAACCACTTCAAGAAGAAAAGTTTCATATCCAAGAATGTCAGCTCCTCTGAAGACAGATCCGGTGAGGATTCTGAAGAAGAAACAGGTGAAACTCTGTTCATGGCATTCGAAGAAGAAAATACAGAAGAAGAACAGGAAAGTGATGGAAACCTTGAGGCTGAGGCTGAAGTAAATCTAAGAGGTGAATTGATAGCTGCACTTGAAGAATTGAGGATAGAAAAGAAAAAGAACAAAATACTGTCCAAGAAACTGGAAGAATATGGGGATGAAATTGAAGATCTCTTCCTACAAGTTCAAAAGGCCAAGAAATTAGAAGAAGCCTTGAAGACACACCTGGATGATGTATGCAACACAAGTGAAGAGGAATCTAACAAAGTTATTGTTGATCTAAAGCTGCAAGTAGAACAATACAAAAGGATTGAAGATATTCTCAGGTCTCAAATCAATGAGAAAGAGACTGTTTGTTGCCAACAAGAAGAAGAGATTGTTTCATTGAAGAAACAACTAGTAGAGGCCAATGTAAATCTCAAATATGAGAAGAGCACAGAGTTGCTAGATAAAATGATAAAGCAACAAAGAAGCTCCACAACTAAGCTTGGTCTTGGATATGAAGTTGAACAACCATCATCTTCCAAAAATGCAGAGAAGAAGAAGTTCACTGATGAAGGAAAGAAGAAAGAAAATCCTGAAGCTGAATCTTCAAAAGGAAGAAAATCTCAAAGGAAATCTATAGCAAAGCAACCACAGCAAAAGAGGTTCTCTCACTCTCACTCTTTTCATAATAATGCTTTTAACGGCTATTGTTTTAGATGCAGCCATTATGGTCACCGAGAAATTTATTGTGGATTGAATAATAATTCAAGGAGTTATGCTGGTAGAAATACATCTGCTCTTCTGAGTGAACATCATGTGCAATGTTTTAACTGTAATGGTCATGGGCACATAGCAAGGTTTTGTCCAAGCACCTCTGCAACTAATCTAAGACAAGACCGTAGATTCCATCAGACACAAAGAGTGCAACACAGATAGGAAAATAATTATCCTTCAAGAATGCACAAGAGACAACCACCCAAGAGAAATGTTCAGGTTCACGAAAAGGTTCAAAATGTGGATGCAAGTGAAAATTCTCAGCCTAAGTTCAAGAAAAACTGGAGAAAGAAAGAAGAGAGGAAATCGTGTCTCCTTGGACAGAAGGAGATTACTCCTCCATTGCTCTAAGCAACTCCAGTTGGCACATCCTCAAGGGGAGCAATATTAAAGTCTTATTTTAATGCTCCTATGTATTTGTATGGTTTTCTGAGGATGAAAGGCAAGTGGTCGGGAAATTGTCGTATTGCTGTTAAAGTGTGTTTTTTAGTTTATGTAGTGGTTTGTTGAAGTGTCGTGAAGTGTGGTGATTAAATGGAGAGTTGTCACCATTGGTAGTATTGCTTATGTCATTGTTGCTCTGTTGATGATTCTTCTGCCACTATTCAAAATTACGGATCATAACAGTTCAAATTTTTGGTTTGATGAAAGAATGCGTGCGTGCCCTAGCTGCGTACTTGTGTTTCGATGCAGCAACTGATAGGCGTTATCTGAGATAGAACATGCAGCAAAGAGATGCCAGAGTCAAAGCAAACAGTGGCACTAGCACCCAGTTCGTCAAGAGTGCCAAGTGGCACATGCAAGGCAGAGACGTTGAGAGAATAGCGCCCAGGTGGTGAAGTGCCAAGGAGGTCAAGATGCCTATGCACCTAAGAAAGTCTTGCATTATTTGAGGAATGCGAGATATTGCCTGAGGAAGCAGAATACCGAGAGTTGATGACTGTGCGCTGATTGAGGTTCCAACGCTAGAGGTAACGGTCCAAAAGTATGAGTTTGAGTAAGGTGTAAAAGGATATATTGTTTGTATGCTTTATATTTCTTTTTATAGTTGACTTCTAAGGATTGGAGTCATAAGGTGTTTTAAGGAATAAATATTTTTGTGGTTACTTTTATGATCTAACCCTAACTTGGTGGCAAAGTTGAGGGTGGTGTTGGTAACAGGTTGAAGATCTATTCTCTTCTTCCTCAAACAAAGAGGAAGCATTTTTCACTAGGGTTTATGTTAGTAAGTCTTGCTACTTGTAGTGAGATGGTGAAACCCTTAGTTGGCTATTTTGAGATTGATGGTTGAGTTGCTTTCATAGAGGTTGTTTTGATCAAGTTAATACTTTACTTGATACATGATTTGGGCTTACTCCATTGAGATTGATTTGAGCAAGTTATTCTTTGCATTGGTGATTTATGTTGGTGGTTGTTTTGTTCAAATACCTTTGGAAGGAAAAGGATGTCTATTAGTTTCCTTTTCATGCAGTGATTGGTTGAATGCTTCAAGGTTAATCTTGAGTTGAATGATGTTGGTTAAACCTTGTCTATAAGCATTGTTGTTAAAGCCCTAAATGGTTGAGAAAAGATATTGGTTGTGGAAAGATCATGAGTATCATTGTTATATGAGTTATTGCATGGTTGGCAATTGTTGGGTTGTGTTTCATGTTCTTGAGAAAAGCATACTACATCTATCTTATTCTTTTGAGATTGAGATTGAGCTGAGATTGAGATTGGGAGTTAAGTATAGAACATATTGAGTCTCTAACAATTCTCTTTATGCTTCTATGAGGTTGATGAATCACATTGGGTCTCTAACAATTCTCTTTGTGGGTTCATGCTAAGCAAGTTTTTCTTGATGAACTTGTGAGCTGATTTGGACAAGTTCTAGTGAAGACTTGTGAGCTGAATTGGACAGGTTCTAGTGAGGACTTGTGAGCTGATTTGGACAAGCTCTATGTAAGCTTGTTAAGCAGGTTCTGTGTGAGCCTATTGACAGAGTACAGAGAATAGAGTCTCAATGGATAGAGATCCAACAACCAACATAGTTGAAGATAGATCTGAGTAATGCCTATTATGCTTATCATGGTGTTGTCAAACAGTGAAATGAAGTGGTCACATATTCCCAAGAATAGTCTAAGAATTGACTAGCTATCGGGATCAAATTCTCAGGGGGAGCATTTATGCATCTGTTTATCATTTTGCTCATGTTTATGCTTTTTGCTAACTGTAATAATTTTTTGCCTGAGAATGTTGTGCATGGACTCAGGGGGAGTCTGCAGTAGCCCTTTGGTATTATTGTCAAAGGGGGAGAAGAATTCTAGGAGATTGCATGAGTGTTGCCAACAATTCCAAAGGGGGAGATTGATGTGCAAGGTGCAGCCAAAGTATTGTCATTGTTGTCAACACAGACAGAGAGATCAGTTGATGCAGTTGATGCAGTGGACAGGAGTTCAGAGGTCAGTGAGATCATGTACAGTAAATTTCCAGGAAGACAGAAGTGGCCCAGATTCAAAGAAAAAGATTCAAAAAATCAAAGAAAAAGACAAGTAAGAAAACTGTCGCGATATCGCGACATGTTTTCTGTCGTGATTTCGCGACATGGCCGAGGAGAGAGAAGGCGCAAGCAAAATTGTCATGATTTCACGACATGGCCGAGGAGAGAGAAGGCGCAAGCAAAATTGTCATGATTTCGTGACATGGACGAGGAGAGAGAAGGCGCAAGAAAAATTGTCATGATTTCATGACATGGATGAGGAGAGAGAAGGCGCAAGCAAAATTGTCATGATTTCATGACATGGACGAGGAGAGAGAAGGCGCAAGCAAAATTGTCATGATTTCGTGACATGGCCGAGGAGAGAGAAGGCGCAAGCAAAATTGTCATGATTTCATGACATGGCCGAGGAGAGAGAAGGTGCAAGGAAAACTGTCGCGATTTCACGACATGTTGGAGGCAAAGAAGCCAAGTGGAAAAACTGTCATGATTTCGTGACATGTTGGAAGCAATGAAGGCAAGTAAGAAAACTGTCACGATTTCATGACATGTTTGGAAAGTAGGCGCAAGCAAAGAAAAGTGTCATGATTTCATGACATGGTTGGAGAGAAGGCACAGGCAAAGAAAACTGTCATGATTTCGTGACATGTTGGGTTTTCATGATCCGATGAGAAGAAAAGCTCCAAGGAGAGAAAGTGTCACGATTTCATGATAGGATCGAAGAGAAAGTGCCAAGGAGAGAAAGTGTCACGATTTCATGACAAGTTCGAAGAGAAAGCACCAAGGAGAGAAAGTGTCATGATTTCACGATAGGTTCGAAGAGAAAGCGCCAAGGAGAGAAAGTGTCACGATTTCACGACAGGTTTGAAGAGAAAGCGCCAAGGAGGAAAAGTGTCATGATTTCATGACATGTGTTTTCGCTGGCCAAAGATAGAAAAGGCACAAGGCAATGAAAGTGTCACGATTTCATGACATGTTCCATTTTCGCAGGTGGAAGGCAGAGAAGTGCAAGGAAGCGAAAAGTGTCACGATTTCATGACATGTTGTGTTTTCATTAGCCAAAGACAGAAAAGGCACAAGGCAGCGAAAGTGTCACGATTTCGTGACATGTTTCATTTTCATGGGCAGAAGGTAGAGAAGTGCAAGGAAGCGAAAAGTGTCACGATTTCGTGACATGTCTGGTTTTCATGGCTGCAAGACAAGAGGTGAACAAGGAGGCCAAAAATGTCATGATTTCATGACATGTTGCATTTTCGCGGGTAAAAGGCGAGAAGGGCATAAAGAGACAGAAGTGTCACGATTTCATGACAGGTCGTGACAGCATGATAACAGACAGTTAACTGGAACAAAACAATAGTTAAAGGGGCAGTTGTAGAGGAAAAGCATGCAGCCAAAATAAGAAGAGTTAACTGGAGTAAATGCAATAGTTATAGGTGCAGTTATAGATAGAAATCATGCAGCTATTTTAAGAGTCAAAGAAGGAGAAATCGAACAGTCACATAAATAGAATCAAAAAATGCATGCATGCACAGAAAAGAATACGAATAGTCATGGTAGAGGTATATGTTGCATGTAACGTGTTTAACGAAATGCCCACTTTATATACGCAAAAGGAGTTACATAAAGATGAAGTTACAGTTGACAAGTGGTAGAATAGAATATTTAAGAAACAGTTACGGGTTGCATGCATAAAAATGGAAGTTAAAAATAGAGACTAATATGTTATAAAAGTAGGTCTACGTGAAGAATAAAGGTTGCTGCTCATAGTGAAAAAGTGCCACCGTATAGAGGGAAAGTGCTGCAAAAGAGGGCTGTAAGAGTGCGGTAAGCAGAACCGTTGGAGTGGGTGTGTTTCATGAATTGAAACAAAGATTGGATGAGCAATAGACCAGTGAGGGTCTTGTAAAAGGGAAGGCATTTTTATGTCAAAAATATTCAAAATAGAATTTTGAGTTGGTGCTTGGAATCAGGGGTTGGTGCTCCTTTTTGTTGGTGTAGATAAATCAGGGGTTGGTGCTCCTTCCAGTCGATGCTGGTAAATTAGGGGTTGGTGCTCCTTTCTGTGGGTGCAGATAAATTAGGGGTTGGTGCTCCTTCCAGTGGGTGCTGGTAAATTGATTGTAAAGTTGGTGCTTTGCAAAGGCTGGATTTGGATGGGAGTCCAAGCAGTCTATTTTTGAGGAGTAGCCAAATCTGGTGAACCTCGTTAAATCTTGTGTTGTGGTTAGCTCTCTTGTTATATTTGCTTTATCTATTTTAAGTTCTCCTTGCTTTAGCTTTAAGAGTTGCTCATTTAAGATTTAAATAGCTACACTGATTCACCCCCCCCTCTCAGTGCCATTGTAAGACTAACAATATGATGTGATGTGATGCTTTAGATGTTATGATGTGGTTGTGTAGGTGGACTACTTTATGATTTTATGTTACATGGTGTGGTTTATATGACTTATGCTTTATGATGTGTGGATGATTATATGGCATGATCTAGATGATGATGATGGATGCATATATGGATGCAATGATTATTGTTAAATGCATGTTTACTTGTTCTATTGTATGCATCTAACTTATATTGTTTTGATATGATAAATAAAATGTATGTAATGTATTATGATGATGATCTAATGTGAATGAACTTGTATGCTTTAATCACTTAAAAAATATGGTATGTTGTGACATGGGTTTTGACAATCTAATGGTTGACACCACATAATGTGTAAAAATCATGAATAAATAATAACTCTTATAATAATAATAATAATTTAAACATCCAAATTTGATATGAGATGGTGTGATATGTATGTAGCTCCTTGACTAGATTCTATAAATTAAAATATATGCACAAAATAGCCAGTGGTCGTCTAAATATCATTGTTGATACTCATCTGATATCTATCCTATTTCATGGATAACCTTTAATGAACAAAACCTCCTAAAGAAAGTTTATTGTGAGTTATGGTATGAGTTGTTGCTTATGAGGGGAGTTTTGAGATTTTCCATGAGACTCAAACACCATAGTTGCTCCATCATAAGTTGTATACCGATCATACAAAGCTCTTTGAAAGATAAAGTTTCGTTATGAAGACCTATACACTCATTATCTTTGTGTGTGTAAATAAATATATTAGATAAAAAATAAGCATATCCCAGTACCAGGCGGTATTCATTCAGTCCATTGTTGTATTGGGAATCCTCAAATGTTTATCATGATCCTAAGCTGGACTTAGTTGGATTAAACCACTAGGCGGTACAGGACACCTAAATCTAGCTCTTCCACATGCAAACATTGGTCTGTAAAAAAGTGATATGCTAATATGACAGACATATCGTTGTGCATAAGTATACCTTATGGTTCATCCATGCTGATAATTCCAAGGATTCAAGTTCAATACTCCCTTATTTTCTTCATTATTATTTGGGATACTTTCTCATGCTTAGTTATGAAAATCACTGCTTATTTTGAGTTTTTGTTTTCCTTTTGAGCAAGGGATTTATGTAATGATGAAAACCACTATTTATTTTGTTTTTAAATTTTGCTTTGCTCAATATTTTTGCTTGTTTTGATTAAAGCAATGGATTTCTTTGGATAGGTGTGAACTTGTCCTTTTACCAATTCTCAGCATTTTTGAACCGATCACACAGGGAGATGAGCAAGATAAACTTTTCACCTTAGGATACCTAATACCACTTCACAGTGTTCATCTTTCCCTTGTTCCAACTAGGATATTTAATGTTTTGATTAGTGATAGGATTTTGGGATATACCAGGTGTTATCAAAACTAAAACTCATCTATCAAAAGATAATATGGCTTTCTACAAAGTCCGATAAAACCACTAGGTATGGATGAGTGACCAGAAAACCCTAGTATATTCCATATATAAATAGGAGGGGTTGTGTTGAAATACACAGTTACACACATGGGTTATGAATGATGATGTATTTTTAAGATGCATGATTGAGGTACAAATGTGGTGTCATTTGTAAGATTTTTAATACAACCTACTAAATGTAAATGCCACGGATGCAAATACATAATGCAATGCAACTACATGAGTGGAAATTCAAACGTGTAATGCAATTTTTTTTTGTATTTTTGATGCTTTCAATTGTTTTTGAGTTTTTATTATTATGAATGTTTTTGAACTTTTTGATTTTAAATTGTTTTGACCAAAGGGCTTTAAGATGGCTTTGGAGCCTTTTGTGGTTTGGCCAAAGGGCTTTAAGATGCCTTTGGAGCTTTTTGTGATTTGATTAAAGGGCTTTGAGATGCCTTTGGATCTTTTTGTGATTTGACCAAAGGGTTTTAAGATGACTTTGGAGATTTTTGTGATTTGACCAAAGGATTTTAAGATGCCTTTGGAGCTTTTTGTGATTTGACCAAAGGGCATTGAAGATGCCTTTGGAGACTTTTGTGATTTGACCAAAGGGCTTTAATATGCCTTTAGAGCATTTTTTCTTTTAAAGTTTTCTATTTTTTTTGAGTTTTTATTATTATGAATATTTTTGAACTTTTTGATTTTATGTGTGAAATGTCTTTAGATGAATAATTTTGAGAAGTTCCAGTTCCTCAAAACCCTCTAGAATTGTTAGGCAATATACCCCATACCCAATATTCTCAGAGATGATATGGGTACCTATCCACTTATCCATAAATTTATCTCACAGATGCGGTAGTAGATTTGAGTTCTATTGGTTTTCTTTAAGCACAAGATATCCAACCTTAAAGTCTCTCAGGTGGACGTTATTGTTATAATCTCGTGTTAGACGATATTTGTAAATGTGAAGATGCTCAAGAGCATTGATACGATGTTCATATATAAGGGTCAATTGATCTAAGTGAGCCTATTGCATAGTGTCATAGTTGATGAACTCTTTCAATGCGACACACAATGTTGGAATTTCCAACTCTAAGGGCATAATGGCCTCAATGCCATATACAAGCGAAAACAATGTTTCCCCAGTGGGCATCCGTACGCTAGTCCTATAAGCCCATAATTCTAGGGGAAATTTCAAATGCCAATCCTTGTGATTTTATTTCACCATATTATTTAAGATGGCTACTATTATCTTTTTTGAGGCCTCTATTTACCCATTTTATTGCGAATAGTATGGTGTCATAAAACTGTGTTGAATGTTGTATTTGGTCGTTAAAGCTCACACATTTTTTTTTAAATGATAGACCATTATCCGATATTACCTTCAAGGGTACCCCAAAATGACAAATTATTTTATGAAGTATGAAATCCACAATTCGAGGTCCAATTATCAAGGTTAAGAGGACAACTTCCACTCATTTGGTAAAGTACTCAGTGGCTATTAAGATAAATTTATGTAAGCCTGATGATGGGAGATAAATTTGTTTGATTAGATTGAAACCCCACTGAGAAAATGGCCAAGCTACCTGAATGGGCTGTAAGGCCTGATATGGCAAGTGCTTTAGATTTGCATGTTATTTGTATTTAACGCATTTCTTGACATACTCATAGAAATCCTTTTCCATGGTGGGCTAGTAATAACCCATTTGGAGGATGCACTTAACAATGGCCATGTCATTGAAGTTGCTAGCACATGTAACATCGTGAGCTTGTGAAATCACCCAAGCTAATTCTTGGAGCTCTAAGAAACGAAGGAGGACTCCATCGTAGCTTCAATGATAAAATATACCTCCTATAAATATATATCTTATCACTTTTTTCTTGAATGCTCATATTTCAGTATGTTATAGTCCCTATGGGATGATTCCAATCCTTAGGAAATCTTGTAATCGGGATAGCCAATCTTGATAAGCTACATCCTTGAATGAGGTGTTCGATGTTCCTTGTTCCAGCCCTAGTTGTTCTTAGGTTCATAGTTTGCTAGAGGAGGTGAGCTTGATAATTCTAGGGTTGTCGTCCATTCCCCTCCTTTGGCATGGCCAATACAACTTGATTAACTTGAGTAGGCTTGGCCTACTTTTGCTTATTATTGTTATTCTGATCATTCTTGCTCCACTCTTTCTTATTGTGGAGCTTGAGGTCTCCCTCATTGAACTTTACGTCTTCAATAATCTTGTCTTGAGCCAAGGCTTCTTCAAATGATTCATATTGTTGTAGTTGTAATAACAGAGAGATGTGTTTTGCGTAGCTCTTTGTGAAAATTTAGATGATTTATTCAGTGGGGAAGGAGAATGATAGATTCACCATAATTTTTCTCCACCTGTCCCCATAGTCCATCACTGGCTCATCATCATACTACTTTAAATTATCTAGATCGAACATGTTCACCTTCTTCTTGGAACCAAAGAAGAAGCGTTCAAGGAATGCATTTATCAGTTTCTAAAAACTAGTGATGCTATGCTTGGGCAACTGATTAAACCATTGAGTTACTGTGCTTGAGAACATCATGATGAAGGTTCTTAAAATTAGGGAATCATTCTTCTCAAGGTGGAATCACACGTTCATGTAGTTTGTCACATGTTCTTGTGTGTCTTTCTCTCCCTTAAACTTGTCTAGCCTAGGCATATCAATGTGCCTAGGATACGCAGGACTTAGGACTGAGGGGCATAAAGGCTAGTTGTGTATCTTTCTCAATGTTAGCTTTTGTTCACCTGTGTCCAATTTTTTGAGATATTTGACCCTCTCAACGAGTATTAGATATGCCTTTGAATAAGTAATCTCTTGTTCTTGAAGGTTCACTCACGGTGGTAAGGGAAGTAATTATGTGTTTACCCTCTTTGGGAATCTGTACTCATCTCCCATAACCATCGATGTAGGTTCAGGATATGTCTATTCCTGACCTTGCATCCCTACCTATTCCTCATTAAATTGTATTTTTTAGAGGTCTAGGTGTTGTTAATGTTGTAAATTATGGTGAGCATGCTCTTTTCTTTACCTAGTGCTTCTCTACTATTGATAATTAGTACATCTATCATGTTGATATATCTCACCACCTATGTGTGCATCTGCTCAAGCTAGCCTCTCTATTATCTCTTAATGATCAACTCTTTCTTCTCTTCAGTATTGTTCTTGTAGGTGTAGGTACCTCTTCCTTCATTCTTCTTTCTCAAGAGCTTCTACATGCTCTCGCTCGATGCATAGCACTTCCTCTAACCTATGTATATGGTCATATCAGCCTGCTACTAAAGGTTCATGCCTTTCTAACTCCGTGTGAGGAGCTCTAATGTTTTTTCCCCTCAAGGAGGCTCCTATTGTGTGCTTGCCCTTGTACACCAGAGTGACATGTTCTGTGTACTGTGTTATGGATTTAGTACCCCCATGATTGGAAGAAGTGTATGTGTTGTGAAGTCTCTTTGAAGATTCCCCTGGTTCATTGGTACATCTAGTGGCTATGCTATGCAAACTTCTTGAAGCAGAATTTTTAGTAGAAATACTTCTTGGAGCCAGTCTAGAGGGAACTGGATCCAACTCATCAAGTTGTCAGGTTCTCCATGATTTAAAAATCCCATGGAGTCTTATTGGCACCAATGATCTCATAATCTAAGGGTACCCTCCCATCTGTAGGGAGGCTATAGAATTTTCTAGGTCTATGAATGGGCACAACCCTAGTGTCTTACATCTTAGTGGGCTGATTTATCCTATGTGAATCATCTGAAGCTTGGGGTCTTACAACCCCTGCATGCCTATGTTATGATGGAGGTCTTGATGCCTCCTCATTCTAGAGTGATGATAGGGGCCTTTAAGCCTTCGCATGGCTATGCGATGAGGGAGTTCATGATGCCTTCGCATATCAGTGTGAAGATGGAGGTCACGATGCCTCCACTTGTCTATGTAATGAGGAATAACTTGAGTTCTCCTCATATCTATGTTATGAAGTAGGTCATGATGTATCTATGTGTTTGAGTGATGAGAGAGACCATGAGTCCTCCTCATGTCTATGTGATGAGGAACTAGGATGTGGCTCTCTTGTTGGTGTTTCTTTAGGAGTTCCCCCAGGGGTTGAGTTGTCACCCCTAAGACTTTTTGAACTTCGTTTGACAACACTATGTCTAGGCAACTCAATTCCATTATGACTGTGTGTATGGAGCATCCATTTCCACCTTGGTGGTGGACCGAGGGTAGTTGCTCCAAGTGTATACCATGGTGACTTATGATTTATCTTCTTAGGTGAGTTCCAAACCATACAGAAAAAACAAGTAGATGTTTATCTCTTTTAAGGACTTATGTGTGTGTTCCCTAAATTTTTTGGTGTTTTTAGATTTTTTGGATATATAATCTAACTCTCATCGTATTTTGAACTTTTTGTGGGATGGTATACTTAAATTTTTTAAATAATTTCACATATATACTTGTACAAGCCAAATATGGTGATGAAATCCGTACTCAACGAGGTAGCATAGGTACTACCAACCCTCACTCAACATCCTGTGCACATCGATACACACCTCAAGGAGAAGTGCATGCTATTTTGCATGGTTAGGACAGTTCTTGGGTCAAACTTTGCCACAGATGGGTCCCGATGATACTCTTTCTCATGAGCCAACCAAGTGGTAATGACCTCCACTGTTGGTCTTGATCAACGGGTTGGATGTAAGAGCCCAACATCATTGATGTTAAAGATATGATGTGATGTGTGTGGGGTTCTTTTTAACCTTACATGTAAAGAAAATACATAACCAATCAAACATGTTATTTCCTATATGCTTAATATAAAAGACGTATCATTTTAGAAATATACATGTATTTAGCTTATATGAACTTTAGAGAATGCATCCTATTTTATGACATAATGGCCATTGTCTAGGCTACATGCAAGTAAAATAAAATCATAGAAACCTAGCACGCTGAATACTAGGGTAGACCTTACAAGTAGAGGCCTATTTTTCCTAGCAATGCCTAGAGAAAACTAAAGAAAGTCCTACGAAACATCAAATGAATTTTTTTTTTCCATTATTTCTTTATATTTTCCTTGAAAAAGAGTTATTTCACTTATTTTTTCTAGAAATAAAAAGTTGTAGATAGATAAAATAGAAGAATAGAGGATGATACCAATCTTAAATCCTCATCTAGTGATGAACTCCCTACCCTATGCTACACTTTTCTGCTGGTTTTTGTTGACCAGAGCAACTAATTCTTGCCATTGACTATAGGAGTAGCTAATATCAGATGATTTTTGTTGACCAAAGTGGCCAAACTAGTGGGTCGTTGTCGACAAGAGCAATTGAACCTACACACAAAAAATCCATAAATGTCAATAAATCGACAAAAAAATAAAACTTGGTGGGGGTCCCACCATGATCACCATCTATGTGACCCTAGGAAACATGCACCACAATTCACCCTACTTGCAATGTTATTATATCAAACAAAAATGAAAAAGCACACAAGCACATATAATGCAAAAGTTAAAAACAAAGAAATATTATGTTATTAATGCTTACAGGTCTCGGTTACATGTACGTCCCTTTGAGGGATACTTATTTTTTATACAATCTATTACAATTGAGGCAATGGTGAATGTATTACCTACAAAGGGATGGTGTGCCTTTGCAGATTTCTTACACCTAACTATTTGAGGGCTTAATTATGCCTCCTTATCCTTCTCTTGTTCCGGAAGGATCTTGTGGTCTGAATGTCTTGGGATGGTCTTGCAAACCTGTAGATTTGCATACATGGAAACAACAGAGCATGCTTAGTAGTATGGGTTGCCTTCCTAGATGAGGCTATTAATGTCAAATCTAATAAGAAAGATAAAAAAGTATAATATGATTAAATGCAATGAAAGTAATGAAAAATATGGGCATATCTCAAGGAACAATAATGTAAATACATACAATAAATCAGATCTATACTAGAAATAAATGTTTAAGCATAAATTAATTGAATCGAATGCTAAAACAAATAAACTAATGCCAAAACCCTAGGTTATGCCTATAGGCCACTTTCCAAGATAGCAATCGTAAATTGGACCTTCCTCCTCATGATCCAAGGACTGTAGCACTAGGTTCTCTGCTCAAATTGATGTTAAAGGGTCATGAGATGTATCAAATACACATAATGGTGGTAAATAATAATGGATATGAATAGTGAATGTGTAGTATATCCTTAGCTAGATAGCACTTTATTGCTCCTCAAGGGTACATAGAGTCACTCTCCAATCTGATAGGGCTTCACTGCATAAATTTTGAAAATCATCGATCTCTTTTGCTCTTTGTGGGAGAGTTCATATGTAGACTTCCATCTCTTCCAAATCTGGACCTTGGCTTCCTAGAGAAGATTCAATCCAAATATTATGTGACTGACCATCCCGGGTGGAAATCATCAGTCATAAATTGGTATTGAAGGGGCAGTTAGGAGGAACTTAGGTAGTTCCTCACCAAAATCCACCAGCAAACAATGCAAAGTGTAGTCATACTGTGTGATATGGGCCCGTATTCATGGCTAGACTATGCATGGTGCTAGTTGTTATCTATTTTAGTGGCTATGTGTGGCCACTATAGTCTTCAACAGCCAGATGTGGAGGATGCTCTACTTGAGAGAGGCCAAGCCTAGATGGGCTAGAACTGCCCTTTTTGAGTGGTTAAGAAAACTGCTTGCTCTTGGAGAGATCCAAGAGGATTTATATGGTATGTGAATGTGTCCATATGGGTATTCTCCTAAACATGATACATTTTAGGTGTCTACACAAGGAATCCTTGATAGAAAAACCAAGAATGAAGAAAGAAAACTTTTGGTCGATTATCACAATATCCTCACAAGGGAAGAGACATTATGGAGGAAAATGTATAGAGTATTATGGATGTAATGTGGAGACTCAAACACAAAGTTTTTTCATGTTTCAACCATTAGGCATGATAGCTTTAACAGAATAAAATATTTAATCAGGAGTGACGGAACCACCACATCCAATATTCAAGAGATCAGGGATGAGGTAATTAATCACTTCCAATATTTCCTTTTTATCTTCCAACCCAACTTCAACATATCTCAATAGTGATGAGGCCCAAAAATGCCTCATTATTGCACAATATTTGACTACCATATGATAATTTAATTTCCAAATAGTTGACTAAAATATACTATTGTTAAGTGTTTGCATGATTTTATGTTAGGAATACTATATTTCTGTTTTTGACTATTTTCAGCATTTTGTGACTGATTTTGCTTGATTAAGTAGCAAGTAAAAACATGCATTTCAATTAACAAAATGTGGTATGCTGATATACATTAACTTCTAAATGGTTTTTGAATGTTTTCCTGCCTTTAAAATTGTTTCAAATCCACATTGAAGCCAAAAGTTTAGGACTGTCATAAATCTGAAAATCTGGAAAAAACAGCCATATAAAAATCAGCAAGCTGTCACTTTATAGGAACACCTTGAAGTTGTCAAACAAATCATGAGGATATGGATGGGATAAGTTTAGAAGGACTAAAAAAGACATATGACCTATTTATAAGCATTCCCACATGGTCTAAATAGGTAGCAACAGGGTATAACAAAGGAGGGGCAATTGTGCAGCACTGTTGCACTATTTCAGCATGGTTACTTGGTGAATGAAGTATATAAATTTAGTAGCAACTTGATGTAATCCTTCATGTTGATATTTGAATAATTTTTCCATGTTCTAATTTTTTTGAATTTGCAAGAAATGCCAATATTTTACAACTGTGCAGCAGAACTAGAAAATGCAGTAATTTACCATGTAAATTCCAGCAAGCTACAAATGAATGGCAAGGCATTGAATTCACACATGGAGAGGAATGAAAGCTATTGCAATCTGATCCTAAGGGATAATCCACTTGAGAAATGAAACTAAAATAATTTTAATGGCACATAGTTGTTCATTCTAAAGATCTTCGAAATGAACAAGACATCTTCGGAATGAGAAATGCAGTCTCTTCGAAATGAGCCACTTATCTTCGAAATGAGAACAAAAAAGTGCTTTTTGACTTTTTGACTATTTTTGACAGTGGAAAAATGGAAAGAAGGTTGAAAATATTAAAGTAAAATATCTCCCATCTGACTTTGTCATCCTTGCCATCCAAAGCCACCATTCATGGAAAAGATCAATTTTGATTCTCTTCTAGGATAAACCTAGAAAAACTGTAGCATAATAGAAAGTTGTTTGCAATATAGGAATGGCATATTCTGAAGTGGAGAATGATGTGTGAGATATTTCTAGACTCCTCCCATGTACTCCCACCACTGAAGATTCTTTCTAAGGGCCAATGACTACTACTACAACACAAAATGTCCAGATTTGCATTTATTTCAGATCCAAAATTATTGGCAAATCACTGTAAAGCAGCACATAGGATAATTTGAGTATGGGATATGTTGTAAATATTTATATAAATAACATAGATCCCTCCTTGGTTGAGCCAGTTAGGAATTATAATAGAGGAGATTTTTCAATTGCAGCAATTAGGATTGTACAGTAATTTTCTGTAACAGTTTTCAGCATGTTTTATCATTAATAAAAGTGCATTTATTTTATCATTTTCTGTTTTGAGTGTTAATTAGTTAAGGAGTGTTTTTCACCTTCTTCTAGATCAGGAAGTATGGGCCCACTTTCAGATCTAGAAGGAGGTATTTTATGGCAGGTTTTAATCTGTAATTTTGTTGCAGTAGAATTAATAGATTGCTTGCTAGATTTCATTTTCTTTTTTTTATTTTGTATTATGTGATTTATGTTTTCTGTTATGTTTGTGTACAACATTTGTGTGTATGTCAACTGAAAAATTATATTAAGCATTTTTCCTTTGCTTTCCATGTTTTCCCTGCTTTTTATTTTAGCAACTTTCCATTTTCAGCATATTTCATTTTACTGTCAATTCCTGTAGCAGAAGCTTGACGACCTTTTGTGGTAGGGCATTGACAGGTGTTTTAGAATAAGTTTCAATTACAAGCATCATTTCAATTATGCAAGAGTAACTAGATTTCAATTCTACAAAAGTATATTAGATTTCAATTTAGCAATTTTAATTATGCAAGAGTAACTAGATTTCAATTTTGCAAAAGTAGATTAGATTTCAATTTAGCAATTTCAATTCATGCAATTGTAGTTAATTGTTAAATTCTGCAATTTAGATTTAGTTTTCAATTCCTGTAATTTATTTCAGTTTCCATTCTTCATACTAGGTTTAGTGTGACACGAAAAGGCTAAACCAAAATTTGCTTCACTAGTAAATGCTTGAAATCTGAATGCTTGAATTATACTCTGCCCTAACCTTCTATCGTAGACAGCCTTGGACACCACCTCGGATTGATAAATCATTGAGATTAAATCATGAGACTCAACGACACTCATCAAGTAGTACCTCATTCATCACATACCTAACTTTATCCCTCATAAAATAGACTAGTGCCTCCTCCAAATCGTTTCCCATGATGAAATCAATTTTTCTCTCTTTTCCATGTAGCCCAACAAAGCACCCAAACCTGATGGGTTTTCTCACCACTTATTTCAAATATTTTGAGATATTTTTGGGCCAGACATATTCTCAACAATCCAATATATATGGACCTATGGATGTTAACTTGACATTCCTGGCCCTAATCCCCAAGAAAGTGCAATGTAGATCGCTATCTAATTTTTTCCCCATTAGCTTATGCAATGTGCTTTTTAAAATAATGACAAAAGCCATGTCAATAAGAATGAAGGAATCTTGTCCCTCATCATAGACCCCTATCAAGGAAACACAGTCCAAGGTAGATCAATCATTGATGGGATGATTACCATACATGAAATTCTTCATTATGTTTCATGCATCAAGAATATTGGATTCCTCCTCAAGCTTAACATGAACAAAGCCTTCAACCAAGTCTCATGGGACTTCCTCTTTGTTGTCATACTCAATTTTAGGTTCCATCCCTAAAGGGTTGACCTTATCAAATCCTACATCACTTCATATTTGTTTTTAATCACTGTCAATGGGTCATCTATAGGTTATTTTAGAAGCACCAAAGGAATTAGGTAAGGGGATCCCTTATCTCCATGTTTGTTCATAATTTTAGCTGAGATACTAGTAAGAAATCTCAAATATTCTCATACTCATGGGGCCATATTAGGAATCAAACCTTATTCCCTTATTGAACCAGTGATACACCAATAGTTAATTGATGATACCATATTGGCAACCCTTACCTATGTTGTTGAAGCTAAAATGATCAAGTCAATTCTCAATATATATGAGGATGCAACTAGTAAAATGGTGAATTATATAAAAAGTAAAATATTCTTCATAAATACCCCACCTACCCACCAACATCACAAAGCCTAGGTCCTCTAGTGTTCAATTGGTGAACTGCCCACATATTACCTAGGATTCCCTCTCTTTCTTGGTAGTCCCTTGGATAGCATGTGGAACAATGTCCTGGATAGATTCCTTAAAAGGATTTTAGGATTGAAGGGATCCCTCCTTATCCAAGAAACTAAAGCCACCTTAGGTCACACTTATCTCCAAAGCATTTGCATTTATTTCCTCTCAATTTTTAAAGCCCCAATAGTAATCTATTTTAAAATTGAGAAAATTCAAAAGTGGTTTTTATGGTCAAGACCAAACAACAAAAATAAATCCCTTCTGGTTGCTTGGGATAAAGTTTGTAGTCCCAAATATCAAGGATGTCTTGGTTTCAGAAGAGTGGAAAAAATAAACCTTGCCCTCATAGTTAAGAAATCTTGGAAAATATTCACTAATGCAAACCTCAAATGGATTGCTATAATCAAAAAGAAGTATCTTAAGAATCATGATTTCTTGAAGGATGGGGTTTCTCCTTATGGTTGGGCCTCCTAAAAATCCATTGCACTTGATCCTTCCCTGTTGATCTTAGCACGACTACGAAATCCCTGTCCTCCATTATAAATGCCTTCGTCATACATACTTCCATTTAATCACCTAATATACCTATTTGGAGAGAGCATGACAATGGCATATTTTTTGTCAAATATGCTTACCTGCTATAATACCAATCTCCTGAGTACCCAATCCCTATCAATAAAATTTGGCACAAAAAAAATTATACCCAAAATTGGGTTCTTCTCTTGGGTAGTGGCTCAAAAAAAAATCTTAAATCTAGATAATATCATAACCAGAGGATTATGTTTGTCCAACCATTGCTACCTCTATAATTCTGGGTACGATTCACTGACTCAGTCCTTAGCTCCATCCTTGGTGCCTTCAACATATCTTAGGCCCACCCTAGCTCATTCGTAGACCTCTTCATCCAATGATCCAAACCTTTTAAGAACCCCATAATAAAATATCTCTAGTCCATGTGTTTGCATAATTTCCTTTGGCAAATTTGGCTTGAACACAATAACCATACCTTTTCTAATATGCTTAGAGACCCCACATCGGTCAATAAAAAAGACTTAAGTTTTGTTATTGAAAATTATTACTTGTGCTCCTACTCTAGACCCCTAGATCCTAGGATTGAGTCCTCTATAGACTCTTACCTCCATATTTCCATGGACCCACTTAGACTACCCACTCACTCCAAAAATAGATCTAATTCCAAGTGGATCCCCCCTAGAAGGATGACTCAAGTTGAAATTTGATGGCCCCTCTAGAGGAAACCCTAGACTAGCTGGAGGTGGGGGAGTTGTTATAAATTATGAAAGAAGAATTATATTAGCCTTTTCTAAAAACCTTGGTACACTCACCAATCACATCACTGAGGCTAAAGCCCTTTTTCATGGCTTATCCATCACAACCAATTTCTAGTGCAAACTCATGGTTGAGGGTGATTCCCAAAATGTCATTAACTACATCAAAAACAACATGATATCTAATTGGAAAATTAGTAATTTAATATTTGAAGTCAATAGATGCCTCATTAACCGCCCAGAGACCTTGTTTCAACATGTTTTTAGAGAATCCAATAGGGTGGATAATTACCTTACTAATTTGGGTCCTTCATAATAGTCCCTTTGTGTTTGACATGATGATTTTCCCCAAACCCTTATTGATGTTATTGCACGTGATTTGTCTGGTCATCATTGAAACCCACCTCTCATTCCATTATTCAAAAACTTTGACTTACTATCATCCCCAATTACCCATCATGTGTCCCCCACCACCTCCAAGTCTTTGCACCCCCAGTCCCATCTTGGCACTTCTGGCCAACCCCATCAATCCCCCCCTACCTTGTCATCCCTTATCCCTCCTATTAATCTTCCATTAGATCTCCATACAAATGTACCCCTTCATCTACGATGTTACCTCCACCCAAGTATACCCTCCCTCACCCTGGCCCCTCTCGATTTTCCATTACCTTTCACCATCAACTCCCTTTCATGTGTTTGGTCCCAATATCTTAATTGATCTTCCTCGTAGGGTCATGATTACCTTTTATGTATTTTCCAATTGAATAAACTTCCTCAAACTTGGTTTATGAAATATGGTTGGCCACTCTAATGTGAGCAATGATGAAACCTTAGTCTCTCACATGCATGGATTCAAAATTTTGCATGGTTCCCATGGTGCGACCATTTGTGCCACCTCAAAAATATTTGGCAATCCCACCATACTAAGTGCTACTCCTTTCCAAAATTAAATTTTAGATAATGCCTATATCATTAACCGTACCCTCTTGGATCCTTCCCATTACAAAAATTGGGTCTTTTTGGCTATCACACAACCCAAGCAACATTGTCATCTGAATTTTGCAATGGTCCATAGCAAATCTCCTCCCATATTCTTTGGCATATGAGTTGAGCACCCTTTTAAGTACCATATTTATGCAATATTGAATCCTATTGCTTATCCCCATATCATTATCCCTCACTACAAGTTCTTTATCCCTCATTCCCACCCTCCCATGGTCCTCCTTGAGCCCTTTGTGCTCCAGATCGACCCTACTATCGAGGACATTTTCAAACACCAAAATTATCTTCCCTTCCTAAAGAAGTTTATTGGTAACAATGAAGAAGTCTCTAACAAAATTATTAATACCTAGACTAGTTTGTTACTATCAAAAAACTTGACTTCTTGATTGGTGTCTGCATGTTGTCTGAGGTTACAAGGTTACCAATTGATGGAAAAACCGTCAGGAGCAACAAGCATACCATGGTGGTGGAGAAAGAGTACTTCACTGATAGAGGTAAGGATTTGATTATTATTGATGGATAAGTTGATAGAGTCTCCCTTCCTAGACCATGGGACCAAGTTATGGTACCAATCCTTTAGTATTTCACCATAGATAAAATCAATGTCCCCCTTCATAGTTTACATCTGGCCTTATTAAAATACTTTAGGGGAATTAATAATATGAATAACCCTAATTACCTATTTTGGTCTCTTGAACTATCCATCAACAAGGACTAGGAAATCATCTTAACACATCCATCAGGTAACACATCTTATACTATATAAACATACCTTGGATTCCTATTATAAGAAAGTAGTGATCTCTACCTCCCCTACCCCTCCCAATCCCACTTAAAGCCCCTCTCATCCTACTCTTATTGATTCCATTGAAAGCACTATTGAGTAATAATTTTACCCAATAGCAAAACCACCATCACAGTTAGGATTTTGTTATAAAACCCTCTCTTGTAAAGAAATTTAGAATTTCTCCAAGGTTCTTATTTTCTTAATGTGTGATTGTTTTCTTGTGAAAATATACGAAGTAGGTGCTAAAATACCTTAGAGGTGCAAGTAATTGTTAACAAGGGGTCTGTGTTTTGGTATTACTTTGATTTTGTTATGCTCTTTGTTGTTCCTAAAATTTGAAAGAAAATAAAATGTGATGTGATTGGTCCTCATATGCCCATCTTGGAATGGTAATTTAATTCATTTTATCTTCAACATATTTTACGTAGATTTTATCTTCTTTTATTAAGAAAATTTTAACAAATTGTATTAAGATTTATTTTGTGCATAAAATAAAATGATTAAATTTAAATTTGAAATATGAATCCTAGAATGGTGATTTAATTCATTTTTTCTTGCTTTGTGAAATAGATTTTACCTTGCTTTGTTAAAAAAAAAATTCACATTCATAGGATCATAAAGGTGGTGTTTTATAAGTCTCACTTTGTCATGTGATATGTTTCTTTTCAAAATCACCTTTTTCAAATCGATATTTTACATGATGATATTTACCTTCTCTAGGCAATAATTACTTTGGCTATTTTTGCACATCCCTCTCATGTCATTCTTATTCCTCGTGCCACTTATCCTTGTCACCATCTTTTGCCCAATTCTTTCAATTAATTTTGTTGTTTTCATTATTCATTTGGGGGCTTCCTTCTCAATTTTTTATAAGAGTTGGCTCTCCATCCACATGTTACCCTACCATCCTCACCCACTACCATTATTCATATCTCACTCTCATCGCTTGTTTCCCATGTCCTTCTCTTCTCCCGCTCTTCATAGTTTCCCAAAACCCTTGGCTTCCATATTATTCTAGAAGCTTTGTGATGGGATCATGATTTGAACCTTGATAGGACAAGCCCTCCTACAAGTGGAACACTTCTCTATCCTCATGGAAAATAGCATTTGTTAGAACCATAAGATACTCATTAACTATTGTCCTATCTCTCATGATTTCCTGTATTTGCTCTTCCCTAGGACTTTTCATTTTGCCAGGAGAAAGGATGGTGACTTCTAGAAACTTCCAAACCTATCAAAGGTTTACAAAATACTTAATAAGGATGGAATATGCTCATTCCCTATGTGTTCCTCTCATTCTAGTGAGTGCTTTGGATTTCTTGTATAGTTTATTTTATCTCCTATCAAAATGTGTTTTTTTGAACTAGAGTCACTCACAATTCAACCAGTAGCAGAAGCTATTCTTATTGCTCGAGGATTCATGTCATTCCTCAAGATTTTTTCTATATGTGACTGGAACATAAATTTAGCTTTTGCATCCACATGGGAAAATGGTATTGTAATTATTCATGATGTTGAATTTCAGGTGGATATTGGAATTATGGCTGAGGTTACTGGGCAACCACCAGTGGGACAAAAAATGCATAGAGATAAGAACAAATAGGAAGTTGAGCTGAGCCAATTCAAGCCGAAGTTACCCATGAGGATGATTGTGAAGCCAGGAATGGTATGTACTGACATTCCCACCCCTTGGAAAGAAGTAATTAAGTCCATTATTAAATATATAACTATGTATGATCCTGATTTATGACTTAGAAGCTTCCATTTCACATTCATGAACCATTTTAGGGAGTGAAGAACACAAGCTTATATTGAGAGGAGGGGTGAATAGTATAAAATCAACTTTTACTTTTATTTCCTAATATTATCCAATATAATAAATGGTAATATCAACAACAATAATCAAAGCAATGCACAAATCATCACACACAATAGAGACACCAATTTAACATGGTTCACACAATGTGGGCTACTCCACGGAGAAAATATTTCACTAAATTTTTTCAACAAATATCTTTGAAATCACTTCCTTATTACAATATTTATGGAACCCTTTCCAAAGGAGACACCAATCCCATAATTCTCTAATTTGTGGATATATCTTCACAGGAGAACTCTTTCCCATTTTATCTGGTTTGTGTAACTTGATCCAGGAGACCTTTATCTCCTCAAATAGTTTATGGATATCTCTCCACAAAAGAACTCTATCTTCCCAACTAGTTCATGGATCACACTCCATATGAGAACTCTTTCCCCTTTCTCTGGTTCATGGAACTCTATCCATAGGAGAAATATTTCTCCTATGCTCTAGTTGGAGCTCTTTTAGAAGACTTCTACCCCCATTACACTGGCATGTGGATCTCTCTCCATAAAAGACCTTTGTCCTCACTGTCCTAGCTAATAGATCTCTATCCACTGGAGCCTATTGTCCTCTACTCTATAACCTCCAAATCTTGTTCTCAATGTTTCTCAATATCTATCTCAAATAAGTACTAAACACTATCATTGATCTAGTACAAATTTGCTATAACTCTATCTCAATTCTAGCATAAATTTGCTCTCAAATATACACCAAACTCTATCCTCAAATCTATCCTCAAGCCTTAACACAAATCTTGATCAAATAACCAATAAACACTCAACACAAATCTTGAATAAATCACCACTCAACTCTTCTAAGATCTACACCAAGCCTTAACACAAAGCTTGAACAAATCAATCAATCAACTCTGATCGGATCTGCCCTCAAGTCCTCTCAAGAACTTGCTCAATCTGCTCTCAAGTCTTCACCAAGACTTACCTCAAATCTACCATCAAGTCCTCTCAAGAACTTGCTCAATCTTCTCTCAAGTCTTCACCAAGACTTACCTCAAATTTACCTTCAATTCCTCTCAATAACTTGCTCAATATGCTCTCAAGTCTTCACAAATACTTACCTCAAATATACCTACAAGCTTTCACAAAAGCTTGCTCAACATTGTTCTTAAGCTTGCACAAAAGCTTACACAACTTTGTTCTTAAGATTTCACAAAAGCTTACTCAATTCTACTCAAACACATGCTCAATACAACTCACAAGATATGCTCAATCAATCTCAAATCTTGCACACAATGCTATTAATTTCTTTGTCTAATATTCAAAGTAATTCCTTTAACTTGAAGCAGTTTAGACATATTTTGTTCAAAATTCATTTAACCTCTGGAACATATAGATAATTATGTACTCTATCAAAAACTCAATATGTCCTACTCAATCAAGAGTATGTCACATTCACAAATATGATTTCTAATGTTTGCACATTCACTTTCAATTTCACTCAAAGCCAATGCTCAAGAACTTTCACTCAATCATTCAATCAATGAAAAACAACTTGCTCACAAACCCTAAACAATTGTTTTCAAAACTTCTTCAAACAAAAATCACAATGTGGATCGCAAACCCTAACTCAAATATTTCTCAATCTCTATCTCAAATCAAATCATGCATCAATAATATGCACTTCAACTTGCTCACACATTTCCAGCAATACTCATCAATCCTTTTCACTCCACCTTATTTTTTATACATTCATTTCAAACACTCTAAAAATATATAGTGTGCCCATACCTTTTTGGTTTGATGGAGATATGTCTTCGAAACCCATTTTACTCACAATAAAGCCTCTTTGCCAATTTCTAGGTTAGATAGAAATAGTCTATCTCAAAATCTCCACACAAATATTCTCCTTAATAATTATTTCACCATTCAAAATATACAATAAACTATCAAGTCTCAAGTACACCTTATTATCTCCAATACTCTCAAAATAACATTCAACATAAAAACAAAGTTCCTTTGTTAACACCTTATAATATCCAAACCTCTCAAAATAATATTCAACACATAAAAATAAATCTCCTTTGTTAACACCTTATAATCTCCAATCTTCTCAAAATAATATTCAACACATAAAAATAAAGTTCCTTTTTTAAAACCTTATAATATCCAATATTTATATTTTCAAAGCACCAAAATAAAATATTATTTTAACAACCCTTCTGACTCCCTATACACTTCACACATGTCTTTTAATTCACGTGGCCTCAAAAACATTTATGTATTCAAAAAATTTAGCAAATTAATTTAAATGTTGCATACCTTAATAATGGCCCACATCACCAAAATATTGTGCATGAATTTGACTACACCCAAGGCTAAGCTCCCGCCTGGGCTACATGCACACACGTGAATGAAAATGTCCTTGCACTTATACACTATCTTCTTCTCTCAGATTTCTATGAGAATGAAAAACCTTTCTTCCATTGCAAAAATGAACTGCATGGGATTCAAAACCACAACCTGATACTTACAAGCATCTTAGCCTGCACTCTAGTGCATTGGCATTATCCTGTCGCACCACACAAATACAAGTATACCTTCTTTTAGTAAAATCTCGTGAATATCTTTTTCTTCTCAACAATGCAGCACACGAATATTATAGTTACTTTAGCATTCGAATTGCATTGTAATTTGGAAATGAAAATCATTTCCTATTTATAATTTATCATTTGCATTAAACTCGACGGCCCTTTCGAATTTCAAATATTGAATTCAAATTTAAATTTTAAACCTTGGCACCATTTTATTATTTAAATTAAAATTTTAACCTTAGGTTAAAATTTTTTAATTTAAATAAATTAAATTAAAACCTTTATAATCTGCTCAATGGATCTTGTTGGAGATATATAGTTTTAATGATTCCTTGGACCTCATTATTTTTCACCTCTTCCTTTTGCCTAAATATTATGATATTAAATATTATAATATTATTATTTCTTTTTAAACTTGCTTCTCTTTCCTTGGGTCTTCAACCTTTTAGACCTCTTTAGGCATATAATATTAAAAATAAATATTATATCCTTTTTCTTTTAACCACTTCCTTGCATTTTGGAAAAACAACCTTATGACATCAATACCGACAAAACTGGACATCAAGCCTCTTGACATCAATGACAACGAAACTTGCTCAAATTTCCAACAATCTCACACTTTATCATTGATGGCAACCCTTTTTTCTTTAATCATTTCTTTCACATTTTTTAGTTCTGCTCCCCTTGTGAAACTTCTCCCCCTGACTGAATGCTCTCCCCCTAACTCAAATCTCTCCCCCTTTGACATCAATGTCAAAGGGCCACCTTTGGGGCTAAATATAAGACTCTTAGCTCAGCCCCATCCCCACCTCTCCTTGAGGTGGTTAGTTTTGGGGTGGGAGTATCTCTACTCCCAACATACAATGCTCTTTTTATTTTTTCACCTTCTTCCTCAATTGATCCTTCTGATTATTTTGAGTATCCTTGTTCTTGTTTGTCTCTAAAAATTGTGTTCTACACCACTTAGCCATATGCTCAACATTATTGCACTTGTAACACTTAATGTTGTGGTTCCTTCAAGGTGCAAATATCTTGAAGTTCCTCCTAGTGAAGACATATACATTCTTGTCATGAACCATGTAATGAATTGCTTATGACCAAACTAATTACAAGAGTAGCAATACCCTTGAAAGAGATTCCCATTTATGAAATTTCTCTTGGTGAAACCAATAAAAAATCCATATTCCTTCTTTTCATGTGTCTTGTATTGCATAACCTTATGACCTAACCTATGATATGAGAAGCAACATCCTTTGAAGAAATATTTCCTTTGACCCATTGATATCTTAGTCCTTTCTTCCCTGTGATGTTATATGTTCCTCATTTGTGCATTATTTACTTCCTTATTGAACCTTCTATTTTTTAACTTATCCTTATAAGTATCACTTTCTCCTTCACTCTCTTATTATAAAACTTCTTCTTCTTTGGAGCTTGAGTTTCACTTATCTCCTTGTTCTCTTTGTCCTTCTTCAAAACCAAGTCTTGTCTTGCTTGATGAAGATCTTTGTACACTAATAATCTTATCCAAGGTATTTGAGTTATTCCTAAACCTGTGTAGCTTGTCTTTAGAATATTTCACTTCATTTCATAGTGAATCTGCTTCATGCTCTAATATTTCACATTCTAAGACTTTTAACTCTAACTTTTATTTAAATATTCTTGTCTTAGATATTTATTTTTTAAGATAATGTATAAGCTTTTCTTTCTCTTCATCACATTCTTGAAATTGAACCTTGAGTCTTGAATTATTCTCTCTAACCTTTATTAATTCCTTAAGAGTAGAAATAAGCTCATCTTCTAGATCAGCTACTCCTTCTTTGTATTATGATTCTTCCTCTTCCTTTTTGTCTTCAAGAGCATCTTCATACCTTTAATATTTATCTTCAATAGAAGCACTTCCTTCTTCCTATATTACCAAGAAGTGAATTTCTTATTCATTTTTTGAGGATCTTCCATCACTATCACTTGAAATATTACCTATATTATCTACATAAAAAACTCTTCTTATGCCTCTAGAAAAACTTATTTTAATGATCATTTTGTCCATACCTATTTTTCTTTTGATACCTATATTTTCTTGATTCCTTGTTCTTATGATAATGTTTCTCTTCACTGTTGCTACTTCCAGTTGTTTTCTTGAGTCCTTGTTCCTTCTGCCATAGTTTGCTTCTTCATCACCAGATGACTCATCACCTGAATCTGACTTCTTATCCTTTATTTTCTTTGCTAATTTGAAGACTTCTTCTTTCTTTGGGATAGGATCCTTTCATATTCCCATATCAAAGGTTGTGAGAGTTCCATGTAACTCATCCCTAGTCCATGTTTCAATATCTCTTGTTTATTCTATGGCTAAAACATTTTCACTATACCTCATAGGGAGTGACCTTAAAAACTTTTGACAAACATCTGATTATTCAACTTTAAAACCAAGTCCTTGCATGGAGTTAACAACTTCATACACATGAAATAAGTATGTAGCAATGTCTTCCTCATCCTTAATATTCAAATCTTCAAAAAAATTTTCATGATTTTGCAATTTTTCCATCTTGACCTTTTTGTCTCCTTCATATGTTTTCAAATTTTCCCAAATGATAATGTGGAATGCATAAATTTTACAATCTTTGGTTCACACAAATCAATTAATATTACATTGATTGCCTTTGAATTATGCAAGTATAAGAGCTTACCATATTTATCTATAGGAGGAGTAGATGGTAATGTGTACCTATCCTCAACTTCTTGCCATGTCTCATTTCCTTGTGCCACTACGTAAATATTCATTCTTACACTCTAGAATGCATAATTGGTCCCATTGAACAATGATGCCTTATTTTTTGAAGATCCACTCTAAGATGCCATCTGTGTTCCTATATAATTTTTCTTCAAGTTGTTAAAATATTCCTAAGGAACCTGCTCTTATACCAATTGAATAACACAAGCTTATATTGAGAGCGGTGTGAATAGTATAAGATAAAATTTTACTTTTATTTCCCAATATTATCTAATATAACCAATGAAAATATCAACAAAAATAATCAAATAAATCCTCAAATCATCACACACAATAGAGACACCAATTTAACGTTGTTCACCCAGTGTGGGCTACTCCACGGAGAAAATATTTCACTAAAATTTTCTCAACAAATCTCTTGGGAATAACTTCCCTATTACAATATTTATGGACCCATTTCCAAAGGAGACACCAATCCCATAATGCTCTAATTTATGGATCTCTCTCCACAGGAGAACTTTTTCCCATTTTCTCTGGTTTGTGGAACTTGATCCAGGAGACCTTTATCTCCTCAATTGGTTTATGGATCTCTCTCCATAGAAGAAATCTATCTTCCTAGTTGGTTCATGGATCACACTCTATAGGATAACTCTTTCCCCTTGCTCTTGTTCATGGAACTCTATCCATAGGATAACTATTTCTCCTCTACTCTGGTTGGTGCTCTTTTAGAATAATTTTTCCCCCATTGCACTGGCATGTGGATCTCTCTCCATAGAAGACTGCTTTCCTCACTACCCTATCTAATGGGTCTCTATCCACTGGAGAATATTATCCTCTACTATGTCACCTTCAAATATTGTTCTCAACTTTGCTCAATCTCTATCTCAAATTAGCACTAAACACTATCCTCGCTCTAGTATAAATATGCTCTAACACTATCTCAGGTCTAGCATAATATGCTCTCACATATACACAAAAATATATCCTCAAGCCTTAAAACAAAGCTTGATCAAATCACCAATCAACTTTTCTTAGATTTATCCCAAGACTTAACACAAAGCTTGAACAAATAACCAATAAACTCTACTCAGATCTACCCCAAGCCTTTACACAAAGATTGAAAAAATCAATCAATCAACTCTACTCAGATCTACCCTCAAGTCCTCTCAAGAACTTGCTCAATCTTCTCTCAAATTTTCACTAAGACTTACCTCAAATATCCCTCAAGTCCTCTCAAGAACTTTCTCAATATGCTCTCAAGTCTTCACCAAGACTTACCTTAAATATACCCTCAAGTCCTCTCAATAACTTGCTCAATATGCTCTCAAGTCTTCACAAAGACTTACCTTAAATATACCTACAAGCTTTCACAAAATCTTGCTCAACAGTGTCTTTAAGATTTCACAAAAGCTTACACAACTTTATCCTTAAGCTTTCACAAAAGATTACTCAATTCTACTCAAACACATGCTCAAAATAGTTCACAAGATATGCTCAATCAATCTCAAATCTTGCACACAATGCTATCAATTTATTTGTCTAATATTCAAAGTAATTCCTTTAACTTGAAGTAGTTTAGACATATTCTATTCAAAATTCATTTAACCTCTGGAACATATAGAGAATGATGTACTCTATCAAAAACTCAATATGTTCTACTCAATCATTAAGTATGTCATGTTCACAAATCTGATTTCTAATGTTTGCACATTCACTTTCAATTTCACTCAAAGCCAATGCTCAAGAACTTTCACTCAATCATTCAATCAATGAAAAACAACTTGCTCACAAACCCTAAACAAGTGTTTTCAAAACTTCTTCAAATAAAAAGCACAATGTGGATCTCAAAACCTAACTCAAATATTTCTCAATCTCTATCTCAAATCAAATCATGCATCAACAATATGCACTTCAACTTGCTCACACATTTCCAGCAATACTCATCAATCCTTTTCACTCCACATTATTTTTTATACATTCATTTCAAACACTCTAAAAAAATATAGTGTGCCCATACCTTTTTGGTTTGATGGAGATATGTCTTCAAAACCCATTTTACTCACAATAAAGCCTCTTTGCCAATTTCTAGGTTAGATAGAAATAGTCTATCTCAAAATCTCCACACAAATATTCTCCTTAATAATTATTTCACCATTCAAAATATACAATAAACTATCAAGTCTCAAGTACACCTTATTATCTCCAATACTCTCAAAATAACATTCAACATAAAAACAAAGTTCCTTTGTTAACACCTTATAATCTCCAAACCTCTCAAAATAATATTCAACACATAAAAATAAATTTCCTTTGTTAACACCTTATAATCTCCAATAATTATATTTTCAAAGTGCCAAAATAAAATATTATTTTAAAAACCCTTATGACTCCCTATACACTTCACACATGTCTTTTAATTTTCACGTGGCCTAAAAAACCTTTATGTATTCAAAAAAATTAGAAAATTAATTTAAATGTTGCATACCTTAATAATGACCCACATCACCAAAATATTGCGCATGACTTCAACTACACCCAAGGCTAAGCTACTGCCTGGGCTGTTAGAATATTATTATTGTTGTAATGTGCACTATGCCTATAATTGACAGGTTAACATTTGTCTTCTGCCAGTTGTCCCTGTCTTCAGTTTGAGTTGGAGTGGTGTCTTCTGAAAGACACTTGGAGTGGAGCTTATGACACTTGTCATATCTCCCTCCTAAGCTTGATGCTTATATATTGTAAGATAACTTGTAAATAAGACAAGTGCTTTTGTTCAGTCCCAACATCTGGTATCAGAGCGATGAGATCTGCCTGTAGAATATGGAGTCAGGGAGTATGATCTCCACTCATTGAGTGGATCAAAAACCAAAAGCTTCTCCATTGAGAATTTTTTTTTAGAGATTGAGAGTTTATATTTGGAAGAAAGAGTTTCAATTGTGCGCAGTATTGTGATCTTGCTGTGAGATATCTGTGCTTTGTGAGACCCTTGACCCTGGTCCTGATCGATTCATTGGACGACAGGCATTTGAACCTCGTAACCATCAAACGTGGCCCCTTGGAAAGATTCATGGCCCCTTGGAGAGATTCATGGCGGCATCCTTCATGTAGTCTATGATTAAAGACCCCACCATCAACCCCCCATCCCCCAACCCCCCCCCCCCCACCCCCCCCCCCCCCCCCTTTTTTTTCCCCCCCCCCCTTCTGTAACATTTTTTAGAAAGACGATACTCTCGGACGGAGGAAAATAAGAAATTTTTTGTTTTACTTTGACAAGTTTCTATTTGTAGACCCTTTTGAGTTGGAGGTATTGCCATTAGATCTCTGTAGGCACACAAATTCCAGTACGGCCCCGAAGGCGTAAAGGGGAAACTTGTTTCCACGGATTGGTTTAATATCGACTGGTAAAAGTCGGGCTATCACCACCACTTTCGTTAAAGTCATGTCATATATGCTGTGCGAGAGTATTTTTTTTTTTAAACTGAAATATTGTTCCTGTTTTTTTTATCACTATTTTTCTGCCGAGATCAATGTGAGATCGAGGCCCGACGCGGACGTAAACGATCCCTACAGTTTGGGGTATTGTTTTGTTGAGTGCGTGAAGAGATGAGACTATTATCTTCCGCTGTGACATTGTTTTGAATTTGTAAGTTGTAAAAGGCAATTTACACGGAGGCAGCATTCTCCCTTGCATGGAGTGTCATCGTGGCAGTGAATCATAAGAGATATAAAATTAAGGAAGAGAACAATAGGAGGACATGCCTCGTACCTTCCAACTTGGATCTCAAAGCTCAAGAATTTTTTTAAATGATGTCCTGAAGTTGAATTAAAATATTCAAAGTACTTGCAGCAAAATACATTTTATATGTGTTACTTTGATATTCAAGTCCTCATAAGGAAGTTGGAATTTTAGCAGAAATTTTTATAAAAACTCCCAAGTTAAGCATCAAATTTGCAGAGCACAACTCGGATGGGTGACCATTTGGGAATGTCCCGGAGCTGCACACCTTGAGAAGGTCATTTTTTTATCATTTTTAAGTAGTAATTTGTATTCGACTATAGGCTTATATATAGTCGTTGGAAAGAGAATTTTGAGGGGAATCCATTGGTGAAATTAGTTTTCAGTTTTGAGATCATTTATTCAGTTGAATTTTGACTTGAAGTTGAGATTGTAAAACAGAGTGCATTTTCGGTAGCATCCGACACTCTTGGGTGAAAAATTGCAAACTTGTGAGGGGCTCAAATTTTAAGTCTATAGGGGGACTTTAGGCCAAGTTATTCATTCACTTTGGCAAGATTAGGGGTAATTTTATCCTTGAAGGCATTGAACTTGTATCATTTTTCAGGCACATTTGGGGCTAATTTGTTCTTAGCCAAGTTTTCAATACAAATCATCAACTTAAGGGGTGATTTAGGACCCCTTGTCCCTTGTCAGTGGATTCATTTTGTGGCACTCTCTTGGCCACTAGGTGTTTGTTGCTTGCATCTTCTATTTGGGCTTTGTATACATTTTATGCTTGCTATCACCCTTGCATGACTTTGGGTTTTATAATTGTAATCAAGTGTAGTTCCAATTCATACACACTTGACACTAAGCCATATACAAGCAAGCAAACACATACGAGCATTTTCAGCAATAATACATTGGCACATTGATTGTAATAATTCTACAAAAAGCAAGCATCACACTTTTATAACCGCCTATGTTCCACGTATCAACTTCTCAAAATACTTATAGTCTCCCTCACGTAAGGGCGGGTATATTGAGTAGTTTGGTATAAAGGTCTGGCAGGTTATTCCCTTTCAAAATCGCCTATGTTCCACGTATCAACTGCTCAAATACTTACAGTCTCCCTCACGTAAGGGCGGGTATATTGAGAAGTTTGGTATAAAGGTCTGGAAAATTTCTAATTCTTACTCTCTTTGGATAGAAAAAGGCACTTATGTTCAACTTAACCCTCCCACTGTTGGAATCTCTTGAAGATTCAGAGTGGAAAAACTAGGCGAACCCTCCTCTGGATCTTCAACGGTGTACCCTAGATTTTTTTGAGGGCTCTAATTTGGCATTTGTCGTACTTACTTCATCCTTTGTTGAGCTCCCTTTTCTTTTGATCCTTTTCTAAATCATGGCTACTACAAATCTATTAAGTGGACTTACAAAGAAACTTGAAGGAGCACAGACTTTTGCAAATTGGAAGTATGAGATGGAGTCAATATTGATGATGAATGACATGTGGGACTTTGTGAGAGATAGGCAGGCTAATGAAGACCCACTCACTGCACCTACAGACCCTAAAGAAAAAGCACAATTTGAGAAGAATTCCAACATAGCTTTAAGTTTAATCAAGCTAGCTACAAGAATTCAATGCAGAGAAGCTGTAAGGGCTGCAAAAACACCTAAACAAGCATGGGATGCTCTCAATAGATTGTTTGATAGGCCAAGTCAAGATAATATTTTGTATCTCAAACAAAAATTGCACAATCTATGTATGAAAGGCTCACTTACCGATTATCTTATGGAAGTGAAGTCTATTAAAAATGATTTCTTAGTCACTGGTAAAACCCTAGATGATAATGAATTAATTCCAATAATGTTGCATGGTCTTCCTTCAAAGTTTCACTCCTATGCTACCATGTTAGACTTGAGTGGTAAAACAATGAATTCAACACTTGAGGATATTGAGATCCTACTTAAGAAGCATGAGCAAGCCCTAATCAAAGATGAAGAAATTGAAGCCACATCAACAGCTTTTGCCACCAAGGCAACTTTACAGCCTAAACAAAACAAGGGTCAAAATCAGCATAATCAGAATCAAAGGGGTAGACAACACCAGAGATACACACAGTACCAGCAGTAGCCAAATCAACAGTACCATCAACAACCACGTCAACAACAGTACCAACAGCCACAACAATAGCACTACCAACAGCAGCAAAGATGGACAACAAGACCTCAAGGGGGTCAAAACAACAATCAACAAGGGTGTGAATATTGTGGAAAATGGAATCATAATATTGCTAATTGCTATCAAAGGCAAAGAGAACAGGGAGAACCACAAAATAATAATATGAACACATTGTATGCAACCAACCAAGTTAATGTTGAAGATAAAGAATGTTGGTATATTGATTCTGGAGCAGCAAAGCACATGACAGGAAGGCAAGATTGGTTGACCAAGGTTCAGACCACATCAAATCAATTCATTACTTTTGGTGATGAAAGTGCTCTACCCATTGAAGGTGTTGGGGAGGCACCACTTACTTTGCATGATGGTAATAATGTTCCTGCAACAGATGTTTTGTATGTGCCTGGTCTTAAAAGGAGTCTTCTTTCTATTGGACAACTTACAGATAAGGGCTATAATGTCTATTTTGAAAAAGAAAAATGCTACATTAAGGAACCCAATGGCAATGTCAAGGCCATGGGAGTGAAAAAGGATGGTGTTTACTACCTCCTTACAAAATCTGTAACACAAACATCTTTGCATACAACAACTACTTTCTCTTTGGAGTACATGTGGCATGAAAGATTGGGACATTTAAATTTTAATAATCTTCAAATGATGGCTACAAAAGGATTAGTTAAAGGACTCCCACATCTTAAGGAGTCAAAATGTTTTTGTGAGCCATGTGTAATAGCCAAACACCATAGGCAACCATTTGAAACAGGAAAGGCATGGAGAGCTAATAGACCTTTGCAATTGATTCATTCAGACATTTGTGGGCCAATGTCCTGTTCAATCTTATACTAGGGCAAAATACTACATCACTTTCATTGATGATTACAGCAGAAAGGTATGGATCTACCTAATTCAATATAAGTGGCAAGCCCTTGATAAGTTCAAAGAATTCATCGCACTTGTTGAAAGAGAAAGTGGCTATCAAATCTCCACCTTAAGATCAGATAATGGTGGAGAATATGTCTCCAATGAATTCTTTAATTTTTGTAAGTATCATGGGATAAGGAGGCAATTCACAACCCCTTATACCCCGCAACAAAATGGAGTTGCTGAGAGGATGAATCAAACAATCACAAATAGGGCAAAATCAATGTTACATGTTGCTATATTACCTAACTCATTTTGGGGAGAAGTTGTTCTTACTGCTGCATACTTGACTAATAGGTCATACACAAAGGCCTTACATGAAAGAACACCTGAAGAAGCATGGAGTGGAAGAACACCCTATGTGGGCCATTTGAGAATATTTGGATGTGATGCCTATGCTCATATTCCTCATAAGAAAAGGAAGAAGTTTGATGATAAGAGCCAAAAATGCATCTTTGTTGGCTATAGTGATAGTGCCAATGCATATAAATTA
Organism: Wollemia nobilis; assembly: GCA_028583015.1. Taxonomy (NCBI): domain Eukaryota; kingdom Viridiplantae; phylum Streptophyta; class Pinopsida; order Araucariales; family Araucariaceae; genus Wollemia; species Wollemia nobilis. Next base: position 9,911,394 of record JAQPPZ010000992.1, read on the forward strand.
TATGAGCCTATTTCCAAGAAAATCATTTTATCTAGGGATGTTACCTTTCATGAGTATCCTCCATCTAATCCTCCTAAAAACCCCACCTTAGAAATAACTAATGAAATAGTTGCTCCATTCATGCATACAATATCATCTAGTTCTTCCCCTTCACTCATAAATCAAGAAATTCATCCACAAGAAGAACTTCCTACAAATGATCCATGTCCTCCATCTCCTCCTCCTAATGATCAAGTAACATCATCCAATCCTTTACCCAAGTGGGTTCAAGCCACAATAGATGAAGCCCAAAATCATTTGCCCACCTATACAGGTAAAAGGCCTTCACCCCTAAGACACCAAGTGAATTATGCCCTAATGGCCAAAGTCCTTAGCCAACCTGAACCTTCTAATGTCAAAGAAGCACTTGGTGATCCTAAATGGGTTCATGCCATGGATCAAGAATTGGATTCCATTGAAAGGAATCACACTTGGGAGTTAGTTGATTTACCCAAAGGAAAATATACCATAGGCACAAAATGGGTATACAAAGCAAAATATAAAGCAGATGGCTCACTAGATCGCTACAAGGCTCGCCTAGTAGCTCAAGGCTATAAGCAACAAGAGGGAATTGATTATGAGGAGACCTTTGCTCCTGTGGCTAAGATGACTACAATCAGGACAGTTATTGCTATGGCAGCTCAAAAACATTGGCCAATATATCAAATGGATGTCAAAAGTGCATTTCTAAATGGTCATTTGAAGGAGGAAGTGTATGTGAAACAACCACCAGGATACACAGTTGAAGGCCAAAACAACAAAGTCCTCAGATTAAAGAAAGCTCTATATGGGTTGAAGCAAGCACCCCGAGCTTGGTATGCAAAGATTGACTCCTATTTTCTCAACCTTGGTTTCACTAGATCTACAGCAGAATCTACTCTCTATGTGAAACATTGGAGGAACCACATCATTTTGGTTACATTGTATGTGGATGATCTTCTCATTACAGGTGATGATATAGAAGGAATAAGGTTGCTCAAGGAGGACTTATGCAAGAACTTTGAGATGACAGATTTAGGCCTCCTCCACTATTGCTTAGGAATAGAGGTATGGCAACAACCTGGTAAGATTTTTATCTCACAGGCTAAGTACATTCAATCTATTTTGGAGAGGTTTCGCATGGAGGAGTGTAAGCCCTCTCTAACTCCCATGGAAACTAGATTGAAATTGCTAAATAATGATGAAGAAGAAAGGGTTGATGGTACACTTTACAGGCAACTAGTTGGAAGTTTGATCTACTTAACTTCAACTAGACCAGATATTTGCTATTCAATTGGCCTTATTTCCAGATTCATGCAGGATCCTAAGAAGAGCCATTGGATAGCAAGCTAAGAGGATTGTGAGATTCCTAAAGGCCACACCTCATCATGGCCTTATGTATAAATCAAGTGATAATTTTTCTTTGATTGGATACACAGATTCAGATTGGGCCAGTTGTCCTGAAACCAGAAGATCTACATCAGGTTATTGCTTTCAATTAGGCCAAGGCTCTATTTCATGGAGCACAAAGAAGCAAAGCACACAGTTTCACTATCTTCAGCAGAAGCAGAATATAGAGCAGCAGTTGAGGCAACTAAGGAGGCAATATGGTTGAGGCAATTAATTCAGGATATTGGGCTATTCATACATGGTCCAACATATATATATTGTGACAATCAAAGTACCATCAAGATGACCAAGAATCCAGTTTTCCATGCTAGAACAAAGCACATTGAGATCCATCATCACTTCATTAGAGAAATGGTCCAAGAAGATATTATACACATGAAGTATGTACCAACTCAATATCAAGTAGCAGACATCTTCACCAAGTCACTTGGGAAAGACAAGTTTTCTCAGTTTAGCAATTTGCTATATCTATGTAAAAGAAGTCAACATTAAGGGGGAATGTTATCTAATGTTGACTTATTTTTTAGGATAGTGCACATTAAGGGGGAATGTTAGAATATTATTATTGTTATAATGTGCACTATGCCTATAATTGACAAAGTTGACATTTGTCTTCTCGCCACTTGTCCCTGTCTTCGCTTTGAGTTGGAGTGGTGTCTTCTGAAAGACACTTGGAGTGGAGCTTATGACACTTGTCATATCTCCCTCCTAAGCTTGATGCTTATATATTGTAAGATAACTTGTAAATAATACAATGCCTTTTGTTCAGTCCCAACATGGGCTACATGTCCACATGTGAATGATAATGTCCTTGCACTTATACACTATCTACTTCTCACAGATTTTTGCGAGAACGAAAAACTTCTCTTTCGTTGCAAAAATGAATAGCGTGGGATTCAAAACCACAACCTGCTCCTTACAAGCATCTTAGCCAGCCTTCAACCACTATCTGTGCTATGCAACACCTTGGGATTATCCTATCGCACCACCCAAATACAAGTCTACCTTCTTTTAGTAAAACCTCATGAATATATTTTTCTTCTCAACAATGCATCACACAAATATTATAGTTACTTTAGCATTCGAATTGCATTGTAATTTGGAAATAAAAATCATTTCATATTTATACTTTATTCTTTGCATTAAAATTGTTGACCCTTTTGAATTTCAAATTTTGAATTCGAATTTAAATTTTAAACTTTGGAACCATCTGATTATTTAAATTAAAATTTTAACCTTAGGTTAAAATTTTTTAATTTAAATAAATTAAATTAAAACCTTTATAATCTGCTCAATGAATCTTGTTTGAGATATATATTTTTAATGATTCTTGGACCTCTTTATTTTTCACCTCTTCATTTTGCCCAAATATTATAATATTATTATTTCTTCTTAAACTTGCTTCTCTTTCCTTGGGTCTTCAACCTTTTAGACCTCTTTAGGCATATAATATTAAAAATAATTATTATATCTGGAAGGGTTTTCCTACAGGCTTTCTTCGACATTACTTTCAATTGCACTAATTTACACAAGCATCAACAAAAATATAATATAGAAAATATGAACCACCAGGAACAAATCAATTAATGAAATCAAGTATAATACTTCGCCACTCAAGGAGGGCATATCCCCACTATGAAGGCAATGTGAAAAATTACAAATGATTAGAATAATCGATGATAGATGAATAATAAAAACATATTAAATCATAACATATAAATATCAAATAATTGCTTCCTTGGAAACATAGTCGACGACTATGTTTGGAATGTAACATGACTCCTCTCCTCGGAAAGCTTTGTCCTCAAAGCTGGAAATGTCTAGAAAATACTTTTAGGTTCCCAAGTAGCCTCTTCTTTTGGTAGACCCTGCCATTTGATGAGAAATTCTTGGATGTGATGAGATTTTAGTATGCGTGTTCTAATTTGTAGAATGGCTGCCATTTGGAGATATATACGCCCATCTGCATCTAGTATTGGTAATTCTGATTGAGATTTCACTTTTTGTTTGATCATCTTTTTGAGACATCATCTGGCATGGTCATGGGATATTTTGGGATTTAGTATCTTTCATTCGTGGAAGACCTTATCACAGTTCACCATAATATTTTGTAGATCTTCGAGTTGGACTTCTGGTGTATCTTGTGCTTGCATTTCCATATAATTAATTTGAGCACCAAATCCATAACTACCTTTGCTTACTATTTTTCCATGATGTTCAAACTTACTATATTTTATGGAGGTGATGGAATTCCTTGGAGGCGAATGGTCTTCCCATTTTATTTCCATTCAACAAAGTGCTTATTGTAATTAAAACCAACCATGTTTTCCATTTGTTCTAACCATGTGACTCCCAAGATAACTTATGAATTTTCTAAATTCATAACAAAAAGAGGACCCTACCAAGTATAATTTCCCATTTGTAATGAAATTGAATATGTTTTACCTATACATTGAGCACTACTCCCACTTGCAGTTCTAACTTGAAATTTATCTTGATTGGAGGAGTTGATGTGTAAGTTTAATGCCTTGGCAAGCCTTGTGTCAATAAAGTTGTGAGTACTTCCTAAATCAATTAATAAAATTACTTTATTTAGTTGAATGAATCCTTCTAATTTGATTGTATGGTGATTTGATGACCCCATAAGAGCATGTATTGAAATTTTCATAGTATCTTCCCCATAGACAACCACCATGTGTTCAATTCGATCATCATCTAGGGAATTATCAGGTGAGTTTTTCTCCTCTATTTCTTCATCTTCCTTGTCAGCATATTCAATTTGAAAGCTCTTTTGTGGAACACATTCCTAATATTTTGGATGGTGATTACGACATTTATAGCCAAAATATATTGATGGTAGATCATTTCTACAAAAGGAGTTGTGATATTGAGTTTGACCATAGGAATCACGTCGTATGGATGTCACAATTTGCACCTTCTTATCTGTCAACTTGGCAATCCTTATACACTCATATATTTTGGATGGATTTTGTAAGTCCACTTTGACTTTAATATTCTCTTTCAATCCATTTCTAAATTTTGCTACCACAACCTCTGGCTATAAGTCTTTTGCATAGTGAAGCATACTAGTAAATTTTGAGATATAGTCCCTTACCAATATTGTCTATTTAAATGATAATAGTTGCATTGTGTAGTAATTTGTGGGACCTTCATAAAATCTATGAAGAAAAACATCCCTAAAATTATCCCAAAAGAGAGCCCGATTGTCATTCTTAGTGCCCACCTGGTTTCAGCAAAAGGAATTTTTTCCACCTTATGGAATTGATATAATTCCAAAATGCCTTCAATTTTGGCTATCCACCCACATGGATCATGACCCTCAAAAGTGGGTATATCAATGTGTGGTAAATTGACTCCATTAGGACCCCTTTTATGGTAAGCATTGTGCCTATCTTAGTCCTCATTATTCTCCTGTCTATAGTTACGATTTTTGGAAGTTCTTCTAGAACCCCTTTGTTGATCAAAGACTTCTATGTTTCCCATATCCTCATTATTTCTTTGGATATTGGGATTTGTAAAATGACCATTGGTACCTCTGTGGTATGTATAGTATTCGTATTGATGATCAGTACTCTAGTGGTTTGGATTAGGAGGGTTTGGTTGGGCTTGTCTGGTGAATAGTTGGTTGAATTTGGTAGTCATGTTATTAATACTATCTACTAAGCGGAGTAAGGTCTCATCAAAGATCTTGGGATGTCCTATTTCTACTTGAGTGATGTTCTCCTGGGAGGAGTTTGGGGAGGTATTGGATGTCATTTTGTTAATCAATGGATGACCCGGGTTATAGCTAACAATTCCTATAGGGGAAGAAGAATTTTTTGTACCTTTGCTTTTACAAGGTCTTCTTGGTGATTCTAAACTTGACTCGTTTGGATCCTCGGAACTTGATAGTCACCCATTTGACCATTTTTTCCACTTTTCGCTCATGTGCTAGTACAGTAATCACCTTTGATTCTACAAAATGTTGATGAATTGGGGCAAAAAAATTGGTTTAATTTCTGCTCTTAATGTCGCTCCAACTGTGACGTGGATGTGATAGGTCTCCTTGCAATTATTTTTTGTTAGTATATTTTCAACGAATTTTGAACGACTTTTTGATGACTTTTAGGAACTTTTTCGATGACTTTTTTTGACAATTTTTAGCAACTTTTTGACAAGTTTTAGCAATTTTTTGACAAATTTTTGCAACTTTTTGAAGATGCTGGTTCAGACACATGGGACAGTGGGACCTAAAAGAGAGGATAAATGAGATAACACACTTGAGATGCGAGATAGCTCAGAAGACACAACACAACATGTTGTACAGCTCATATGAGGACCTAACACAACACAACACAACACGTGGGACAACTCAGATGAGGACCCAATACATGGGAGACATAAGACCACATGTAACTAGAGGTGGACATGCTAGGTGAGGAGGACCCAATACGTGGGAGACACAAGACCACATGTAACTGGAGGTGGACATGCTAGGTTAGAACTCTCGATAGGAGGAACCATATAGGTGGGTAGGAGGAATGAAAAAATGGTAGAAACATGGAGCTATAATAACTGACAGACGAGTAGCACGTGGGACTCAAAGACCGAAAGGACCATGAAGGTTCGAAGAAAGCTACTATCGTGACCGAGGTCATGCTTCAATAAACATGAGCTACATTATTTGAACCTATTTTTGCTCCCTCCACAATGAATGTGGGATAAATCCCTAAGGACGCTAAAAAATATATAAAAAATATTATAAAAAATGTGCACTAATCTTAAATTTCGTACCCGAAATGCATTTTAATACTTTCTTTTGATTGGTCTAGAGAAAATTTCTTACTTTGTGATACTTCTACCATTTTTGTGTCTAAATATTCTGGTATTTCAATGGAATATTACATGTGTAGTGTTTTCAAAGATTATGGAGGTGTTACCGTACCTTGTGGACATCCAAATTCTATTGTGAGTTACTGTTAGACTGTGACTCTCCTTGCGTGAAGATTTTGTGACACGTAGATGTGTTTAATTAAACTTTTGGGCTCGACCAAATTAACTTCCAACCTACCATGGTTTTGCACTCACGTGATGCACATGTTCAATTTGCTAGGAATTAGGCTCCTTTGATGACATGAATTTGTGTTTTCGAAAAGCATTTGATGTATTCCTACACCTGTGAGCTACTGCGTTGACTGTGTGTGAGCACTGAAAGTCACGTAAGTGGGGACTACACAATCAAAATTGAAACCAATATGTCCACCCAACCTCAAGAGATCTCCTAACCTAATACCACATCGAAGGGTTTACCTACAGGCTCCCTTTGACCTTAATTTCAATTACACTAATTTACACAAGCATCAACAAAAATATAATATAGAAAATATGAACCACCAGGAATAAGAGTTGAATGCAAATCAATTAATGAAATCAAGTATAATGCTTCACCACTCAAGGAGGGCAGATTTCCACCATGAAGGCAATGTGTGAAATCATAAATGATTAGAATAATCGACTATAGATGAATAATCAAAACATATTAACTCATAATATATAAATATCAAATAATTGCTTCCTTGGAAACATAGCTGACGACTATGTTTGGAATGTGACAATATCCTTTTTCTTTTAACCACTTCCTTGTATTTTGGAAAAACAACCTTATGACATCAATACCGACAAAAATCGACATCAAACCTCTTGATATCAATGACAACAAAACTTGCTCAAATTTCCAACAATCTCCCATTTGTATTTGATGGTAACCCTTTTTTATTTAAGCATTTATTTTACCTTTTTTAGTTCTACTCCCCTTGAGAAACTGCTCCCCCTGAATGAATGCTCTTTCCCTAACTCAAGTATCTCCCCCTTTGACATCAATGGAAAAGGGCCACATTTGGGGCTAAATATAATACTCTTAGCTCAGCCCCCTCCCCACATCCTCTCCTTGAGTTGGTTAGTTTTGGGGTGGGAGTATCTCTACTCCCAGCACACAATACTCTTTTTCTTTGTCCATCTTCCTCAACTGATCCTTCTGATTATTTTGAGTATCCTTGTTCTTGCTTGTCTCTGATTTTTTTTATACCACTTAGGCATATGCCTGACATTATTGCACTTGTAACTTAATATTGTGGTTCCTTGAAGGTGTAAATATCTTGAATTTCCTCCTAGTGAAGCCATATCCATTCCTATCATGAACCCTGCAATGAATTGCTTATGACCAAACTGATTACAATAGTAGCAATACCCTTGAAAGAGATTCCCATTTTTAAAAATTCTCTTGGTGAAACCAATACCAAAACCATAATCCTTCTTTTCATGTGTCCTGTACTGCATAGCCTTATGACCTAACTTATGATATGAGAAGCAATATAATTTAAAGAAATATTTCCTTTAACCCATTGTTCTCTTAGTCCTTTGTTCCCTATGATGCTCTCTATTCCTCATTTGTGCATTGTTTCCTTCCTTGGTGAACCTTTTATTTTTCAACTTATCCTTATAAGTCTCACTTTCTCTTTCACTCTCTTCTTCTAAAACTTATTCTTCTTTGGAGCTTGAGTTTGACTCATCTCCTTGTTCTCTTTGTCCTTCTTCAAAACCAAGTCCTGTCTTGTTTGATGAAGATCTTTGTACACTGATAATATTATCCGAGGTATTTAAGATTTTCCTAAACCTGTGTAGCTTTTCTTTAGACTCTTTCACTTCATTTTTTAGTGAATCTGCTTCATGCTCTAATATTTTGTATTCTAAGACTTTTACCTCTAAATTTTCTTTAATTCTCCTTGTCTTAGATATTGAGTTTGTCAGATCTTGTATAAAATTTCCTTTCTCTTCACCACATTCTTGAAATTGAACCTTGAGTCTTGAATTCTACTCTCTAACCTTTCTTAATTCCTTAAGAGTAGAAATAATCTCACCTTCTATATCAACTACTCCTTCTTCTTTGTTTTCTGATTTTTCCTCTTCCTTTTTGTCTTCAAGAGCATATTCATACCTTTCATATTATCTTCAATAGAAGCACTTCCTTCTTCCTCTATTACCAATAAGAGAATTTCTTCTTCATTTTTTGAGGATATTCCATCACCATCACTTGAAATATTACCTATCTTATATGCATAAAAACTCTTCTTATTCCTATGGAAAAACTTATTTTCATGCTTGTTTTGTCCATACCTATTTTTCTTTTAATACCTGGATTTGCTTACTTCCTTGTTCTTATGATCCCGTTTCTCTTCACCGCTGCTACTTCCAGCTTTTGGATAGTTAGATAAATAGTGACCATATTTACCACAATTTAAATACTTAACTATTTTCGTACCTTTTTGCTTTCTTGAGTCCTTGTTCCTTCTGCTATAGTTTGCTTCTTCATCACTAAATGACTCATCACCTAAATATGACTTCTTATACTTTCTTTTCTTTTCTACTTTGAGAGTTCCATGTAACTCATCCCTATTCTTCAACTTTAAACCCAATTCCTTGCATGGAGTTAACAAATTCATCCACACGAAGTAAGTATGTAGCAATGTCTTCCTAATCCTTCATATTCAAGTCTTCAAATATTTTTTTATGATTTTGCAATTTTGCCATCTTGACCTTTTTGTCTCCTTCATATGTTTTCTTCAAAAAATTTCAAATATATTTTTCTGATGTGCAATGCATAAATTTTACAAACCCTACTTCATGTAAACCAATTAATATTACATTCATTGCATTTGAATTATCCAAGTGTAATATTTTTGCATATTTATCTGTAGGAGGAGTAGATGGCAATGTGTACCCATCCTCAACTGCTTGTCATGTCTCATTTTATTGTGCCATTACATAAATATTCATTATTACACTCCAAAATGCATAATTGTTCCCATTGAACAATGGTACCTTGTTTTTTGAATATCCACTCTAAGATGCCATCTATGTTCCTATATACTTTTTCTTCAAGTTGTTAAACTCTTCTTAAGGGACCTGCTCTAATACCAATTGAAGAACACAAGCTTATACTAATATGGGGGATGAATAGTAAAAGACCAAATTTTACTTTTCTTTCCCAATATTATCCAATATAACCAATCGAAATATCAACAACATTAATAAAATCAATGCACAAATCATCACACACAATAGAGATGCCAATTTAGTGTGGTTCAACCAGTGTGGGCTACTCCACAAAGAAAATATTTCACTAAAATTTTATCAAAAAATCTCTTAGGAATCACTTCCCTATTTCAATTTTTATGTATCCCTATCCAAAGGAGACACCAATCCCTTATTTATATGATTTTTCGATCTCTCTCCACAAGATAACTCTTTCTCTTTTTCTCTGGTTTGTGGAACTTGATCTAGGAGTTCTCTATCTCAAATAGTTTGTGGATATTTCTTCACAGAATAAATCTATCTTCATAGCTAGTTCACAGATCACACTCCATAAGAGAACTCTTTACCCTTTCTCTGGTTCATGGAACTCTATCTATAGGAGCACTCTTTCTCCTCTTCTTTGGCTGGTGCTCTTCTAGAAGACTTCTACGCCCACTACACTAGCTTGTTGATCTCTCTCCATAGAAGATCTCTATACATTGGAGACTATTGTCCTTTGCTATGTCATCTCTCAATCATGTTCTCAACTCTTCTCAATATCTGTCTCAAACATATACTAAAAACTATCCTTGATATAGAACAAATCTACTCTAATTCTATCTCATATCTAGCACAAATCTACTCTCAAATTTGTACCAAAATATATCCTAAAATCTATCCTCAAAACTTAACACAAAGATTTATCAAATAACTAATTAACTCTGCTCAGATATGCCCCAAGACTTAACACAAAACTTGAACAAATCACCAATCAACTCTTCTCATATATGCCCTAGGACTTAACACAAATCTTGAACAAATCAATCAGTAAAATTTACTAAGATCTGACCTCAAGTCCTCTCAAGAACTTGCTCAATATGCTCTTAAATATTCACCAAGACTTACCTCAAATCTCCCTCAAGTCCTCTCAAGAACTTTCTCAATATGCTCTCAAGTCTTCACCAAGACTTACCTCAAATCTATCCTCAAGTCCTCTTAATAACTTGCTCAATCTACTCTTAAGTCTTCAGGAAGACTTACCTTAAATATGCCTAGAAGCTTTAACAAAATCTTGCTCAACACTGTCTTTAAGCTTTCACAAAATCTTACACAACTTTGTCCTTAAGCTTTCACAAAAGCTTACTCAAATCTACTCAAACACATGCTCAAAACAGCTCACAAGATATGCTCAATCAATCTCAAATCTTGCACACAATGCTATCAATTTCTTTGTCTAATCTTAAAAGTAATTCCTTTATCTTAAAGCATTTTAGACATATTCTATTCAAAACTCACTTAACCTCTGGAACATATAGAGAATGATGTACTCTATCAAAAACTCAATATGTTCTACTCAATCATTAAGTATGTCGCGTTCACAAATATGATTTCTAATGTTTGCACATTCACTATCAATTTCACTCAAAGCTAATGCTCAAGAACTTTCACTCAATCATTCAATCAATGAAAAAAAACTTACTCACAAAACCTAAACAATTATTTTCAAAACTTCTTCAAACAAAAAACACAATGTGGATCTCAAACCCTAACTCAAATATTTCTCAATCTCTATCTCAAATCAAATCATGCATCAACAAGATGCACTTAAAATTGCTCACACATTTCCAAAAATACTCATCAATGCTTTTCACTCCACCTTAATTTTTATACATTCATTTCAAACACTCTAAACAAAATATAGTGTGTGGATAGCTTTTTGCTTTTATGGAGATATGTCTTCAAAACCTATTTTACTCACAACAAAACCTCTTTGCCAATTTCTAGATTAGATAGAAATAGTCTATCTCAAAATATCCACACAAATATTCTCCTTAATAATTATTTCACCATTCAAGAAATACAATAAACTATCAAGTCTCAAATACACCTTATTATGTCCAATACTCTCAAAATAACATTCAGCACATAAAAAAAAAATTCCTTTGTTAACACCTTAAAACCTCTAATCCTCTCAAAATAATACTCAAAACATAAAAATAAAGTTCCTTTGTTAACACCTTAGAATATCCAATCTTCTCAAAATAATATTCAACACATAAAAATAAATTTCCTTTGTTAACACCTTATAATATCCAATATTTATATTTTCAAAGCACCAAAATAAAATATTATTTTAGCAACCCTTATGACTCCCTATACACTTCACACATGCCTTTTAATTTTCATGTGGCCTCTAAAACATTTTTGTATTAAAAAACTTTAGGAAATTAATTTAGATACTACATACCTTAATAATAGCCCACATCACCAAAAAGTTGCACACGTCTTCAACTGCACCTAAAATCGAACCCGCAACCAAATCCATTGAAACACCTTAGTCCAAGGCTAAGCTACCGCTTGGGCTACATGCCCACACATGAAATGATAATGTCCTTGCACCTATATACTATATGATTCCCACAAATTTTGGCAAGAACAAAAAACCTCTCTTCCTTTACAAAAATGAATCGCATGGAATTCAAAACCATGACCTACTCCTTACAAGCATCTTAGCCAGCCTTCAACCATCGTCTACGCTACCCAACACCTTGGGATTATCCTGTCGCACCTCCCGAATACAAGTTTACCTTATTTTATTAAAACCTCACGAATATACTTTTCTTCTCAACAATGCAGCACAAAAATATTATAGTTACTTTGGCATTCAAATTACATTGTAATTTGGAAATGAAAATCATTTTCTATTAATACTTTATCCTTTGCATTAAACACATCGACCCTTTCAAATTTTAAATTTTGAATTTGAATTTAAATTTTAAACCTTGGCACCATTTGATTATTTAAATTAAAATTTTAACCTTAGGTTAAAATATTTTAATTTAAATAATCAAATGGTACCAATGTTTAATGTTAATTTTAAATTTTAAACCTTGTAGCCATTTGATTATTTAAATTAAAATTTTAACCTTAGATTAAAATATTTTAATTTAAATAACTTATATTAAGACCTTTATAATCTTCTCAATGGATCTTGTCGGAGATATATATATTTTTTAATGATTCATTGGACCTCATTATTTTTCACCTCTTCCTTTTACGAAAATATTATAATATTAAATATTTTAATATTAAATATTATAATATTATTATTTCTTTTTAAACTTGCTTCTCTTTCCTTGGGTCTTCAACCTTTTAGGCCTCTTTAGGCATATAATATTAAAAATAAATATTATATCCTTTTTATTTTAACCACTTCCTTGCCTTTTGGAAAAACAACCTTATGAAATCAATGATAAAATTGGACATCAAACCTCTTGACATCAATGACAACAAAACTTGCTCAAATTTCCAATAGGAAGGTTAAGCAGTTAAACATTCCTAAATTTCTTTATTTTTCGATGGATTATTCCATCACTACAACCCATTCAAATAAGGAGGAGTCATAGCCTTCTCATCAAGGGCTTTTCAAAGTGTTGTATGTCCAGATTTTTGACAAATTTTCTAAGGGAAATATTTTCACTTAGGACCAATAGGTGGAGAACACCGAGGAGGATAAGTCATCCACTCCTGCCACTAAGATTCGTGGCTCCAAAAGGAAGAAGGTGGTCGAAAGTCACCAAAATATGGAAGAAAATATAGGATTAAGGTTGAGATGACTTCCACAAGGAGTTTACAATGCCTTGAAAACAAGGAAGTCGAGCATCAAGGAAAGTCAATGAACGTTGTTGAGGATGATCCGAACAATCCAGTGGAGAAGATCCTTCAAAAATATATTATCAAGACCACCTCGAATATGATTGATCACCTGTAGTGTGCCATGACAACTATTTCAAGAGCAATTTCACAAATAAAAGAGCATAGGAATGCTCTAAACCTCCTATTTTTCTATGATAATTTTGTAGAAGATACTCCTGCTAAGACTACTGCTGAAACCAAATAGGAGGTTAAGGATGACAAAGTTGTGGAAATTACAAAAGGACGTCTTCAAGGATATCCCAAAGGATGATTTTAAGGATGTCAAGAATTATGACATGGATGACTCTTTTATTGCCTAAATGACTTCTGTAGGGTGGTCTTACGTTTCTATTTTTCTTGGGTTATTTCCTTGTCTCTTTTTTGTTTGTTCATGTTTTCCTTACTATTTCCAGATCCTCAAGGATGCATGTTATTTTTTGTGATCTATGCATCCTTTTTTTCAGTTGATGTATCAAGGCATTAGGGTGCCTTTCAAATGCCCTCATTAATATAATATATTTAACTTACCAAAAAAATAATTTTTTTGTCTTACTTTATTAATTTTTTTTAAATAATTAAAACTTTGAAGTGGAAGAATCTATTTTGAAGCCTTAAAAAAAATTGCCTTAATTAAATGAGTCCAAATAATTTAATAAGTTAGCCTTGAGTAATAAAATTATTTGGATGTTTTAATTACTTCAAAACCCCCATTAATAATATTTTCTTGTGTAAAACAATATAACCTTTTAGGGCTTTGAGTGCTTGATGAAATTTTAAATAAAATAAAATGAATAAATAAAAAATGACAAAGGCTAGAAACAAAAATCTGAAATAATATGAAAACAAGGTGCGGAAAAATGACCAAAGAGAGCTACTATAAACTAATTATTTGATTTTACAAAAAATGGAAGATTATGAATATTAAACAAAACTAGGTTAGACCTGCATCTACACAATCTAAATCTGGTTAAGTGCAAGATTTTGAGGAATAAATGCATGCATTAAAACATTAAATGATGCTACCATATCCATGCATAAAACACCATTAAATAACTTCAATACATGCATGAGAAAGATGTGCAATGAAAAATTATATTTAGAACCTTCTTTTGTTGCATACAATGTAGAAAAAAAAAGTTTACAATAACTTGAAGACCTTCCAATCCTCTTCACACTTCCCTATTTCAAAAAAAATATAGCCCTTCATTCTATGTTCGAATCACTATTTAAAATTTGCAGAAGACCCTTCATTTACCTTTCCCCCTTCGTTTGGTTTCTAACATTTGGTTTTCATTATGCCTTTGTCCTTATGCATCCTCCTTAAAGTATTTAAAACCACCATATTTGATTTTGGATTTTCAATTTCCCATTATTATTAGCTTGTTGATGATTTTTTAATAAGAAAGATCATTACATGTCAAAAACAAGCTTCAACTATTAATGGTATACCTCGAATATCATTGAAACCACACTCTTATCTTCTCTCTTAGTAGATTATAACAAACAATTCAACACCTTTTTATTTAATTAATATGATGAAGTTAACACCTAATATGCACATATAAAAACCGTTTTCTACTGATCAAATTACCATAAACCATATTCTACCTTGAATCACATGGCTACCAACATATTTTTTTGGGTTATATGAAACTAGACTGCATGCCATTAATTCTTATTTCCTTCACAATTAAACTAACACTCTTGTTTTATTTTATTTTTCATTCGAGTGAGCGGTTGTGAAACACATGCCCATATGATTTACATGTATCATCATCTACACTTTTAGATCCTGGTAACTCCAAAGTTCTTGCATTACAGTGATTTGTGGTCATATCTTGTTGCTTGTAGTAATTATCACCATCTATTTGGTATTGGAAAAAACTAAGGTACCTTTATAGGAAATGCAATTTCTTGATCCTTATTTGCTACTATCTACTCAAGCACATGCACACGTTGCTTAAAACTTTTAATTACCATATTTGCAATAGACCTTGATTTACTAGAATTGCTAATATTTTCTAATGCAATAATTGAAACTGTACTACAATCAACTTTAGTGCAATTATCTTTTTCAAACTGTTCATTATTGGTTTTATATATTTTTTTGGTTGACAATGACTCACACCTGCTCATTTTCTAAAAACTACCCAACTATGGTAAACATGCAATGGATGTATTTCTTTATTTCGATTTCATATTTACTTTGATGAGCCCATATTTACCCTCCTCCACCATAGCATCATGATCTCTACTAGACGTAAACTAGATCATCACAATGGACGAGAAATGATAATTTTTCCAGCGAAGCATGGGTGAGGGTTTTTATGTTTGTAAATATTCCATTATAAATTCAACTAACCGTTTGATCTTCTTTAGTATTGATAGATTGAGAGGCAGTGGTATTCTACAATAAGATGAGGCAAACATAGTTCTTTGAGGAGAGTAATCAACAAACTATAAGGATCAATCTATGGGTAGTTTATCTGCCTAACATATGTCATGTGTTGTAATAGACTGATAAATTTTCTCACCATGTCTAATATTTCCTCAATGATGAAATTTACTCTTCTTGGCATGTTGCTATTGTAATTCTAGATATTATTAGGAGGATGGATTTAGATACTAAAATTTCTCCCTTTGATGCCATTCATTTTTGTTACATGATATCCACTCCATAATTTATCCACATGCAATGTTTAATGCCTAATTTTGTGCAGCTTGTGACCCCTCATGGTCACCTTCTTGCATTACAATTCCTTCTTAGAGTAAACAAATATATTTCTTTGTATTTCATGGATTGTATTGCACTATGTAAATTTATTTTCTCAAATCCACAGTGACATACATATGGTAGGAATTTGAAATGATTGCACGTTTCCCATTTATATTTAGCACATCTTTAGTAGTCAAGAAATTCAATTCGATAGTCATGTAATCCATGTCTATGCATGAATGAGTCATCCCTGGTCCACCATTTCCACATCTAGATATGTCTATTTTTCATTGTCACCATGTCATCGATCCATGTTGACCCTGTATTGTTCGTCATCCGTGTCGACCCTGTGTATACTGGTAAACTGTATCCACATCTAGTAGTCCATGTCCTTATTCAGGCTAGTACATCTAGGTTATCTAGGTCTACCTCTTGTGTCTTTGTCCATGTAATCACTATCATCCATGATGCAAGTCAGTCCATGTTGACTCTAAATTTTAATTCCACATCAGCATGAGCTCGTCTACCTTATACTTGGAGTCCTCTGTTCCATTTCAAATCGTATATCGCGTCACTACCATGTTGTCCCTCTGTTCGCCAACATTCAGTGGTCCATATCTTATCATGTCATTTTCTACCTTCATAAATTTAATAAGGATTTTGCATTAATCAATAAAGTAACATAATTAATAATTCATATAGAAAAATGTTAGAGTGAATAGCCGATTCATGACAATATCTAAGTAACTAAAGCATAAAATTTGAAGTATGAATAGGAGTTAAAAAACAAATGAGTCACGAATGTTGTCATTCACCATTCAATATCAAATGAATAGAAACTTTAAAAACTTTCATTAAAATGAAAGTGATTTTATTTTTTCTTTCTTTTATTTTTTATTTTTTATTTTATTTTTATTATTTCTTTTTATTTTTTATTATATATATATATATATATATATATATATTTTTTTTTTTTCTTTTATATTTTAATTTATTATACTTTTTTATCTTTTGTTAATGCATGAGAATATGTGGATAATCAATGAAACTTAGGTTCATAATTCAAAATATTTAAAGCATGGTTCAAGGTTCCTCATTCAAATTAATGATTCAACAAGACTCGAACTTTGATCTCTTCCTCAAATATTGTGGATTTTAACCCATTGAGCTTTATGAGGAACTTTTCCCACAAGGATTTATACTAGAAAAACTTCATAATTTTTCCCACAAGGATTTTTTTCAAGGACTTTGATCTCCTTTTTGGGAATTTTTCCCTCAAATATTGTGGATTCTAGTGAAAGCATATGAAACTCATACATTAATATCAATTATGAAAAACTTAAATAAATAAAACACAAAAATACCTAAATTCAAGCCCTCCTTCTAGCACCAATTCTGTTGAGTAATAATTTTTCCCAATTGTAAAACCACCATCACAATTAGGATTTTGTTAGAAAACCCTCTCTTGCAAAGAAATTCATAAATTTTCCAATGTTCTTATTTGCTTAATGTGTGCTTGTATGCCTGTGGAATATACCAAGTAGGTGCTAAAATACCTTAGAGGTACAACTAACTATTAACAATGGGCCTATGTTTTGGTATTAAATCGATTTTGCTATGCTCTTTATTGTTCCCAAAATTTGGAAGAAAATAAAATGTGATGTGATTGATCCTCATATGACCATCCTAGAATTGTGATTGAATTTATTTTATCTTCAACATATTTAAAGTAGATTTTATCTTCTTTTTTAAAGTAGATTTTAACAAATTTTATTAATATTTATTATGAGCGTAAAATAAAATAACTAAATCTAAATTTGAAATTTGAATTCTGAAATGGTGATTTAATTCAATTTATCTTACTTTTTGCAATAAATTTTACCTTGCTTTGTTAATTTTTTTTGTCTTGCTTTGTTAAAAAAAATTAAATAATAAAACCTATGAAGTGCATGTATACAAACCACATTCTACTGATAAAATTGTAATAAATTATGTTCTACCTTGAATCACATGGTTGTTGGTGTATTTTCCTAGGTTATATGAAACCGGACTGTGTGCCATTCATCCTTATTGCCCTCCATTATGAAACTAACACTCTTATTTTATTTTAATTTTAATTCAAGTGAGCGGTTGTGAAACACATACCCATATTATTTACCTTCATCATCATCTACAATTTTAAAACCTGATATCTCTGAATTTCTTGCATTATAGTGATTCATGATCATATCTTGTTGCTTGTAGGACTTATCGCCATCGGTTTGGTATTAGAAAGAACTAAGCTGCCTTTGAAGGAATGCAATTTCTTGACCCTTATCTACTATTGTCTACTCAAGTGGATGCACACACTACTTCAATATTTTAATTCCTATTTATACAATAGAGTTGGCTTTCCTAGAATTGCTATTATTTTCTGATGTGTTAGTTGAAACTACACTAAAATCATATTTAATGCAATTATATTTGTTAGACCATTTATTATCGGCTTTAAAATTTCCTTTGGTTGGCAATGATTTGCACCTACTCATTTTGAAAAACACCCAACTATAAAAACTTGCAATGGATGTATTTCCTTAATTTCATTTCATCTTTACTTCAATGAGCCCACCTTTGCCTACCTCCATCATACCACCATGATCTCTGCTGGATGTAAACTAGATCATCATAGTCGATGAGAAATGATAATTTTTCCTATGAAGCATGGGTAAGGGTTTTCACGTTTGTGAATTCTCTATTTTCAATTCAACTAAACGCCTGAACTTCTTTAGCATTGATAAATTAGGCAGTGGTATTATACAATAAAATGATGTAAACATAGTGCTTCGAGGAGAGTAAGAAATAGACTATAAGGATTGATCTATGAGTAATTTATCTTTCTAATATTTTTTGTGTTATATCAGACTAACATATTTACTCATCGTGTGTATGATATCCTCGATGATGAAATTTATCCTGATTGGAATGTTTCTATTGTAATTCAAAATATTCCTGAGAGAATGGATTTGGATGTCAAAATTTCTCCTTCAACGCCATTCATTTTTGTTACGTGAACTCCACTCCATTATTGACCCACATGCAATGTTTGATGCCCAATTTTATGTAGCTTGTGACATCTTACGACCACCTTCCTGGATCGTAATTCCTCCTTGGAGTAAACAAATATATTCCTTAATTTTTCATGGGCTATATTCGATTATGTAAATTTCTTTTCACAAATCCATGATGATATACATATGATAAGGATTTGAAATTCTTGCACATTTTCTATTTATATTTAGCACATCTCCAGTATGCCCTACACCATAAACCACTCTACCAACACTCAAATCAATCAAAGATTTTTTGAAATCACAATTTCCAATCCGATGGTTAGGTAATCCATGTCTATACATGATCGAGTCATCCCCAGTCAAACATTTCCACATCTAGTCATGTCCATATTTTTATTGTCACCATATCATTGATCCATATCAATATCATATCGTTCATCATCCGCATCGACCTTGTGTATGCTAGTAAATTGTGTCCATCTCTAGTAGTCCATGTCCTCGTATGGGTCAGCATGTCTAGGTCATCTAGGTCTACATAATGTGTCATTATCTATGTTATCACTACCATTCATGGTGTGAGTCATTCTATGTTGACCCTAAAATCTAAGTCCATATTAGCATGGTATCGTCCACCTTGTACTTGGAGTCCTCCATGCTAGTCCAAATCATCCATCGCATCACTTTTATATTGTCCCTCTATTCATTGGCATTCAACGGTCCATTCCTCACCATGTCATTGTCTACCTTAATAAATTTAATAAGGCTCCTGCATTCATCCATAAAGTAACATAATTAATAATTCATATAGCAAAATGTTAGAGTGAATAACTGATTCATGATAATATCTAAGTAACTAAAGCATAAAGTTTGAAGTATGAGTAGGAGTTAAAAAAAATGAGTCACCAATGTTGTCATTCACCACTCAATATCAAATGAATAGAAAATTTAAAAACTTTCATTAAAATGAAAGTGATTTTTATTTTTTCTTATTTTATTTTATTATTTTTATTTTTGTTTTTTTATATTATTTCTTTTTATTTTATACTTTCATTGATTATACCTTTTTTATATTTTATTAATGCATAAGGAGATGTGGATAATCAGTGAAACTTGGGTTCATACTTAAAAATATTTAAATCATGATTCAATATTCCTCATTCAAATTAATGATTCAACAAGACTCGAACTTTGATCTCTTCCTCAAATATTGTAGATTTTAGCTCATTGAGCTTTATGAGAAATTTTTCCCATAAGGATTTAGACTAGAGCTTTATAAGGTAGATAGAAGGATCAACTATAAAAAAATTTAATGCTACATGATGACCATGGTCAACCTACTTTTGACATCACGCCCTTAGAATCTCCTTGACCACCTTGAAACTGGGGTGTGAAATTAGAATTTTAAATAAATTGTGCCAAACTGTACAATACAAACTAACCAAAAAAATCCTCAATGCAAATCCAAAATTACTAAAACATAAAAATTTAAGGTGGGTCCCCAAATTTGGGGCAAGTTGTGCGACAATCACAATAAGCAGTAAAATACATATTCAAGAGGGGCCTAGTGATGAAAATGATCCTAAATTCTCATCTCCCACCATGAATCTTACCCTTGGGTTCGATCCCAAGGATGAATCCCTCAACGTTGAGTATGAATTCAAACCAGAGCTGTTAAGCACTCTTAATCCAAGTTTCTCCAAAATCTGAGCCCATTCTACATCTATTCTTCATCCACTTGAAAAAGCTAAATATGGAGACATCATTCCCTAGAAAAATCAGTGAGCCTATTAACCCCAAGTATCCAATACCGAAGGATTACAAGGACCCTTATACTACTACTCTTCGTAACTCTATTCTCAGTCATATTTCCAGCTTTGTCACCACCGTATCAGTGGTTTACAAATATTCCAAAGCTACATGGACACTTTACAACTAGGTTGCAAAGGTGATGAATGAAGTTCATGATCACCTTAATACTATCTTCAAGGATATGGATGAGTGCTCAAGCACCAACTATAGAATATATTTGGTTTGTGGGGCTCCCCTCTAGGATTGCCCCTGCTACTCATTTTTGGTACATTCAGGATCATCCCCTCTAGATATCCCCTTTTTATTGTATGTTTATGTGTGAGACCATATCCTTCTTATGGATCACCCTCTATTTTGGGCTTCAGGTGTGAGGACCATTTATTTATTTCATTATTGTAATAAGGTTTTAGGTCTCATTTCAAAACCCACTTTCAATGAAAATATCTCTTTTACCGACCAAAAAAAAAGGTGACCCATCATATTATTATATATTAATTATTCTTGTGGAGGAATTCGAGAGAGTTTTCTCAAGTATGGAAGTGGAAGTAAAAATCAAAGGTATTCAAGATACAAATAATTATCCTTTTGTATCCTGTCTCTAATTTATTGTTGATACTTTTGTTTTGGACTATCCCTCAATCAATGAGCTCATGGAGTTTAAATAAATTTAATCATGCTATGAGAAGACTACTAGATATTTAGATAATACTACCAAATCTAAGATTTTTTACTAACACTACCCTTGATTTACACTAATTTATCATGAATATTTTAAGGTTTTAAAATGAAAAAAAAAATTCAACTTGATTGTGTATTTCTTTGTCTCATAAATGAAATAAAAATAATCTTTGGGTATCTTGGTTGGATATAATGAAATATTGTTTAGTTTATTGAAAATTAATGTTCTTTTTTTCTTTTTGGTAATTAAGGTACATAATCATTACAACCGGGTTTTACAGGTTGACCCAAAACCTATTACAAAAACAACACAACGCTGAAACGGGCCATGATCTCAATAGGGAAATTTTGTCCTTAGCCCCCTACTGAGGTCACACAACCAACAAAGAGCAACTCCCTTACAAAGGATTACACACACTTTAGAACACAGGCAGTCGACACTATCGCCTCCTAACACTTTCTCTTTTCTTTTGATCACAAAACTACAACATGTCACGATATCGTGACACTTTTCCTTCCTCCTCTTTCTTTTCTTTTTTGGTCACGAAAAAATGACATGTCACGAAATCGTGACACTTTTCCTTTTTGCACTTTCTCTTCTCTTTTGGTCACGATAAAATGACATGTCGTGATATCGCGACACTTTTTCCCTCTTGCTCATTCTCTTCACTTTTGGTCATGAAAAAGTGACATGTCGTGATATCACGACACTTTTTCTTTCCTCCTCTTTCTCTTCTCTTTTGGTCGCGATAATGTGACATGTAGCGATATCACGACACTTATTCTTCTTGCTCTTTCTCTTCTCTTTTGGTCACGACAGGATGACATGTCGCAAAATCGTGACCCTTTTTCCATCTCGCTCTTGCTTATCTCTTTTGGTCACGATAGACTAACATGTCACGAAATCATGACACTTTTTCCTTATTGCTCTATCTCTTCTCTTTTGGAAGCAAAAATTTGACATGTCACGAAATTGTGACACTTTTTCATTCATGATCAACACAGCGCCAAAGAGTGCCACTATTTCCTTCTTGCTCACCATGTCACGAAATTGTGACACTCTTTCTTGCATGTCACGATATCGTGACACTTTTTATTTCTTGATCTTTCTCTTTTCTTTTGGTCACGATAATGCGACATGTCGCGATATCCTGACACTATTTCCATGTCGCGAAATCATGACACTATTTCCATGTTGCGAAATCGTGACACAATTTCCATGTTGCGATATCGTGACACTTTTTCTTTCATGCTCAACATGTCGCGATATCGTGACACTTTTTCCTTCCTCCTCTTTCACTTCTTTTTTGGTCACGATAATGCGATGTGTCACGATATCGCTCCACTTTTCCTTCTTGCACTTGGTCTTCTCTTTTGACCGTGAAAAGACGACATGTCGCGAAATCATGACACTTTTTCTTTCTTGCTCTTTCTCTTCTCTTGTAGTCATGAAAAAACAACATGTCATGATATCGCAACACTTTTTCCCACTTGCTCTTTCTCTTCTTCTTTGGTCGCGATAATACGACAATTTGTGAAATCCTAACACTTCGTCCTTCAAGCTTAACTTATCGCCAAAGAGTGACCCTTCTTCCTTCAAGCTTAACTTATTGCCAGAAAGCGACACTTTTTCCTTCTTGCTCAACATGTCGCGAAATCGTGACACTCTTACATTCTTGCTCATCATGTCGCGATATCATGACACTTTTTCCCTCGTGCTTTTTCTCTTTTCTTTTGATCATGACAACGCGACTTGTCGTGATATCGCGACACTTTTTCCATGTCGTGATATCGTGATACTCTTTCTAGCATGTCGCGACATCACGACACTTTTCCTTACTGGCTCTAAATGTCACAATATCGTGACACTCTTCCTTTCTTACTCAAACTATCGCAAAATCGTGACCCTTTTTCCAACATGTCGTGATATCACAAAAATTAATGTTCTTCACAATGGAATGAAGGCTATAATTTATAAAACATACAATGAAATTCATCCCTATTTTATTATGTGATGTTCAAAACTACTAATAGGTATACCATCAAAATTTGATCAATTTCAAATGGACATTATTTGGAAAGGATACAAGAAAATTTTATATTTCCTCTTTGTAAGTAGGATTGGTTTTTCAAAGGAAAGAATATTGGAGGAGAAATCTTGTGAAATTGTAGACTTATATGTTTGGCATTAGGGGAAAATATTGGTTGAAAATTATTTAGAGATCAAAAAAATCATTTGGCAATAATATTAATTCAAAAGTATATAGATTCTCTTCATGCAATAAATTTTATCCTATAAAGAAATACATGTTTCATATCCATCTAATGTAACTCCTAAGTATAATAAGTAATAAGCAATAAAATCATCTAAACAATGTTCACCCCTAGAACAGAAGTGAAAGTCTCTAAAAATTCAATTCTACTTTCATTAACGTATACCTTTTGCTTTTCCACTTGATTGTTAGATGTATACTTCTCCTTATGACTTATAATATTCTAAATGTCAAGTAGAGTAATAATCTCCAAATGAGTAGTAATATTATTGAATTTGGATAAAGGGACATTATCCCAACAACTATCAATATTGTTACCATTACGTAGAGGAAAATTATTTTAACAACTAGTAATGTTCGAGTTCTTAGATAGAGGAACAAGATCCCATATTTCTATTTTAGTACTCTACCAGTGAACGCCAATTTATATACCTCAAGGATTTATATTTCATGTTTCAATACCAACATCAAATGATATCATATACCTTAGCCACCTTATCATGAAATCTATTCATATTGGAGAAAGAATAAATAAGGGACTCATGAAACTTGTACATGTAATCATACCTATCATAGTATCCTAATGAAACTACTATATAGTGAATTATCAAATAAAAAGAAATAAAGAGTGACCTTCCCCCCTATAAAGAGAAATCATCAATGATGACTATAAGTTAATAATGACATTGACAACTATCACTAGTCAAAAGATGGGAAAGCTTCATATTATGTTATGCTCCCCTAAATGTGCATTCAAATCCACTAAAAATATGAATTTATAATAGCCCAAATGAATAACAACATGTACATATGAATTCTTGCATACATGTTCATTTTTACCTCATGTAAGGATTATAAAACCATCACCAATAGTTTCCTCATTGTATCCTCACGTTTCTTGACTAAAGGTGACAAATTTAATAGTGGTGAATGTCTTTATTCCAAAAATACAAATAATATTTCTGATCAAGAAGTTAATTTTTTATTAGTTAGGAATAAATGCATCATATGATCATGAAGAAGTTACACAAAAATTACCATCTCCTTTCCATATTTTTTTTAACTAGGATGGTGGATATGCACATGATGCATGAGTTTTTGTGAATGTTTTTAATTGGAATAGAAAACACTTTACACGCACACACACACATATTTGTGTGTGTAGAATTCTACCCTTCAACTAGGTGCTACATAGACCATAGTAGGGTTCCAATAGAAGAGAAGTTTATATGAACAAGGAGTAGGGGATAATATGATGGGGTTTTACTACTAATAAACTACTTTCAATTTTAATATGTGATTAAAGATAGCTAAGGGATAGAACATTTCATTTATGAAAGAATTTAGACTCAATATTTTTCAAAATATTTTTTTAAGAGATGAAATTAACATCAAATACCAAAATGGGTGGTTGGACTTTGACCAGAATGACCATTGAGCATCCTCATGGATCTTCATCTTTATTATCTTACTACCCATTTTTCTTGAAATGTACCTATGTTAAGCAGATTAATTAGTAAAATTACTTTATGTCATGGGTATTTTAACATTATATTTAGATATTTTTGGGTTGTAGGATATACTTAGGATTACATTAAAACTCATGAGTAGATACCAATAAGATACATAGTTAGATTTGATGTACAAATATCTTTACTATGTGAGAACAAAAAAATTGGATATGATAATAATTTGTAGTAATGGTATGCTTTTATCTTGGCTTTTATGAAGCTGAATCATCATATTTCAAAATCAATTTCCCTCAATAACATACAATTAGATAGGTAATATTAACATTCAAATTCATCTAAAATAGTCTTCAACAACTTTATTCCATCCAAAATTGCTTGGTCCTACACCAATTGTTAAAATTTTGCTCTATATATCTCATTAAATATATACATGTTGAGTTGCTATATATTGAGTAACCACAATGTCCATATCATTTCTAGTTGGTGGAAGAAATAACTAGATCACATGGTTCATATGTAAGTGGTTCTAAGCACTTTGACCTATTTATATAATAATTCTCCAATAAATATAAATGATTCATGTGAAGAAAATTTAGCTAACATGACAATAAAGTTATTTTTGAATGGCCTTACCAAATGTAAGTATACCTTAGTTGGAGAATTTTTTTTTTTTTTTGAAAATATGAATGCCTTAGTTAGCAATAAGGGGAATCAAGAA
Organism: Wollemia nobilis; assembly: GCA_028583015.1. Classification (NCBI taxonomy): domain Eukaryota; kingdom Viridiplantae; phylum Streptophyta; class Pinopsida; order Araucariales; family Araucariaceae; genus Wollemia; species Wollemia nobilis. Next base: position 9,937,304 of record JAQPPZ010000992.1, read on the forward strand.
ACTGTCAAACCTTATCCAAGAAGCATATCCTATAATAGGTATTAGTAAGGATTATGATTGAGCATGTTCTAATGTTTATTAAAATCGAAAGATTAATAGATAAATTATGGCAAACCCTATCTAATAAGTATATACTATACCAAACATTATTAAGGATTAAATGATTGAGCATGACATAAAATTTCTTAACACCAAAGGACTAATATGTATGTTCCACATATTTTGCTTGGGTTCTTTTGAGATTCAAAATTAGATTAGGTGGAAGCTAAGGATGAATTCAAATTACTCCATGAATTTTATTTTGAAAGGATATTTCCTCGTTATCTTCTCCAATTTAGAAATAATGTATAAAATAATAGATGGAGACCCCTAGTTTAGGGATAAATATGCATTATATTCAAAACCACGGAGTGAAAATTTTTATGAATATTGAGTCTATTAAAAGGATTCTATGGTGGATTAAACTTTTTGGACTTCCTTATCAACTCATTAATACAAAGCCTTTGAGAAATCTGTCAATACTCTCAACAATTTTATTTTGGAGGGGCCAATTACTAAGGAGAGAAGGCATGTTATATACACTTGAATATGTGTTGCAATGGATATTTAAAAAATATTGCCAATATCCATTAGGATTAAATCTAAAATAAGATTATGTTATCACCAAGTAGATTATAAAAATATTGCATTCTGATGTCTCAAATATCATAAGTCCAAACACATGGTAAGATATTCCAAAGTAAAAATAATGGGGAAAGTGGTGGAAATTTTTGAGCATGACGTAATATTTAATATCAAATAAGGAAATCATATCATAGAACATGATTTAAATCAATGATTTCCCACTCCAAAGAAAGTGGCAAGAAAAAAATCTACATCATTGAATGATAAGGGCCATTATAGTTGAATCAGATCAAACATTAGAAAAAAATGATACAAGGAATGATGATGTACAATGAACAAGTTAAAATACAACAATATTTAAAGGTGTGAAGGAATATGAGGAGCTAAAGTTTAAATCAATTATATATTGAGAGGTGAATTATAAATCAAATGAAGTGAAGGAGGTCAAGGTTAGTCTTGGTGATTCATCTTCATTTTCCTCAAGTAGCATGTACTTTGGAATTTTATGAGTAGCACAAAAATGAAAAGCATATGGATGATATTAAAGAAATTTATTGTTTCCATGGATGTATTAGAAAGTAATGATCATGGAGGTGTTAGCTTTTGATGATAAAATACTTAATGAAATGCAACCACAAGGTAAAAAATGATCATGCAATATTAAATATATTATAATGTCAATATAATAATTATTTAAAAATCATAATAAGCTTCTACAATAACTCATAATTCAACCATTAATGAAATCTCACAAAAATGGGTTCGTCGTACAAAATGTGGATATATCAAATGCTCCATTCTTTATGCATGCTCTAAATTATACCTAACTTGAGCATATACTCTACTCTAATGTGCTCTTGTACTCTCTACTCTCTTTCTCTCTAATAAAAAAGCAAATATATAATATAATATGACTCTTGGGCTTCCATATTTCTATGATACTTCATCTTCCTATTTATAGACTCATGTACACATGGACAACATGCACATTTACATCATCAAGTACTTTGCACATTCTAACAAGAATTGTACATTTATTATATTGCATAAAGTAACTACTCAAATCCTAATATAAGACATACTCCTAATATAAAGATGTACCCAAGATGGTACATTAGCATGTACCAATTAATGTAATATATTTCAACACTCCCCTATATTACAATATTTGGTTATTGAAGACTTTAATATTCAATATGGATCTTCGTCTTTCATATGTTCTTCAACTCGACCTGGTTCTTATTTTTCTTATTTGATATTTATATGGATATGCAATCCAAAGTATTATTGTCCTCTCATATTTCTCATATTAAATATTTTATTTCCTCATTGACTTTTATGATAAATAGATTTTTCATTTCTTGTAGTTTGTTCCTTAGAAAATCCATTAGTGTTGTTTTGAACTACAATAATATCTTGTGAGATCCCAATTGAATCTAGGGTATATATATCATTGTGGATTGATACTAATATAGTCTTTTTCTCAAAATTAAAGAGACACAAGGAATACAACATGAGGAATTAAATACCAAAGGTATTGAATTCCAAATAACTCCCTAGTTGGAAATTTAGAAAACAAAGGTATTTGCAAATTTAATATTTCTATTTCAATGTAGAAATCCTTATTCCTTCAATTTAAACTATTTGAAAAATATTTATATGCAATTTTAATGATATTATTTCAAAACATTTCTAAAAATGTCTTTCTTCAAAAAACTTCTAAGGCATTCAATAATTATTCTAAGGTTGTAAATCTATACCTTATTTCTCCTTTTATTAAAAAACCATGAGTATAATGAATTAATTAAACTTAAATTCAAATATTATGCCTTGTATATACTTAATATTTTGCAATTGTTTTAAATTAGAATAAATATTTCTTACCTCCTTTAATATAGTACTCCAAATATTTGTCTTGCTTACTTTATTTTACAACCTACACTCTCAAGATGCTTTTCATTCACTATGATGCATTCAATGCACTTTGATGCTCAATCTCCAATCCTTGGACTCTTCAAGTTGCATATTTATCTTTCCTTCATTGTAGCATATATGCACTATTATTTTATGCTTCACTCTCTCCTCTTCTCTATATGTTCTATTTGTGTTCAAGTGGCACTCTAACTCATACATGTATTTCATGTAGAAGGCATTACTTACATGATGATTGACACTTATCTTCCATTAGGACACTTGGCATTAAATTTGATGCTTCTTCTAGGGTGCTTAAATAATCCTTGGTGGTTAGCACTTTGTATCCAATGTGACAAGTGTCTTTTTCACCTATAGCACTTGTTGATGAACGTTACAACTTCTTACCTCCGTGGTAACATTTGAGTTTACATTGTGCTTGAATTATTTGTACCATCTCCTCTTCTCTATATATTATATTTGTTTTCAAGTGGCACTCTAACCCATACCTTTATTGCATGTATAAGGAATTATTTTTGTGAAGATTGACATTTTTCTTTCGTCAGGACACTTGGCATTCAAGTTGATGCATCTTCTAGGGTGCTTAAATACTCCTTGGTGGTTAGCACTTCGTATCTAGGGTGACAAGTGTTCTTTTACACCTATAACACATGTTGATGAATGTTACAACTTCCTACCTCCTTTGTAACATTTGATTTTTCATTGTGCTTGACTTGTTTATCCCCTCTGCAATGATGGTTTTGCTTTCTTTGTACTTAGACTATGATTTAGCTCTTCTCACAGTGGTTGGTGCTTTGTGTCTAACATTCCAAATGGTAAACAATAATCTTATCTCTTCATATTATGTACCATATGATTGCTTAATTCTTCAACTCCTTTCCTTTTAATGTAACACTCATTAATAAGCAATATTCAATGACTTCTAGCGTTCTTCCTTATGTTTCAATAGGTATGTGTTATATTGGATGTTACTCAAGTTTCTTACCTTACTTTTATATTATGTAGCAAAAATTATATCAAATTATGCATATGATGATTAGATATTTGCTATATTTCTTTCAATGGACTTGTATTGAGTTTATGCAACTGTAATGGTGGTTTGCTTAACTTCACCAAATATTTTTTTATGGTGATTCTCTTCCTCAACTATGTTCTCAACTGAATGGTGGTGACACTCTAGGTAACCATATTTGAAGATGGTATCAACTCCTTTACATTGTCTTGGTGGTTATTCCACTTCTTTGGTGGCTATTCAACTTGGTATCTATTAGTTTATTTCTATTGGTGGTGCTCTTACCTCATTGTTTGGTATTTTGCTCACTTGGGATTTTTCTTCATAAATGGAACTACTTATGGGTGCTTAAATTAAATAGCGACTCATGCTACTTTTTTTTAACATATTATCGACTATTGTACATAGCTCTAGGGAGACACTAGCTCATGCCTTTCTATTACTTGCCCCCCTATAATTTTAGTTCTTCTTAAATAGTTACAATAGATTTCTTGAAAAAATAGAATTTTTATCCAATATGGTGGTGCCTCTTCTCTTTGCCAAGACTTGGTAATATTGGTTTTTCATCCACGAAAGCTTCTCCTTGTTGGATAGTCTTATATAATGACTCATACTCATATCTATGCTTGGTGCTTTCTTATTTGGTGACTCCAAGCTTCTAATTTGTATCAAAACCTATACATTTCAAATAGAATAATTCTTCTTTTCTTTGTTGCAAACTATTGACTTATTTACTTTCCAAAGGATTTTATCATTTTCCTTTCCTTATATTATTTCTAGATTCTTATTTCTTTGTTGTAGTTTTTAATCCCTTGGGAATACTATCTTATCAATATTTAAAAATATAAACTTAAGACCTTTAATTTTGCTACTTTACGAACTCAAATTTGGTTCTTTTAAATACTTAATAATAAGCTAATGTGAACATTCAAGTAATGAAATTTAATAGCACCAATATTGCATACCTTTAGGTATCCTTTTGTAGCTATATTTCTTGGTGATTTGATTCACCTATTAGCTGGCCCAAATTTCTAAAATTTTCAGCTCTCCTTTCTACTCAATTTCTACCTCAACCTTATCAATTTTACAGCTCTAGTTTCTTCCCAAATGCTGCCCTCTTGCTATCCAAAACTCTGCAATATTTCAACTTCAACTACAACCAATTCCTCATTTTTTTGTTTTCTAAAACTCCTTTAATTTGTAGCTTTCAATGCTTCTTAGAAATCATATTTTATGGTATTCATATTTTGCCCTAAATTTATCCAAAATGTAGCTTTCTAATTTCTTCTTAATGCTTCTCAAATTTACAACTTAAATATCTTCAAATTGCTACTTTTCTTTTGTTGTCAATTCCTCCTTCAATTCACTATTCATGGATACTTGCAAATCTACCCAAAATATTCTCCAAACCGTAGCTTTAAGTCACCTTCAATTTGTTGGCTTGTGAATCTTCAAGCCTATAATGGTAGTCTTCAAATCTCTCAAATTGGTGGCCTCTTCTACCTTCCTTTTCCTGAATTTTGACTTCAAACTTATACTATTTAGTTGGCCTTTTTCTCAATAATCTCAATATCTTGAGATTTTAAAAAATCCTTCCCAAAATTTTGCAACCTTCTTTTCAAATCCTTTTTCCTTTTGGTATTGTTGTTGTATTGTGACAATTGTCCCAAATTCTTCTTATCAGTAGCTTCTACTTCTTGCAATCTTCTACCTTGACTTTTATTCAAATATTATCCAATTTCTAGTTCTTCTACTTCTTCAATAGGGCTTATCTAGCCTTCTTCTTCTTATTTATTCTTCCAAGTTTACTTGAGACCTCTTCTCTTGGGTTTTAATTTTTTTTAACTTCTCAAATATTCAATAGAATTTTTCCTAATATTCTTCTATCTTCAATATTCTATATTTTGTCTTCCAAATATGGTAGTTCTTCAATGGTACCTCTTTATTGGATCTCTTCCTTATCAATCTATAATAAAATTACCTTCTTATTTCTTCAATCTAGAGTCTTCAATATTTAAACTTATTTGAGGACCTTCTTCGTTATCCTCAATCTTCAATCTTCTATGGAGATATATTTCTTGAGTCTCCTCAATCTTCTATCTTAAATATCGAATGGAACATTTTCCTTAGACTTCCTTAATCTTCAATGTATACTTTCTTCTACAACAAATAACTAATCCCTACACGAGGAAAGCACATATAATTTTATGAAGTCAAAGATGAAATTATTCTCTATCCATTGTAGGAAGTTTCTTAATTTCTAAGAACTAATTTTTCTTCAAACAAATTAGATGGTAACAAGGAAATCCATGCAAATCTCTAGATCTCTATAAATGAATACACATAACTAGTTACCATTCAATCTAGTGGAAAGATATATATGCCAAGTCCTATTCTTCAAGATTTTTTTGACTACTTTGTAGAAAGACCCTTATCCGAAAAGCAATTTTGAAAATACTAAAAATTATGTCTTCCTATATCCTCTCAATATTTTTGTGGCTCTCCCTATCTCTTATCAATCTACCTTGTGCTCTTATACCACTATTAGCTTTTAATGCTAAAATACTTAATGAAATGCAACCACACACCATGAAATGAGCATACAATATTGAATATACCATACTGGTAATATAATATGCATTTAAAAATCTTAAGAAAATTCTATAATAACTCATAAAACTACAATTAATGAAATCTCTTGAAAATATGATCTTCATACAAAATATGAAGATCTCAAATGTTCCATTCTTCATACATGCTCTACATTGTGTATAACTTGAGCATGTACACTACTCTAATGTGCTCTTGTACTATATACTCTCTTTCTCTCTATTACAAAGGTCAATATATAATAGAATATGACTCTTGGTCTTCCATTTTCCTATGACACTTCATCTTCCTATTTATAGACTCATGTACACATGGACAACATTCACATTTACATTAGAAAGTAATTTTCACATTCTAACAACACTTGCAAATTTATTATATTGTATAAAGTAACTATTCATATCCTTATCTAAAACACACTGCTAATCTAAAAATGTACCCAAGATGGTACATTAGCATGTACCAAATAATGTAATATATTCCAATACGATGATCATCCATGCACTTTCAGATTTTTGATACAACATAAATAAGAAAGTATTTATGAGGTTATTCTTGCATTTTATATTCTCTACGTAACATAAATATTTTGAAGGTAAGTCTCATTATTAATTATTTGAAAAAATAGAGGATATTGATGAAAAGGACGATGTTGGTGGGAATAGGAAAAATAAAGGAAGGACATAAAATAATATACTAAGATAAAACAAAAATTAAAATTATACAAATTTGGAAAGCCAAATAAAAATATTAAAAGTGTTAAAAATATGTGAGGCTAAGTCCACTAGTTAAAAAAAATCATGCTGATGAAAATGATATCATGGAATATTAGGGGTATGAATAATACCCCTAAATAAATGTTATTAATGAACTATTACATTGTTATAGTATTGAGTTTATATTAATACAAGAAAAAGAAATAAATAGTAATGAATGTAAGAATGCTTTGAAAAATATTTTTAAGATGGGTGATCATCTATTAGTTTCTTGTATAAGAGATTCAAGAAGTATTGGCAATATTATAAAATAAATACAAATTAGATGAACAATTATTAGAAGTAAAATTAATTGGATTCCTATAATATTTTACAATAAAAAGAAAACTGTTAAAGTTGATGTTATAAATGTATATGTTTCATCTATAGTTACTCTTCTTAAAAGATATCAAAAAGATCGTAGAACATTTTTGTTAAACACAATGATGATTCATTGTGATATTTGGATTATTAGGGTTGAATTAAACACATTATATCTCCTTGAGAAAATAAGGATGGTATTCTAGGATGGCCTAAATTAATTTAATGTTTTTCTTCATTTGTCAATTTGAATGGCTTTTTGGATGTTAGTACTTCAAGCTTCCAATAGGCATGGGATAATAAACACATTGAGAAAACTCATATAGTAGAAATATTGAATAGTTTGTTGTTAACCAAAAAATAGTTGTAAACAAAGTATACAATATATTTAGATATTTGTAACATCCCAATTTTTACCCTTCTCTGTGTTTGTGTATATAGCTTAAGGTTTGATTTCTGAGAGATGACTATAAAATAGAAATGGTTTAAGTATTTTTTGCTAAATTAGGAGAATTTGATGCTAAACATGAATTGTTAGTGGTATTTAAGACATTTACTTGGAATATTTCTTTGTCTCCTGAGCTAGTTGGGAAATTAATTGCTAAGTTTGGTTTATTTAGTTAACCAATATATTTAACTTGTGTTAAGCTTGATTAGTGGACATCGTTGAAGTAGCATTAAATTTAATGTTATTTTATCCTTAAATTAGTTACAAGTTAATTGTAATTAACTAGGTTAATTAATTAGTTGCTTAGAAATGAAGTAAATATTAGTTGAAGAGTTGGTATGTGTTTGATTGTGATTGGACCACCCCGATTGCAAAGTCAAAGATAACTCCAATTTCTAGATAGCATTTATGATGGGCTCATCTCCAACAATTTTTAATAATAATAAATGGTTATAGGAGGAGGGTGAGTTCCATTATAAATAGAGTCATTTTGGAAGGCAAAGACGTAACGATATTTGTGGAGTGAGATAATGGATTATGCTCTCCAATAGAGTTGGATCAAAAACCAGAAATATCGCATTCTTTGTAAATTGGCTTTGGAAATCTAGAGGTTCCTAGGGAGCATTCTCTCTGGGTTTTGCTCAGATTAGAAACTAGATAGACCTTGTGATTTACCATAGTTTTTCCTCACCTCATTGTTTTTCTTAAAAAATAGTCGCGTATAAGTCAAAGTATTGGAAGACTTTTCGAAGCTTGGATCCAAGAAAATTTGCAAAAAAATCAGGTTAGAGTTAAGATCACAACTATAGTATGAATGATAAGTATGCTTGTTTGGTGATTGATTTAATGTTATAATAACAACCTTTCTTTTTTTTAAGGTTAAAGGTTTTAATGTGGAATAAATAAAAGAGGTGTGTAGGAAAGTCATTGTTGGTTGTGTTGTTGGAGATTGTTTATGAATTGTTTGTTATTCGTGGTGTTCCATTCATGTGTAGTTCGTGGATTTAGAAGAAGGATTTAATGTTGCAGTTTGTGTTGTAATGTACATTACCTGTGTACAGTAACAAAAATAATATAAATCTCCAATTTAGTCAGATTTGTGCATGCATGTATTGTGTGTGGAATTTTAGTGATATTGTAGATGTTGTTGATTCTGATTCTGTGTCAGAAGTGCATACCCAGAAAACAGACAACCATCCATATGCCATTGTGTGAAATATATAAATAAAGAGAAAATATGATTAATGGTTTTTACCCATTATTATAAATGATATTTGTATGATTAACATACAAATGGGTATTTTCTAGGATTAAGAACAAGGGTTTTCACATACAAGGGTTTTTTAATTTGTACAGTTGATGAGTTTTACCCTGAGATTCAATTTTTAAGCATTATAAAGGTAGATCAACGAGTTTCTAGGTGAATATTTCTGAAGTGGTTGGGATTTAGGAAATGTACAGTTTTGAATTTTACAATTGTACATTTTGGGGTTATATAGTCTTCAGTTGTACGTTTTAGGAATTGTACTGTTGTGAACCATACAACTGTACATATTGGATTAAGTTACATACAAATAGAGGGATTTCAACTTAAAATCTCTCATTCCACCTCCCTCCCCTCTAGGAAAATTGCACTCCACTCGTGCTATAGATGAAATAAAGTGTAGTGGTATTTTGGTAAATATGAAAGGGTTTATGGATAAAAATCGTAGATCTAGGATTTATCGTTTGGATTAATAAGTTATCTCATGATAACAACTTTGGGTCTTAAATTTATATTTAAATAAATATAAAATGGTAAAAGCATCTAAACAATTATATTAGATAATTATATTAAAAAGACTTAGATTAAGACTTTAGCAAAAATTTAAATTTCATCAAAGGAAAATTTATATTGGCACCATGTCCTTTGATTGAGTATGGTTTGAAATATTTATGGGGTTATTATTATCCCTATCTGAGTACAACAATGTTATGACTCAAACTTATTTGAAGGAATCTAACGCTATATGTCTCAATGAAGAAGTTAATTCTATAGTGGAAACTTAGATTGACTTGTTCTAAATAGTGTAGAATATTATAGGTTTGATTATATGTATACAAGGCAAAAATAGATTAACCTATTCATAGAAGGTTTTGATTGTTATGATGAATGCCCTTTAACAAACTAAGTAAGATGCCATAATATTAAAAATAGAAGGGGCTCTTAAGGATTGTGGTCACACTTAAGAGGTTAAGTGAAGGAATGTTCTCCTTTGATATTATGATTCTGAACCATGCACAAGTTTGTTTGAATGCTATTTTTGGGTGCTTTCATGTTAATTTTTTTAAAAGCTAGGAGAAGAAAATAATAGCATATTTACAATATTGTTATTACAATACATTGAACAAATAGAATCATGTATATGCAATCATGCATGGTAAAATGAGGAAAGAAATATTATGATGGCATAAACTAATGTGGGAGAAAGGGTAAGTAGGTTGCATTTCTTGGGAACTTATGGAGGTTCTCCGTGGCCATGTAAATGGATGCAGTTAGTATAGATTTAAGAGCACATTTCCTGTGTGATGGGATATGGGATGAAAGGAATGCGAAAAGTTTCATCCTTAGGAAAGTATGGGATTTCCTACTCTTGGATTGAGTTGAATGCATGTTTATTTACAAATGCGTAAGGTGTTTGTTAGAATTTTTTTTGCATTCTATGGATTAGTACATGGCATTGTGTAATTATTTATGCATGTTTATAAATTGGATTGTCCTGATCCTGAGTAACCATTCACTTAGTTTTAGTGGAACTGATACAACTAGTACTTGAAGTACTTGTTGAACCTGAAAGAGAGTTGAAGGTCAAAGGAAGTTGATGTTGTATTCATCTGTATGAGACTATTGTTGTAACATAAAAATATTTTTTATGGAAGAAATGATGTAATCTTGTAGGAGTTTAAGATTTATTGATGGAAGTATAAAAATGTAACTCCCAAGTATCTAATTGTATTGGATGTGAAAAATGTAATCTCTTTGAAGTTTTATGTTCTGAGAAATAAGTTGTTTACATGATCTGATATGTTATTTGAATTCTCAAATGGATGTTTTATTTATAAATGGCTAAATTAGATCGTATAAGGAAAAATGTGGAAACATAGGATGAACATAAATGTGTCAAAGAATATATAAATGGGGGATCTAAAGAGTAGTATTCAATGAGATATAATGGTAGGCAATAATATGCCTATGATAATATGTTGGATGATTTTCGTAACAAAACATATGTGGTATGGTTAGCTAGTTAAGCATTGCACCTAAAAATATTATCTCATTGGAAAAAAATGAGTAGTCAAAAAATCACACACTTAATGTTAGGTTGAAAGACAGCTATGGTTGGAACTAGTTTATTGTGGGGTTAAACAATAAGAGAAATGTGCATTCTGGTTGAAACAGACTAAAAAATTCCTACTGGTCATTATGGGACATTGGCCACTCCCATGCACATGGATAAACTCTAATCAAGTTTATTTATGTGTGGTGCATAGCCTTAGAAAATCATTGGACTACTTTCTCAATGGAAAACAATATAAAAACACTCATATAAATGTAAGTTTAAAAATAAATAAATGGATGTAATGGTTAGTTTTGGTTGGAAAATTTGGGGTTATTACAATTGGTATTAGATCCTAGGTTTAGATAGGCACAAAAAACTAAATTTTATGACTCTAAAATAAATATATGCAAAGTAAGAAAAGATAAATGGTATAGATGTAGAAAATGAGAAATTCTTGCCCCCCATTTTGAACCCTTGCTGAATCAGATTGGAAGAGCTAGATGAACCCTTCATATTTGTGGGTTTTAAGCGGTGTACTTGATGCTCTTTTGGGGATTGTAGTTACTATTTTAAGATCCAAGTCAAGACTCTTCCTTATTTAGTCATTGTGTTTACACTCAACTTAAGTTATCATATGGAAAGGAGAAAAAAATGAAATAGTTTAGCAAATTTAGTAGAACCATCGAAAAATTTAGTTAGTTAAATGAGAGTAGGTGCATGGTTAGTAAAAGCCTTTAGTATAATATTGTGATCTAACACATTTATTTTACCAGGGCATATACAACCAAAACTTGGCAGTGTAGCTAAGATACCTCCTTGAAGAACTCGACTAGCTAGTATTGATAATTTTGAAGAGGGTCATGTGGGAGAGATTTCAGGAAACCTTGAGGGGATGGAGAATCTCCCTAATTTAGTTTAGAATATGCAAGGTGATATGTCAACCTACAGAGAGTATTTTACACAACAAAATAGTTTTTGGAAGCTCTTAGGGAGGAAATTTGGAGAAATAACAATAGGACACCCGAAGCTCCTACTTAAGCAATTATGGAAGAACCAAATGATCCTGATCAAGAAGTTAAAGCTCGTATTAATACTAAATTAGAGAAATACCTAAAGCATGTTAAGGTTATAATTTTTTTGGGAAAGGAAAGTGGATATTCTATCGAGTCATGGCTAAATGAACTAGCAATTTACTTCTCTATGAGAAATTACTCCTCAACCACAAAGACAATCTTTATCATAGGGCTTTTGATAGAATTTGGGTTGGAATGGTGGGAAATTTACTACAAGGATAAAAATATAAATATAATTCATTGTGAGTGGTATGTGTTTGAAAAGGCATTTACAAAGAGATTCCTTACTGAGAAATACTATGCCAGGAAGCTAGATGAGTTTACCTAGTTAAGGTAAAGGGAGCAGTTAGTGGATGTATACTATAGGAATTTCACTAGACTTATTAAGTACATTTCAGCTTGTGAAAATGATGATAAAATGAAGGTGCATAAATTCCTTTCAATGTTAGATCATCAAATTAGGATGTCTTTCAACATGTTCATGTTAGAAATATTGAGAAGCAATATTGAGGTCAAGAAACTAGCTATACAAAGTATCACTAAAAATATCAAGAATTGATTGGCCTTTTTAGGTACTCATGTACAATGAACTTACTTAGAGGAGATATGGTGAAAAAATAATATGGAAAAAAACCATCTTCCCATAAGAAAAGAAGAAGAAGAAGAAGAAGAAGAGAGGTGAATGAGACATGTCCTTAGATGGTGAGGATTGTCCTCTTATGAATTGAGCCTCTCAAAGATCTTTAACTGAATGAGCACCCTTCTAATTTAACTACCTAACCCCAAGTTTCTCATGCAACTAAATATAACATAGAGAAGGAAAGTATTTGGTGAAGATGTCTATAATTTGATTTTTTGTGGGAATGTACTCCAAGTTTAGATCCCCCTGTTGAATATGCTATCAAATGAAGTGCATGTGAATCTCAATGTTCTTGGTACGCTGATGCTCAACTAGATTGCGGGAAACATGAATTGTGCTCTGATTATCACACCAAAGGGTAATAGGTTGGTCATAAAAAAACCAAATTCCCTCATTATATAATGAAGCCAAAGAGCTTTCTGAGTGGTAAAAATTGTTGTCTTGTATTCTACCTCTGTAGATGATAGTGCTATTGCTTGTTATTTTTTGCATTACCAAGCAATCGATGAAGAGCTAAGACAAAAAACATAGCCAAAGGTGGAACATTTATCTTCAACTGAACCTTCAAATCTTGAATACAAGAGTAGCATATATTGTGGGTTATTTTGCTTTAGAATGGTTCCTTTACATAAAATGAAGATAGAGTTATCCGTCAAATCTTTCTTCCATGTCAAATCGAATAGGAGACTTGCATATGAAGACAAAGAAGGTGCACAAGCGAAATGTAAAGGCTGGTGCAAAAAATAACAACTATCAGTAGGAGCATAAAAAATACATCTTTCTTATCGTGCTCTCTATGAGCTGTGTGTCCTCTGCTTTGAATATCAAAAACTTAGATAGCACTATGTTCCTAGTGCAAATCGCAGCATCTCCAGTAGAAAAATCATAGTAAAAAAAAATTCAGATGATAAAAAAACTAAGAGAGTTTGGCAAGCTAAATAGAATAGTGGTTGAAATATAGCCATTGTTGAATGTTCTATTTACGCATGGAAGCAAACGACATGGATCTTCATGGCTTATTTTCCTTGAAATGATCTATATATTTGGCAATGGGTGTTTCATCCCTGTTAGTGTGCAACAATAGATGATGGGCTTCCAACTCAATTGTCTTCTCTTATTCCAATGAATAGGACATGGCAATCAATGCCAATTTGAATGTTTACCTCAAAAACCGCCAAGGTTCGATGTAAAATTTGGGAGATATCTCTGATATATTTGTGCTCTTTGTTGTCAGGTGTAGTGTGAACTACAAATGGTACGAGCTTCAATATTGGCTATTAGGCCAATGGGAAGGAGTGCATCAATGTTATTGGTGCTTGTATTCAATATTGGTAAAGCCCACACTTTGAATGGCCAAAAAAAAAAAAATCCAATATTCTATTTACGGTGGAGCACGAACAAAACATGAAACAATAACCATTTGATGTATAGCATGAATTATAATATGAACCACAAGATTCAGGGCTACACACACCATGCAGAATTTTCAGGGTTGAGTAGCTACATTCACTATGGATACGCCAACGCAGTTGAAGATGCTCTACATGAGAAGGTGATGGCAAGCCGGGATTCACACAAACACATTCACAGTAATTTCATGGTAATTTCATTAAAAATAGCTTAATACGGTTTATAGTAGTCTCTCTAGTATAACACTTCTCCCCCAATCCCGAACTTCACCATCCCCCATCCTTACAGCATTTCGGGTTTTTAACGAGGCCCCCGATCCTCTCGGCCATCAATGCCCTGCCTAACAAATTCAAATTCTAATTTTCCCTCCCTCGGTCGAACTTCCCAAATTTTGTCATAAATGGCCACTACCTTACCCACCATGAAAACCTCATTAAAGATCTTCTCTGACCTGCAAACGCCGCCTTGGTCAGATCGTCCTTTCACGCCTCTGTTTTGCCCATAATGTCCATGCTCTGTACTGTTGTGAATACCATTCCCATTTTAATACACGCGGTTGCCAATTTCAATTTCAATCTTCGTGGCAGCCCGCACGTTTAATTAATTAATTTTTTTTTCTGCTTTGTCTTCGACTGACCGTGCCACTTTAACACACGTGGAGGTCACGTGTCACTATGGCTTTCCTTCACATTTGAACACGTGTCCACAATCTTGTCTTCATACTTGTCGCGATACCATGAAATTTCACGATATCGCGACCCACTGTCCCTTTGCTTTCACCTTGGCGAAAAAAGTCGCGATATCGCGACTCAAACTGGCCATTGCCCTTCCGAAGCTTTGGGGTCACGATTTCGCAACATGTCGCCCTCTTATTTTTACAAAACCTCCCTCTTGGGCCAAGATTCGAAACAAACCCAACACAAGTACTTAGAAAATAAAAGCAAACAATAAAATGATTTGGAGGATGCAAGATTGCTCCTTGACCACCGGATGCTCCTGCATCAGACACCCGGGGTAGATAAAAAAATTGACCCTCACTTTTGTTTGGCTAAGGGGAGACCCAAGCGGTCAACTTCCGTCTTCGACAACCAAGTCACATCTTCGCTTGGTCCGCCCCTCCACTTGATCAAATACTCGAGATATCGCTCTGTTTCGGGTGCTCCGGCCTTCACGGGTATCTAATACTTCCTCGACCTCATCTGTGCTTGGAGTAGAGGCTAGAAATTGCCATGGTTCTGGACTTTGCATGTCTGTACTTTCTCCCTCATGATATTCCACGAGATCTGAAATATTAAAAATAGGTGAAATATCAAGCCAACTCGGCAATTTCACTTCATACGCATTTCCTGACTCCCGCTTTCCCAGTATTTTGCATGGCCCAAAATTTTTCATCTTCAATTTATTGTAAGTCTTGGCAGGAAATCTCTCCTTCCTGAGATACACCATAACCTCATCTCCAATCTCGAACTCCTTGAACCGCCGCTTCTGGTCTGCCCTTGTCTTATATTGACTGTTCATTTTTGTAATCTGTCTTCTTACTTCCTCATGCAGACTTTTTATATGCTCTACAAATTCTTCTGCCTCGGCACTACATTTTTCTCTTCTGTCCAACTTTCTTAGCTCAGACACATTCCTCGGGCTGTTTCCATATACTATCTGGAACGGTGATTTATTTGTGCTTTTATTAACTGAACTGTTATATGCAAACTCGCCTGTGGTAAGACCAAATCCCATCCCTTGGGTTGATCCACTATCAAACACCGCAAGAAATTTCCCGGGCTTCTATTGACCACCTCCGTCCGCCCATCCGTCTCGTGGATGGTATGCTGAACTGAATTTCAAGTCTGTCTTCAATTTCTTCCACAGAGTTCTCCAGAAATACCCAACAAACTTTGTATCTCTGTTTGAAACTATACTTCTCGGTAAACCGTGAAGTCATACCACTTCTTTGAAGAACAACCCAGCAATGTGAACTGCATCACTTGTCTTTTGGCAGGGAATAAAATGTGTCATTTTGGAGAACCAGTCCACCACCATAAATATTGAATCATTTCCTCTCTGTGTTCTCGGCAATCCAAGAACAAAATCCATGCTTATGTCCTCCCATGGTCTCTCAGGCATAGGTAATGGTCGGTACAGATCTTGTATTTTGTTTTACACCCTTTGCCATCTGGCATATTCTGCAACTTTGCACAAACTTCCGTACATCTTGCTGAAGTTGTGGCCAGTAGTAATTTTCCTCAATCAAGGCAATGGTCTTATCCCTACCAAAATGCCCAGCCAATCCTCCGTTGTGCTTTTCTTTGATTAAATTCTCCCGCATGGAACTTCTAGGAATGCACAACTTACTACCCTTGAACAGCATCCCGTCTTGGATTAAGAAATCCAACCATTTTGTTCTATCCATAGTAAGAGGTATTGAGCAAGCCTTCCAGGCTTCTACAAAATCCGGATCTGCAGGGTATAGACCCTTCAGTTCTTCAAACCCCACTACTTCCACTATCAATCTGGTCAGCAGAGTCTGCCTTCTACTTAAGGCATCTGCAACCCTATTTGACTTCCCACTTCTGTGCTTCAGTACAAAGGTATAACTTTGGAGGAACTCCACCCATTTCATGTGCCTTTAGTTCAGTTTTGTCTGACTGTTAATGTATTGCAAAGCCTGATGGTCAGTAAACAGTACAAAATCCTTTGGAAATAAATAATGTCTCCACTTTTTCAAGGCCTGAACTATAGCATAAAATTCTTGATCATAGACAGAATACTTTTTCTGAGCATCATTTAACTTTTCACTGAAATAAGCAACTGGCTTGCCTCCTTGACTCAGTACCGCCCTTATTGCATTGCCACTGGCATCACAGTCCACCTGAAATACCTTGTTGAAGTCTAGAAGTGCCAAAACAGGCTGTTCTGTAACTTTTCTCTTCAATGTATCAAAGCTCCTTTCAGCCCCTGATGTCCATTTGAACTCCTTTTTATCTCCCCTCATTGTCTTTGTGAGAGGTGCACAAATACTACTGAAGTTCTTTATGAACTTCCTATAAAAACTGGCCAGACCATGGAATGACCTCACTTCTGTTGTGCTCCTTGGAGTAGGCCATTCAATGATGGCTCTCACCTTTTCGGGGTCCATCTTCAGGCATTCTGCTGAGATTACAAACCCCAAGTATACTAATTCCTTCTTGACAAAATTACACTTTTTCAAATTTATTAATAACTGTTCTTCTTGCAGATTTTCAAAGACTCTCCTGATATGCATCAGGTGTTCCTCTAGGGTCTGGCTAAATATCAATATATCATCTAAATAAACAATAACAAACTTTCCCGGAAATTCTTTCAGTACTTCATTCATCATTCGCATGAAGGTACTTGGTGCATTGGACAGTCCAAAGGGCATGACAAACCACTCAAACAGGCCTTCTCTTGTCTTTAAGGTTGTCTTCCATTCATCCCCCTCTCGGATACGGATCTGATGATAACCACTTTTCAGGTCAATCTTTGTGAAGTACTCGACTCCACTTAAACGATCCATGATATCATCCATTCTTGGTAACGGGAATCTGTACTTAATAGTAATTTTGTTGATGGCCCGTGAATCTATACACATCCTCCATTCCCCATCCTTCTTTGGCACCAGCACTGCAGGTACTGCGCATGGACTCAAAATTTCCTGAATTAATCCCTTTTCTAATAATTCTTGGACCTGTCTATTTAACTCCTCAGTCTCTACAGGTGTCATCCTGTGTGTAGCTTTATTTGGCAGGCTTGATCCTGGTACTAAATCTATATGATGGCTAATTTTTCTCATAGGTGGTGAGCCCTCAGGCACATTGTCAGACACAATGTCTAGAAATTCCTCCAGCAGATTTAGAACTTCTATTGGGGTATCCCGACATTCCTTCCCCCTAACTCTAGGGATTATTGCATAACATACATGTTCATGCTTTAACCCGTTCAGAAACTCTCTCCCCTCAACTAAACAGACTCTGGAAATATTACATACCTTTTCATCTGTATCCTTCAAGGGCTTTAGTTTATGGCGTACACCATTCTTTGTCAATGAGTAGGTGTTGGCACGGCCATCATGTACTGCACTCCGGTCAAACTACAAGGGTATCCCCAGCAACATGTGGCAAATATCCATGGGTAAGATATCACACAGGACCTCATCACAATAATTCCCAATGTTAAATTTAACAGAACACTGCTCATTGACCAAAGCTCCGTGGTCCTTTTGTAACCATGCGACCCGATATGGGTGTGGGTGTTTCTTCCTTTCTAACTGTAACTTTGTAACCATTTCCTCAGAAACCATGTTATCTATGCTACCATTATCAATAATGATATTGCAAACCTTGCCCGCACATTTACATCTAGTGCAAAATAAACTTTTCCTCTGGTCTGTGTCCTTCTCCTCGTTCAACAGGACTCTTCTTACAACCATTGTTTCTCCTCTCTCCGCTTCTTCAAAATGCTCAGATTCAACATCCTCCTCTACCACAGTAGCTCTGGCTGGGCCCTCAGGCCTCTTGTTTGTTCTTTCTCGATGTTGTGGACATTCAAATGCCATGTGTCCTTCTTCACCATAGTGGAAACATGTTCCACGAAATACTCCCCTTCCAAACCCTCGTCCAGATCCACCCCGTCCTCTTGGGTAGTCGTTTCGATCTCGGGGCTGATAAAAATCTTCTTCTTTTTGGTCCTGGTTACTACTGGCTTCACCAGTCTTCTTAGGATCCTTGTACTTCTCTCCATTGGTCCCCCCACCAGTCCTTCCACCTTGGCCTCTTCCTCTTTGCTTGCCTTCAAACCGCCTGTTTAGCTTTTCTTCTACCTTCAAGGCAAATTGATAAGCATCCTCAATGGTGTTTACTCGAACCGGGCTCAGTTCTTCCTGGATACCAAGCCTCAACCCATTAATGTAACAGGCTACTTTCTCTTTATTTGCCTCTAAATGCCCTGTTCTAATAGAAATTTTGTAAAATTCTTCAGTGTACTCTTGGACAGTTTTGTTTGTTTGTCTCAAGCTCTGCATTTTTCTTAGCAGATCCAACTCGTAATCTGTAGGGATGAACTATCTTTTAAGCTTCTCCACCATTCTATCCCATCTTATTATTCTCTCTTTCCCTCTTCTGTTTCTCTCCAACTGCATTCCCCTCCACCAAATGCTGGCATGACCCTTTAACTTGGTCTTAGCAAATCTGACCCGGTTAGGGTCTTCAATCTCCTCATACTCGAAATATTCCTCTAAATCATTTATCAAGTCAATCACTTCTTCTAGATTCAGATTTCCTGAGTAGGTAGATACCTCCATTTTTGGTTGTTTTCCAATCTGAGAGATGGCCTTATACAACCGGGCCTGAGCTGGATCCACAGCTTCTGCTTCTTCCTCGACTGTTCTTCCTCTTCAACTTCATCTTCACTTTCCTCTTCCCCTCCGGGTTCGCGCCTTCTGCGTAACTCTGCTTGCAAGGCTTGAACTTGTCTTTGTAAGGCCCGGAAGTCTTCGATCGGCACCACATTTCCTGCTCCGCCACGGTTCCTTCGTGGAGGCATGATATTTTCTCTGTATTTTTTTTTTTTTTTTTAGAATTCTTCCACAGATCCTGGTGCAACTGCCTCTCTCCGATGATCTGTTACACGCTCAGGAGCTCTCACTCTGATACCACTTGATGGCAAGTCGGGATTCACACAAACACATTCATAGTAATTTCATGGTAATTTCATTAAAAATAGCTTAATACGGTTTACAGTAGTCTCTCCAATATAACACTTCTCCCCCAATCCCGAACTTCACCATCCCCCATCCTTACAGCATTTCATGTTTTTAACGAGGCCCCCGATCCTCTCGGCCATCAATGCCCTGCCTAACAAATTCAAATTCTAATTTTCCCTCCCTCGGTCGAACTTCCCAAATTTTGTCATAAATGGCCACTGCCTTACCCACCATGAAAACCTCATTAAAGATCTTCTCTGACCTGCAAACGCCGCCTTGGTCAAATCGTCCTTTCGCACCTCTGTTTCGCCCATAATGTCCATGATCTGTACTGTTGTGAAAACCATTCTCATTTTAATACACGTGGTCACCAATTTCAATTTCAATCTTCGTGGCAGCCCACGCGTTTAATTAATTAATTTTTTTTTTTGCTTTGTCTTCGACTGACTGTGCCACTTTAACACACGTGGAGGTCACGTGTCACTATGGCTTTCCTTCACATTTGAACACGTGTCCACAAGCTTGTCTTCATACTTGTCATGATATCGCGACCCACTGTCCCTTTGCTTTCACCTTGGCGGAAAAAGTCGCGATATCGCGACGTCGCGATATCGCGACTCAAACTGGCCATTGCCCTTCCGAAGCTTTGGTGTCGCGATTTCGCGACCCCAACGCAACTTGTGCCTTTACACTAAAACTTCCTCTTCTTTTTACAAAACCTCCCTCTTGGGCCAAGATTCGAAACAAACCCAACACAAGTACTTAGAAAATAAAAGCAAACAATAAAATGATTTGGAGGATGCAAGATTGCTCCTTGACCACCGGATGCTCCTGCATCAGAAGGGTAGGTGTGGCCACTTTTTTTTAGATACACTAAAGTAAATATTCCTTTAAATTGATGTACAATAGTGTGAAGGAATTTTTTGCATCCAAAAGAGGACACCATGTATATAAAAAAAATTGTCTTTTTTTATAAGGGACTGCACAAATTTTTTAAAGGGTAGTGAGATGCAATAATATTAGATAACACCATACATAAAAAGAGAGGTAGCAAAAATAGTAGTTGTATGTCTTCTAATTTTCATCAAAAAAATAATAACACCCTACTTCTTATCCCTCATAACAATAATAATAATAATGATCTTATATGAAACATTAGTCATTTGACACTATAAGAGAGTATAGATCAAAAGAAATATATGACTATCTAACAACTTCCAAATAAGCTGAAATAGTCAGATAAGACTTATCCAAAATAGAGGACAAGCTAAACCAAATCTGTGAAAATTTGAATGCTTGCAAAACTAGCCTTGCTCTGGTACCATGTTAGAAATATTGAGAAGCAATATTGAGGCCAAGAAACTAGCTATGCAAAGTATCACTGAAAATATGAAGAACTAATTAATTATTCCATGGGATCAACTTTGTATAAATAGCAAATTTGATCAATGTGAGTCATTGGATTACAACAACTCAACACATCTGAACTAGTCTAGACTAAGAGTTCACCTAACTCATGGAAGAGTGGTAACTCAAGTTAGACTATCCTAGTAGAACTTAAGAGAACAAATATTTATTCTAATAGTTAAAACCCATCAATTTAGAAGTTGCATATGATCTAGCTTTTCAAGCAGAGTATAATCATAAAAAGAGCAACAATCCTATCCAAACACCCAAGAAGAGCTACCAAAATCCATAGAAAAGAAAGTGGAATAATGAGTCAACTCAAAAGAATAAACAAGGGTTTAAGGTAAGGTTTTTGAAAAAAATGTTAGATTTTTGATAGACAGTGGTGCTACTGATAGTTTTATCTCTAGTAGCTTGGTCAAGGACATGCCAGAGAATCCAAAGTCTTTGGAAAAAGGGTGGAAAGTTGAGTATGGGTCTGGACAGACCTACTCCATAGACCAATATTACCCCTTGATAGAAATATCCCTACCCACAAATTCTATCACTTGGAAACTCTATGTAGCTCCATTACATGCCTTTGACATAATTTTAGGGGTTGATTGGTTGAAGGACCGCAAGGCCTTGATCAACTTTTAGGAGAGATGGGTCAAATTCACTGATGAAAATGAGAAGAGGATTAGGTTGTATAGTGAGCAAGGGACGTTCGAACCTATATTAATCTCTGCTATGCAACTTAAGAAGGTGATTAGGAAAAAAGGGATGGTATATGTGGTCAAGGTAAAGGAGGTTAAGGATGATAAAAAGGAGGAAATATTTGAGAAATTTCCCATCCTTCAAGAATTCAAGGATGTCTTTACATCTAAAATATTGGAAATGCCCCCTAAGCGAGAATTTGATTTTACTATCGATCTAATACCCAGTACATAACCTATACATAGAGCACCATATAGGATGAACTCTATAGAGATGCAAGAGCTGAAAGTGCAACTACAAGAGTTGTTGGATAAAGGGCTAATTAAGTCGAGTGTGTCTCCTTGGGGTGCACCAGTTTTGTTTGTCAAGAAGAAGGATGGATCCTTGAGATTATGCATCGATTATAGGATGTTGAATAAAGCAACAGTTAAAAATAGATATCCTTTACCATGGATAGAGGATTTGTTTGATCAACTGAAAGGGGCTACTATTTTCTCAAAGATAGACTTGAATTCTGGTTACCATAAGTTGAGAATCAAAGAAGAGGATACACATAAGACAACATTCAAAACTCGATACGGACACTATGAGTTCATAGTTTTACCATTTGGGTTAACAAATGCACCCACAACCTTCATGAACTTAATGAATAGTGTGTTCAGAAAGCAGTTGGACAAGTTTATCTTGGTATTTTTAGATGATATCTTGGTCTATTCTCATAGCAAGGAGGAGCATGACAAACATCTGAGGATAGTACTAAGGGTGTTGAGGGAAAATCAACTATATGGAAATTTGTCAAAATGTGAATTCTATGTGTCACAAGTACATTACTTGGGACATGTCATTTCTGTAGATGGAATTGTAGTTGACCCTAAGAAGATAGAAGCTATTTTAGATTGGCCAACCCCTACAAATGTAACGGAGGTTCGAAGCTTTATGGGTCTATCTGGGTATTATAGGAGGTTTAAAAAATATTATGCCAAAATAGCTTGTCCTATAACCAATATTCAAAGAAAAGGGAAGTCGTTCAAATGGATGGAAAAATGTGAAACTATGTTCCAACTACTAAAACAAATATTGACTACCACTCCCATGTTAAGGATTCCAGATCCTCAAGGTGACTTTTTAGTCTATACCGATGCTTCCTTAGAAGGTTTGGGAGGTGTTTTGTCACAATATGGAGCAGTAGTGGCTTATGAGTCTAAGAAACTAAAGAGGCATGAAGTAAACTACGCCACACATGACTTAGAATTGGCCGTAGTCATGCATGCCTTGAAATTTTGGTGGCATTACTTGCTAGGAAGACCCTTTGAACTAAGAATAGATCACCAAAGTTTGAAGTATATCTTCACTCAACCATTGCTAAATGCACGTCAAAGGAGGTGGATCAAATTTTTAGTAGAGTATGACTTTGGGATAGAATACATAAAGGGTAAAGAGAATAAGGTGGTAGATGCACTAAGTAGAAGAAGGCATATCACTGCTTTAACTAGAAGTCATGTGGACCTGATGGATCAGGTTAAAAGAGCTCAACTTCAGGATCCATATTATAGGGAAGTGCAAGAGAAAATAAGGAAGGATCCAAAGATAGCTCAAGATTTTGGCCTCAAATATGGCTTCTTATGTTTCAAAGAGCGGGTTGTGATTCCAAAACAAATGATTTGCATAGACTTATCATGAGAGAAGCTCATAGATCTCCTTATTCTGCTCATCCTGGAGGAGCTAAGATGAGGGAGAATATGAAGAAAATATTTTATTGGCTTGGAATGAAGAAAGATATTACTAATTTTGTGGCTAAGTGTCTAGAATGTCAAAAGGTGAAAGTAGAACATAAGCATCCTGCTGGTCTACTATATCCTCATGATGTACCCATAGAAAAATGGCAAGTGATATCTATGGACTTTATTGTGGGACTACCAAAGACTAGATATCAACATGATGCCATAATGGTAATAGTTGACAAATTGACCAAAGTCGCACACTTCATTCTTGGTAGTACTACTGATGATGCAGTAGTTGTTGCTAATAGGTTTACTAGGGACATCTTCAAATTATATGGATTTCCAGAAATGATCATCTCAGATAGAGACTCAAGGTTTACGTCAGAGTTCTGGCAAGCTCTCCATCGAGAAATTGGTACTTCACTAAACATAAGTTTTGCATATCATCCTAAGATGGATGGATAGACTGAGAGAGTCAATCAAGTGTTAGAGGACATGCTTCACATGTACTACATGGACCAGAAGTCTCATTGGGAAGACTTATTGCATCTAGTTGAGTTTACATATAATAATGGGTACCATGCCTCTCTAAAAATGGCTCCTTTTGAGGCTTTGTATGGTCATAGGTGTAGAACTCCATTATCATGGGATAATCCGAAAGATTGGGTCACTATTGGACAAGAATATTTGAAGGAGATGGAGGAGCAACTAAAGATAATTTGTTAGAGGCTCAGAGAAGATTTGGACCGCCAGAAGAAATATGTAGACTTGAGAAGGACTCCTTTGGAATTTTCCGTGGGAGACAAGGTGTTCCTAAGAGTCAAATCTATGAAAAGTGTAATTAAGTCCACTAAGTTGGATCCCAAATATATAGGACCATTTACCATACTAGAAAATATCAGTCATGTTGCTTACAGACTCGACTTGCCACCTAACTTGGCAAAGATCCACAATTCTTTCCATGTGTCCCTGCTTAGGAAATACATATTTGATCCTACTCATGTTGTGGATGTTTCTAAGTTGTAGATGATGGATCCGACGTACATCGAGGTCAAGCCCATGAATATTCTCGAGTTCCGCACTAAACAGATGAGGAAATGGAACCTAGAGCAATGTAAGGTCCAATGGGATCTTTATTCTGAGAAAAATGCCACCTAGGAAAAGGTGGAAGACATGAAAAAATATTTTTTGTACTTATTTGAGGACACTATGTAGTGCCTGATTTTGGTTAAGACTTTGGTTTAGCATGATGGATACTTATGCAAACTAAGTAGACTGATGGATTTTATTATGTTATGCATGGACTAGTTAAATTTTGATGATGCTTGATGAAGTAATGATCATTATTATGTAAAACTAAAACATGATTATGCAGCATAAGTGCTTTATATTTTTTGAATATGGTACTGTTGATTTTTGTTTACTGCATTTCAGGTCTAGATATTCTCGTCAGGTGGAAGAGGTTGTTCTTCTCATTTGAAAGAAGGAGTTGCTCAACCACCAAGAATAGGGAACTGGCAAAAGGGAAAGGATGACAAAGACAATCCAGAGGGTAAAAAAAAAGTAAAAGCAAAGAAATTTTCCCTCACATCACCATGACTACACTATTGGACCGTGATGTCCTAGACTAGTCTCCTAGTGGGATGGTGATAGTTGACTATCTTAAAAATGCCAACCACAGGAAAAAAAATAGTGTGGAAATGGGGTTTGCATGATCATATTGCATAATAGATTGCATGATTTGAATGTGGTTGCAAAATATTAGCTCAATGCTTGATTTGTTCTTTGTGATGAATGGAAATGCATTTGACTAACCTTGGGAATGAAACATAGGGGACTGTGTTTAGCCTATGGGGGGAGTATGTAACATCCCAATTTTTACCCTACTTTGTGTTTGCATTATATAGCTTAAGGTTTGATTTCATAGAGGTGATTATGAAATAGAAATGGTTAAGTATGCTTTGCTAAATTAGGAGAATTTGTTGCTAAACATGAATTGTTAGTGGCATTTAAGGCATTTACTTGGAATGTTTCTTTGTCTCCTTAGTTAGTTGGGAAATTAATTGCTAAGATTGGTTTATTTGGTTAACCAAGATCTTTAACTTGTGTTAAGCTTGATTAGTGGACAACATTGAAGAAGCATTAAATTTAGTGTTATTTTATCCCTAGATTAGTTACAAGTTAATTGTAATTAACTAGGTTAATTAATTAGTTGCTTAGCAATGAAGTAAAGATTAGTTGAAGAGTTGGTATGTGTTTGATTGTGATTGGACCACCCCAGTTGCAAAGTCAAAGATAACTCCAATTTCTAGATAGCATTTATGATGGGCTCATCTCCAACAAATTTTAATAATAAAAAAATGGTTATGGGGGGAGGGTGAGTTCCATTATAAATAGAGGTATTTGGGAAGGCAAAGATATAGGATATTTTCATGGAGTGAGATCAAGGATTATGCTCTCCAATAGAGTTGGATCAGAAACCAAAAATCTCGCATTCTTCGCAAATTAGTTTTGGAAATCTAGAGGTTCCTAGGGAGTATGCTCTCTGAGCTTTGCTCGGATCAGAAAATAGATGGACCTTGTGTTTTACCATAGTTTTTCCTTGCCTCATTGCTTTGCTAAACAAAAGAGTCACATATAAGTCAAAGTATTGGAAGACTTTTCGGAGCTTGGATCGGAGAAAGTCTACAAAAAATTTAGGTTAGGGTTAAGATCCCAACTATAGTATGAATGATGAGTATGCTTGTTTGGTGATTGAGTTAATGTTACAGTAACAACCTTTCTTGTTGTTAAGGTTAAAGGTTTTAATGTGGAATAAAGAAAAGAGGTGTGTGTAGGAAAGTTATTGATGGTTGTGTTGTTGGGGATTGTTGATGAATTATTTGTTATTCATGGTGGTCCATTCATGTGCAGTTCATGGATTTAGAAGAAGGATTTAATGTTGTAGTTTGTGTTGTACATTACCTGTGTACAGTAACAAGAATAATATAAATCTCCAATTTAGTTAGATTTGTGCATGCATGTGTGGGAATCCAAGTGCAATATCAATAATTATATTGTGTGGATTTTTAGTGATATTGCAGGTGTTGTTGATTTCGATTCTGTGTCAGAAGTGCATACCCAGAAAATATACAACCATCCATATGCCATTGTGTGAAATAGATAAATAAAGAGAAAATAGGATTAATGGTTGTTACCCATTATTGGAAATGATATTTGTGTGATTAACATGCAAATGGGTATTTTCCAAGATTAAGTTATTGGGCAGAACAAGGGTTTTCACCAAACCATACAAGCAGCGTACCAAACTATACAAGGGTTTGTAAATTCATACAATTGATGAGTTTTGGCCTGAGATTGCATTTTTAAGCATTCTGAAGGTAGATCAATGAGTTTCCAGGTGAATAGTTGCCAAGTGGTTGGGATTTAGGAATTGTACAGTTGTGAACCGTACAACTGTATGTTTTGGGGTTGTATAGTCTTTAGTTGTACGTTTTAGGAATTGTACTATTGTGAACCGTACAACTGTACAGATTGGATTAAGTTAAGTGCAAATAGTGGGAATTCATCTTAAAATATCTCATTCCACCCCCTCCTTCTGGGAAAACTACACTCCACTCGTGCTACAGGTGAAATAAAGTGTAGTGGTATTTTGGCAAATATGACAGGGTTTATGGATAAAAACCGTAGATCTAGGATTTATGGTTTGGATTAATAAGTTATCTCACGATAACAACTTTGGGTCTTAAATTTATATTGAAATAAATATAAAAGGGTAAAAGGGTCTAAATAGTGATATTAGATAATTATCTTAAAAAAACTTAGATTAAGACTTTAGCTAAAAGTTAAAGTCCAACAAAGGAAAATTTATATTTGCACCATATCCATTGATTGAGTAGGGTTTGAAATATTTATGGGGTTATAAATATCCCTAGCCTAGTACAATAATGTTATGACTCAAACTTGTTTGAGGGAATCTAATGCTATATGTCTCAATGAAGAAGTTAAATCTATAGTGGAAACTTAGATTGACTTGTTCTAAATAGTGTAGAATATTATAGGTTTGATTATATGTGTACAAGGCAAAAATAGATTAACCTATTCATAGAAGGTTTTGGTTGTTATGATGAATGCTCTTTAACAAACTAAGTAAGATGCCAGTATATTAAAAAGAGAAGGGGCTCTTAAGGATTGTGGTCACACTTAAGGGGTTGAAGGAAGGAATGTTCTCCTTTGATATTGTGATTTTGAGCTGTGCACAAGTTTGTTTGAATGCTATTTCTGGGTGCTTTTATCTTAAAGTTTTGATAACCTAGGAGAAGAAAAGAATAGCATATTTGCAATATTGTGATTACAATGCATTGAACAAATAGAATCATGTATATGCAATCATGCATGCTAAAATGAGGAATGAAATATTATGATGGCATAAACTAATGTGGGAGAAAGGGTAACTAGGTTGCATTTCTTGGGAACTTATGGGGGTTCTCCATGGCCATGTCAATGGATGCAGTTAGTATAGATTTGAGAGCATGTTTCCTGTGTGATGGGATATGGGATGAAAGGAATGGGAAAAGTTTCATCCTTAGGAAAGTATGGGATTTCCTACTCTTGAATTGAGTTGAATGCATGTTTATTTACAAATGCGTAAGGTGTTTGTTAGAAAATTGTTTTGCATTCTATGGATTACTGCTGCATGGCATTGTGTAATTAGTTATGCATGTTCATAAATTGGATTGTCCTGATCCCGAGTAACCATTCACTTAGTACTGGTGGAACTGAGACAACTAGTACCTGAAGTACTTGTTGAACCTGAAAGAGAGTTGAAGATCAGAGGAAGTTGATGTTGTATTCATCTGTATGAGACTATTGTTGTAACATAAAAAGCTTTCTTGTGGAAGAAATGATGTAATAGCTTGTAGGAGTTTATGATTTATTGATGGAAGTATCAAAAATGTAACTCCCAAGTATCTGATTGTATTGGATATGAACAATGTAATCTCTTTGAAGTTTTATGTTCTGAAAAACAAGTTGTTTACATGATCTAATATGTTACTTGAATTCTCAAGTGGATGCTTTGTTTATAAATGGCTAAATTAGATCTTTACATTCTATAAGTAAAAATGTGGAAACATAGGATGAACATAAACATATCAAAGAATATATAAATGAGAGATCTAAAGAGTAGTAGTCAATGAGATATAGTGGTAGGCAACAATATGCCTATGAGAATCTATTGGATGATTCCCTTAACAAACCATATGTGGTATGGTTAGTTGGTTAAGCATTGCACCTAAAAATATTATCTCATTGGAAAACAATGAGTAGTCAACAAGGCACACACTTAAGGTTAGGTTGAAAGACACCTATGGTTGGAACTAGTTTAACGTGGGGTTAAACAATAAGGGAAATGCATGTTCTGGTTGAAACAGACTGGAAAATTCCCACTGATCATTATGGGACACTGGCCACTCCCATGCACATGGATAAAATCTGATCAAGTTGATTCATGTGTGGTGCATAGCCTTGGAAACTCATGGGACTACTTGCTCAATGGAAAACTATATAAAAAGACTCTCATATGTATGTAAGTTTAAAAAAAATTAGATGGATGTGATGGTTAGTTTTGGTTGGGTAATTTGGGGTTATTATAATATTTTATTGCAATTAATATTGTATCTCAAACCAATTTTTTTGACTTGTGATTCATCCAATAATGGTAATTCAAAGCAATTTTGTTTCCACTCTATGTGTCCCCAAAATATTAATTGCTTCTAGATGGTTATGCTATGGTGTGATGAAGAAAATTTTGAAGGATGATACATGTATGGGTTTTTTCAAAAGACGAAATATTTAGAGTAAATGAAGATTCATAATATCAAATATTTTGATAGTTTTTTTATACAAAATAATGAAACTCAGTCTCTTCTAAAAAAATTACAAGAGGTACTAGAATCTAATGGAATAGATCACAAGTCTTATATGAAAGAGTTTTTTTAAACTTTTATATGATTATAATGGATTAGAATAGGAGTCATATTCGTTTCAAAAACTTAAATTGAAATTTCTCAAGGAAGAAGATAGAAATACAACAAAAAAAATTATGTTGTATCAAAAATAATATTTTCTTTTCATCACATTAAAAATATTTTAACTTTAGATGGAACAAATATTGATAAATATGAAGATATAAGAAAGGAATCAATCAATTATTTTAAAAGTATTTTGCCAGATACTAGGCAAGATAAGGGGGAACAAGGAAAGCTTTTGCAAAATATTCCATCAACTATCAAACAATGATAAAATAAAAGCTTAATGAAGAATATATCTACATAGGATCTATATGAAGTAATTTTCTCATTCCATCCTAATAAGGTACCAAGCCCCAATGGATTTCCTGCAACTTTCTTTCAAAAAAATTAGGATTTGTTGAAGAGTGGTATGTTTTTTTTTGAAAAATTTGAAAAAAGCTTGCATTAAAACAAATTACAGTTACAAGAGGGAGAAAGGGCATCCCAACCAAGAGCAAAGAGACCAGAAGAACAAAGGGCACGAAAACGCGACATGTCACGAAAACGCGACATGTCACGAAATCGCGACACCTAACCTAACAACCGCCGCGCCACAACAACCAGTCGCGATAACGCGACATGTCGTGAAATCGCGACATGTCGCGACATCGCGACAAAAAGCGCCGAAGCCACACCACTCAAAAAATGTCACGAAATCACGACAGCACAGCACCAAATCACCCAAACGCCAAAAACGTCGCAAAATCACGACGAGA
The DNA here is from genome assembly GCA_028583015.1 of Wollemia nobilis. Lineage (NCBI taxonomy): Eukaryota > Viridiplantae > Streptophyta > Pinopsida > Araucariales > Araucariaceae > Wollemia > Wollemia nobilis. Next base: position 9,967,776 of record JAQPPZ010000992.1, read on the forward strand.
AAGCCTGAAGGCACCTGCTCCCAAAAATTGTCGCAAAATCGCGACGAGTTCTCCTTTAATCAGCAACTTTGAGAAAGTGTCACGATATCGCGACGACTTTTCCTTGAAGCCCCAGTTGGCCGGAAGTGTAGCGAAATCGCGACAAGAATTCCAATGGGCGCCCCATCCACAAAAGTGTCACGAAATCGCGACATGTTCTCCCCCATGGTGCTCTTTGCTTAAACTAGTCACGAAATCACGACGTTTTTCCTTCATGCAGTTTATTCTCCAGAACTGTCGTGAAATCGCTACAGGTTTGCCCCTTTGCTTCCTTTCCTTAAAAATGTCACGAAATCGCGACAGGTTATCCTTTGGGAAGCTTTTCACAAAAAAGGTCACGATATCGCGACGATTTTTCCACTTAGCGTAATTTTGCTCAAAACGTCGCGAAATCGCTACAGGTATGCCCCTTTGCATCCTTTCCTCAAAAAAGGCACGAAATCGTGACAAATTTTCCTTAGAGTAGCTTTTCACAAAAATTGTCGCGATATCGCGACGGTTTTTCCCCTTCACGCAATTTTTCTCAAAGCGTCGCGATATCGCGACACTTTTCCTCCAGCAGCAAAACCAACCAAAAATGTCGCGACACCTTCTCATCAAAGACCGCAACGACGCAACAAGTCACGAAATCGCTACAATTTTCCTCCCAAGGCCGCGGCAACAAAAAGGGTAGCGAAATCGCTACAGTTATCCAGGATAGGTCGCGACAGAGCAACATGTCGCAAAATCGCGACAGATTTCCAAACAAGTTCGTGACGGCACAATATGTCATGATATCGCGACAGAAACTAACCTTAGTCATTTTTAAGCTCATGGATGCAGGGATCGTTCCAGACCACTCCGAATCTCTTCATCTATCATAGGCATATCACTGTGCAGCTGAACACCTACCTCTTTCTCAGCACCCATCTTCGCAAGGAAGTCAGCTATCGTGTTCAGATTTCTACTCACATACATAGGGATAACATCATCTAACTCCCTCCATAACTCCTTGATTTGGGATATCAACATCCGCAGTCTCCAGGCTTTTAATGAGAAATTCCGCAAGCAATCTAGAGCGTCGATCAGGACTTGAGAATCCGATTCAAGAATTATCCTCCGATAACCCTGCTTAACAGCCCAGATAGACGCTGACTTAATGGCAAAGGCTTCGGCTTCATTGTTCGTGGCTCTGCCCAATCCTTGCAATTCCCAGTAAAGAACCACACTCGAGTGATCCCGACAAACAACACCAATTCCTGCATTGCCCGGGTTGCCTTTTGCAGCCCCATCAGTATTGATCTTGATCCAGCCTACAGGGGGAGGTTTCCAGCATGCTCTGCCTTGCCTCTATGTCCCTCAACCCCCTCTTCAGGATGCCCAAGAGTAGCCTGATTCTCTTCATTAACAAAAATAGCAACAGTTTCTGTGACTTTGCTCCAGATGACCTGCCAAACGCCGTCAATCGAGGAGAAAGTGTTTCTAAAGATCCGGGCGTTTCTCTCCAACCAAACTTGCCACCAAATGAAGAGAAAGCCTAACTTCCAGCCAGTTCGGAGAGCTAAGGAATTGAACCTGCCCCTTTTCCATTTTTCCCAAATATTGGTACGGTTGAAAACACCATTAGCCTGGAGTTTAAATTGAGAGAACCAGCATTCCCAAATCTGATGAGTAAAAGGGCACTCAAAAAACAAATGATCTGCAGTTTCCTCATGTTGGAGGCATAAAGCACATTGAGAGGGGCCATTGAAACCCCTACGTCTGAGATTGTCAAAGGTGAGAAGACCATTATGCATAAGTTGCCAAGCGAAGAAATTCACTTTCGGCCAACCCTTTGAATGCCAAATCCTTCTCCAATGATGAACCAGAAAAGAGTGTGTGGGAGGCTCAGGGAGGATCTCTTCATATCCAGCCTTAACTGAGTAGACCCCAAGGCTTCCATAGCCCCAGGCTAATTCATCTTCCTCATCCTTCCCCGTGAGGAACCTTTCTGACAAGATTTTTTGCAGGATGGGCGCCAACTCCGGAGAGACAGTAATTGGCCACTCCTCCCACCGCTTAAACTTTTTAAATTTATACCCCCCAATTAACTGGTAAGAATATAATTATCAATATGGATCCAGCCCTGGGCTTCTAAGGCGGTCATGATTGGTTGTAGCTCGGGGAACATGACAATAATGGGCGGATGTTGGTCCCAAGAGTCAGTCCAAAAACGAGCCTTGTCTCCTCTCCCCACTTTCCAAAATAATTGATCTTTGATAATCTGGGACCCAAGCTTGAGATTCTGCCACACTAAGGATCCAGTACCTTCCAAGGGAAAGTGACCCACCTCATTGGGATGAACATGTCCCAAATATTTACTGGAAAGAATTCTGCTGAAGAGGGAGGATGGCTGAGAAATCCACCTCCAATACAGTTTTCCAGCCAAAGCTCTGTTATTAAGCATAGAACTTCTCAAGCCCAGCCCTCCTTTGTCCTTAGGCTGGGTAACTTTGTCCCACCCAACCAAGGCCCATTTTTTCTTCCCTTTTGCGCCTTCCCATAAAAATCTTCTAGCCATTTTTTCCAGCTCTTTCCAGATGGTATGAGGGGCAGCCAGTATTGAGAATTTATAGATCGGCAAAGCCTATATAACCGACTTCAGGAAGGTTAATCTACCCCCGTAGCTTAGCCATTTATGGGCCCAATGATTCATTCTATCTTTGATGCCTGCTAACAGATTCTTCCAGATGTCAATTTTTAACTTTTTGAAATGAAGGGGAATGCCCAGGTAAACAATTGGAAGAGAAGTCCTTGTGAAGCCCAGGATCTCAACAACACGCTCCTGTAGCCGTTGGTCAAGATTGAAAAAGACCACTTTGGACTTCCTGACATTTAGAACCTGATTTGAAGCCCTTAGGTAGAAATTCAAAGTATCTCCGATTCCTCTAGCTTCCCGAAGAGTGGCCACACCAACCGAGCCGATATCGTCCACAAATTGCAAGTGAGTCAGAGTTTCCTCCCCAACCTTGATACCAGAAAGCATACCTTGTTGCCTTCTCCTCAGAAACAGTCTGCTCAAACCTTCAGCCAAGAGAAGGAAGAGATAGGGAGAACAAGGGTCTCCCTGGCGGAGACCACGTGTGGCGTCGAAAGGATGCGAGGGAAGGCCCTTGATGAGAACAGAAAAAGAGGGAGAAGAAACACAACTCATAACCCAATCAATCCATTCCTGAGAAAAGCCAAAGGCAGCCATCATTTTCGACAAGAAGCACCACTCCACCCGATCATAAGCCTTGGACATATCCAGTTTAATGAACATTCCTTTGTTGCCCGAAGTTTGCATTGAATGGATGGCCTCCTGGGCCAAAACCACCCCATCCAAGATTTGTCTTCCCTCAACAAAGCCCCCCTATTCAGGAGAAATGATGCTGTGAAGAAGGGGTTTAAGCCTCTCAGCCATTATCTTAGTGATGATTTTGTAGATCACATTGCATAAAGCAATAGGCCTGAAATCAGAGATATGAGTCCCCGCTTCCCCTTTTGGAATTAAAGCAATGAAGGTGTGATTGATCGCCCTGAGCATTCTTCGATTGGATCTGGATTCCTCAGTAACAGCCGAACATCCTCCTCCAAGGTGTCCCAGAAAGCCTGAAAAAATTCAATAGGAAAGCCATCTGGACCAGGAGATTTTCCAGTACTCATACCAAAGACCACATTTCTCAGTTCATCCCTTTCAATGGATCTAAGCAGGGCCTTATTGTCCTCTTCAGAGATAATAGGAGGAATAACATTAAGAACTTCATTCTGAGCCTCAACATCTTGCTGCATACTTTCCTTAAAAATTTTAGAAAAGTAATCGATAGCATGGGAATGCATGCCAGGAAGAGTATCGAAGACATTTCCATGTTCATCTTTGAGAACTTCCATATTGTTCATCTGTCTCCTAGCACAAGCTGACCGATGAAAAAATTTGGTATTTTTGTCCCCCTCTAATAACCAAGTATTTCTAGCCCTCTGTTTCCAGTATACCTCCTCTTGGTTGTCAATGTCCTCAACCGCTTTACGCAGTTCATCATCTTCAAATTTGAGTTGCTCAAGTAATTGATCCTTCCCTAAAAAGTTTCGAACCTCCTCCCATCTAGCCACCAAGGGGGCCCTTTGGGACTGGAAATCCGACTTGTTTCCTTTCCTCCACTGTTTCAATTGAATTTTGACAAATTGAAGCTGTTTATGAAATTTGAACATTGCTGTCCCAAAAGGTGGACGGCCTTCTATCCACCATTGAGTAATTTTCTGTCGAAGGTCCTCCTTTTGTAACCAAAAATTCTCAAATTTAAAAGGCCTATGGTGCTGCCCTCTCGAAGTCCCTCCCTCAAGTAAAATGGGAAAATGATCCGAAATAGGGCCCTCCAAAATTTGGAACTTAAAAGTCCATTTAACAAAAGCCTCCTCCGAGACCAAAAAGTGATCTAACTTGACCTTCCTACTATGTGGCTCCTTTCTCTTGTTTGTCCAAGTGAAAAAAACACTAGGGCCTTGAACGTCCACTAAATTAAAGGCCTAAACTTGGGCAATCAGAAGCCGGTCCCCTGGATCCAAAATAGGGGTGCCACCTTCCTGGTACCGAACAGATAATTTTGCATTAAAATCCCCTGCAATAATCCAGTCATAACACTCCCTGTATGCTCTCATGTTGTGAACAGCGTCCCATTGGAGCCTCTGGCCATCAAGATCTTGGGCCCCATAAAAGTTGGTGATTAGGACCTGCTCAGAATTGAAGTTATTTCTGAAGAGAGAAGTAAGTACACCCCTGCAAGCTATATGTTCTAAAGCAGTCCAGACCAGAGGGTTCCAAAGGGTAACAATTCCACCTGAAGCTCCTTGGGCAGCCACGTCCATATACCCAGCTCCCCGCCAGATTTTAGTAGCAATTTTACTAATAATATCTAAAGACATTTTGTTCTCCTGAAGAAGAAAAAAGTATGTTTTACGGTTTTCTAAGTCTTTGAACAGTAGATTGATGGGTTCTACTGTTTAAACCCCTAACATTCCAAGATTGAATAATCATTGAAAACCTTGAGAGCAGTAAGAATCAATGGTCCTCACCAATCCTCCATTGATTAGCTTATCTCCTTGCGTTGTTAGTAGTTCCTTATTGGATTTTCTTCCCGCTCCTTGAGAGTTATTGTTTCTAGATCTCTTTTCCACCTGGGTAATCCCTAAAGCAGGCCTTTCTCTATTTTTATCTGCATTTCCCATGGTGACATCTTTGATAGCCGGCTGTGCTGGGGATTGTATAACCAATGCCCCTAGATTCTCTGACTACAGGTTCTCAGCTGGCACAGTCACCTATTCTACTACAGGAGTGAAGGAAGGAGAAACAAGAGGTGGAGTGTTGACATTCTCACCATTCCCAACCACTCCCTCCATAGATTGGTCCTCCTAATCCACTAATGAATTAAAAATTTCATACCGATTGTTTGGATTGAGCTGTACCTACTCCTTGCCATTTTTCTTTTTGTTTCTCTTTCGTTTCACCTGTTCAAAGCCATCCTGCTGAGCATCAGGACCTGGAGAATTTCTAGAGGGTTCATTGATCGGACTGGACTTACCCTCTCTAGGGCGGTTTGACATTCCGCTCGGAGCCTCCATTTTTGTGCTCACTACGTTTGGGCAGAACCTTGCCAAATGTCCATGCTTATGGCATACTCGGCACCTGAAAGGTAGGGCCTCATAGTCTAGCTGCTGGATCCAGGGTACTCCTGCAAGCTCAAGTTCCACCTCAGCTGGTAGAGGCTGACTAATGTCCATCTCTACACATATTCTAGCAAAGACAGCAGTATTACCCTCTATGGTATCTTTGGAGACTCCCAAAAATTTGCCTAGGGAATTACCTATTAGTTCCAACACCTGCTCACCCCAAAACTCCATCGGGAGAGCGTACGACCGGATCCAGATCGGGACAGCCGTGGGTTCGATGCGGGGGTCGAAACCCACTCTCCAGGGTTGGACAAATAACCTTGCTGGTCCGTGGTTTCTCTTTTCTGATTCAAATGCTCTGTTTCTATCTGCTAAAGAAGAGAAACTTATGATGAAATACCCATTGCTTATAGGCCATAAAGAGTACTCACCGTGTGGCTCCCAGTTCTGGCGAACCCAGGTATGCAGAAAATTCAGTGTGGGCCGGATGCCCATGAATTTGCAGATCAAGTCATGATTAGCTCGGTAGACGATTGTATCTTCGACCAGCATTGGTTCTATTACAATCTTAGGCCTGGAAGTGGATTGCGGGAGGCATCCATTAACGCGGTGAGCATTTGGGCCATTGGCAACATTCTTGAGTATCGTTTGAAAAGCATTCCGCTGAGCTCCATCAGTGGAAGGCGAGGGATTATCCTTCAACTTCTCAGCATATGAAGTCTTTCTCCCAGCAGGAGAAACTGGAGGAGACCCCATCGGGCCCTCCCGGGACCACTAATGAACCTTCAGACGAAATCAAAATCAACCCCCCAATGCCCCAGGCAAGATCTTCAGGCCAGAATCCCTCGAGCAACACTAGACGCCGTCACAGAAATTTTTTGAAGAGTGGTATGTTAGTTGTGGTTGAAGAGGGCAAAAAAGGAAGACTAAAATGACTGATATCAATACCAATTTTATTATTCTTATTCCCAAGAAATGTGGAATAAAATATTTTGATAACGTATTTCTAATAAGCCTTTGCAATATGATTTGTGATATCATTTTAAAAATTGTAGAAAATAATTTGAAATACTTTCTAGAATATGTTATCTTAGAGGAATAAGGTGGTTTCCTTGATGGTAAACAATTACTTTATGGTATAATCATTGTATCAGAGGGCAAAATTCTCTAAATTATATTAAAAAGTGTAGGATGCTCATGAAATTAGATATGAACATAGGTTTTTGTACATGATATTCGAAAAAAAAAAAAAATTATTAAATTTTGTGTGAATGGATTAAATTTTATTATATCATTGCAAAGTATAAGTCATCTTGCATACTTCACAAAGGTGATCCTAATTTTAATTATATATCCATTATTGTTATATAGGAATTAAGGAAATATTTCTCAAAGGTAAAACTAAAAGGAAAAATCAAAGGTATTCAAGTTATAAAAAATGGTCCCTTCAAATCTTATCTCCAGTTTAATGATGAAAATTTTCTTTTAGGAAATCATTTAGTTAGTGATATAATGAAGTTTAAATCAATATTATAATTCTTTTATAATGCTACATGATATAGTGGAGATAGTAGAAGCTTGTTTGGTAAGTTGTTAACAATGGTGGAAGGGCTACAACTCATAAAGAGTACATTGTAACCCATCCCTATTTTTATGATTAAACTTTCAAGATTACCAATAGGTATAGCATTAGAAATTGAAAAAAAATCAAAGAGACTTTATTTGGAAAGGATTCAAGAAAAAAAAAATGTTTTCCTTTTGTAAGTATGATAGTCTTTGCAATCGAATGAATATTGAAGGAGAAGACTTCCAAAATTACATAAATATATTTTTGGCATTAGGAAAAAAACTTGGGTGGCGGTTATTCAAAGGTCATTTTTTTTTGGTAATATTATTACTTCATATATATATATAAATATTATATATATATGTTCTCTTGATACAGTAAAATTATTTATCAAAATAACCCTACCCAAAGGATCATCAAATTGAAACTTCATATAAGATAGTTTACAAGTAATAAAGAAACATATTAGATGCTTGATTTAATCCTTATTCTCTTATCTATGAATCAAAATATAACCATTGGCTTTGGTATACCTATCTTATAAAGGTCCCAATATGAAATGTCTGAAGGGGGGGAACTCAATGAAATTGTAGATAAATAAGAAAAGATACTTCAAGAGTTTTGTTTGCCAATTTTTGCATGGTAATATGAGTTGCATTAGAATCTACAAAAATATGATGGATACTATGTCAAATTTGGATATGGGAATTTTAAAAAATCAATTTTTTTGCTTCCAAATATTTTTCATAAAATAATATTTGGTCACTAGAGGTTCTCCCGAAGGCTTAAACCTTCCTTTTGTTAGTAGGTAAAAGTAATATTCTTATAGGAGAGTCTACAACAAAGAAAATATCATGAAACTTTTACATTTACCTTGTGTGAGAAGCCTTTAGAATAAATAGATCATTTAATTTTTTAATGTTCCTTTGCTCATATGATTTGGGGTTGCATTTTTTAAAATGAAAGTGTATTGGGTAGCAACACAAAAATTGAAAGAGTTTATTATTTATTGGATTAATTATTTAAAAGCTAAAGTATTATGTATTATTTGAAGGATTGATCCTATGATTATTTGTTGGAATATATAGCTTGAATGAAATAATAGAATTTTCAAAAATAAATCTTAGAATCATAACCAAGCTTGGAATCATATAACTATGTCACTTGTAGGTTTTAAGTCTAGGAAAATCTAATGGAGGTTTTTTTCTCAAAATAATGAATGAAAAATTATCATCACTTAAATAGAATCATATGGAAGATGCTACTTGGAAATACCATAAAGACTAATGGGACAGTCACATGTCAGATACCATGGCTCCTAGTCATATTAGTAATTTGAGGTTGGTTGATAATCACAGGGTAAGAAAGAAATGAAAATATAAGACTTTGAACTAGAGCCACGTGGACCACCAGATAGCCACTGCCATAAATCTAGCCAACAGGTTCACTTCTCCAAGGCTTATTGGCCAAGATAAGATATGGTCCCAAAGCATGTCATATACATAAGAAAGTAATTACCAAAGAATTATTAAGAGTAACTGTCAATACAGATCTTGTGGGAGTTTTTTTCAGTACTCTGCTATGTTTGTCTGCAGCTTTTTTTTTCTCCATTGTTTCAAGGAAGGGATCTGTTTCTGTTTCTTTTTTTGTAATTATGATGCAGGTGTATTTTCTTGGGGTATACCCAAAATATTGTATGGGAAGTTTCTTTTTGATAACAAGCTATGTGCCTTACCGGATGTAATGGCTTTGGTGACATGTAGATTTTACATATATAGGATCCTTGGTAAGGACATGTTCATCAACACCCTGGGTTGATTTTTGTAAAAGGTTTTGGGTCAACCTATAAAAACCCATTATTAATGCTATATTATCTTATCTACCAAAAAAAATATGGAACTTCAACTAAAAACTATGTAGAGCCTATGGCACTTCTCACAAAGATCAAAATTACAATAAAAAATAACAAAAACATATTTCATTTGAAAGGGATACACATATTTGTCATGTTTTTTGTGTTTGTTTGTTCTTTTTTTTGTTGTTTTAGGCATGCTCGTTGACTATGTTGAAGGGGGTAGGCCAGGCACAATCCCTTGGTGTTTTTGGTAAAATAGATACCCATACCCCCTTGGACTTACCCAAAAGTGGCATCCCATTTAAGGTGTTTTTCACAAATAAAAAAAATAAAGGGATACACAAATAATTATTAATGCTATTAACAAAATTGGATGTGAAGGTTGGATTAAAATAAGAATATTTATAATTTTTATCATATATTATTAGATCTGGTCTCTTAAAAATTTGAGCATACTTAGAGAGAAGGGAATTGGGTAATAGATAATTTATCCAATTGCTATGTTGATATTTGTCTTGGTGAAATTCAAATTTTATAAGGCAAGTGGCTAAGTAATATTTTATATCATAATCAAAATGATGTGAAGGAGTAAATTGTGGAAGCATACCACATCTATGAATATGAATAATATTTGATAGAAAATGAAATAAAAAACTATTTTTATAAAAAGACATTTTGATTAGAGTGACCCCTATAGAAACCACATATATGTTGGTTATAAAATTATGATTATTTATGATATTATGCCCTAGTTTTTTTAAGGATAAAGCTAATTGTTATAGATATTTTATTCTAGTTTTTAATAACATTTATTTTTAAATTCTTGCTATAAATATTTTTTGTTTTAGAAGCATATCCTAATGAAACAAAACTTAATATTTGGGTTGGAGAATTTTTATTCACATTTCTAAATCATGCATTACCATTATTAAAATACTATTTATTGGATAATTTGCCATGAATGCAATTTATGTTTTTGGGGATTCTGAACATAGTTAAAACAACGATAATTAGTCAGGGTGTTTGACACTATTTCCTATTATGGTTATAGCTCATGAATTCATGACGTAAATATTGATATTTTTGCTTTTTAGAAATGTGAATTAGTGAAATATAACCTTACTTTATATTTTAGCATATACACATTAGGAAAGACACATGTTAAGTTCTTTCAATAGTTTTTACTTATATTTTTATATGCATAAGATTGTATTTTATATGAATAAAGAAATTGTTGGTATTTACATCCATTATATGAGATTTATATGGTTCTTTAATTATGTACATTGACTAGTTGTATCAAGGTGATGAGAATGATGTTTGAGAAGGTTTTTATTTAAAATAAAAATCATGTATGCATGTCTATTTATTTCAAATTTGTAGCATATATGATGTTAATATTTTGTATCATTTTTATGAGTAAAAATTAATTTTCAATCTATTTTGATTGAATTACTAGCATGTTCTTGTTATTCATGTTGATCAAGGAAAATCTTCATAATTAAATAAATTTGTCTTAAAATCATATTCTATATTTTTTAATTTAGCATGAGGAGCATACAAGAGGAGAGTACTTGAGGTTATTATTATAGGATTCCTTACATGTATAACTTTATGCATAGAAAAATTGAATATGGAAAAATGAGAATCAGATTTGTGTTCATGACTATAGTGGTTTATTGTAAATAATTGTGATATGTCATTTTATTATGTTATTTTATGATTCCCATGGTTGAATATATAATTGAAAAAGATCTTTTATAAACTTATATGAGGAATAAAAATAAATTTTATATTTATTTCACTATCAACATTTCTTAAATAGATAGAAGCATATTTTTTTATTATATGATAGAAAGAGTTTTGAAATGGTCCCGAAATCTTTACAAAGGGGTTTTGGAAGGGACTCCAAACCTTTAAATATCAAGAGAGTATTCAATGAGCTCAAAGGAAGTACATCAATTAGATTGGATCTAGCTACCAATAAGAGAATTAGACATCTAATAAAAATGGATCCAAAAATCCTTTCTTAAATCAAATTTAAAATTCATATTTGAAAAATATTTCCAAATATAAATACACCATGACATTCAAGGCACTTGAGAAATACTGGGCAAAAAAAAAAATATTTACGAGTAAAAATTGAAGATAAAAGAAATCCCACCCAATGAGAGTCTAACGAACCATCAATCTATGACCAGTCAATAATGGAATGCAGGCGTGGAACTACAAAAAATAGGGGAGTGACACTGACAACAATCATCAAGATAAATTAGACATAAATTTTTTCTATAAAATTGAAACCCTTGAATCACCTATCAGAATTAAAGCATAAGGATTTAAAAATGAATTTCCCACTTGGAAGCCCGTAGAGATCACCCAATAATGAAAGGAAAAAAACCAGAGTGCTAAAATAATAAAACTATAACCAAAGAGAACTCATAGAAGAAAAATAATCCCACCCAACAGGAGAAGCCATATAAGGGAACCAACATTCCTTTGACACATGGTTAAAAAATCAATTTGAACCCTAAGAAGGTGCAAGCAACATAAAAAAAATAGCTAGAAAAAATATATCTACAATCGAAGATACTGATGATGAAAAACCTTCCAACCCAGGAGTAAGCATCTAAAATAGATATAAACTATAAAATCCATAGATCCCATCGATGTCCAACCAACCTTTGGGTCGTATGAAGAGAACATTTAGGATAAATCAGTCCAAAACAACACTAAAAATAAAATAAAAGGAAGATACCTTAAAAAAATGGATCTTTAGAATATTAGGATTTTACATAGGTAAAGAAGCTGAATCTAACAGCTGGTCCACCCCTTACAACCCATCGGATTTAGGGAACCCCACTAGATAAAGAATCCATAAGAAAATTCCTTCCTCAATTGTTATTGAGACCAAGGTATCCCATGGAATTGGATTAGGGAAGGGAAGACTAGAAATAATCGTAAGGAAAAACCCCTAAAATGGCACCCACAACTAGCAATAGTCCCTAGCCATTGTTAAGTAAAAAGGTCATACACCCACTAGCCAAAGTGACCTAACAACATAAGAGTGACTCCATAGTCATTGAAGGCACAAGGTCTCCCCCTATTTTTGAATTAGAGAAAGGGCAATACCAATTTTTTTTAGAGAGACATCAGACTAACCAACACATGCAACTGGCAACAAGATATCAGAGGGTAAAATCTAGTAAGAAGGACAGGGAGGTCTCCCACTCAGAGAGGAAGGGTTTGAGAGCATGAAAGTGGGAGACCCTCTATAATCTTGTGTAGGCCTATGTAGACCATCTTTACCATGGTGAGGCTCAAGCCCTTGTAGACCCTCTCTACCATGGTGAGCCTCAAGCCCATGCAAACCCTCTCTACCATGGTGAGGCTTAGGTCCATGCAAACCCTCTCTGCCATGGTGAGGGTAAAATAGTTTATGATTAACTAGTGTGATTTGAATCAAATTTATGTGGATCCGCACCCTATAGATCACGTTCCTCAATTAGCCACCTCACACCAGCTCAACTACGCACTCACCCTTGATAGAAGAACATTTTAGCTCTTAGGATAATGAAATATATCACTAAAAATAAGAGCATATATAAATTATTTATTATAATATTTTTTATTAGTAAAGACTGGATTTTAAAAAGCACCCCAAATATTTTACAAAGAGCAAACAGGACCTTAGAAGGTCAAATAGAAGAATAGAAGAGGACCCAAATCAAAATAATCATTAAACCATTAGGCAACCAAAGGAAGACATAGCAAATAAATATAAAGAAACCAACTAGACAAAGAATGCAAATCTGATGAGGGACAAAACACCTAGGTAGAATTTAGTTCTTACCTTTGGGCTTCTTCCCTAAACTATTTATCTCTTCTTTTGGGTATATGGTGACCATTTTTTCTAACATATTCTAGGTAGACAACCATATTTTCAACCATCATACTAACCATTCTATTAATTCTTAGAACATAGTCATTCAAATCTTTGATTATTACATAGATGTTGCAAAGACCACAAAAAAGAATGGGGTCTGAATCCTAAATCCCCATTGAAATTTGAATATTCTACCTTTAAACCTAATGATTCATACCTTTAGATATATTCCTTTTCATCTAGCTATATAAGACTAACTTGTTACCAAATAGTGTGATAAAAATCATAGTTTTTAATTTTTCATTGGAAATACCATAGTAGAAGGCTAGAAAAATAAAATCACTTTAAGTATCGGGCACAAATAGGAAACATAATCAATCACCAAAACCTATAATATTGACATAAACAAGAACCCACTTCCTAATGGGTAAAAAAATCCATATCTAGAAACTGAAGCTTACATGACATGGAACTCACAAGAAACAATTGTACCAAAATATCACCTAAAAAAGAGAAAACAAAACTAAAAATGGTACCACTCTGAATTTTCCTACTAAAAACCAAATTAAAAACAACACTTCTAGCCTAAAATCAAAAAATATGAAGGAGCAACGTAGAGAACGAAATCAAAAACCTAGGTGAGAGAATAATTGAGATTTAGCCAAGCACCCAAGCATGAACTAGCCCCCTAGAAACACCTACTAGATAGAAGACATTGTTAGAGTTAGATTCTATTACATCAATTTGGTGATGTAAATATACCCTTATAGGTACATACTTAGGACATTAGATTACTTTAGGGGGAAGTTATTTAGTTACTTTATGCAATGTAATAAATGCACAAGTGTCAATGTGCAAGGTGTCCCTCGTACAACTATATAGAGTGTTGTCAAATGAATCTATATTCCATTATAAAAGGAACTCATTGTAATATATTGGAGTGACAGTAGGTAGTAGTAAAATTACTATGTAACTCCATTAGTGATGGAGTACAATTTAGTCCTATAGCTTCTTGCATGGAGTGTCCACTTCCTCCATAGCAATATTGTATGCATTTTCATCATTTCTATTTATAGCATATTTATGTAATCTCATAAATTTACTTTCTCTCATATTTCTACATCTTGTGATTGCCATATCCCATTATGATCTACCTCAAAAGCTAATAGTGGTATCATAGCCACAGTATATCTAGTCATAGTAGATCTAGCTACTATATATTAAGAGAAGAACCACCATTATTATTGAGCCTAAATTTTTTGTGAACCTGATTCACCATAGTGCACAGGCTCTTGTAAAAATTTTTAGAAGAATCAAGGTGGTAGGGAGAGGTTCTATAAAGTACTATTGTTAAAAATTGCCTTTGCACCCAAAGCATGTAAATTTTGTTACCTTGATATTTTTTGGTAGAATAGACTAGAAAGAGAGATTGTGAGATTCATTTGGCTCAGAGTCTTCCCACATAGTTGTAGGAAAAATCATGAAGATAAAGACTCAACATTTGATCCACTAGTTTGATGAATCTCCTAGTGAATCTCATCTAAGAGATCTAAAAAGTGTACTATTGCTTGATGTTTCTTTTATTATAAGGAACTAACTCTCAGATGATTGGGACACCTCCTATAATAGAAAACTAAGAGATTTCAACTTTGTTACCCAAAGGTCATAGTGCCTTCATTGTGTAGAGATTATTTGTTGCTAGATATGAATACTACAAAAAAGACTCTATGAGAAAGAGTCATGGTGAATTTTGGAGATTGAAGATCTCCATTGATAGAGTCCAATTCATAGCAAAAAATGCCACATAAGCCTTGATATGATAAAAGATCATAGAATCCTTGATCTTGAAGAAGACTCCAAAAAAAGGTACCTGATTCATAAGCAGATTCATATTTTTGTATTAGTAACTTGTTGCAAGGAAAGGAGATTTAGTGAGTTGGGAAACTTCCTATAAGAAACTTAGGAAGAGTATCTTTTTCAGGATCAATCCAGAACCTGAAGCAAAATTAAATGTAAAGAGATCAGGTAAAAATATCATTGAATAAACTTCCATTCTTGGAAGAACAAGAAAGACTAGGAGAGTTGTGTTCAAATTTAGAAGCTATAAAATCAAAGAAATAGGAGAGGTCTCAAG
This sequence comes from Wollemia nobilis, assembly GCA_028583015.1. Lineage (NCBI taxonomy): Eukaryota > Viridiplantae > Streptophyta > Pinopsida > Araucariales > Araucariaceae > Wollemia > Wollemia nobilis. The sequence goes on from JAQPPZ010000992.1 coordinate 9,982,918, forward strand.
GAAAAAGGCTTGGAGAGCCTAGTTGCTGAAGCAATATCATCAAATGCGTTCTTCTAAGAACTAATTGGATAAATTATCCATCAATAATAAAGTGTCTGATAAGGGAAGGAATTGGAGCAATTATTTCCATACGATAACAAGCCCAAAAAAGAGAAAAATATATGGCAAGCAGTGCCAAAGAAGATACAAAAGACCTCAAGACATTCGAAGTCTTGAAAAAAAGAGCTTGCTTGAAATGAAAATTTTATAAGAACACTTGAAGATAAAATAAGCTTACCAAATCTAAAAGATTTGAAGAATACCTTTCATGACAAGAAGGCATAAATATTTCTCCAAATCTATAGAAGAAAGGAGAATATTACTAGAGAAGAAGAAGCCACCACATCCCAGGCTTGTGAAATAAAGTTTGAGATACTTTTTTGGTGAAGGAGGAGGTTTTTAAAAAATCTAAAATAAGTTGCAAAAATATATCTAAAGCAACAAGCTTGATCTACATCCTCTACAAAAACCTTTCAAAGAGGTAAGCAACTATTGGTGCAAGTAGATTCATTAATTGGATTACTTACCAGATTTGTCAAAGCACCTTATATTGGATCAATGTTACAAAGAGGAAAATTGAATTATAGTCTTAAAAAGTGTAAAAAGAGAAAAATCATTTTAAGGACCATTTTCACATTAGGAGTTGATTAGATTTCAGAGTTACAATTATGTATCGACTACCTATATTCTACTTTGAAGAGGAAAAGAAGACTAGATCCTACAAATGTGTTTATAGTAAAATATTGCAAGGGTTTGTTCCATATTAATGCTTGAAAGGTTGCATTGGAATTGTTAACTGTATGTTTGAGAAATTTGTTGAGCAATAAGGTGAGATTATTGTTACCATTAAAAGTGCATCTATTAAGCACTATAATAGTTGATTTTTAAGTAGATTTTATCAATTAGTTTGTGTTGTTAAAAGCACAAAAACTAGTACAAAATCCACAACACGTTCATGGCCAAAATAAGCCACCATTACAAGAAAAAAGGTGGAGAAGAAAACCACCATTTAAGTCCTTGAAGAAAGAATCAAATAGAAACCTTAGAAATTTTAATATTCAAGGAGAATGCAAGGGTTTCATTTCAATACATAGTGCAGAAATCCCTATTCAAAAATAATATTTCATTAGCTTGGATTAACTATTTTTCAAAGAAGGATAAGTAAGAAGGATTACGTAAAAATTCTTCATTTTGGTTCAAGATCTATCTATTACAAAATTACCTCTTTTGTTCCTTTTAAAGGACAAAAGTATATTTATAGGGGATAGTAAGAATGTTATATCTAGCAAATTTTTGACAAGAGGAAGAAGCCACTAAAGAGATCACATATCCATGAATCGAGGTGTTTAAAAATACCATTTTCCTCTATCAAATCCATCCCTAGAATTAGCATGTCAGCTACAACAGTGGAGCCATTGAAATAAGGTATTATCACTTGTGTTTACATAAAAAAAGGGTAGAATTTAGTGAGAAGTTATATAAATGAAAATCCAAGCAAAAGGGCTACCTATTGGCTATTATAGACAATAATATATTTCAAGCACTAAATAAGGGTACAAATCAGCATTATAAAAAGCTATGAAACCTACAAATAGATAAAGAGAAAGGAGTTATACCTAAGGTATCCATTGAAGCAAATTTCCAACAAAAAGGAGCTCATAAGTGTGCCATAGAACCATGGAACAATTCAGTTGTAGCAATCTATCATCATCACCACGCCAGTGTGAAAAATAAATCTTGCATCTCAAGAAACATAGTAAGCTCACGTAGGATGCAAATATAAAGGAATAATTAGGGTTGCAATCTCATATTTGAGGCATTAGAAAGATGGCTTACAAGCACAAGCCTTGAGTTCCACTTGGCATAAATTCTCTAAGCATCCCAATGTTCATGAAGACCCAAGTTCTCACCTAAAATGGAGTTACATACGTTTTGATGAAGTTAATAATATTTGGAGGTTACCACCAACCTCATTATTGCCAAAGGTATGTTGAAGAAACCTACCTTTTGATGCTTCATGTAACACTTGTTATGACTTGCAAGAAGTTCATCATATTTAAGGTGCCTATCCCGGAAAATGGGAATGAAATCAAATGAATTCAATAATTTATGCATTGAATATCACTTGGAGGAAAAGTCTAATTCAAGCCATACACCATTCAAATATGTAAGAGAAGCATCTAAGACGCTATCATAAAACTAGAAAACCAGTGCTTGTATTTGGAGTAGCTTTGTTATAAGTAAAGCATATTTCAAAGAAGTTTTGGTACGACTTGTAGAAGAGAAGGATATCCAACCTAGGTTGAAACCAGTGCCAATAAATGAGCGCTACACTCCACAAAGCTACAAATCAGCCACCTCAAAACATTGAAGGATTATTAAGGTAAAGGTTGATTTTATTATTTGCTTGCTTTAAACCTAGGATTTTTAGAGTTATAAGGGTACATTACATCTACTATTGCAATATTCAGCATTAGTAATTTTTTAATCAAGCATATTTTATAATTATTAATATTTACAAAAGATAACCGAGGAGGAATAAGGGTTATTACTAAAATTTAAATTATTTGCAAGTATTATTTTCTTTTTTTTTCAAATTTGGGAGTTATAAGGAATACAACATCAAATTAGGAATTAAAAATTAGAAAACATTAAAAACAAACCAAAAGGTGTATTTAAAGAGGTTTATTAGTGTTTTCTAAAAAATACTTAAAGAAGGCAAAATAAATTCAACATCAAAACCTCTTCAAAAATTGAAGTAGTGCTTAGTTCAATAGGAGTAATAATGAGATAGAAAATTTGATATTGGTGTTTACAAAATTTCACAAAATCAACCCATAATTGAATTAAAATTTACAAAAAGCACTATATTTATCACATTTCCTATCCAAAACACCCTAGGGAGTCATAAGGCATCCTAAAAACCTTGGTAATATTAGCATCCTTAAAAAAATATCAAGTTCTTAATTCATTGGATAGATATAAGCTTTCTGCAAAACCTAAAAATTTATTAGGTTTGTGAGCTCTCATAATTAGGGAGATATAAGGAATTCTATAAAACCTAAGGGTTAACAATTTTTTTATAAAATGAATCTTATATATTCTAAGGATTACGTATACCTTAAGATTGGTAGATATAAGGTATACTACTAAGATTCTATCAAATCCATTTCTACAATTACTACTTCTCATGGATGAAATTTTGAAAAAACTTTCAATAATTTTTTTCTTTTGTAAGTTAGGTACTATTCATTGCATGCAGGTTTTATAAGGATGACCCAAAACCTCTGTACATAAGTAGCAGAACTGCCCATAAAATGTGGCTACCACCAGATGACCTAGGAGGTTTACCCCAAACAACCAGTGTCACAAGCATAGAAGCCTTAATAAAAAACCAATCCAAGGCTCCACGTAGGGCAGCCAGATAAAAAACCCAAAAACATGCTCCATGCAGGGCAACCATGCTTCAAAAACCATAATATGGCTCCACACAAGGCAACCTATCACTAAATAGAAATAAACTAAGGCTCCACGCAGGGCAACCATAGACCAAACATCTAAGACAAGACAACTAAGGATCCTTGACCTCCTCTTCAACCTTCTTGTCTTCATCCTCCATTTTGTCACCCACTTCTGAAATTTCATCCCCCTTGGAGTCCTCCTACCCCTAAAACTATTCACTCTATCCTAGGTCTCCAAGATGGCCATCGTGATTTCTCGGTCATCACCTAAATTTTTTTAAGAAATGGCATAAAACCCCTTTCTATGAACATGACCTCCACCACTGGTTCCATCACCACACTGGTAGGCTCCACTATCGTGCTGCTTGGCTCCACTACGACTGTCTTCTCCATAATAGTGAATCTGACACACAACAAAAATGACAAGCCCACAATGTAAAAGAAAAAATAGGGATGAAGGGACTTGATAGAAAAGGGGAGCTAAAATTCATCCACAATGGGTGCCTTGTGATTTTTGTCATGGGTAATTAAAATTCCCAAGTGCCAGGCATTCATTATCAGGTGGAAAAGCATGACGTTGTCATAATTGTGCGATAATAAAATATCACACTCCATATTTTCATTGGAAATCATTATCAAGCACATTTTGAAATTTTTTAGCCTCCACAATCAAATCTACTGTGTGAGGAAAACCACTTGTCCACACGGTTAAACCATTAGCTGAAACCCCTTCATTAGCCAAGCTATCAGCTGCTTTGTTGGACTCCCTAAAGGTATGTTGAATCAAAGTTTCTTGGTGATTTTTTATGAGGATTCTCACTTCCTCAATCTCATATTGGATCCTCCATGGTACTTTCTTGTTGTGCTTCAAGTAATTAATAGTAATGAGAGAGTCCCCTTCAATGATTAAATTGCCAGGATAATTTTTTGCCAACACCAGACTCCTCCAAACTACTTTGGCTTTAGCTCTGTTGTTAGTCAGTTCCCCCATGGATTCAAAAAATAAAAAAGGACTTCACCTATATGATCCCTGAGGATTCCTCCAGCCCCTGATATACTTGGTTTATCTTTAGAAGCTCCATAAAAATTTAGCTTAATCCATCCCTCAGGAGGTGGGCTCCATCTTACGAGCGGTCTATTTCTAGTCTGAGAACGACCACTCTCTTCCAAGACCAAAGTTAAGGAAGCACCCAATTGTTGTTCAAATTCATAAGGCTTCTGAGGCTATGGAGGAATAAGGATGGCATTATCCTTTGCAAAACTCAGGATTTTGTTTACAATCACCTCATTTGGCAGCTTAATGTTGGAAAATACCCGACGGTTCCTCTCAAGCCAAATCTACCATAAAAATGATGGAGACAGATTTTCCAGAGGAAGAAAATATGTTTTTTGACAAAAGGATTTGGCCATTGGATAAAAAGGTCCAATATGTATTCTGAAATAACCCAGGCTATATGAAAAAATTGGAATAGGCTGTGAAGAATAGAAGAAGAAACCGAACATGACAGAAAAAGGTGATGCACAGACTCCCAACCATTTTGACACAAATAACATCTATTAGGAACCAAGAGCCCTCGCTTAATCATGTTGTCAATAGTCATAATTTTATTTTGAATTACCAACCAAGCAAAGACATAAATTTTAGGCACAAGATGTTTAGGCCATACCTCTTGGTGCGGGAACGGAGGATCATCAGTTTCTAGAAGCAGATTGTAAGCTGATTTGACAAAAAATTCTCCATCATCTGTATTTTCCCAAATTATCTTATCCTTTATGTTGCCAGACGGGATAACTTCTCTTCTCAGTAAGGAATTCAACACTTCTACTACATTTTGAAGGATATTACACCTTATCAGACTCCATGATTTCCTATTGTTCTCATTAATTATAAAATTTGCCACCTTTTCTGATAGACCCATGTAAGATATTCTTAATGGGGAACAATGTAGGGTCCTCAGTAAGTGGCCATACTCCCAACCACTTGTGTTCCCAAAAATTAGTATTCTTGCCATCAATGAGTTTCCATCGTGTTCCTTTCCTAATGATCTCTCTAGTATTTATGATAGATTTCTAGAAGGCTGATCCTCTAGGTTGTCCCAAACAATTCAATAAATTCACCTCTTGCAAGTATTTTATTTTTACTATTTCAATCCACTCAACATTAGCATTGGTTATCAACTGCCATGCCTGCTTGACCATGAGCGCCATATTTAGAAGATGAATGTGCCTAAGGCCAATTCCCCCAACATCCTTAGGTTTGCACACCTTATCCCAAGCCACAAGGTGGATTTGTTGTTTGTTTTTAGAACCTGACCAAAGGAATATTTTTTGAAGTTGTTCAATATTCTAGTAAACTTTCAAAGGGGATTTGAAAACGGATATGAAATACACTGGAATGCTTTAAAGACAAGACATATTCAAAACTTGTTTTCTTGCCTGAGATAGAAGGTTGCATTTCCACCCCGCCAACTTTCTATGAATTCTTTCTAGCACATTATTCCACATATAGTCGATTTATCTTCTAGTGAACAACGATATTCCAAGATGAGAAGATGGTAGAGAGGACACAAAACATTGAAGAATCCTAGAAATTTTAACTTACCTTTAAACAGGGGTGTTAAAGAAATATAATTTTCTTTTATGAAAGTTTACCTTTTTTCCTACCGCCTACTCATAGAGCAGTAAAATATGTTTGATGACTTTGGCTTCTAAAATAGAATCCATAGTCATAAGTAAAATATCATCCACAAACTGCTGATGGGTGATAGGGGGAGTCAAGGATGTAGCTCTTATTCCTGATCTAAGGCCTAACTGACCCGCCACCTTGATAGTCCTTCCTAGAGCCTCAGACACAATGATGAACAACAATGGAGAAATAGGGTCTCCTTGCCTTAAGCCTTGTTTTATTTGGAAGTAACCTGCAGTGGCTCCATTTACTATAACTGAGAACCAAGGTTTAACAATAAAACTTTCAATAATGAAGAACAATTCAATGAAGTAGAATTCTACTTCCAAAATTTAATAGATACTCTGGAAGATTACAAGTATCTATAAAATACCAACAAAAAAAATCTTCTTATTTCTTAAGGAAGCTAAAGAAGGTAACTTTGCAACCTTGATTAGTTATCTCCATGAAACCCACTTCACAACATGGTGGAATTCACAAAAATTGGTTACATTCTCACAAGAAGAGTGTCTAATAATTTATCTATCATTAATTGTGTTTGTACTTACTCAACACAAGAAGAAAGCTAGCAACAAGGAATAATATTATTGTGATGATCAACTAACTTGCCATGAAGCAAAAATTCCACTAGTTCCAATGTAGAATCACAAGAAGAGAAGAAGGAAGAAGAAGAAAAGACATGTCAAAAAGGAACACAACAATACAAATATTGAATTAATTGAGCACTCTCAAGAGAAATAGGAACCTATAACATCAACTTACTCTGCATCAACTGAAGAAACAAAATATTGGTTGAATCTAATCATAGTAAGCAATGAAGAAGAATACAAGTTCCATTATCCAATGGAATAATATCCATACTGAAGATTAAAGTCTTCAATACCCAAATAATGTAATACAAGGGGGTGTTAGAGTTGGATTTTACTACATCATTTAGATCATGTAAATGTACCCTTCTAGGTACATACGTAGGACATTACATTACTTTAGGGGGATGTTATATTGTTACTTTATGCAATGTAATAAATGCACAAGTGTTAATGTGTACGTTGTAAATGTGCAAGGTATCTCTTGTACAACTAGGTAGAGAGTTGGCCAAGGAATATATCTTCCATTATAAAAGAGCCTCATTGTAATATATTGGAGTGACAATAGGTAGTAGTAGAATTATTGTGTAACTTCATTAGTGATGGAGTACAATGTAGTCCTATAGCTTCTTGCATGGAATGTTCATTTCCTCCATAGCAACATTGTATTCATTTTTGTCTTTTTTTAATTATAACACATTTTTACAATCTTGCAAATTTACTTTCATATTTTTGCATCTTGTGATTGCCATCTACCATTACGTTCTACCTCAAAAGATAATAAAAGTACCTTAGATAATAGGAAAGGGCCAGGGTAAATACAAACTCTAGATCTAAATACACTATAGACTCTTCCATAACCATAACTAAGTATGTTGGGCCTACCACTCCCTTAAAGGAGACCCAAAAATTAACTTTAGAGAACCACTCATCCATTCATTTTAACTATTAGAGTCTTATTTCTATGAAATCCTCTATAAGAGTAGTAGGAAAATATGTATTCCACACTATTAGCTTCTTAAGGTCCACTTCATGGTTGGCCATACATTCTGCTAAAGTATTACTTATCCTATAAATATCATCAACCTATTTATTCTCTAAGACTTGTAGAATTTCTTTTACCTCTATCAACATATCCTCTATTATCTAGTAAGATGATGCAGGTCTTTCACATAGGTTATTATATTTAGAGAGTCACCCTCTATTATAAATCTATTTATGTTTAGTTTTCTCATAATATTTACACCTTGATATAGATCTTATGATTTTGTGAGATAATTGGATTGATATTGTAGACCTTTCACATATATAACAATTAATGTTCTATATTTATTGTTGATAACTCCATCAATGCCTACTTTTCTAGGATTACCCTTTGTTGCACCATCAAAATTTAGCTTAGCCCAACCATATGATGAAGCTTTCCATATGGTTTGAGAGTGAATGGAGGGAAGGATATTATTAGAAACTTCCACAATCCTAGAAAGACCCCATCTTTCCACAATAACTAGATATTTCTTTACCTCTTTGGGAATTTTAATATTTAGGCTATGAATATTTTCTATCTGATAGCAAGATCTCTTTTGGACTGTTAGAAGCAAAAATCAAGGGGTCCTATTCAACTAATATTATTTCCTAATTATTACCATATTTTGGATCTATAACTGTAAGGTTTTAAATCTCATTTTCATTTGAGATAATGGTCCTTTTTTATTTACCAAAGGTTATAAATAAGGAACCCTCTTTGACTAAATATTTTTCATGAGATATTGAGATACCCTTAATGGCTATTTGTATTTATCCTTCCAAATGAGCAAAAGGGTTTTCTAGAAGAGGTTGAAGATAAGAGTTGCAAGGGAGGGCATTTGGTAATATTACGTGGGTATGGGGCTCCTAAGACACCTCCTCATTCAATTTTTTAGGATCATTACATGCTAAAGTAGTTTCTTGAAGAGCCTTCGAGGCACCAAATATCTTCGTAGAATTCTTGTGGAAAAACTTTTTCTTAGGTCTATATTGGATCTTCTTGGAGGAGCACTAGGAAGAAATATGACCTTATTTCTTGTAGGAGGGGCAACAATAAGGCTTTTTCTCATATTCTATTTCTTGAACCTAGGAAGGAACATCATAGACCAACTAAATATATTTGGGAAGGTTAACTGATGCAGCCAGAACTTCCCTATATTGAACTTTGAATGGTGCGATATTCTAGTCCTGAGGCCTGCATAGGATTTCAAGAACAAAAAAAAACAAAACAGCACACACAGGCTATCTTAAAAATTCACTCCAAGAATACCACAAAAAAAAAATCCAGAATTCTGAAATAACAATATTTTCTTTATTTTTATCTCCTCTCTACGCTCTTACAATGCAATTTTTTTTTTCTTTTCTTCCTATTTTCTGCCCCATTTCTTCTTTCTTCTCTATTCCCCACTGAGAAACTGCCACACTTGCATTAATTTATTTCTCTCCCCCTCTTTCTTCACCCCTTATGCTATCTTATCTATCAACCCAAAACACACATAATTTGCAACTACTTTCTATGGTGGAATTTCTAATTTATTCATCAAATTTTTTTCTGATGGACAGTGAAACTGCTATTTTTTTTTCTTTTTTATCCTATCTTATCACTTATCCTTTCTTATATTTCTCATGGAAATCATATCTTGTCCAGTTCATTTTTGTGTGTTGAGTTGGTGGTGGTTTCTCGATAAGTCTCTCTAGGTTGAATGCTCCGTATCATACTCCCCGTATAACAAAAATATTTCATGAGCTCCTACTCATGTTCTCCAAAACCTGGTCATATTCACAAGACCACTTTGTTATCTTGTTTTGGTTGTACTCTGAAGATCAAACCTCCTCAGATAGAATGCACTCATCATTCTCTTCACCTTCTCCCATTGTGGCATATCCATCCAACCGCAATCAACATACACTTTGTTGACGTCTTCCTATCGGTGCCAACACTCACGAGTGGAGTGATTTCATCCTCCACAATTCCCACAAGGATGCAAGTTCCAACACCTAGTTGCTACATGTCCAAATATTCCACACTAACTGCAACAACCCATTCTTGAATCTGCATTCCCTGTGCTCTCTTTTCTCACAAATTTTGTCTCACTGCTTCTTTTTAGACCTGCATATCCAAGGCCTTCATTCTTTGGCCTTATCTCTAGCAGTATGGGCATTTTCATACCTTGCCCACATCTTCCCAATCCTTCACCATTGTACCCCATTCTTCTCATCAACATGGAGCCAATGCCTCTTGTGTGCTTTTCAAAGCACCCAAACTCTCCATCACCACTCTGATCTTGATCATCCTCACAATGTCCTTCATCACACTTTGAAGTAACATTGTCACTATCAGCTCTAAAAATATGGCCATTGTCTTGACCATCAATGACCTGATGAGGTTCATCTTCCTCTATTGTCCCCTTACCACTTCTCTCTTTCTCCTTATCTATTGTAGCAGTTGCTACATTATCTTCTTTGTCATCACTACTATTGCTGACTTGGACCATCGGTCTCTTTCCCATACCCTTTCTTTGACTTACCTCTATCCTTTGCTCCTCATTCTCCATTGTTGATGGCTTACCCTTTAAGCCCAATTTGAGACTAGAATCTATATCATCACCAATACTCCTTACTGGTGGCAACCCATCATTTGAAAGCATCTCTGCATATTCTTCCATCAAATCCCTCACACCATGTGGGATTTTATCCATATTTTCCATTGTCTCCTTTTTTGTGGGTTCAACAATGAAAGCAAAACATGCTTCCTTCTTCTTCTTTCCCTTCAAGGATTGCTTTTCCATATCCTGACTCACTACAGGACTGGTGTCCACTTCTTTCCCTTTGTCCTTCAATGGAGTCAACACAAACTTCTGACCATCCTTCTCAATAGTGTAGGTGTTCTCCCTACCTTCATGCACTGCCTTTTTATCAAATTGCCATGGTCTTCCCAACAAGACATGACAAGCATCCATTGGCATAATGTCACATAGAATGACATCCTTATAAGAGCCAATTTGGAGATCTACCATACATTGTTCAGTCACCAAGATTTGATGGCCCTTTTGCAACCAAGAGACCTTGTACGGATTGGGATGCTCTATCCTCCTCAACCCCAATTTCTCCACCATATCAATAGACACTAGGTTGTCTGTACTCCCACTATCTACTATGACCTGACAACATTTTCCCCTTGATTTACATACTATTCTAAAAAGGATTCTTCTTTGAACAGGTTCACTTTCTCTTTTATCTATCTTCAATAGTACTCTCTTCATCATGAGAGATTCTCCTTGTTCAGGTTATACATGCTTTGGGGAAGCAACACTTTCTTCCTCTGCTTGTGCAATGTTGTTTCTGATCTCCTTTCCTTTGTTGTTACTTTATTGTGTGGTTGGACATTCATAAGCTTGATGACCATCTTCTTCGCATCAAAAACATCATCCAAAGAATCCTCTACCCCTTCCTTGACCAAAACCACCTCTACCTCACGAGGAATCTCCACCTCCTCTGGTGTTCTGGTTGAGATCACTACGAGAAGTACTGGATTCTCCTTCTTACAAATATTGTCTGCTACCATTGTTTGATTTTTCTCTTCCTTGAGAGGATTGTCCTCTTCTTCTTGTATTATTTTGTTGCCTTCGCAACAACTTTTCTTCTACCTTCAAGGCATATTGGTAGGCTTCTTCTACCATCCTTATTCTTAGCATACTAACTTCATCTTGTATGGATAGTCGTAATCCATTGAGGTACTTTGACACCTTCTCCTCATTATCTTCCACATGACCAACCCGAATGGTGAGCCTATAAAATTCCTCTCTATACTCCTTTACATTCAACTCCTTTTGTCTAAGATTCTACAATTTTCTGAAGAGATCCAATTGGTAATATGCCGGCAAGAATTTGGCTTTTAGTTTGGTGACCATATTCTCCCATGACTTGATCTTTTCCTTTCCTTTCCTTCGTCTTTCCATCTGCACATGATCCCACCACAAGGATGCATGTCCTTTTAACCTTGTGGAGGTAAATTTCACTCGTTTAGGGTCTTCAATTGCCTCAAAGTCAAAATATTTCTCCATCTTTGCAATCCAGTCTATGAGCTCCTCTGGATTCAAGCTCCCATTGTATGGCGAAGTCTCTATCTTCGGTGTTTGACCCAAATTTGAAATTGCTCGAATCAATCGTTCATCTGCTTCTCCCTATCGCTCTCATCATGATTTTCTTCATGATTTGTCTCCTCTTCTTCACTATCACTAATCACATCAAAATGAACGCCTCTTATTTGAGCTATTTCAATTGCTTCAAGTCAAGCAGTAATTCCTCTTAGCATTTTAGCTATATCCATATTTTAATTTCCACTTAGTCGTCTTCTTCCCCACTGAGCCATTATTTCTTCCACACGTCCTCAACTATCTTTTGGCTCTCATACCAAAATGATGTAGCCAGAAATTCCCTATATTTAACTTTGAATGATGCAATATTCTGGTCTTGAGGCCTACATAGGAATTCAAAAACAAAACAAAACAAAATAAAAAATAGCACACACAGGCTATCTTGCAGAAATTCACTCCAAGAATAACACAAAAATAATCCAAAATTATGAAATAACAATATTTTCTTTATTTTTATCTCCTCTCTATGCTCTTACAATGCAATTTTTTTTAATTTTTTTTCCTTTTCTTCTTGTCTGTCGCCCCCTTTCTTATCTCTTCTCTATTCTGTATTGAGAAACTCCCATACTTGCATTAATTTATTTCTCTCCCCCTCTTTCTTCACCCCTTCTACTATCTTATCTATCAACCCAAAACACACGGAATTCCCAACTACTTTCTATGGTGGAATTTCTAATTTATTCATCAATTTTTTTTTTTTGATGGACAATGAAACTATTGTTTTTTTTCTTTTTTATCCTATCTTATCACTTATCCTTTATTATCTTTCACATGGAAAGCTTATCCTACCCAACTGGTTGTTGCATGTTGAGTTGGCAATGGTTTCCTTGCAAGTATCTCCAGGCTGGATGCTCAGCATCATTAAATTCTAAATAGGGTTATGCATAAGGGGTTGGTCCTAAAATGTATTTAAAAAAATAGGGCGAATCAGTTTTGAAACCCAAAATTCTTTATAATTTCAAGGTGAAAAGGACTCCTATTATTAGGGTAATATTGGAGATTTAAACTTGAGCTAAATATACTAAAAATAATTTACATCCAATTTTTTTGGCTAATGGGCCCTATTAAAGGGTCCCCAATACTAGTCAATTCAAAATTTTAAAAATTAAAATATTTTTTAATTAACGATGATTAACCAATATGCATAACCCTGCTTCAAAATTTTCATTGATGCATAATTTGACATGGACCATCCTTGATTTTGCTTTTGTGGTAGGTTCAAGTGATACAAGATCGCCTATGAATTTCACAATCCTAAGAAGGATATGTTCATGTCAAAAATATATAGGTAGACTTAATATTCTAACTCATAATGGTTCAAAGTTGATACATTGGGTGTTCAGGTTAAAGTTTAAACCTCATTTTCTTAGGAATATACTATGTTTTCCATAGAACTAGGGACCACCTTTTAGGATTCGATTTGAATCTTCAACACAAATTAGCTTGATAAGGAAGAACCTTCTAGGGAGTTCCACTAAGGCCCATCTATGGATGGAGTAAATAATAGGGTGAGAGCCTAGGAATTTCCCCACCAAAGAGATTTCTTAATGGGTGAAATTCATTTTCTAGAGCTTCAATGCTTCAATGAGATGTAAAGCTTACATTGAGCTAGATGTAGGTCAAAAAGGCTATTATTACTGATCCTAGGGAAAGAGGCCTTGTGAGACTCCTCAACATAGGACTTGGATCCCATGAGAGGGTTAGGTAATGGGTTCTCGAGGGCCCCAAAACCAAGGAGAGATAATTATCCAGCTCTAGTTGTAGATAACATCGACCTGGTAGACTGACTAGCATCATATATGGACCCATGAATAGAAATACTTTTATGTTCTTCAAAACTGCTCTTGTCAACTTTAGAGTTACTTCCACTATCTCCAAGGATTCTTCCACCTTCTATGGAGCCACTCTTTCTAGCTTTAAAGCCATTTCTTCTAGCTCTATAACTACTTCAACCTTCCTTTCCTTATTTACAACCACTCCCACCTTCTCCAAAGGCACTTCCACCTATCGACTAACCTACTGATTAACCTGTCGTCCATAATATCTACCATCCATAGGGAAATTATGGTAAGGTAAGTCACTAACCTAGGTAACTAGTAAAAGTAACTACTAGTGGTAAAAAGTAACAACCTACTTTTTACCATGTGGTAAATAAAATATACTTAGGTAAATATTACAAATTACCTAAATGAGGTAATAATTATAGTTACTAACATAGTAACTCTAAAATCCCCCCTTATTACATTATTTGGGTAATGTATATAACTACCCCAATATAGTGAAAATTATGTCGATCTACTGGTTCTTGCTTTGTCACAGTTCTTTGGCTACTCCTAAGAAAAAAATGGGTCATTCCTCACTTTGTCTTCACATCAAAAAATGTCCTTATTGTAATCTTGTCATCCAACCGAATTGCATGTGTAACCAGCTACTGCAATCGCTAGGTGTAATAGAGTAGATCATTTCATACGAGGTTCATTTAGTTACAAAATGAGTTTGCAAAAGATAAGGTAGCTAAGGTGTCGGTCACTTTCAAAAATGCACACTTATAAGTTCCCCCCCTTATTGAAAAACATGTAATTAAATTTCTAAAATAAGTTTGACTAAGGTGTCAGTCACTGTTGAAAATGCACCCTTATAAGTCTTCTTCCCTTTTAAAAAAAAATTGTGTAGAAAAGAAATGAATATCACCCCTTAATTGCAAACGATGTGCGACTTAAGAAGCTTTGTGAAGGATTGTACAAATATTGCCTCCTAAGAAAATTTTACACCAAAAAATTCCCTCCTTTTATTACAAGTACTTCAAACAATGAGTTTGCTATTTATGAAGCCTAAAAGAGGTACAATCACCCATTTATTTCTAGTACTTCAAAGAAAAACTTATGCTATTAATGAAGCCTAAAAATATAGAGAGGAAATGGTGCTTGTTGAAGGTGATAAATTTACTTTCCCTCTACAATACTACCTTAGCCAAGAGTACTTTGTGTGATTTTTTTGAACCAAAATCAGAATCGAAACTAGACACTTCACTAGCAATATTACCTTTGTTTTGCTTTCGTGATGTACCTTTGCCTTTGTTATTTTGCTTGTTTTTAAACCAACACCGATTGGTGTCATGGTTATCCTTTTTACAATGCGAGCAAAACTTCTTTTGATTTTTCTTTCCCTTACCTTTTGAAGATGATCCTTCCTTATGAAAGTTTCCTTTCTTCTTGTCACCCTGATTGTTTGAGTAAAGTGCATTGTTTGATACTAAATCACTTTGGAGTTGATTTGCTTCCTTTGTTTGAAGCAAATTGACTAACTCCACAAATATGACTGATCTTTGTGATACATTAAGGGATGTAATCAACATTTTATAGGATTCGGTAAGAGCTCTCAATATTACTAAAGTCAAAATGGTGTCTTCTACTTTAGCTCCTAAAGCATTGAGCTTAGACTTCAGTTCTGACACTCTACAAAAGAAGAATTTTACTGATTCACCTGACTTCATATGGAGTGTATGAAATTGTGTTTGAAGGTTTAGAACAGTTTATTGATTCTTGCCTTCAAATATGGTATAAAGTGCATCCCATGCATCTTTACCATTTTTAGCTTCAATTATGTGAGGCTGGATCTCATCAGCAGTAGCTAGGAGGATCAACATAAGAAGGTGGTTATTCTTTTTATCCCATGCTTTTTGATCTGCTCCTGGTGATTTGGGTCTTGATTCAGTGCCATCAACTAAATCCCACATTTCCTCTACAGTCAAGATGACTTTCATCTTAGTTTTCCATGCTGAATAGTTAGGACCTTTAAGCAATTGTGTATCATTCAAGTATTTTTTGATAGTTTCCATTATGAAGGTCCTAGAATTTGCACTAAGATGATATTTCTTTCACTCTTAAGTGATATTTAATGGCACCTACCTAAAAATCCTCTTGAAGAGAAATAATCAGTTTGAGGAAATTAAGCCAAACAAATAAGAGTGAATTAGGGGTTTTTATTTTTAGGAGAGAATATCAAGTGAAATTGGCTTTAAATATGTGCAATGGTTAACACAAATTTATTGTGAAATTTTTGGGTTGAGTGTTCTTGATTTTATGACTTATAATTGCAAAAGAAATAATGCAATAATCAAACAATAATGCCCACAAAATTATTATCACTTAGGTGTCGGATGAAATCGAAAATGCACCTAATTTGCCAATGAAGGTGTCGAGTAAAATAAAAAATGTACCTTTTAGCTTTTTCAACAAAATTTGAAATTATGTTGTGCAAAAACTTGATATATTTTTGTGTCCTGCTTGTCTTACAATTCTGCAAATAATGTGGCAATGAACAATTACCTATCTTTTCTGATTTTGCAAAATAAACAAGTTTTATTTGTTTTAAGTGCTCCTTACTTTTGTCTTACAAATTTGCAAAGAAATCCAATTTCTTGTCTTCCCCACTTTGATTTGCAAATTTAAAAAATAACACTCCTTTCAATACAAGTCAACACACTACCTGCATTTGAAAGGCTTCCAAAACTAGTCGACATACGATGTATTTTTGATGGACCCAAGGTCTTCAATTTCTTCTCAATTTTGCAAAAAGAATGTGCAATTTTATGTCTTATATCCCCCCTTTGAGAAAACAAATGCACAATTTCAACTTTGATGGTTTGCAAAATTTTATTTTTGAGTCTCCTTGTTTTTCAATTTTGCAAGCAAATGTCTTTGATTTTGGCCCCCTTTTGATTTTGTCCCCCTTTTATGTTATAAAATTACAAGGTTTTGAGAAGAGGTTAAGGGTTTTCTAATTTGTAAAAAGATAGGTGTTCTTCCTTGTCTTATATCTCCATTTGTGGAGAAAACAAAAACACCCTTTATATTTTGAATTTGCAAAAAAATAACCCTTTTTCTCTTTAATTTGCAAAATTTAAATAAAAAGCTTAATCATATAATCTAAATAATAATAAAAATAAAAGAATGTTTTAAATAAAAAAATAATCAATTTTTTTTTAAACATAATTTATATTTTAATTGTTAAAAAAAATACATAATAAAAACTTTAAATTTAAATAAATATCAAATTAAAGAAAAATAAAAAAAAAATGTCTTTACCTTTTGTCTCTGCTGGGACTCGAACCCGGGTCTGGTGGGCAGCGGCTTAACCTGGCCGTAGTTGCCAGTCAAGCTAGCTAGCCCGAAGGCAATGGAAGGTTGTGACATTCCATATGGAGGCTATCTAGCCTTCGTGCAAGAGGAAAAATGGGATTTTATCCCACATTCATCCCGTAATAGCAATTTTACTGTATAAAGGGCTTAATGTGCCCTTACTCTCTTGACTGCCTTTGGGTAGTCAACTTGACTATCCCTTTTGCTGTGCATGCCACCCAACAAAAATATGCCATGACATCTATGATGCCAGCTAGACTGCCTCGTCGGTGCCACATGTCAAGTGTGTAGAGTTTACGTTAGTCTTGGATTCCATGCTAGGAGGTCCACGTCAAGGAGATCCACATCAACTCACATCAAATTCCATGTGTCTCAAAATATATACCACCAGCTGGCCACCTCAATACACGTGCCTATGCATGTCAGCTCCACCAGGTGGTCGTATGTTGTGTATCATCCAGTTTAGATCCATCTAGATCAACCATTGTAGGATCTGCCACGTGTTAGGGATCAAGATGATGTCAGGAGATTTAGGATATATACCTTGTGATCATGTGCAAAAATGGCTTCAGGTTTGCGTGCGTTGTAGAGTTCAGAGTCTGCCTTGGATTCAACAAGTTTTCATCAATGGGAGGCATCGAAAGTGAATACAGAGTCAGTCGTTTGTCGGTATCGTCTCGATGTTTAGAGGGTTGTGTCTATCTTTCGCTTGTGGGGATGGTCCCGTCGATAGTCATTCGGATATTGGGTATAGCATCAGTTGTCCTCCCTAACACACGATTGGAGGACCTCCTACCCTCCAATGTGTAGAAGGGCCTACAAGCTCACACGTGGGACCCCTACCCACAATGGACTTGTCAGTGATGACTTCAGCGACTAGTAGTGACATTGTCCAGCATCTGTAGGATTTGATAGCTTGCAGTGTTGTCCGGGGTATCAGAGAGCAGTGCCTTCGGGAGTGGGTATTATGTGCCCACTTGGAAGTTCTACACAACTAAATAAAATAATTAATTTGTAGGAAGAACCATAGAACGAGGGGGTCCTAGACCGAGAGTTGAACCCCATTATCCATGTAAAATTCCTCGCCCACCTCACCCGCTCTGATACCAATGATAAAAGATAAGGCAAAACATTAGAAATATTTTTAATAATCAAAGGTTAAATAGACATAGTAAATGTAATCAATTTGATTACAACAACTAACCTACCAACTAACCTACTGTCCATAATATTTTTCGTCCATAGGGAAATGACGGTAAGGTAAGTCACTAACCTAGGTAACTAGTAAAAGTAACTACTAGTGGTAAAAAGTAACATCCTACTATTTACCATGCAGTAAATAAAATCTACTTAGGTAAATATTAAAAATTACCTAAATGAGATAATAATTATAGTTATTAACATAGTAACTCTAACAACTTCATGACCACACCCATCTTAAATATAGTCGCTCTCACAAACTCTAAATCCACTCTTACCTTCACCCATTTCATATTTTTTCTGTCCACTTTAGTACATTGAGTATGATATTTTTTTTATTGGTTGAAAGGGTTTTGAAAGGATTCCTAAACCTTATACAAAGATAAACTAGGGAAAAATAAAAAAATATTTAACCACTAAGAAGCAACATAAACAGGCCAAAAGTAGAATAGACAGGGGAAGCTGTTGAGAAACCCAAAAATAAACAAGGAGGTAAAACTAAAAAATTAAAGCTAAACAGATCACTTGGGAGTTAAATCTTCTATACTTTTCTTCTCACTATCTTGATTTGGGAAGATGGCCTTGAAAGTTTCACTTTTGCTAGTAGATATTGCTTTGGAAACTCTGATCACATGTTGAAGGCTAGTCATGGCTCTACTTTGAGACTAGTAGATATTTTCTAGCATTTTAGTTAGGATCCTGGAAGGGTCATGCCTGGCCCTGGCTATGATCTTGGCATTCATGAGGGACTAATCGAGCTCATGCTTCATGCACTCCATCATCATGAATTCACAGGGTATCAAAATCTAATCCAGATATTTTATTTTTCCTATCACATTTTTGGATGAAGCTTCTACGGTTGCAAGAACTATGACTATTCATTACAACATCATCATGATAATTTTGCTCCTCAATATAGATAACTGGGTTGATAGTTACCTTGGTTGCCACTTTCTATAGCATATGATTGGAGATGATCAGAAATAAGCCTTGATGCTTGATGTGAGGGGAAGCTTTCATCCTAATATTCTCGATAGACACCTCCACAGATCTTTTGAGATATTCAGGGTTGTTTACCTCCTTGAAATCCCTAAGGTGATTTAGGAATATCAAGTGGAAACTCCTCATTGGTTCATCGATCTTGTACACTGTGATATACTATACCACATGGATTAATTTTTTACACCATGGCTCTAGAATTTCTTTCTTGATGATGCCCTTCTGGTTTCTAACCAACTTCTTTCCCTTATTAGTGAAGTGCTTCAACTCTTATTGAATAGTATGATTGTCTCTATGCATATTAAAACCATCATTTGGAAGCTCAGTTATCTCCACTAGAAGAGTCATGATGATATTAAACTTCAAGCCTCTAACAATGACCTAGCCATTAACCCATGAATTTACAAAATCATTCATTATTTCATCATCAGTACCCCAAAACTTCCCAATAAAGGTAAGGAGAACATGGTTCTTGAATATTATTTCAATTTCAAGTTCCAAGCTAAGGGTGTCAGGCTCAATTACGGCCATGATGAGGGATAAAGTATGATAGGTAACAAACAAGGGCTCAATAGAGGAAACTTTGATATACCTATAAAAGAATAAATCCTAAGGATTATTTAATAGCCAGGTTTTAACACACATGGGCTTGCTATCTTGATATAGATTACGTTGATTCTTGGTACATGAAATTTGGTTATTCTTGGCCATCATTGGGTCTAGATAAAGTCTCGATATCAATCCAGAGTGGAATTTAGGATAATACTTGGCCATAGTAATGATGGCATAAAACAAATTTCTGCCATCCATGACTAGGCAAACAATGAAAAGGGCTTCCTGGTAATTCATGTGATCTAGATTGGACCAGACCTCCTTGAAGACATGAGGAATTTGCATTTCTTGCCCACCACTATTGTAGGAAGGTACTTTCATCGAAACCTTGATAGTTAGTATGTGAGTGGTGATGTTTCTATTCCCGAGGGTGGCACAAAGATAGGAGCTCCTGGTACCATGGTAATAACAAATTTCCTACAAATTTTTTAAAAAATCAACTTGTGTAGATCAAAATTGTAAGTAGGCATTGCCCAAGGTGAAGGGGGAATTTTACCACACCGAGGGTTCTCATAAGAGACACAGGGCTTAGAAGCAAATTTTGCATGGAGAGTCAAAAATAACCCTTAATTTTCCTACTACAACCTTGGGACTCGAAATAGAGGACCTGATTCCATGGGACTCACGTAGGATCCAGGGGAATATCCCTGTGAAATCTGACCTAGTGCCAATATAGATCCCTCTTACTACCCGAGAGCACCACAACATTGGAAAGTTAAATACAATTTTCTCTAGAAGTCATGATGGCAACCTTAGAATGATTACATGAGACAAACATTATCTTTGAGATTACCAATTTTGAGATTAAGTAGAAAATAGTCCTTCCAAACCTATATGGAAGCTTCCTTCACATCCTTGCTAGCTAGCCAATCAATGAATTTGTTCCTATCACGATAGACGTGTTGGATGACAATGTCATTGTACTTGTTTGTAAACCTTTTGCATTCATCTAATATGTTGTTTAATGACTAGGAATGGGTGTAGTTACCTCTAAGGCATTTGACGATGTGGAGGGAATCCCCTTCAATGATCAGTCTATTGATTTTTAGATTGTCGATGAGGAGCATACCCTGATATAACACACATGATTTGGCCATGTTTTTCGTCTAGGTTCCAATATTTTATACAAATACCAAAACATTTTTCCCTTGGCTGCCTCTAAGGATGCCTTCCCTATTAGCAATACCAAAATTTTCTTTTGTGGATCCGTTAAAGTTGAATTTGTGCCATCAAAAATGTGGAGGGGTCCACTTGATAATAGACCTGTTGACAAAAGAAGAAGGTACATTTGAAACATTAGTAAGCTTGAAATTGAATATGATATTCATTATGATGTTGATTGTCTATTTTATTTAAACTGGATGGATAGGATAAATAATCCCATAGAGATAAGGTGATAACTTCATATTCTTGACAAAAGTTATTAAATATCATATGAGAAGATCATCAACAAATAATAAAATTATGAATATTCATCAATCAATCTAAAAAACTTGTGAATATTATATATAGATATCATCTTGAATATCCAGCATGAAGAAAGCTACTCTTCAAATCCATATAATGTAATTTCTATCTATAGGAAGTAGCAATAGAAAAATCATTTATATAAATTCCAACCATACAATGAGAGAAAATATCTTTGAGTATTCAAATTATTTTTTAAGATAATACCATAGCAACAAGGCCTACTTTATGCTCCTCCACATAACTATTAGACATATACTCCCTCTTATTACTAATAATATTTTTTCACTTGGGTAGAGGAAAAATAGCCCAATGAATAACAATGTTCTTGATCACATAAGGAGGAACATTATTCTAAAAACTAGAAATGTTCTTACCCTAAGGTAAAGAAAAACTATTCCAACAATTAACAATATGCTTATCCTTATGTAGAAGAACATACCACCATGTTTGATTATCATACATTAATAATAAAATTCAATTCATTTACCTCATAGGTTCATACTTTTTGTATCAATGACAATGTATACTACTATCATATGAATTAGCCACCATGTTACCAAAGCCATTCTTCTTAGAGAAAGGAGAAGAACCATAAGGCTCACCAAGATTACACATCTAATAATACTTGCTCCAATATACTAATCCAACTAATATATGAATAACTTTATTGAATAACAAGAAATTAATATCAAACTATCAACAACATGCTAAGGATAATTTATCACTAATGAATATACGCTGACAAAGATGCTAGATAGTCATAACAATGCTTTATCTCATGTAGTTTTCCAAATGTATGTAATGTAATGTAAATATTTAAAAGCATGGATGTATTAAATAAATATGTAATGTAAATATTTAAAAGCATGGATGTATTATAGGCCAAATGAATGGTAATGTATGCATGTAAATTTCTACCCATGTGTTCATCATTACCTCATTCAAGTAAAACAAAAGCATCATCACCTATTTTGAAATTGCATTCTCAAGTCTACTGATGTGAATTTAAAAAAATTCAGACTAGTGACTATGTTGCTTTTAAAAAAGTTAAATAAGTTTCTTGATATTGAAATTAATTTTGTTGATCTATCTATTCACACACACACACACACACACATAATATTGGATTTATTATATTATTTGGTACCTTTTAACATTAATGCCTATACCATATAAATAATTTAGTCTAGATTATCTTTAATAAAATGAGTATACATTAGGTGTCATGTCAGTATGTGCGATTTATATCAATAAGGTTTCATATTAATAATCAATATGTGCAATCATTAGAGTCTTTGTCTTTGTATGGACATGTTGATTTATTATGTGATATTTCTCCTATGAGAAATATGAAGTGTTATATATCCCATGTGTTTATGGAGATGAAAGGTTTTAGTGAAGATCAAACAACACAAACAAATGATACATAGGTGTTATTCCTTTGTTCTTGTAAGAGAACCAAACATTTCATTACTTTCCTTCCAAAATGAGAATACCAAAAGAAAAAGCCCTTTTACAATTTCAAAAATTCCCTCAAATACCCTATTTTCCCATTCTCCCGCCTAAAACCATCTAAATTCAAAGTTGAATTTTGGGGGCAACTTGTGAAGGTCACAACTTCGCGCTCGTTGACCCGATTGACTATTATAGAATATTTTCAGAAAGGCATACGTCTAGCTGAAAATACTCAAATTCAACCTCTAAAACCTTCAAAAATCTCCTGCAAGTTAAACTAGTTTTACTATTTTTACTAGTTTTACAAATTAAATAGTTACAATTTTTTTTTTTAGGTTATGCAAGATCACTCTTACACCACTGGATGCTCCTCCATCCACTTGGTGAATATCAAACAACACAAACAAATGATACACATGTGTTATTCCTTTGTTCTTGTAAGAGAACCAAACATTTCATTACTTTCCTCCCAAAATGAGGTACCAAAAGAAAAAGCCCTTTTACAATTTTGAATATTCCCTCAAACATCATGTTTTCCCCTTTTCCCACCTAAAACCATCTAAATTCAAATTTGAATTTTGGGGGCAACTTGCCAAGGTCACAACTTCACACTTGTTGACCCGATTGACTATTACAACATATTTTCAAAAAGACCTATGTCTAGCTAAAAGTACTCAAATTCAACCTCTAAGACCTTCAAAAATCACCTGCAAGTTAAACTAGTTTTACTAGTTTTAGAAATTAAACAATTACAATTTCTTTTTTTGGGTTATGCAAGATCACTCTTACACCACTGGATGCTCTTGCATTCACTTGGTGAAGATAAAATAACACAAACAAAGGATACACAGGTGTTATTCATTTGTTATTGTAAGAGAACCAAACATTTCATTACTTTCCTCCCAAAATGAGGATACCAAAAGAAAAAGCCCTTTTACAATTTTGAAAATTCCCTCAAATACCCCGTTTTCCCATTTTCCTGCCTAAAACCATCTAAATTTAAATTTGAATTTTGGGAGCAACTTTCCAAGGTCACAACTTCATGCTCGTTGACCCGATTGACTATTACAAAATATTTTCGAAAAGGGCACGAAATGAAGTAAGCAGGGGCAAAGCCAAGGCTTGCGTCTAGCTGAAAATACTCAAATTGAACCTCTAAGACCTTCAAAAATCTCCTACAAGTTAAACTAGTTTTACTAGTTTTACAAATTAAACAATTACAATTTTTTTCGGGTTATGCAAGATCACTCTTACACCACTGGATGCTCCTGCATCCACTTGGTGAATATCAAACAACACAAACAAATGATACACAGGTGTTATTACTTTGTTCCTATAAGAGAACCAAACATTTCATTACTTTCCTCCAAAAATGAGGATACCAAAAGAAAAACCCCTTTGACAATTTTAAAAATTCCCTCAAATACATAGTTATCCCCTTTTCCTGCCTAAAACCATCTAAATTCAAATTTAAATTTTGGGGGCAACTTGCAAGGTCACAACTTCACCCTTGTTGACCCGATTGACAATTACAACATATTTTAGGAAAGGGCACGAAACAAACTAAGCATAGGTAGGCCTTGCCTCTTTGTGTCCAACTGAAAAACCTCAAATTCAACCTCTATGACCTTCAAAAATCTCCTACAAGTTAAACTAGTTTTACTAGTTTTACAAATTAAACAATTACAATTTTTTTTTTTTTCGGGTTATGCAAGATCACTCTTACACCACTGGATATTCCTACATCCACTTGGTGAAGATCAAAAAATACAAACAAATGATACACAGGTTTTATTCCTTTGTTACTATGATAGAACCAAACATTTCATTACTTTCCTCCCAAAATGAGGATACCAAAAGAAAAAGCCCTTATACAATTTCAAAAATTTCGTCAAATACCCTGTTTTCCCATTTTTCTGCATAAAACCATCTAAATTCAAATATGAATTTTGGGGGCAACTTGCCAAGGTCACAACTTCGTGCTCGTTTACCTGATCGACTATTACAACATATTTTTGGAAAGGGCTCGAAATGAACTAAGCAGGGGCATGTAGCTAAAAATCTTCAAATTCAACCTCTAAGACCTTCAAAAATCTCCTGCAAGTTAAACTAGTTTTACTAATTTTACTAGTTTTACAAATTAAATAATTATAATTTTTTTTTTCGGGTTATACAAGATCACTCTTACACCACTGGATGCTCCTACATCCACTTGGTGAAGATCAAACAACACAAAAAAATGATATACAGGTGTTATTCCTTTGTTCCTGTAAGAGAACCAAACATTTCATTACTTTCCTTTCAAAATGAGGATACCAAAACAAAAAGCCCTTTTACAATTTCAAAAATTCCCTCAAATACCTTGTTTTCCCATTTTCCTGCCTAAAACCATCTAAATTCAAATTTAAATTTTGGGGGCAACTTGCCAAGCTCACAACTTCGTGCTCGTTCACCCGATTGAGTAAAACATCGTATTTTCATAAAGGGTATGAAACAAACTAAGCGGGTCATGCTAAGGCTTTTGTCTAGCTGAAAATATTCAAATTCAACCTCTAAGACCTTCAAAAATCTCCTAGAAGTTAAACTAGTTTTACTAGTTTTACAAATTAAACAATTACAATATTTTTTTCGGGTTATGCAAGATCACTCTTACACCACTTGATGCTCTTGCAGCCACTTGTTGAAGATCAAACAACACAAACAAATGATACACAGGTGTTATTCCTTTGTTCCTATAAGAGAACCAAACATTTCATTACTTTCATCCCAAAATGAGGATACCAAAAGAAAAAACCCTTTTACAATTTTGAAAATTCCCTCAAATACCTTGTTTTTCCCTTTTCCCGCCTAAAGCCATATAAATTCAAATTTGAATTTTGGGGGCAAATTGCCAAGGTCACAACTTCGCGCTTGTTGACCCGATTGACTATTACAACATATTTTTTGAAAGGGCACGAAACAAACTAAGCGGGGGCAGGCCTTGATGCTAGCTAAAAATCCTCAAATTCAACCTCTAAGACCTTCATAAATCTACTGCAAGTTAAACTAGTTTTACTAGTTTTACAAATTAAACAATTACAATTTTTTTTTGAGTTATGCAAGATCACTCTTACACCACTGGATGCTCCTGCATCCACTTGGTGAAGATCAAACAACACAAAAAAATTATACACAAGTGTTATTCCTTTGTTCCTATAAGAGAACCAAAAATTTCATTACTTTCCTCCCAAAATGAGGATACCAAAAGAAAAAGCCCTTTTACAATTATGAAAATTCCCTTAAATACTTTGTTTTCCTCTTTTCCCGCCTAAAACCATCTAAATTCAAATTTGAATTTTGGGGGCAACTTGCCAAGGTCACAACTTCATACTTGACCCGATTTACTACTATAGCATATTTTCGGAAAGGGCGCGTAACGAACTAAGCAGTTTGCACCAAGAATCATGTTTTACTGAAAAACTTCAAATTCAACCTCTAAGACCTTCAAAAATCTCCTGCCATTTAAAATAGTTTTACTAGTTTTACAATTTAAATAATTAATACTTTTTTTGGGTTATGCAAGATCACTCGTACACCACTAGATGCTCCTGCATCCACTTGGTGAAGATCAAACAACACAAAAAAATGATACACAGGTGTTATTCCTTTGTTCCTGTAAGAGAACCAAACATTTCCTTACTTTCCTTCTAAAATGAGGATACCAAAAGAAAAATTCCTTTTACAATTTTGAAAAATCCCTCAAATACCCTGTTTTCCCCTTTACCTGCCTAAAACCATCTAAATTCAAATTTGAATTTTGGGGGCAACTTGCCAAGGTAACAACTTCGCGCTCTTTGACCCGATTGACTATTACAAAATATTTTCAGAAATGGCATGAGACAAACATAGCAAGGGCAAGCCTTGGCTCCTCGCACCCAGGCCTACCTCTAGCTGAAAATCCTCAAATTCAACCTCTAAGATCTTCAAAAATCTCCTGCAAGTTAAACTAGTTTTAGTAGTTTCACAAATTAAACAATTAATTTTTTTTTTTTCTGGTTATGCAAGATCACTCTTAGACCACTGGATGCTCTTGCATCCACTTGGTGAAGATAAAAAAAAACAAACAAATTATACACAGGTATTATTCCTTTGTTCCTATAAGAGAACCAAACATTTCATTACTTTCCTCCAAAAATGAGGATACCAAAATAAGAATCCCTTTTACAATTTTGAAAATTCTCTCAAATACCATGTTTTCCCTTTTTCGTGCCTTAAACCATCTAAATTCAAATTTGAATTTTGGGGGCAACTTTCCAAGGTCACAACTTCGCACTCGTTGACCCGATTGACTATTACAACATATTTTCAAAAAGGGCACAAAATGAACTAAGCAAGGGCAAGACTTGGCTCCTCGCGCCAAGGCCTACGTCTAGCTGAAAATCCTCAAATTCAACCTCTAAGATCTTCAAAAATCTCCTGCAAGTTAAACTAGTTCTACAAAATAACCAACTACAATTTTTTTTTCGGGTTATGCAAGATCACTCTTACACCACGTGATTCTCTTGCATCCACTTGGTGAAGATCAAACAACACAAAAAAATGATACACAAGTGTTATTCCTTTGTTCTTGTAAGAGAACCAAACATTTCATTACTTTCCTCCCAGAATGAGGATACCAAAATTAAAAGCCCTTTTACAATTTCGAAAATTCCTTCAAGTACCTTGTTTTCCCCTTTATTTGACTAAAACCATCTAAGTTCAAATTTTAATTTTGGGGGCAACTTGCCACGGTCACCACATCGCGCTCGTTGACTCGATTGACTATTAAAACATATTTTTGGAAAGGGCATGAAATGAACTAAGCAGGAGTAGGCTAGCTGAAAATACTCAAATTCAACCTCAAAGACCTTCAAAACTCTCCTACAAGTTAAACTAGTTTTATTAGTTTCACTAGTTTTACAAATTAAACAATTACAATTTTTTTTTTGGGTTATGCAAGATCACTCTTACCCTATTGGATGATCCTACATCCACTTGGTGAAGATCAAGCAACACAAAAAATGATACATAGGTGTTATTCCTTTGTTCTTGTAAGAGAACCAAACATTTCATTACTTTCATCCCAAAATGAGGATACCAAAAGAAAAATCCCTTTTACAATTTTGAAAATTCCCTCAAATACCTTATTTTCCCCTTTTCTTGCCTAAAACCATCTAGATTCAAATTTGAATTTTGGGGGTAACTTGCCAAGGTCACAACTTCGCACTCGTTGAGCCTATTGACTATTACAAAATATTTTTGAAAAGGGCACGAAACAAACTAAGTGGGGGTAGGCATTGGTTCTAGCTAAAAATCCTCAAATTCAACCTCTAAGACCTTCGAAAATCTCCTGCAAGTTAAACTAGTTTTACTAGTTTTACAAATATAACAATTACAATTTTTTTCAGGTTATGCAAGATCTCTCTTACACCATTGGATGCTCCTGCATCCACTTGGTGAAGATCAAACAACACAAACAAATGATACACAGGTGTTATTCCTTTGTTCCTGTAAGAGAACCAAACATTTCATTACACTCCTCCCAAAATGAGGATACCAAAAGAAAAAGCCCTTTTACAATCTCGAAAATGATATTCTCACAATGACACTGATAGGGGGGGGGTGAATCAGTGTAGCTATTTAAATTCAAATCTACAACTCTTAAAGCTGAAGCAAAGAGAACTTAAAAGCAGATAAAGCAATTATCACAAGAGAGCACACCACAACACACAATGTAACGAGGTTCACCAATTTGGCTACTCCTCAAGAATGACTGCTTGGACTACGGTCCAAATCCAGCCTTTGCAAAACACCAATTTTACAATCCGTTTACCAGCACCCACTGGAAGGAGCACCAACCCATGATTTATCTGCACCAACAGAAAGGAGCACCAACCCCTATCCAAGCACCAACTTGGATTACAGTTTTGAAAACTATATTAATGACATAAAAATGCCTTCGCTTTTACAAGACCCTGACTGGTCTACAATTTATCAAAACATAGTAAACACTTACGGCTCTGCTTGTCGCTCTCTTACAACACTCTTCTAACCCTCTTTCGGTAGCACTTTCACACATTCAACGACAACCTAATTCTCCATGCAACTGCCCTTTTATAACAATATTTTCATCTTGAAACACCTATTCTTCTATGACTTCCATAATCCTGCATGCACCCTATTAATAGACACTTCGAAAGTAACTCCTTTATCACACAGTAATTTGTACATGCATTCTATTAATAGCTCTATTTCTTGTGTGGGACTTTCAGTATAACTGTCGCTCGATGGTTACACTACTTTACGAGCCCTATAACTATCATTCTATCTTTAATGCACTATGCTTATTTTAGCTTGCATGATTTCTATCTATAACTGCCCCTATAACTATCACACTAACTTCAGTTGACTCTTCTTATATTGGTTGCATGATTTTCCTCTACAACTGCCCCTGTAACTGTCGTTCTACTTCAGTTAACTATCCGTAATCGTGTTGTTGCGACCTATCGCAAAATCGTGACACTTCTGTCTCTTTGTACTCTTCTCGCATTTTACCCGTAAAAACATGACATGTCACGATATCATGACACTTTTTGCCTCTTTGTCCTTTTCTCGGCTTGCACGCGAAAACATGACATGTCACGATATCGTGACACTTTCTGCCTCTTGCTCTTCTCTGTCTTTTGCTTGCAAAAACACATGTCGCGAAATCGTGACACATTCGCTCCTGTACTCTTCTCTTCTTTCCTTCAATATGTCATGAAATCATGACACTTTTTCTCTTGTGCTCTTCTCTCATCCAACATGTCACGAAATCATGACACTTTTTCTTCTGTACCATCCTTCTTGCAAATTATCGCGAAATCGTGACACTTTTCTTTCAGCTCTTTCTCTCGAACATGTCACGAAATCGTGACACTTTTTCTCCTACAATCTTCCTTGCAACATGTCACAAAATCGTGACACTTTTTTTCTACTCTCTCTTGCAACATGTCACGAAATCGTGACACTTTTCCTTCTGCTTTCTCTCTCTTCGAAACATGTCACGAAATCATGACACATTTTCTTCTTCTCTTTCTCTCTCTTCAAAACATGTCACGAAATCATGACATCTTTTCTCTTTTCTTTCTCTCTCTTCGAACATGTCACGAAATCATGACAGTTTTCTTTGCTCCTTTCTCTCTCTTCCAACATGTCACGAAATCATGACAGTTTTTCTTTCTTCTTCTCTCTCTTCCAACATGTCACGAAATCATGACAGTTTTCCTTGCGCTTTCTCTCTCTTCGAACATGTCACGAAATCATGATAGTTTTTCTTCCTTTCTCTCTCTTCAACATGTCGTGAAATCACGACATTTTTCCTTCTTCTCCTTTTTTTTCTTTCCCAACATGTCACGATATCACGACAGTTTTTCTTTCTCTTCTCAAACATGTCGCGATATCACGACAGTTTTTCTTTCTGGCCAAACATGTCACGATATCGCGACAGTTTTCTTACTTGTCTTTTTCTTTGATCTTTTGAATGTTGGCCTCTTCTGTCTTCTTGGAAATTCACTGTACATGCTTTGACTGACCTCTGAACTCCTGTCCACTGCATCAACTGATCTATCTGTCTGTGTTGACAACAATGACAATACTGTTTCTGCACCTTGCTCAACAATCTCCCCCTTTGGAATTGTTGGCAACACATGTGCAATTTCCTGTAATTCTTCTCCCCCTTTGACAATAATACCAAAGGGTGCTACTATAGACTCCCCCGAGTCTATGCACAACATTCTCAGACAAACATTGTTATAGTTAGCAAAAATCATGAATATGAGCAAAACTATAAACATAGGCATAAATGCTCCCCCTGAGAATGTGGTCCCGATTGCTAGTCAATTCTTGGGAAACGTGACCACTCCCAACTTACTCCGTAGGTACTCAAAAACTTCTTTGGGCAACGGTTTTGTGAAGATATCCGCTACTTGCTCTGTAGTTGGAACAAAATCCAATTTAACCTCACCTTTCGCAACTTTATCCTTCAAAAAGTGATACCGGATTGCAATATGTTTGGTTCGAGAATGCATAACCGGATTCTTTGAGATGTTAATAGCACTAGTGTTATCACATTTAACTGAAATTGGCTCTTTGAAGTGAATACCAAGATCTTTCAGGGTTTGTCTCATCCATAATATCTGCGTACAGCACGTTGTCGTTGCAATGTATTCTGCCTCTGCTTGTGGATAGAGAGACTGATTCTTGTTTCTTGTTGTGCCATGCTACCAACCTGTCTCCAAGATAAAATGCTCCTCCATTGGTACTCTTTCTGTCATCTATACATCCTGCCCAATCTGCATCTGAATATGCAATAAGAGTGAAGTCCTTACCTTTTGGATACCATAACCCATACTCCATAGTACCCTTGAGGTACCGAAGAATCCTCTTCACAGCTGTCACATGAGTCTCTTTGGGACTAGCTTGAAATCGTGCTACCATGCATACTGCCTGTAAGATATCTGGTCTTGTAGCTGTTAAATACAGTAGGCTCCCAATCATAGATCTGTACATGGTTTGATCAACATCTGGAGATTTGTCATCCTTGCTCAACTTGCAACCTGTTGTCATGGGAGTGCTAACAGGTTTACAATCCTCCATTGTGAATTTTTTCAGCATTTCTTTCACATATTTAACTTGAGAGATAAAAATGCCCTTTTCATTTTGATTAACTTGCAGTCGAGGAAATACGAAAGTTCACCAATCATAGACATCTCAAATTCTTTCTTCATTTTATTTGCTATGTCTCTACAAGACTCATCCATGCTGCTGCCAAATATGATATCATCTACATAAACAACAAGTACAATAAGATGGCCATTCTCTATTTTGACATACAAATTGCTGTCCACCATACCTTTCTTGAACCCCTGTTGAATAAGATAGTTATCCAGCCTTGCATACCATGCTCTGGGTGCCTGTTTCAGACCATACAAAGCTTTCTTTAACTTGCAAACAAAATTGGGATTGTCACCGAGTTGGAAACCATCTGGTTGCTCAATATAAACTTCTTCTTCAAGTTTGCCATTCAGAAATGCTGATTTCACGTCCATTCGATAAACTTTGAAATTCTTGTGTATAGCTAAAGCCAGAAACATTCTGATTGCCTCGAGTCTAGCCATTGGTGCAAAGGTTTCCTCAAAATCAATACCTTCAACTTGAGCATAGCCTTTACAGACCAATCTTGCCTTATTTCTGACAACCTGTCCGTCTTCGTTCAATTTGTTTTGAAAAATCCATTTAGTACCGATTATGTTTTTATTTGCAGGCCTTGGTACTAACTCCCAGGTTTTGTTTTTCTCAATCTGATCTAGTTCTTCGTTTATTGCCTTCATCCAACTTTCATCTGTGCTTGCTTCAGCAACATTTTTGGGCTCAATGCTGGATAATAGAGAGTAGTTCCTTACTACTTTTCTCCTTGTCTGAATACCAACTGTGGGGTCCCCAATAATTTGCTCTCTGGGATGATTTTTTTGCCAGCTGCCTATTTTGAATTTCTTGTTTTCTTCTACTTCTGAGTCAATACTTAAATCATCTGGGTCAATTTCCTTATTCTCTTATGTTTCCTTTTCTTCATCTCCTTCAATAACTTCTTCATAAATAGGGTAGTTTTCTTCATAGCTAATTTCTCGTTCCCTACCTTCATCAACCTTAACATCGGCACTCTCCACAATTTTCTTTAGCCTTTTGTTATAGCATGTGTAGGCTTTGCTTTTTGTCGAATAGCCAAGAAAAATTCCTTCATCAGCTCTATCTTCAAACTTACCAAGATTATCTTCAGTTCTTTTGATGTAGCACTTGCTGCCAAAGACTTTGAAGTATCTTGTTGTTGCCTTTTGCCGAACCATAGCTCATAAGGAGTTTTGCTTTCATGTGTCCTCAACATGCACCTATTTTGGATGTAAACCGTAGTATGAACTGCCTCTTTCCAGAATCTGTCTGCTATTTTGTTCTCTGTCAACATTGTCCGTGCCATTTCCTGCACTGTCCTGTTCTTTCTTTCAACAACACCATTCTGCTGAGGTGTCCTTGCTGCTAAAAACTGTCTTCTGATCCCATATTTTTGATAGTACTCTGCAAACTCCTCTGAGATAAACTCTCCTCCTCTATCTGATCTTAAGCATTTAATTATTTTTCCTGTTTGATTCTCAACCTAGTTTTTGAAAGTCTTGAACATTTCAAAGGCATCTGATTTAAGCTTTAAAAATAGTACCCATGTCATCCTGGAATAGTCATCTATGCACAACATAAAGTATTTGTCACCATTTATGCTTTGTGTTCTCATGGGTCCACATAAATCAGTATGTATTAGCTCTAAAGGTTTTTTGGTGAAGTATTCCTTTGATTTAAATGTGGATCTAGTTTGCTTCCCTTTTTGGCATGAAGCACAGATGCTATTTAATGGTTTGCCAATGGTGGGTATATCTCTTACTGCCCTTTTTGAACTTATTTTTACCAGATTGTCAAAGCTAATATGACCGAGCCTCTTGTGCCACAGCCAATTTTCATCTTCCTGTCCAATCAAACATGCTCCTTCTGAAGTCTCTGAGAGAGTATACAGGTTTCCAGAAGTCCTCGATCCAGTAGCTATCAGCTTCCCACTGTGTGCTTTTCTGACTTCATAGCCCTGCTTCTTAAAAATGACTTCATGACCTCTGTCACAGATTTGGCTTACGCTCAGTAGGTTGTGCTTCAAACCAATCACAAACAGGACTTCTTTGGAATTGATTTTTCCGTCACTTATCTTGACTGATCCTTTGCCAACTATCTTGGCTCCATCATTATTTCCAAATTTAACTGAGCCACCTTCATATTTCTGTAACTTTTCAAACTTTTGTTTATCGCCTGTCATGTGACTGGAGCATCCACTATCCAGTATCCATGGTGCAGATTTGTTCTGTGCTTTGAATGTTGTCTGTACAATCAAGGATTCCTTTTCTTCCTTGGGTCGCTCCTTTTCTTTCCACTCTGGTTTGACTACGAGTTTTGGTCACTTGTTTAGACTTTTCTTTGTCAATGGCCTGTGCATGTTTTTCTGGGAATTTTTTGTTTTGTCTTAAACCATTTGGTTGAGATTTTCTTCCCTGATATTTATTTGCTGCATATGTACTTCTACAATTTCTTGCAATGTGTCCAAAGTTATGACAGTTATAGCATTCTATTGCATAATCCATCAAGGGTGAAAAGACATTTCTATTGGTGAAATTTCTTTGTCCTATATTATAAATGCAGTCTGAAATCTTATGACCGTAAGCATTGCATTTAAAACAATAACCAGAAAAGGATTGATTGAACCTGGGAGTTGGTTTTTGCCATTTTGTAGTAGGAGCCACAAATCTTCTTCTCCTTTGATGTGAGACGTTTGTGAATCCATCATTGTCAGCGCTCTTTTCATGCCTGGCATTATTGCTTTCTTTTGCATGATTTGTTTTTCCTTGATCAACCCTGATCTTATCTTCTTTCTTTATGGGTTCTATAGTTAAGGCCTTTGATCCATTTGACGATTCTCCTTCGATGAAGCCCAAGCCAAATTTGATGCCTGTACTCCTTTGGCTATTTATAATATTTTCCAGCTTCACAGAGCTTCCTTCAAGTTTGTGATAACAACTCAATTTTTGATTCATCTCTTCTAGCTGAATCCTTAAACCAACAATTTCTTCTTCCAGTTTGCTGCATTCATCTATTTTCATGGTTAATTGTACTTCGAGTTCTTCAGACATTTTCTTAAATTCGTCTGTCTGTACTTTCAAACTATTTATTATGTCATTGGCATCCTCTAGCTTTCTTGAAACCTTTTTATTCTTTTTCCTTTCTGTACTCAACTCTTTAAGTGCAGCAACCAACTCACCTTCCAGATATACTTCAGCCTCATCCTTAAGGTTTTTATCACCTTCCTATTTTTCTTCTATTTTTTCTTCTTCAAATGCCATGAACAGAGCTTCACCTGTTTCTTCTTCAGAATCCTCACCTGAGCTTTCTTCAGAAGAGCTGACATTCTTGGATATGAAACTTTTCTTCTTGAAGTTGCTTTTTCTAAAATTTGGTTTCTTCTTCCAGTCACCTTTTTCTTGGTGTGACCCTTCATCATTTTTGGTTTTCTCATTCATTGGACATTTAGCTGCAAAGTGCCCGATGCCTCCACAGTTGAAGCACTTAAACGGTAACTTTCCTCTGTATTTTCCTTTTCCCTTTATAAGTTTTCGAACAAAGTTAGCTTCCATTTCATCCGATGTCTCTTCATCCTCAGATTCTTGTTTAGTTTTTATATTTTTGTGTGCTTTAAAAGCAGCTTCTCTGTCTGTGGGCTTAGCTTGTCCTATTCTCATTTCGTATGCAGTCAAAGAACCATGCATCTCATCCATGCTAAAAGTATTGAGATCTTTAGCTTCTTCTATAGCAGAAACTTTAGAATTAAATCTTTTGTGAAGAGTTCTTAGTACCTTTTTCACGATGACCGCATCTTCCATTTCCTCGTCGAGTCCTCTAATCGCATTAATGATTCCATTGACTCTCAGCATATAGGCCTCTATGTTCTCATCGTCATTCATTCTTAATGCTTCGAACTGAGCTCGATGCGTTTGTAGCTTGGCTTCCTTGATCTTGTCGTCTCCTTCATGAATGCTCTTCAGTTTGTCCCACATGTCTTTTGCCATTTTATAGCTCATGATCCTTATTAGTTCACTATCCACTAAACCGCACATTATAGCATTCTTTGCTTTAGAGTTATTCTCAAATGGTTTCTTACCGATAGCATCGGTTGGAGGTGTGGCGGGTATTGTGTATCCACTTTCTACTGACTCCCAGATGTCGTATCCCAGAGCACAAAGATATGTCTGCATCCTAATTTTCCAAAATGAATAATTAGTTTCGTCGAACAATGGAGCTTTATTTGATGAGAATCCTTCACCACCTGCCATTGTGTTCCTTCCCAGATCACCTTAGCTGATTAAGCTTGTTCAGGAACCTTGCTATGATACCAATTGATATTCTCACAATGACACTGAGAGGGGGGTGAATCAGTGTAGCTATTTAAATTCAAATCTACAACTCTTAAAGCTGAAGCAAAGAGAACTTAAAAGGAGATAAAGCAATTATCACAAGAGAGCACACCACAACACACAATGTAACGAGGTTCACCAATTTGGCTACTCCTCAAGAATGACTGCTTGGACTACGGTCCAAATCCAGCCTTTGCAAAACACCAATTTTACAATCCGTTTACCAGCACCCACTGGAAGGAGCACCAACCCCTGATTTATCTGCACCAACAGAAAGGAGCACCAACCCCTATCCAAGCACCAACTTGGATTACAATTTTGAAAACTATATTAATGACATAAAAATGCCTTCGCTTTTACAAGACCCTGACTGGTCTACAATTTATCAAAACACAGTAAACACTTACGGCTCTGCTTGTCGCTCTCTTACAACACTCTTCTAACCCTCTTTCGGTAGCACTTTCACACATTCAGCGACAACCTAATTCTCCATGCAACTGCCCTTTTATAACAATATTTTCATCTTGAAACACCTGTTCTTCTATGACTTCCATAATCCTGCATGCACCCTATTAATAGACACTTCTGAAAGTAACTCCTTTATCACACAGTAATTTGTACATGCATTCTATTAATAGCTCTATTTCTTGTGTGGGACTTTCAGTATAACTGTCGCTCGATGGTTACACTGCTTTACGGGCCCTGTAACTGTCGTTCTGTCTTTAATGCACTGTGCTTATTTTAGCTTGCATGATTTCTATCTGTAACTGCCCCTGTAACTGTCGCACTAACTTCAGTTGACTCTTCTTATATTGGCTGCATGATTTTCCTCTACAACTGCCCCTGTAACTATCGTTCTACTTCAGTTAACTGTCCGTAATCGTGCTGTTGCGACCTATCACGAAATCGTGACACTTATGTCTCTTTGTACTCTTCTCGCCTTTTACCCGTGAAAACATGACATGTCGCGATATCGTGACATTTCTGCCCCTTTGACCTTTTCTTGGCTGTTGACCGTGAAAACATGACATGTCACGATATCGTGACACTTTTCGCCTTCTTGTCCTCTTCTCGGCTTGCACCTACGAAAACATGACATGTCGCGAAATCGTGACACTTTCGCTTTCGTACTCTCCTTCTTTCCTTTTGTCGCGATATCAAATTGAACTTCTAAGACCTTCAAAAATCTCCTACAAGTTAAACTAATTTTACTAGTTTTACTAGTTTTACAAATTAAACAATTACAATTTGATTTTCGGGTTAGCAAGATCACTCTTACACCACTGGATGCTCCTACATCCACTCGATGAAGATCAAACAACACAAACAATGATACATAGGTGTTATTCCTTTGTTCCTATAAGACAACCAAATATTTCATTACTTTCCTCCCAAAATAAGGATTCCAAAAGAAAAATCCCTTTGACAATTTAAAAAATTCCCTCAAATACCCAATTTTCCCCTTTTCCCGCCTAAAACCATTTAAATTTAAATTGGAATTTTGGGGGAAACTTCCCAAGGTCACAACTTCATGCTCGTTGACCCGATTGACTATTACAACATATTTTCGAAAAGGACACAAAACAAACTAAGCGGGGGTGGGCCCTAGCTAAATGTGTCTAGCTGAAAATCCTCAAATTCAACTTCTAAGACCTTCAAAAATCTCCTACAAGTTAAACTAGTTTTACTAGTTTTACAAATTAAACAATTACATTTTTTTTTCGGGTTATGCAAGATCACTCTTATACCACTAGATGCTCCTGCATCCACTTGGTGAAGATCAAACAACACAAACAAATGATACACAGGTGTTATTCCTTTGTTCTTGTGAGACAACCAAACATTTCATTACTTTCTTCCCAAAATGAGGATACCAAAATAAAAAGCCCTTTTACAATTTCAAAAATTCCCTCAAATAATCTTTTTCCCATTTTCCAACCTAAAACCATCTAAATTCAAATTTAAATTTTGGGGGCAACTTGCCAATGTCACAACTTCATGCTCGTTGACTCGATTGACTATTATAACATATTTTCGGAAAGGGCACAAAAATAACTAAGCGAGGGTAGGCCTTGGCACTAGCTGAAAATCCTCAAATTCAACCTTTAAGACCTTCAAAAATATCCTGCAAGTTAAACTAGTTTTACTAGTTTTAGAAATTAAACAATTACATTTTTTTTTTTGGGTTATGCAAGACCACTATTACACCACTTGATGCTCCTATATCCACTTGGTGAAGATCAAACAACACAAAAAAATGATACACAGGTGTTATTCCTTTGTTCCTGTAGGAGAACCCAACATTTCATTTTTTTTCCTCCCAAAATGAGGATACCAAAAGAAAATACCCTTTTACAATTTCAAAAATTTCCTCAAATACTGTATTTTCCCCTTTTCCCACCTAAAACCATCTAAATTCAAATTTAAATTTTGGGGGCAACTTGCCAAGGTCACAACTTCAGGATCGTTGACCCGATTGACTATTACAACATATTTTCGGAAAGGGCACGAAAAGAACTAAGAGGGGGTAGGCATTAGCGCCAACTGAAAAACCTCAAATTCAACCTCTAATACCTTCAAAAATATCCTGCAAGTTAAACTAGTTTTACTAGTTTTAGAAATTAAACAAATACATTTTTTTTTTGGGTTATGCAAGACCACTATTATACCACTTGATGCTCCTGCATCTACTTGTTGAAGATCAAAAAACACAAATAAATGATACACAGGTGTTATTCCTTTGTTCCTGTAAGAGAACCAAACATTTCATTACTTTCCTCCCAAAATGAGGATACCAAAATAAAAAGCCCTTTTACAATTTCAAAAATTCCCTCAAATACCTTGTTTTCCCCTTTTCCTGCCTAAAACTATCTAAATTCAAATTTGAATTTTTGGGGCAACTTGTAAACGTCACAACTTCATGCTCATTGACCCGATTGACTATTACAACATATTTTAAGAAAGGGCACGAAATGAACTAAGCAGGGTAAAAGCTAAAGCTTGCGTCTAGTTGAAAATCCTCAAATTCCACCTCTAAGACCTTTAAAAATATCCTTCAAGTTAAACTAGTTTTACTAGTTTTAGAAATTAAACAATTACATTTTTTTTTTGGGTTATGCAAGACCACTCTTACACCACTTGATGCTCCTGC
The DNA here is from genome assembly GCA_028583015.1 of Wollemia nobilis. Lineage (NCBI taxonomy): Eukaryota > Viridiplantae > Streptophyta > Pinopsida > Araucariales > Araucariaceae > Wollemia > Wollemia nobilis. The sequence continues at coordinate 10,021,954 of JAQPPZ010000992.1, forward strand.
ATCCACTTGGTGAATATCAAACAACACAAACAAATGATACACATGTGTTATTCCTTTGTTCTTGTAAGAGAACCAAACATTTCATTACTTTCCTCCCAAAATGAGGATACCAAAAGAAAAAGCCCTTTTACAATTTCAAAAATTCCCTCAAATACCCTATTTTCTCCTTTTCCTACCTAAAACCATCTAAATTCAAATTTGAATTTTGGGGGCAACTTGCCAAGGTCACAACTTCGTGCTCATTGACCCAATTGACAATTACATCATATCTACGAAAAGGGTACGAAATAAACTAAGCAGGGTAGGCCATGACACTACGCGTCTAGCTGAAAATCCTAAAATTCAACCTCTAAGAAATATAATCTCCTGCAAGTTAAACTAATTTGACTAGTTTTACAAATTAAACAATTACAATTTTTTTTCTTTTTTGGGTTATGCAAGATCACTCTTACACCACTGGATGCTCCTGCATCCACTTGTTGAAGATCAAACAACACAAACAAATGATACACAAGTGTTATTCCTTTTTTATTGTAATAGAATCAAATATTTCATTACTTTCTTCAAAAAATGAGGATACAAAAAGAAAAAGCCCTTTTACAATTTTGAAAATTCCCTCAAATATCTTGTTTTTCCCTTTTCCCGTCTAAAACCATCTAAATTCAAATTTGAATTTTGGGATCAACTTGCCAAGGTCAAAACTTCGCGCTCGTTGACACGATTGACTATTACAACATATCTTTGGAAAGGGCATGAAACAAACTAAGTGGGGGCAAGCCTTGGCACTTGGTATCTAGCTAAAAATCCTCAAATCAAACCTCTAAGACCTTCAAAAATCTCCTGCAAGTTCAATTAGTTTTACTAGTTTTAATAGTTTTACAAATTAAACAATTACAATTTTTTTTTCGGGTTATGCAAGATCACTCTTACACTAGTGGATGCTCTTACATCCACTTGGTGAAGATCAAACAACACAAGCAAATTATACATAGGTGTTATTACTTTGTTCCTGTAAGAGAACCAAACATTTCATTAGTTTCATCCCAAAATGAGGATACCAAAAGAAAAAGCCCTTTTACAATTTTGAGAATTCCTTCAAATACCCTAATTTCCACTTTTCCCGCCTAAAACCATCTAAATTCAAATTTGAATTTTTGGGACAACATGCCAAGGTCACAACTTCGTGCTCGTTGACCCGATTGACTATTACAACATATTTTTGAAAAGGGCACGAAACGAACTAAGCGGGTCATGCCAAGGCTTATGTTTAGCTGAAAATCTTCAAATTCAACCTCTAAGACCTTCAAAAATATCCTGGAAGTTAAACTAGTTTTACAAATTAAACAATTACAATTTTTTTTTCGGGTTATGCAATATCATTCTTACACCACTGGATGCTCCTGCATCCACTTGGTGAAGATCAAACAACACAAACAAATGATACACAGGTGTTATTCCTTTGTTCCTATAAGAGAATCAAATATTTCATTACTTTCCTCCCAAAATGAGGATACCAAAAGAAAAAGTTCTTTTATAATTTCGAAAATTCCCTCACATACCCTGTTTTCCCCTTTTCTTGCCTAAAACCATCTAATTTCAAATTTGAATTTTTGGGGCATCTTGTAAAAGTGACAACTTCACGCTCGTTGACCTGATTGATTATTACAACATATTTTAAGAAAGGGCACGAAACAAACTAAGCGGGATAAAAGCCAAAGCTTGTGTCTAGTTGAAAATCCTCAAATTGAACCTTTAAGACCTTCAAAAATCCCCTACAAGTTAAACATGTTTTACTAGTTTTACTAGTTTTACAAATTAAACAATTACAATTTTTTTTTCGATTATGCAAGATCACTCTTACACCTCTGGATGCTCCTGCATCCACTTGGTGAATATCAAAAAACACAAAAAAATGATACATAAGTGTTATTCCTTTGTTGCTGTAAGAGAACCAAACATTTCATTACTAGGCGGGGGTAGCCTTGGCACTTCGTGTCTTGCTGAAAATCCTCAAATTAAATCTCTAAGACCTTCAAAAATCTCCTGCAAGTTAAACTAGTTTTAATAGTTTTACAAATTAAACAATTACAATTTTTTTTTAGGGTTATGCAAGATCACTCTTACACTAGTGGATGCTCCTGCATCCACTTGGTGAAGATCAAACAACACAAGCAAATGATACATAGGTGTTACTCCTTTGTTCTTGTAAGAGAAACAAATATTTCATTACTTTCCCCCCAAAATGAGGATACCAAAATAAAAATCCCTTTTACAATTTTGAAAATTCCCTCAAATACCTTGTTTTCCACTTTTCTCACCTAAAACCATCTAAATTCAAATTTGAATTTTAGGGAAAAATTGCCAAGGTCACAACTTCGCGCTCATTGACCTGATTGACTTTTACAGCATATTTTTGGAAAGGGCACTAAATGAACTAAGCGGGTAATACCAAGGTTTGTGTTTAGCCGAAAACTCTCAAATTGAACCTCTAAGACCTTCAAAAATCTCCTGCAAGTTAAACTAGTTTTACAAATTAAACAATTACAAAAAAAAAATTCAGGTTATGCAAGATCACTCTTACAACACTAGATGCTCCTGCATCCACTTGGTGAAGATCAAACAACACAAAAAAATGATACACAGGTGTTATTCCTTTGTTCTCGTAATAGAACAAAATATTTCATTACTTTCCTCCCAAAATGAGGATACAAAAAGAAAAAGGCCTTTTACAATTTTGAAAATTCCCTCAAATACCCTATTTTTCCCTTTTCCCATCTAAAATCATCTAAATTCAAATTTGAATTTTGGGGGCAACTTGCCAAGGTCAAAACTTCGCGCTCGTTGACATGATTGACTATTACTACATATCGTCGAAAAGGGCATGAAACAAACTAAGCGGGGGCAAGCCATGGCACTTGGCATCTTGCTGAAAATCCTTAAATTAAACCTCTAAGACCTTCAAAAATCTCCTGCAAGTTCAACTAGTTTTACTAGTTTTAATAGTTTTACAAATTAAACAATTACAATATTTTTTCGGGTTATGCAAAATCACTATTACACTAGTGGATGCTCTTGCATCAACTTGGTGAAGATCAAACAACACAATCAAATTATACACAGGTGTTATTACTTTGTTCCTATAAGAGAACCAAACATTTCATTACTTTCCTCCGAAAATGAGGATACCAAAAGAAAAAGCCCTTTTAAAATTCTGAAAATTCCCTCAAATACCCTAATTTCCACTTTTCCTGCCTAAAATCATCTAAATTCAAATTTGAATTTTTGGGACAACATGCTAAGGTCACAACTTCGTGCTCGTTGACCCGATTGACTATTACAACATATTTTCGGAAAGGGCACGAAATGAACTAAGCGAGTCGTGCCAAGGTTTGTGTTTAGCTAAAAATCCTCAAATTCAACCTCTAAGACCTTCAAAAATATCCTACAAGTTAAACTAGTTTTACTATTTTTACAAATTAAACAATTACAATTTTTTTTTCGGGTTATGCAAGATCACTCTTACACCACTGGATGCTCCTGCATCCACTTGGTGAAGATCAAACAACACAAACAAATGATACACAGGTGTTATTACTTTGTTCCTATAAGAGAATCAAATATTTCATTACTTTCCTCCCAAAAAGAGGATACCAAAAGAAAAAGCCCTTTTACAATTTCAAAAATTCCCTCAAATACCTTGTTTTCCCCTTTTCCTGCCTAAAACTATCTAAATTCAAATTTGAATTTTTGGGGCAACTTGTAAACATCACAACTTCATGCTCGTTGACCCGATTGACTATGACAACATATTTTAAGAAAGGGCACGAAATGAACTAAGCGGGGTAAAAGCTAAAGCTTGCGTCTAGTTGAAAATCCTCAAATTGAACCTCTAAGACATTCAAAAATCTCCTGCAAGTTAAACATGTTTTACTAGTTTTACAAATTAAACAATTACAATTTTTTTTGGGTTATGCAAGATCACTCTTACACCACTGGATGCTCCTACATCTAGTTGGTGAAGATCAAAAAACACAAACAAATGATACATAGGTGTTATTCCTTTGTTCCTATAAGAGAACCAAACATTTCATTACTAAGTGGGGGTAGGCCTTGGCAATTCGTGCCTAGTTGAAAATCCTCAAATTAAATCTTTAAGACCTTCAAAAATCTCCTGCAAGTTAAACTAGTTTTACTAGTTTTAATAGTTTTACAAATTAAACAATTACAATTTTTTTTTTCGGGTTATGCAAGATCACTCTTACACTAGTGGACGCTCCTCCATCCACTTGGTGAAGATCAAACAACACAAGCAAATGATACATAGGTGTTATCCTTTGTTCCTGTAAGAGAACCAAATATTTCATTACTTTCCTCCCAAAATGTGGATACTAAAAGAAAAAGCCCTTTTACAATTTCAAAATTTCCCTCAAATACCCTATTTTCCACTTTTCCTGCTTAAAACCATCTAAATTCAAATTTGAATTTTGGGGACAAATTTGCCAAGGTCACAACTTCGCGCTCGTTGACCCGCTTGACTATTACAACATATTTTCAGAAAGGGCACAAAACAAACTAAGCGGGTCATGCCAAGGTTTGTGTTTAGCTGAAAATCCTCAAATTCAACCTCTAAGGTCTTCAAAAATCTCTTGTAATTTAAACTAGTTTTACTAGTTTTACAAATTAAACAATTACAATTTTTTTTTCGGGTTATGCAAGATCACTCTTACACCACTGGATGCTCCTGCATCCACTTGGTGAAGATCAAACAACACAAAAAAATGATACATAGATGTTATTCTTTGTTCCTATAAGAGAACCAAATATTTCATTACTTTCCTCCCAAAATGAGGATACCAAAAGAAAAAGCCATTTTACAATTTCGAAAATTCTCTCAAATACCCTGTTTTCCCCTTTTCCCGCCTAAAACCATCTAGATTCAAATTTGAATTTTGGGGGCAACTTGCCAAGGTCACATCTTTGCGCTCATTGACCCGATTGACTATTACATCATATATTTGAAAATGGCACAAAACGAACTAAGCAGGGGTAGGCCTTGGCACTTCGCGTCTAGCTGAAAATCCTCAAATTCAACCTTTAAGACCTTTAAACTAGTTTTACTGGTTTTACTTGTTTTACTAGTTTTACTAGTTTTACAAATTAAATGATTACAATTTTTTTTGGGTTATGCAAGATCACTATTACACCACTAGATGTTCCTACATCCACTTGGTGAATATTAAACAACACAAACAAATAATACATAGGTGTTATTAATTTTTTCCTGTAAGAGAACCAAATATTCCATTACTTTCCTCCCAAAATGAGGATACTAAAATAAAAAGCCCTTTTACAATTTTGAAAATTCCCTCAAATACCCAGTTTTCCCATTTTCCCGCCTAAAACAATCTAAATTCAAATTTGAATTTTGGGGGCAACTTTCCAAGGTCACAACTTCGTGCTTGTTGATGAAATTGACTATTACACATATTTTTTAGAAATAGCACGAAACGAACTAAGCGGGCCATGGTAAGGATTGTGTCTGGTTGAAAATCCTCAAATTCAACCTCTAAGACCTTCAAAAATCTCCTGCAGGTTAAACTAGTTTTACTAGTTTTACAAATTAAACAATTGCAAATTTTTTTTCGAGTTATGCAAGATCATTCTTACACCACTGGATGATCTTGCATCCACTTGGTGAAGATCAAACAACACAAAAAAATGATACACAGGTGTTATTCCTTTGTTCCTATAAGAGAGCCAAACATTTCATTACTTTCCTCCCAAAATGAGGTTACCAAAAGAAAAAGCCCTTTTACAATTTTGAAACCTTCAAATACCCTATTTTTCGCTTTTCCAGCATCTAAATTCAAATTTGAATTTTGAAGGCAACTTGCCAAGGTTAGAACTTCGCGCTCGTTGACCCGATTGACTATTACAACATATTTTTGGAAAAGGCACAAAATGAACTAAGCAGGCACAGGCCTTGGCTCCTCGCGCCAAGGCCTACGTCTAGCTGAAAATCCTTAAATTCAACCTCTAAGATCTTAAAAAATCTCCTGCAAGTTAAACTAGTTTTACTAGTTTTAGTAGTTTTACAAATTAAACAATTACAATTTTTTTTCGGGTTATGCAAGATCAATCTTACACCACTGGATGCTCTTGCACCCACTTGGTGAAGATCAAACAACACAAACAAATGATACACAGGTGTTATTCCTTTGTTCATGTAAGAGAACCAACCATTTCATTTCTTTCCTCAAAAAATGAGGATACCAAAATAAAAATCCCTTTTACAATTTTGAAAATTCCCTCAAATACCTTGTTTTCCCCTTTTCCAGCCTAAAACCATCTAAATTCAAATTTGAATTTTGGGGGAAACTTGCCAAGGTCACAACATCATGCTCGTTTAACCGAATGACTATTACAACATATTTTTGAAAAGTGTATTAAAGGAACTAAGTGGGGGTGGGCCTTGCCTCTATGTGCCAAGTCCTACATCTGTGGAAAATCCTCTATTTTAGCCTCTAAGACCTTAAAAAATCTCCTACAAGTTAAACTAGTTTTACTAGTTTCACTAGTTATACAAATTAAAAAATTACAATTTTTTTTTCGGGTTATGCAAGATCATGTTTACACCACTAGATGCTCCTACATCCACTTGGTGAAGATCAAACAATACAAACAAATGATACACAGGTGGTATTCCTTTGTTCTTGTAAGAGAACCAAACATTTCATTACTTTCCTCCCAAAATGAGGATACCAAAAGAAAAAGCCCTTTTACAATTTCGAAAATTCCCTCAAATACTTTGTTTTCCCCTTTTCCCACCTAAAACCATCTAAATTCAAATTTAAATTTTTGGGGCAAGTTGCCAACATCACAACTTCGTTCCTATTGACCCGATTGACTATTACAACATATTTTCGGAAAGGCCACGAAAATACTCAAATTCAACCTCTAAGACCTTAAAAAAATCCTCCAAGTTTTATTAGTTTTACAAATTAAATAATTACAATTTTTTTTCTTTTGGGTTATGCAAGATCACTCTTACAACATTGGATGCTCCTTCAACCACTTGGTGAAGATCAAACAACACAAACAAATGATACACAGGTGTTATTCTTTTGTTCCTGTAAGAGAACCAAATATTTCATTACTTTCCTCCCAAAATTAGGATACCAAAATAAAAAGCCCTTTTTCAATTTTGAAAATTCCCTCAAATACTATGTTTTCCCCTTTTCCCACGTAAAACTATCTAAATTCAAATTTAAATTTTTGGGGCAACTTGCCAAGGTCACAACTTCGCGCTCGTTGACCCAATTGACTATTACAACATATTTGGAAAGGACATGAAAAGAACTAAGCGGGGGTAAGACTTGGTGCTAGCTGAAAATCCTCAAATTAAACCTCTAAGACCTTCAAAAATATCCTGCAAGTTAAACTAGTTTTGCTAGTTTTACTAGTTTTAGAAATTAAATAATTACATTTTTTTTTTGGGTTATGCAAGACTACTCTTACACCACTTGATGCTCCTGCATCCACTTGGTGAAGATCAAACAACACAAACAAATGATACACATGTGTTATTCCTTTGTTTCTGTAATAGAACCAAACATTTCATTACTTTCCTCCCAAAATGAGGATACCAAAAGAAAAAGCCCTTTTACAATTTTGAAAATTCCCTCAAATACTCTGTTTTCCCCTTTTCCCACCTAAAGCCATCTAAATTCAAATTTAAATTTTGGGGGCAACTTGCCAAGGTCACAACTTTGTGCTTGTTGACCCGATTGACTATTACAACATATTTTTAAAAAGGGCACGAAAAGAACTAAGCGGGGGTAGGCCTTGGCGCTAGCCAAAAATCGTCAAATTCAACCTCTAAGACCTTCAAAAATGTCCTGCAAGTTAAACAAGTTTTACTAGTTTTACAAATTAAACAATTACAATTTTTTTTTCGCGTTATGCAAGATCACTCTTACATCACTGGATGCTCTTGCATCCACTTGGTGAAGATCAAACAACACAAACAAATGATACACGGGTGTTATTCCTTTGTTCCTGTAAGAGAACCAAACATTTCATTACTTTCATCCCAAAATGAGGATACCAAAAGAAAAATCCCTTTTACAATTTCAAAAATTCCCTCAAATACCTTGTTTTCCCCTTTTCCCGCCTAAAAACATCTAAATTCAAATTTGAATTTTGTGGGCAACTTGCTAAGGTCACAACTTCGTGCTCGTTGACCCGATTAAATATTACAGGATATTTTTGGAAAGGGCATGAAACAAACTAAGCAGGGGCAGGCCTTTGCTCCTCGTGCCAAGGCATTTTTTTTTTGGGATATGCAAGACCACTCTTACACCACTTGATGCTCCTGCATGCACTTGGTGAATATCAAACAACGCAAACAAATGATACGTAGGTGTTATTCCTTTGTTCTTGTAAGAGATCCAAACATCTCATTACTTTCCTCCCAAAATGAGGATACCAAAATAAAATGCCCTTTTACAATTTCGAAAATTCCCTCAAATACCTTGTTTTCTCCTTTTTCCTCCTAAAACCATCTAAATTCAAATTTGAATTTTGGGGGCAACTTTCCAAGGTCACAACATCGTGCTCGTTGAACTGATTGACTATTACAACATATTTTTGGAAATAGCACGAAATGAACTAAGTGGGTGCAGGCCTTGCCTCTACGCGCTATGGCCTTCATATAGCTGAAAATCCTCAAACTTAGCCTCTAAGACCTTCAAAAATCTCCTACAAGTTAAACTATTTTTACTAGATTCACTAGTTTTAAAAATTAAACTATTAGAATTTTTTTCGGGTTATGCAAGATCACTCTTACACCACTCGATGCTCCTACATCCACATGGTGAAGATCAAACAACACAAAAAAATGATACATAGGTGTTATTCCTTTGTCCTTGTAAGACAACCAAACATTTCATTACTTTCCTCCCAAAATGAGGATACCAAAAGAAAAAGCCCTTTTACAATTTCAAAAATTCCCTCAAATGCCCTATTTTCCCTTTTTCCACCTAAAACCATCTAAATTCAAATTTGAATTTTGGGGGCAAATTGCCAAGGTCACAACTTCGCACTCATTGACCCAATTGACTATTACAACATATCTACGAAATGGGCACAAAACGAACTAAGCGAGGGCAGGCCTTGGCATTTTGCATCTAGCTGAAAATCCTCAAATTCAACCTCTAAGACCTTCAAAATACTACTCCAAGTTAAACTAGTTTTACTAGTTTTATAAATTAAACAATTACAATTTTTTTTCCAGGTTATGTAAGATCACTCTTACACCACTCGATGCCCCTGCATCCACTTGGTGAAGATCAAACAACACAAACAAATGATACATAGGTGTTAATCCTTTGTTCCTCTAAGAGAACCAAACATTTCATTACTTTTCTCCCAAAATGAGGATACCAAAAGAAAAAGCCCTTTTACAATTTCAAAAATTTTGTCAAATACCCTGTTTTCCCCTTTTCCTGCCTAAAACCATCTAAATTCAAATTTAAATTTTAGGGGCAACTTGCCAAGGTCACAACTTTGCGCTTGTTGACCCGATTGACTATTACATCATATCTTTGAAAAGGGTATGAAACGAACTAAGCACGGCAGGCCATGGCACCTCGCGTCTAGCTGAAAATCCTCAAATTCAACCTCTAAGACCTTCAAAAATCTCTTGCAAGTTAAACTAGTTTTACAAATTAAACAATTACAATTTTTTTTTTGGGTTATGCAAGATCACTCTTACACCACTGGATGCTCTTCCATCCACTTGGTGAAGATCAAACAACACAAACAAATGATACACATGTGTTATTCTTTTTTTCCTGTAAGAGAACCAAATATTTCATTACTTTCCTCCCAAGATGAGGATACCAAAAGAAAAAGCTCTTTTAAAATTTCAAAAATTCCCTCAAATACCCTATTTTCCCCTTTTCCTGCCTAAAACCATCTAAATTCAAATTTAAATTTTGGGGGCAACTTTCCAAGGACACAACTTCGCACTCGTTGACCCGATTGACTATTACATCATATCTTCGAAAAGGGCATGAAACGAACTAAGCAGGGTAGGCCATGGCACATCGCGTCTAGCTGAAAATCCTCAAATTCAACCTCTCAGACCTTCAAAAATCTCCTGCAAGTTAAACTAGTTTTACTAGTTTTACAAATTAAACAATTACAATATTTTTTTTTGGGTTATGCAAGATCACTCTTACAACATTGGATGCTCTTGCATCCACTTGGTGAAGATCAAACAACACAAACAAATGATACACATGTGTTATTCCTTTGTTCCTGTAAGACAACCAAATATTTCATTACTTTCCTCCCAAAATGAGGATACCAAAAGAAAAAACCCTTTTACAATTTTGAAAATTCCCTCAAATACCCTTTTTTCACCTTTTCCCGCCTAAAACCATCTAAATTCGAATTTGGATTTTTGGGAAAAATTGCAAAGGTCACAACTTCGCTCTCGTTGACCCGATTGACTATTACAACATATCTTCGAAAAAGGCACGAAACTAACTACGTGGGGGTAGGCCTTTGTACTTCGTGTCTAGCTGCAAATCCTCAAATTCAACCTTTAAGATCTTCAAAAATCTCCTGCAAGTCAAACTAGTTTTACTTTTTTTACTAGTTTTACAAATTAAACTATTACAATTTTTTTAGGGGTTTTGCAAGATCACTCTTACACTATTGGATGCTCCTACATCCACTTGGTGAAGATCAAACAACACAAACAAATGATACACTGGTGTTATTCCTTTGTTCCTATAAGAGAACCAAATATTTCATTACTTTCCTCCCAAAATGAGGATACTAAAAGAAAAAGACCTTTTACAATTTTGAAAATTCCCTCAAATATATTTTTTTCCCGTTTTCTGACCTAAAACCATCTAAATTCAAATTTGAATTTTGGGGGCAACTTGCCAAGGTCACAACTTCGTGCTTGTTGACCCGATTGACTATTACAACATATTTTTGGAGAGGGCACGAAACGAACTAAGCAGGCATAGGCCTTGGCTCCTCGCGCCAGGGACTACGTCTAGCTAAAAATTCTCAAATTCAAACTCTAAGATCTTAAAAAATCTCCTGCAAGTTAAACTTGTTTTACTAGTTTTACAAAATAAAAAATTACAATTACGAACTAGGCGGGCCGTGCCAAGGCTTGTTTCTAGCTGAAAATCCTCAAATTCAACCTCTAAGACCTTCAAAAATGTCCTGCAAGTTAAACTAGTTTTACTAGTTTTACAAATTAAACAATTACAATTTTTTTTTTCGGGTTATGCAAGATTATTCTTACACCACTAGATTCTCCTGCATCCACTTGGTGAAGATCAAACAACACAAACAAATGATACACAAGTGTTAATCCTTTGTTCCTGTAAGAGAACCAAATATTTCATTACTTTCCTCCCAAAATGAGGTTACCAAAAGAAAAATCCCTTTTACAATTTCAAATATTCCCCTTTTCCCACCTAAAACCATCTAAATTCAAATTTGAATTTTGGGGGCAACTTGCCAAGGTCACAACTTCGCGCTCGTTGACCCGATTGACTATTACAACATATTTTTTGAAAGGGCACGAAATGAACTAAGTAGGTGCAGGCCTTGGCTCCTCGCACCAAGGCCTATGTCTAGATGAAAATCCTCAAATTCAACCTCTAAGATCTTAAAAATTCCCCTGCAAGTTAAACTATTTACTAGTTTTACTAGTTTTACAAATTAAACAATTACAATTTTTTTTTCAAGTTATGCAAGATCACTCTTACACCACTGGATGCTCCTGCATCCACTTGGTGAAGATCAAACAACGCAAACAAATGATATGCAAGTGTTATTCCTTTGTTCTGGTAAAAGATCCAAACATTTCATTACTTTCCTCCCAAAATGAGGGTACCAAAATAAAAATCCCTTTTACAATTTCAAAAATTCCCTCAAATACCCTATTTTCTTCTTTTCCCGTCTAAAACCATATAAATTCAAATTTTAATTTTGGGGGCAACTTCCCAAGGTCACAACTTCGTTCTTGTTGAGCTGATTGACTATTACAACATATTTTTGGAAAGGCAATGAAACGAACTAAACGGGGGCAAACCTTACCTCTACTTGCCAAGGCCTACATCTAGCTGAAAATCCTCAAATTCAGCCTCTAAGACCTTCAAAAATATCCTACAAGTTAAACTAGTTTTACTAGTTTCACTAGGTTTACAAATTAAACAATTACAATTTTTTTCGGGTTATGCAAGATCACTCTTACACCACTGGATGCTCTTGCAACCACTTGCTGAAGATCAAACAACACAAACAAATGATACACAAGTGTTATTCCTTTGTTCCTATAATAGAAACAAATATTTAATTACTTTTCTCCCAAAACAAGGATACAAAAAGAAAAAGTCCTTTTACAATTTTGAAAATTCCCTCAAATATCTTGTTTTTCCCTTTTCTCGTCTAAAACCATCTAAATTCAAATTTGAATTTTGGGGGCAACTTGCCAAGGTCCAAACTTCGTGCTCGTTGACACGATTGACTATTACAACATATCTTTGAAAAGGGCACAAAACAAACTAAGTCGTGGCAAGCCTTGGCACTTGGTGTCTAGCTGAAAATCCTCAAATTAAACCTCTAAGACCTTCAACAATCTCCTGCAAGTTCAACTAGTTTTACTAGTTTTAATAGTTTTACAAATTAAACAATTACAATTTTTCTTTCAAGTTATGCAAGATCACTCTTACACTAGTGGATGCTCCTGCATCCACTTGGTGAAGATCAAACAACACAAGCAAATTATACACAGGTGTCATTACTTTGTTCCTATAAGAGAACCAAACATTTCATTAGTTTCCTCCCAAAATGAGGATACCAAAAGAAAAAGCCCTTTTACAATTTTGAAAATTCCCTAAAATACCTTAATTTCCACTTTTCCCACCAAAAACCATCTAAATTCAAATTTGAATTTTTGGGACAACATGCCAAGGTCACAACTTCGTGCTCGTTGATCCGATTGACTATTACAACATATTTTCGGAAAGGGCATGAAACGAACTAAGCAGGTCGCACCAAGGCTTGTGTTTACCTGAAATTCCTCAAATTCAACCTCTCAAAAATATCCTAGAAGTTAAACTAGTTTTACTAGTTTTAAAAATTAAACAATTACAATTTTTTTTTCGAGTTATGCAATATCACTCTTACACCACTTGATGCTCTTGCATCCACTTGGTGAAGATCAAACAACACAAACAAATGATACACGTGTTATTTCTTTGTTCCTGTAAGAGAATCAAATATTTCATTACTTTCCTCCCAAAATGAGGATACCAAAAGAAAAAGTCCTTTTACAATTTCAAAAATTCCCTCAAATACCCTCTTTTCCCCTTTTCCTACCTAAAACCATTTAAATTCAAATTTGAATTTTGGGGGCAACTTGTAAATGTCATAACTTCACGCTCGTTGACCTGATTGATTATTACAACATATTTTAAGAAAGGGCACGAAACGAACTAAGCGGGGTAAAAGCAAAAGCTTGTGTCTAGTTGAAAATCCTCAAATTGAACCTTTAAGACCTTCAAAAATCTCCGGCAAGTTAAACATGTTTTACTAGTTTTACAAATTAAATAATTACAATTTTTTTTGGGTTATGCAAGATCACTCTTACACCACTCGATGCTCCTACATCCACATGGTGAAGATCAAACAACACAAAAAAATGATACACAGGTGTTATTCCTTTGTCCTTGTAAGAGAACCAAACATTTCATTACTTTCCTCCCAAAATGAGGATACCAAAAGAAAAAGCCCTTTTATAATTTCCAAAATTCCCTCAAATACCCTATTTTCCTTTTTTCCCAACTAAAACCATATAAATTCAAATTTGAATTTTGGGGGCAACTTGCCAAGGTCACAACTTTGCGCTCGTTGACCAGATTGACTATTACAATATATCTACGAAATGGGCATGAAACGAACTAAGCGAGGGCATGCCTTGGCAATTAGCATCTAGCTGAAAATCCTCAAATTTAACCTCTAAGACCTTCAAAATTCTCCTCCAAGTTAAACTAGTTTTACTAGTTTTATAAATTAAACAATTATAATTTTTTTTCAAGTTATGTAAGATCACTCTTACACCACTCGATGCCCCTGCATCCACTTGGTGAAGATAAAACAACACAAACAAATGATACATAGGTGTTATTCCTTTGTTCCCGTAAGAGAACCAAACATTTCATTACTTTTCTCCCAAAATGAGGATACCAAAATAAAAAGCCCTTTTACAATTTCAAAAATTTTGTCAAATACCCTGTTTTCCCCTTTTCCTACCTAAAACCATCTAAATTCAAATTTAAATTTTAGGGGCAACTTGCCAAGGTCACAACTTTGCGCTTGTTGACCCGATTGACTATTACATCATATCTTTGAAAAGGGCATGAAACGAACTAAGCACGGCAGGCCATGGCACCTCGCGTCTAACTGAAAATCCTCAAATTCAACCTCTAAGACCTTCAAAAATCTCTTACAAGTTAAACTAGTTTTACAAATTAAACAATTACAATTTTTTTTTTTGGGTTATGCAAGATCACTCTTACACCACTGGATGCTCTTCCATCCACTTGGTGAAGATCAAACAACACAAAAAAATGATACACAGGTGTTATTCCTTTGTTCCTGTAAGAGAACCAAATATTTCATTACTTTCCTCCCAAGATGAGGATACCAAAAGAAAAAGCCCTTTTACAATTTCAAAAATTCCCTCAAATACCCTGTTTTCCCCTTTTCCCGCCTAAAACCATCTAAATTAAAATTTAAATTTTGGGGGCAACTTGCCAAGGTCACAACTTCGCGCTCGTAGACCCAATTGACTATTACATCATATCTTCGAAAAGGACATGAAACGAACTAAGCATGGTAGGCCATGGCACATCGCCTCTAGCTGAAAATCCTCAAATTCAACCTCTAAGACCTTCAAAAATCTCCTACAAGTTAAACTAGTTTTACTATTTTTACAAATTAAACAATTACAATTATTTTTTCGGCTTATGCAAGATCACTCTTACAACATTGGATGCTCCTGCATCCACTTGGTGAAGATCAAACAACACAAAAAAATGATACACAGGTGTTATTCCTTTTTGCCTGTAAGAGAACCAAATATTTCATTACTTTCCTCCCAAAATGAGGATACCAAAAGAAAAGTCCCTTTTACAATTTTGAAAATTCCCTCAAATACCTTGTTTTCACCTTTTCCTACCTAAAACCATCTAAATTAAAATTTGAATTTTTGGGAAAACTTGCCAAGGTCACAACTTCACTCTCATTGACCCGATTGACTATTACAACATATCTTCGAAAAACGCATGAAAATAACTATGCGGGGGTAGGCCTTCGTACTTCGCGTCTAGCTGAAAATCCTCAAATTCAACCTTTAAGACCTTCAAAAATCTCCTGCAAGTCAAACTAGTTTTAGTTGTTTTACTAGTTTTACAAATTAAACGATTACAATTTTTTTTAGGGGTTTTGCAAGATCACTCTTACACCACTGGATGCTCCTTTATCCACTTGGTGAAGATCAAACAACACAAACAAATGATACACAGGTGTTATTCCTTTGTTCCTGTAAAAGAACCAAATATTTCATTAATTTCCTCCCAAAATGAGGATACCAAAAGAAAAAGTCCTTTTACAATTTCAAAAATTCCCTCAAATACCTTTTTTGGGTTATACAAGATCACTCTTACACCACTGGATGCTCCTACATCCACTTGGTGAAGATCAAACAACACAAATAAATACATAGGTGTTATTCCTTTGTCCTTGTAAGAGAACCGAACATTTCATTATGTTCATCCAAAAATGAGGATACCAAAAGAAAAATCCCTTTTACAATTTCGAAAATTCTCTCAAATACCCTATTTTCCCCTTTTCCCACCTAAAACCATCTAAATTAAAATTTGAATTTTTGGGGCAACTTGCCAAGTTCACAACTTACCGCTCGTTGACCTGATTGACTATTACAACATATCTTTGGAAAAGGCACAAAATGAACTAAGCGGGGGCAGGCCTTGGCACTTTGTGTCTAGCTGAAAATCCTCAAATTCAACCTCTAAGACCTTCAAAAATCTCCTACAAGTTAAACAAGTTTTACTAGTTTATAAATTAAACAATTACAAATTTTTTTTTGGGTTATGCAATATCACTCTTACACCACTCGATGCCCCTGCATCGATTTGGTGAAGATCAAACAACACAAACAAGTTATACACAGGTGTTATTCCTTTGTTCCTGTAAGAGAACGAAACATTTCATTACTTTCCTCCCAAAATGAGGATACCAAAAGAAAAATCCCTTTTACAATTTCAAAAATTCTCTCAAATACCATGTTTTCCCCTTTTCTTGCCTAAAACCATCTAAATTCAAATTTATATTTTGCGGGTAACTTTCCAAGGTCACAAATTCGCGCTCATTGACCTGATTGACAATTACATCATATCTTCAAAAATGGCATGAAACGAACTAAGCAGGGCTGGCCATGGTACTTCACGTCTAGTTGAAAATCCTCAAATTTAACCTCTAAGACCTTCAAAAAAATCCTTCAAGTTGAACTAGTTTTACAAATTAAATAATTACAATTATTTTTATTCAGCTTATGCAAGATCACTTTTACACCACTGGATGCCCCTACATCTACTTGGTGAAGATCAAACAACACAAACAAATGATACACAAGTGTTATTCCTTTGTTCTTGTAAGAGAACCAAACATTTCATTACTTTCCTCCCAGAATGAGGATACCAAAATAAAAATCCCTTTTACAATTTCGAAAATTCCTTCAAATACCTTGTTTTCCCCTTTTGTTGACTAAAACCATCTAAATTCAAATTTGAATTTTGGGGGCAACTTGCCAAGGTCACCACATCGCGCTTGTTGACTCGATTGACTATTACAACATATTTTTGGAAAGGACACAAAAAGAACTAAGCGGGGGTAGGCCTTGGCGCTAGCTGAAAATCGTCAAATTCAACCTCTAAGACCTTCAAAAATATCCTGCAAGTTAAACTAGTTTTACAAGTTTTAGAAATTAAACAATTACATTTTTTTTTTGGGTTATGCAAGACCACTCTTATACCACTTGATGCTTCTGCATCACCTTGGTGAAGATCAAACAACACAAACAAATGATACACAGGTGTTATTCCTTTGTTCCTGTAAGAGAACCAAACATTTCATTACTTTCCTCCCAAAATGAGGATACCAAAATAAAAAGCCCTTTTACAATTTCGAAAATTCCCTCAAATACTCCGTTTTCCCCTTTTCCCACCTAAAACCATCTAAATTCAAATTTGAATTTTGGGGGCAACTTGCCAAGGTCACAACTTTGTGCTCGTTGACCCGATTGACTATTACAACATATTTTCGGAAAGGGCATGAAAATACTCAAATTCAACCTCTAAGACCTTCAAAAATATCTTGCAAGTTAAACTAGTTTTACTAGTTTTAGAAATTAAACAATTACATTTTTTTTTGGGGTTATGCAAGACCACTCTTATACCACTTGATGCTCCTGCATCCACTTGGTGAAGATAAAACAACACAAACAAATGATACACAGGTGTTATTCCTTTGTTCCTATAAGATAACCAAACATTTCATTACTTTCCTCCCAAAATGAGGATACCAAAATAAAAAGCCCTATTACAATTTCGAAAATTCCCTCAAATACTCCGTTTTCCCCTTTTCCCACCTAAAACCATCTAAATTCAAATTTGAATTTTGGGGGCAACTTGCAAAGGTCACAACTTCGTGCTCGTTGACCCGACTGACTATTACAACATATTTTCAAAAAGAGCACAAAAATCCTCAAATTCAACCTCTAAGACCTTCAAAAATCTCTTGCAAGTTAAACTAGTTTTACTAGTTTTAGAAATTAAACAATTACATTTTTTTTTTGGGTTATGCAAGACCACTCTTACACCACTTGATGCTCCTGCATCCACTTGGTGAAGATCAAACAACACAAACAAATGATACGCAGGTGTTATTCCTTTGTTTTTGTAAGAGAACCAAACGTTTCATTACTTTTCTCCCAAAATGAGGATACCAAAAGAAAAAACCCTTTTACAATTTCGAAAATTCCCTCAAATAACCTGTTTTCTCCTTTTCCCGCCTAAAACCATCTAAATTTAAATTTGAATTTTCGGGGCAACTTGCCAAGGTCACAACTTTGCACTCATTGACCCGATTGACAATTACATCATATCTTTGAAATGGGTATGAAATAAACTAAGCAGGGCAGGCCATGGCACTGCGCGTCTAGCTGAAAATCCTCAAATTCAACCTCTAAGACCTTCTAAAATCTCCTGCAAGTTAAACTAGTTTCACTAGGTTTACAAATTAAATAATTACAATTTTTTTTTTGGGTTATACAAGATCACTCTTACACCACTGGATGCTCTTGCATCCACTTACTGAAGATCAAACAACAAAAACAAATGATACACAAGTGTTATTCCTTTGTTCCTCTAATAGAACCAAATATTTCATTACTTTCCTCCCAAAATGAGGATACAAAAAGAAAAAGCCCTTTTACAATTTTGAAAATTCCCTCAAATATCTTGTTTTTCCCTTTTCCTGTCTAAAACCATCTAAATTCAAATTTGAATTTTGGGGGCAACTTGCCAAGGTCCAAACTTCGCGCTCGTTGACACGATTGACTATTACAACATATCTTCGAAAAGGGCACAAAACAAACTAAGCCATGGCAAGCCTTGGAACTTGGTGTCTAGCTGAAAATCCTCAAATTAAACCTCTAAGACCTTCAACAATCTCCTGCAAGTTCAACTAGTTTTACTAGTTTTAAATGTTTTACAAATTAAACAATTACAATTTTTTTTTCGGGTTATGCAAGATCACTCTTACACTAGTGGATGCTTCTGCATCCACTTGGTGAAGATCAAACAACACAAGCAAATTATACATAGGTGTTATTACTTTTTTCCTATAAGAGAACCAAAAATTTCATTAGTTTCCTCCCAAAATGAGGATACCAAAAGAAAAAGACCTTTTACAATTTTGAAAATTCCCTCAAATACCCTAATTTCCACTTTTCCCGCCTAAAACCATCTAAATTCAAATTTGAATTTTTGGGACAACATGCCAAGGTCACAACTTCGTGCTCGCTGACCCGATTAACTATTACAACATATTTTTGTAAAGGGCTCGAAATGAACTAAGTCGGTCGTGTCAAGACTTGTGTTTAGCTGAAAATCCTCAAATTCAACCTCTAAGACCTTCAAAAATATCTTGCAAGTTAAACTAGTTTTACTAGTTTTACAAATTAAACAATTACAATTTTTTTTTTTGTGTTATACAATATCACTCTTACACCACTGGATGCTCCTGCATCCACTTGGTGAAGATCAAACAACATAAGCAAATTATACACAGGTGTTATTCCTTTTTTCTTGTAAGAGAACCAAATATTTCATTACTTTCCTCCAAAAATGAGGATAACAAAAGAAAAAGTCCTTTTACAATTTTGAAAATTCCCTCAAATACCCTATTTTAACCTTTTCCTGCCTAAAAGCATCTAAATTCAAATTTGTATTTTTGGGAAAACTTGCCAAGGTCACAACTTCGCTCTCGTTGACCCGATTGACTATTACAACATATCTTCGAAAAAGGCATGAAAATAACTACGCGGGGGTAGGCCTTCGTACTTTGCGTCTAGCTGAAAATCCTCAAATTTAACCTTTAAGACCTTCAAAAATCTCCTGCAAGTCAAACTAGTTTTACTTGTTTTACTAGTTTTACAAATTAAACGATTACAATTTTTTTTAGGGGTTTTGCAAGATCACTCTTACACCACTGGATGCTCCTTTATCCACTTGGTGAAGATCAAACAACACAAAAAAATGATACACAGGTGTTATTCCTTTGTTCCCGTAAGAGAACCAAATATTTTATTACTTTCCTCCCAAAATGAGGATACCAAAAGAAAAAGCCCTTTTACAATTTTGAAAATTACCTTAAATACCTTTTTTCCCCGTTTTCCCACCTAAAACCATCTAAATTCAAGTTTGAATTTTGGGGGCAACTTGCCAAGTTCACAATTTTGTGCTTGTTGACCCGATTGACTATTACAACATATTTTTGGAGAGGGCACAAAACGAACTAAGCAGGCATAGGCCTTGGCTCCTCGCGCCAAGGCCTACGTCTAGCTAAAAATTATCAAATTCAACCTCTAAGATCTTAAAAAATCTCCTGCAAATTAAACTAGTTTTACAAAATAAACATTTACAATTACGAACTAAGCGGGCCGCGCCAAGGCTTGTTTCTAGCTGAAAATCCTCAAATTCAACCTCTAAGACCTTCAAAAATCTCTTCCAAGTTAAACTAGTTTTACAAATTAAACAATTACAAATTTTTTTTTTTTCACGTTATGCAAGATCATTCTTACACCACTGGATGCTTCTTCATCCACTTGGTGAAGATCAAACAAAACAAACAAATGAAACACAAGTGTTAATCCTTTGTTCCTGTAAGAGAACCAAATATTTCATTCTTTCCTCCCAAAATGAGGTTACCAAAAGAAAAAGCCCTTTTACAATTTCAAATATTCCCTCAAATACCATATTTTCCCCTTTTCCCACCTAAAACCATCTAAATTCAAATTTGAATTTTGGGGGCAACTTGCCAAGGTCACAACATCGTGCTTGTTGAACCGATTGACTATTACAACATATTTTAGAAAGGGCACGAAACAAACTAAGCGAGGGCAAACCTTACCTGTACGTGCCAAGGCCTACATCTAGCTGAAAATCCTCAAATTCAGCCTCTAAGACCTTCAAAAATCTCCTACAAGTTAAACTAATTTTACTAGTTTCACTAGGTTAACAAATTAAACAATTACAATTTTTTTTTCGGGTTATGCAAGATCACTATTACACCACTGGATGCTCCTACATCCACTTGGTGAAGATCAAACAACACAAATAAATACATAGGTGTTATTCCTTTGTCCTTGTAAGAGAACCAAACATTTCATTGCTTTCATCCAAAAATGAGGATACCAAAAGAAAAATCCTTTTTACAATTTCAAAAATTCCCTCAAATACCCTATTTTCCCCTTTTCCCACCTAAAACCATCTAAATTCAAATTTGAATTTTTGGGGCAACTTGCCAAGGTCACAACTTTCCGCTCTTTGACCCGATTGACTATTACAACATATCTTCGGAAAGGGCACAAAATGAACTAAGCGGGGGCAAGCCTTGGCACTTCGTGTCTAGCTGAAAATCCTCGAATTCAACCTCTTAGACATTCAAAAATCTCCTACAATTTAAACTAGTTTTACTAGTTTTATAAATTAAACAATTACAATTTTTTTTTGGGTTATGCAAGATCACTCTTACACCACTCGATGCCCCTGCATCCACTTGGTGAAGATCAAACAACACAAACAAATTATACATAGGTGTTATTCCTTTGTTCTTGTAAGAGAACGAAACATTTCATTACTTTCCTCCCAAAATGAGGATACCAAAAGAAAAATCCCTTTTACAATTTCAAAAATTGTCTCAAATACCATGTCTTCCCCTTTTCTCGCCTAAAACCATCTAAATTCAAATTTATATTTTGGGGGCAACTTGCCAAGGTCACAACTTCACGCTCATTGACCTGATTGACAATTACATCATATCTTCGAAAAGGTCATGAAACAAACTAAGCAGAGCTGGCCATGGTACTTCACGTCTAGTTGAAAATCCTCAAATTTAACCTCTAAGACCTTCAAAAATCTCCTTCAAATTGAACTAGTTTTACAAATTAAAAAATTACAATTATTTTATTTTGGCTTATGCAAGATCACTCTTACACCACTGGATGCCCCTGCATCTACTTGGTGAAAATTCCTTCAAATACTCTATTTTCCCCTTTTGTCGACTAAAACCATCTAAATTCAAATATGAATTTTGGGGGCAACTTGCCAAGGTCCAAACTTCGCACTCATTGACACGATTGACTATTACAACATATCTTCTGTAAGGGCACAAAACAAACTAAGACGTGACAAGCTTTGGCACTTGGTGTCTAGCTAAAAATCCTCAAATTAAACCTCTAAGACCTTCAACAATCTCCTGCAAGTTCACCTAGTTTTACTAGTTTTAATAGTTTTACAAATTAAACAATTACAATTTTTTTTTTTGGGTTATGCAAGAGAACCAAACATTTCATTAGTTTCCTCCCAAAATGAGGATACCAAAAGAAAAAGCCCTTTTACAATTTTGAAAATTCTCTCAAATACACTAATTTCCACTTTTCCCTCCTAAAACCATCTAAATTCAAATTTGAATTTTTGGGACAATATGCCAAGGTCACAACTTCGTGCTCGTTGACCCGATTGACTATTACAACATATTTTTAGAAAGGGCACAAAACGAACTAAGCGGGTCGCACCAAGGCTTGTGTTTAGCTAAAAATCCTCAAATTCAACCTCTAAGACCTTCAAAAATATCTTGCAAGTTAAACTAGTTTTACTAGTTTTACAAATTAAACAATTACATTTTTTTTTTGGGTTATGCAATATCACTCTTACACCACTGGATGCTCCTACATCCACTTGGTGAAGATCAAACAACACAAACAAATGATACATAGGTGTTATTCCTTTGTTCCTGTAAGAGAATCAAATATTTCATTACTTTCCTCCCAAAATGAGGATACCAAAAGAAAAAGGCCTTTTACAATTTCGAAAATTCCCTCAAATACCCTCTTTTCCCCTTTTTCTACCTAAAACCATCTAAATTCAAATTTGAATTTTGGGGGCAACTTGTAAACGTCATAACTTCACGCTCGTTGTCCCGATTGATTATTACAACATATTTTAAGAAAGGTTACGAAACGAACTACGTGGGGTAAAAGCAAACGCTTGTGTCTAGTTGAAAATCCTCAAATTGAACCTTTAAGACTTTCAAAAATCTCCTGCAAGTTAAACATGTTTTACAGTTTTACTAGTTTTACTAGTTTTACAAATTAAATAATTACAATTTTTTTTTGGGTTATGCAAGATCACTCTTACACCACTCGATGCTCCTACATCCACATGGTGAAGATCAAACAACACAAAAAATGATACACAGGTGTTATTCCTTTGTCCTTGTAAGAGAACCAAAAATTTCATTACTTTCCTCCCAAAATGAGGATACCAAAAGAAAAAGCCCTTTTACAATTTCAAAAATTGCCTCAAATACCCTATTTTCCCTTTTTCCCACCTAAAACCATCTAAATTTGAATTTGAATTTTGGGGGCAACTTTCCAAGGTCACAACTTCATGCTCGTTGACCGGATTGACTATTACAACATATCTATGAAATGGGCACGAAACAAACTAAGTGAGGGCATGCCTTGGCACTTCGCGTCTAGCTGAAAATCCTCAAATTCAACCTTTAAGATCTTCAAAATTCTCCTCCAAGTTAAACTAGTTTTACTAGTTTTATAAATTAAACAATTACAATTTTTTTTCCGGGTTATGTAAGATCACTCTTACACCACTCGATGCCCCTGCATCCACTTGGTGAATATCAAACAACACAAACAAATGATACACAGGTGTTATTCCTTTTTTCTTGTAAGAGAACCAAACATTTCATTACTTTTCTCCCAAAATGAGGATACCAAAATAAAAAGCCCTTCTACAATTTCAAAATTTTCGTCAAATAACCTGTTTTCCCCTTTTCCCGCCTAAAACCATCTAAATTCAAATTTAAATTTTAGGGGCAACTTGCCAAGGTCACAACTTTGTGCTTGTTGACCCAATTGACTATTACATCATATCTTCGAAAAGGGCATGAAACGAACTAAGCACGACAGGCCATGGCACCTCGCGTCTAGCTGAAAATATTCAAATTCAACCTCTAAGACCTTCAAAAATATCTTGCAAGTTAAACTAGTTTTACAAATTAAACAATTACAACTTATTTTTTCGAGTTATGCAAGATCACTCTTACACCACTTGATGCTCTTGCATCCACTTGGTGAAGATCAAACAACACAAACAAATGATACACATGTGTTATTCCTTTGTTAATATAAGAGAACCAAATATTTCATTACTTTCCTCCCAAGATGAGGATACCAAAAGAAAAAGCCCTTTTACAATTTCGAAAATTCCCTCAAATACCCTGTTTTCCCCTTTTCCCACCTAAAACCATGTAAATTTAAATTTAAATTTTGGGGGCAACTTGCCAAGGTCACAACTTCACGCTTGTTGACCCGATTGACTATTACATCATATCTTCAAAAAGGGCATGAATCAAACTAAGTAGGGCAGGCCATGGCACATTGCGTCTAGCTGAAAATCCTCAAATTCAACCTCTAAGACCTTCAAAAATCTCATGCAAGTTAAACTAGTTTTACTAGTTTTACAAATTAAACAATTACAATTTTTTTTTTCGGGTTATGCAAGATCACTCTTACAACATTGGATGCTCATGCATCCACTTGGTGAAGATCAAACAACACAAACAAATGATACACAGGTGTTATTCCTTTTTTCCTGTAAGAGAACCAAATATTTCATTACGTTCCTCCCAAAATGAGGATACCAAAAGAAAAAAGCCCTTTTACAATTTTGAACATTCCCTCAAATACCTTTTTTTCACCATTTCCTGCCTAAAACCATCTAAATTCAAATTTGAATTTTTGGGAAAACTTGCCAAGGTCACTTCGCTCTCGTTGACCCGATTGACTATTACAACATATATTCGGAAAAGGCATGAAAATAACTACGCGAGGGTAGGCCTTTGTACTTCGCATCTAGCTGAAAATCCTCAAATTCAACCTTTAAGACCTTCAAAAATCTCCTGCAAGTCAAACTAGTTTTACTTGTTTTACTAGTTATACAAATTAAACGATTACAATTTTTTTTAGGGGTTTTGCAAGATCACTCTTACACCACTGGATGCTCCTTTATCCACTTGGTGAAGATCAAACAACACAAACAAATGATACACAGGTGTTATTCCTTTGTTCTTGTAAGAGAACCAAATATTTCATTACTTTCCTCCAAAAATGAGGATACCAAAAGAAAAAGCCCTTTTACAATTTCAAAAATTCCCTCAAATACCCTAATTCAAATTTGAATTTTCGGGGCAACTTGCACAGGTCACAATTTCGTGCTTGTTGACCCGATTGACTATTACAACATATTTTTGGAGAGGGCACGAAACGAACTAAGCAGGTGTAGCCCTTGGCTCCTCGTGCCAAGGCCTACGTCTAGCTAAAAATTCTCAAATTCAACCTCTAAGATCTTAAAAAATCTCCTGCAAGTTAAACAAGTTTTACTAGTTTTACAAAATAAACAATTACAATTATGAACCAAGTGGGCCGATCCAAGGCTTGTTTTTAGCAGAAAATCCTCAAATTCAACCTCTAAGATCTTCAAAATTCTCCTCCAAGTTAAACTAGTTTTACTAGTTTTATAAATTAAACAATTACAATTTTTTTTCGGGTTATGCAAGATCACTCTTACACCACTCGATGCCCATGCATCCATTTGGTGAAGATCAAACAACACAAACAAGTTATACACAAGTGTTATTCCTTTGTTCCTGTAAGAGAATGAAACATTTCATTACTTTCCTCCCAAAATGAGGATACCAAAAGAAAAATCCCTTTTACAATTTCGAAAATTATCTCAAATACCATGTTTTTCCCTTTTCTGGCCTAAAACCATCTAAATTCAAATTTATATTTTGCGGGTAACTTTCCAAGGTCACAAATTCGTGCTCATTGACCTGATTGACAATTACATCATATCTTCAAAAAGGGCATGAAACGAACTAAGCAGGGCTGGCCATGGTACTTCACGTCTAGTCGAAAATCCTCAAATTTAACCTCTAAGACCTTCAAAAAAATCCTTCAAGTTGAACTAGTTTTACAAATTAAATAATTACAATTATTTTTATTCAGCTTATGCAAGATCACTTTTACACCACTAGATGCCCCTACATCTACTTGGTGAAGATCAAACAACACAAACAAATGATACACAAGTGTTATTCCTTTGTTCTTGTAAGAGAACCAAACATTTCATTACTTTCCCCCCATAATGAGGATACCAAAATAAAAATCCCTTTTACAATTTCGAAAATTCCTTCAAATACCTTGTTTTCCCCTTTTGTTGACTAAAACCATCTAAATTCAAATTTGAATTTTGGGGGCAACTTGCCAAGGTCACCACATCTCGCTTGTTGACTCGATTGACTATTACAACATATTTTTGGAAAGGACACAAAAAGAACTAAGCGGGGGTAGGCCTTGGCGCTAGCTGAAAATCCTCAAATTCAACCTCTAAGACCTTCAAAAATATCCTGCAAGTTAAACTAGTTTTACAAGTTTTAGAAATTAAACAATTACATTTTTTTTTTGGGTTATGCAAGACCACTCTTATACCACTTGATGCTTCTGCATCCACTTGGTGAAGATAAAACAACACAAACAAATGATACACAGGTGTTATTCCTTTGTTCTTGTAAGAGAACCAAACATTTCATTACTTTCCTCCCAAAATGAGGATACCAAAATAAAAAGCCCTTTTACAATTTTGAAAATTCCCTCAAATACTCCGTTTTCCCCTTTTCCCACCTAAAACCATCTAAATTCAAATTTGAATTTTGGGGGCAACTTGCCAAGGTCACAACTTTGTGCTCGTTGACCCGATTGACTATTACAACATATTTTCGGAAAGGGCACGAAAATCCTCAAATTCAACCTCTAAGACCTTCAAAAATATCCTGCAAGTTAAACTAGTTTTACTAGTTTTAGAAATTAAACAATTTCATTTTTTGGGGGGGTTATGCAAGACCACTCTTATACCACTTGATGCTCCTGCATCCACTTGGTGAGATCAAACAACACAAACAAATGATACACAGGTGTTATTCCTTTGTTCCTATAAGATAACCAAACATTTCATTACTTTCCTCCCAAAATGAGGATACCAAAATAAAAAGCCCTATTACAATTTCGAAAATTCCCTCAAATTCTCCGTTTTCCCCTTTTCCCACATAAAACCATCTAAATTCAAATTTGAATTTTGGGGGCAACTTGCAAAGGTCACAACTTCGTGCTCGTTGACCCGAATGACTATTACAACATATTTTCAAAAAGGGCACAAAAATCCTCAAATTCAACCTCTAAGACCTTCAAAAATATCCTGCAAGTTAAACTAGTTTTACTAGTTTTAGAAATTAAACAATTACATTTTTTTTTTGGGTTATGCAAGACCACTCTTACACCACTTGATGCTCCTGCATCCACTTGGTGAAGATCAAACAACACAAACAAATGATACGCAGGTGTTATTCCTTTGTTTATGTAAGAGAACCAAACGTTTCATTACTTTTCTCCCAAAATGAGGATACCAAAAGAAAAAACCCTTTTACAATTTTGAAAATTCCCTCAAATAACCTGTTTTCTCCTTTTCCCGGCTAAAACCATCTAAATTTAAATTTAAATTTTCGGGGCAACTTGCCAAGGTCACAACTTTGCACTCGTTGACCCGATTGACACTTACATCATATCTTTGAAATGGGTACGAAATAAATTAAGCAGGGCAGGCCATGGCACTGCGCGTCTAGCTGAAAATCCTCAAATTCAACCTCTAAGACCTTCTAAAATCTCCTGCAAGTTAAACTAGTTTCACTAGGTTTACAAATTAAATAATTACAATTTTTTTTTCGGGTTATACAAGATCACTCTTACACCACTGGATGCTCTTGCATCCACTTGCTGAAGATCAAACAACACAAACAAATGATACACAAGTGTTATTCCTTTGTTCCTATAATAGAACCAAATATTTCATTACTTTCCTCCCAAAACGAGGATACAAAAAGAAAAAGCCCTTTTACAATTTTGAAAATTCCCTCAAATATCTTGTTTTTCCCTTTTCCTGTCTAAAACCATCTAAATTCAAATTTGAATTTTGGGGGCAACTTGCCAAGGTCCAAACTTCGCGCTCGTTGACACGATTGACTATTACAACATATCTTCGAAAAGGGCACAAAACAAACTAAGCCATGGCAAGCCTTGGCACTTGGTGTCTAGCTGAAAATCCTCAAATTAAACCTCTAAGACCTTCAACAATCTCCTGCAAGTTCAACTAGTTTTACTAGATTTAAATGTTTTACAAATTAAACAATTACAATTTTTTTTTCGGGTTATGCAAGATCATTCTTACACTAGTGGATGTTTCTGCATCCACTTGGTGAAGATCAAACAACACAAGCAAATTATACATAGGTGTTATTACTTTGTTGCTATAAGAGAAGCAAACATTTCATTAGTTTCCTCCCAAAATGAGGATACCAAAAGAAAAAGCCCTTTTACAATTTTGAAAATTCCCTCAAATACCCTAATTTCCACTTTTCCCGCATAAAACCATCTAAATTCAAATTTGAATTTTTGGGACAACATGCCAAGGTCACAAATTCGTGCTCGCTGACCCAATTAACTATTACAACATATTTTTGGAAAGGGCTCGAAATGAACTAAGTGGGTCGCGTCAAGACTTGTGTTTAGCTGAAAATCCTCAAATTCAACCTCTAAGACCTTCAAAAATATCTTGCAAGTTAAACTAGTTTTACTAGTTTTACAAATTAAACAATTACAATTTTTTTTTCATGTTATACAATATCACTCTTACACCACTGGATGCTCCTGCATCCACTTGGTGAAGATCAAACAAGATAAGCAAATTATAAACAGGTGTTATTCCTTTGTTCTTGTAAGAGAACCAAATATTTCATTACTTTCCTCCCAAAATGAGGATAACAAAAGAAAAAGTCCTTTTACAATTTTGAAAATTCCCTCAAATACCCTATTTTAACCTTTTCCTGCCTAAAAGCATCTAAATTCAAATTTGTATTTTTGGGAAAACTTGCCAAGGTCACAACTTCGCTCTCGTTGACCCGATTGACTATTACAACATATCTTCAAAAAAGGCATGAAAATAACTATGCGGGGGTAGGCCTTTGTACTTCGCCTCTAGCTGAAAATCCTCAAATTTAACCTTTAAGACCTTCAAAAATCTCCTACAAGTCAAACTAGTTTTACTTGTTTTACTAGTTTTACAAATTAAACAATTACAATTTTTTTTAGGGGTTTTGCAAGATCACTCTTACACCACTGGATGCTCCTTTATCCACTTGGTGAATATCAAACAACACAAAAAAATGATACACAGGTGTTATTCCTTTGTTCCTGTAAGAGAACCAAATATTTTATTACTTTCCTCCCAAAATGAGGATACCAAAAGAAAAAGCCCTTTTACAATTTTGAAAATTACCTTAAATACCTTTTTTCCCGTTTTCCCACCTAAAACCATCTAAATTCAAATTTGAATTTTGGGGGCAACTTGCCAAGTTCACAATTTTGTGCTTGTTGACCCGATTGACTATTACAACATATTTTTGGAGAGGGCACAAAACGAACTAAGCAGGCACAGGCCTTGGCTCCTCGCGCCGAGGCCTACATCTAGCTAAAAATTATCAAATTCAACCTCTAAGATCTTAAAAAATCTCCTGCAAGTTAAACTAGTTTTACAAAATAAACATTTACAATTACGAACTAAGCGGGCCGCGCCAAGGCTTGTTTCTAGCTGAAAATCCTCAAATTCAACCTCTAAGACCTTCAAAAATCTCTTGCAAGTTAAACTAGTTTTACAAATTAAATAATTACAATTTTTTTTTTTTTCACGTTATGCAAGATCATTCTTACACCACTGGATGCTCCTGCATCCACTTGGTGAAGATCAAACAAAACAAACAAATGAAACACAAGTGTTAATTGTTTGTTCCTGTAAGAGAACCAAATATTTCATTCTTTCCTCCCAAAATGAGGTTACCAAAAGAAAAAGCCCTTTTACAATTTCAAATATTCCCTCAAATACCATATTTTCCCATTTTCCCACCTAAAACCATCTAAATTCAAATTTTAATTTTGGGGGCAACTTGCCAAGGTCACAACATCGTGCTTGTTGAACCGATTGACTATTACAACATATTTTAGAAAGGGCACGAAACAAACTAAGCGAGGGCAAACCTTACCTGTACGTGCCAAGGCCTACATCTAGCTGAAAATCCTCAAATTCAGCCTCAAAGACCTTCAAAAATCTCCTACAAGTTAAACTAATTTTACTAGTTTCACTAGGTTAACAAATTAAACAATTACTATTTTTTTTTCGGGTTATGCAAGATCACTATTACACCACTGGATGCTCCTACATCCACTTGGTGAAGATCAAACAACACAAATAAATACATAGGTGTTATTCCTTTGTCCTTGTAAAAGAACCAAACATTTCATTGCTTTCATCCAAAAATGAGGATACCAAAAGAAAAATCCCTTTTACAATTTCAAAAATTCCCTCAAATACCCTATTTTCCCCTTTTCCCACCTAAAACCATCTAAATTCAAATTTGAATTTTGGGGGCAACTTGCCAAGGTCACAACTTTCCGCTCTTTGACCCGATTGACTATTACAGCATATCTTCGAAAAGGGCACAAAATGAACTAAGCGGGGGCAAGCTTTGGCACTTCGTGTCTAGCTGAAAATCCTCGAATTCAACCTCTTAGACATTCAAAAATCTCCTACAATTTAAACTAGTTTTACTAGTTTTATAAATTAAACAATTACAATTTTTTTTTTGGGTTATGCAAGATCACTCTTACACCACTCGATGCCCCTGCATCCACTTGGTGAAGATTAAACAACACAAACAAATTATACACAGGTGTTATTCCTTTGTTCTTGTAAGAGAACGAAACATTTCATTACTTTCCTCCCAAAATGAGGATACCAAAAGAAAAATCCCTTTTACAATTTCAAAAATTGTCTCAAATACCATGTCTTCCCCTTTTCTCGCCTAAAACCGTCTAAATTCAAATTTATATTTTGGGGGCAACTTGCCAAGGTCACAACTTCACGCTCATTGACCTGATTGACAATTACATCATATCTTCGAAAAGGTCATGAAACAAACTAAGTAGAGCTGGCCATGGTACTTCACGTCTAGTTGAAAATCCTCAAATTTAACCTCTAAGACCTTCAAAAATCTCCTTCAAATTGAACTAGTTTTACAAATTAAACAATTACAATTATTTTATTTTGGCTTATGCAAGATCACTCTTACACCACTGGATGCCCCTGCATCTACTTGGTGAAGATCAAACAACACAAAAAAATGATAGACAAGTGTTATTCCTTTGTTCTTGTAAGAGAACCAAACATTTCATTACTTTCCTCCCAGAATGAGGATACCAAAATAAAAATCCCTTTTACAATTTCGAAAATTCCTTCAAATACCTTGTTTTCCCCTTTTGTTGACTAAAACCATCTAAATTCAAATTTGAATTTTGGGGGCAACTTGCCAAGGTCACCACATCGCGCTTGTTGACTCGATTGACTATTACAACATATTTTTGGAAAGGACACAAAAAGAACTAAGCGAGGGTAGGCCTTGGCGCTAGCTGAAAATCCTCAAATTCAACCTCTAAGACCTTCAAAAATATCCTGCAAGTTAAACTAGTTTTACAAGTTTTAGAAATTGAACAATTACATTTTTTTTTTTGGGTTATGGAAGACCACTCTTATACCACTTGATGCTTCTGCATCCACTTGGTGAAGATCAAACAACACAAACAAATGATACACAGGTGTTATTCCTTTGTTCCTGTAAGAGAACCAAACATTTCATTACTTTCCTCCCAAAATGAGGATACCAAAACAAAAAGCCCTTTTACAATTTCGAAAATTCCCTCAAATACTCCGTTTTCCCCTTATCCCACCTAAAACCATCTAAATTCAAATTTGAATTTTGGGGGCAACTTGCCAAGGTCACAACTTTGTGCTCGTTGACCCGATTGACTATTACAACATATTTTCGGAAAGGGCACGAAAATCCTCAAATTCAACCTCTAAGACCTTCAAAAATATCCTGCAAGTTAAACTAGTTTTACTAGTTTTAGAAATTAAACAATTACATTTTTTTTTTGGGTTATGCAAGACCACTCTTATACCACTTGATGCTCCTGCATCCACTTGGTGAGATCAAACAACACAAACAAATGATACACAGGTGTTATTCCTTTGTTCCTATAAGATAACTAAACATTTCATTACTTTCCTCCCAAAATGAGGATACCAAAATAAAAAGCCCTATTACAATTTCGAAAATTCCCTCAAATACTCCGTTTTCCCCTTTTCCCACCTAAAACCATCTAAATTCAAATTTGAATTTTGGGGGCAACTTGCAAAGGTCACAACTTCGTGCTCATTGACCCGACTGACTATTACAACATATTTTCAAAAAGGGCACAAAAATCCTCAAATTCAACCTCTAAGACCTTCAAAAATATCCTGCAAGTTAAACTAGTTTTACTAGTTTTAGAAATTAAACAATTACATTTTTTTTTTGGGTTATGCAAGACCACTCTTACACCACTTGATGCTCCTACATCCACTTGGTGAAGATCAAACAACACAAACAAATGATACGCAGGTTTTATTCCTTTGTTTTTGTAAGAGAACCAAATGTTTCATTACTTTTCTCCCAAAATGAGGATACCAAAAGAAAAAACCCTTTTACAATTTCGAAAATTCCCTCAAATAACCTGTTTTCTCCTTTTCCTGCCTAAAACCATCTAAATTTAAATTTGAATTTTCGGGGCAACTTGCCAAGGTCACAACTTTGCACTCGTTGACCCGATTGACAATTACATCATATCTTTGAAATGGGTACAAAATAAACTAAGCAGGGCAGGCCATGGCACCGCGCGTCTAGCTGAAAATCCTCAAATTCAACCTCTAAGACCTTCTAAAATCTCCTGCAAGTTAAACTAGTTTCACTAGGTTTACAAATTAAATAATTACAATTTTTTTTTCGGGTTATACAAGATCACTCTTACACCACTGGATGCTCTTGCATCCACTTGCTGAAGATCAAACAACACAAACAAATGATACACAAGTGTTATTCCTTTGTTCCTGTAATAGAACCAAATATTTCATTACTTTCCTCCCAAAACGAGGATACAAAAAGAAAAAGCCCTTTTACAATTTTGAAAATTCCCTCAAATATCTTGTTTTTCCCTTTTCCTATCTAAAACCATCTAAATTCAAATTTGAATTTTTGGGGCAACTTGCCAAGGTCAAAACTTCGCGCTCGTTGACACGATTGACTATTACAACATATCTTCGAAAAGGGCACAAAACAAACTAAGCCATGGCAAGCCTTGGCACTTGGTGTCTAGCTGAAAATCCTCAAATTAAACCTCTAAGACCTTCAACAATCTCCTGCAAGTTCAACTAGTTTTACTAGTTTTAAATGTTTTACAAATTAAACAATTACAATTTTTTTTTCGGGTTATGCAAGATCACTCTTACACTAGTGGATACTTCTGCATCCACTTGGTGAAGATCAAACAACACAAGCAAATTATACATAGGTGTTATTACTTTGTTCCTATAAGAGAAGAAAACATTTCATTAGTTTCCTCCCAAAATGAGGATACCAAAAGAAAAAGACCTTTAAAAATTTTGAAAATTCCCTCAAATACCCTAATTTCCACTTTTCCCGCCTAAAACCATCTAAATTCAAATTTGAATTTTTGGGACAACATGCCAAGGTCACAACTTCGTGCTCGCTGACACGATTAACTATTACAACATATTTTTGGAAAGGGCTCGAAATGAACTAAGCGGGTCGCGTCAAGACTTGTGTTTAGCTGAAAATCCTCAAATTCAACCTCTAAGACCTTCAAAAATATCTTGCAAGTTAAACTAGTTTTACTAGTTTTACAAATTAAACAATTACAATTTTTTTTTTCGTGTTATACAATATCACTCTTACACCACTGGATGCTCCTGCATCCACTTGGTGAAGATCAAACAACATAAGCAAATTATACACAGGTGTTATTCCTTTGTTCTTGTAAGAGAACCAAATATTTCATTACTTTCCTCCCAAAATGAGGATAACAAAAGAAAAAGTCCTTTTACAATTTTGAAAATTCCCTCAAATACCCTGTTTTCACCTTTTCCTGCCTAAAAGCATCTAAATTCAAATTTGTATTTTTGGGAAAACTTGCCAAGGTCACAACTTCGCTCTCGTTGACCCGATTGACTATTACAACATATCTTCGAAAAAGGCATGAAAATAACTACGCGGGGGTAGGCCTTCGTACTTCGCGTCTAGCTGAAAATCCTCAAATTTAACCTTTAAGACCTTCAAAAATCTCTTGCAAGTCAAACTAGTTTTACTTGTTTTACTAGTTTTACAAATTAAACGATTTCAATTTTTTTTAGGGGTTTTGCAAGATCACTCTTACACCACTGGATGCTCCTTTATCCACTTGGTGAAGATCAAACAACACAAAAAAATGATACACAGGTGTTATTCCTTTGTTCCTGTAAGAGAACCAAATATTTTATTACTTTCCTCCCAAAATGAGGATACCAAAAGAAAAAGCCCTTTTACAATTTTGAAAATTACCTTAAATACCTTTTTTCCCCGTTTTCCCACCTAAAACCATCTAAATTCAAGTTTGAATTTTGGGGACAACTTTCCAAGTTCACAATTTTGTGCTTGTTGACCCGATTGACTATTACAAAATATTTTTGGAGAGGGCACAAAACGAACTAAGCAGGCACAGGCCTTGGCTCCTCGCGCCAAGGCCTACGTCTAGCTAAAAATTATCAAATTCAACCTCTAAGATCTTAAAAAATCTCCTGCAAGTTAAACTAGTTTTACAAAATAAACATTTACAATTACGAACTAAGCGGGCCGCGCCAAGGCTTGTTTCTAGCTGAAAATCCTCAAATTCAACCTCTAAGACCTTCAAAAATCTTTTGCAAGTTAAACTAGTTTTAATAGTTTTACAAATAAAACAATTACAATTTTTTTTTTTCACGTTATGCAAGATCATTCTTACACCACTGGATGCTCCTGCATCCACTTGGTGAAGATCAAACAAAACATACAAATGAAACACAAGTGTTAATCCTTTGTTCCTGTAAGAGAACCAAATATTTCATTCTTTCCTCCCAAAATGAGGTTACCAAAAGAAAAAGCCCTTTTACAATTTCAAATATTCCCTCAAATACCATATTTTCTCCTTTTCCCACCTAAAACCATCTAAATTCAAATTTGAATTTTGGGGGCAACTTGCCAAGGTCACAACATCGTGCTTGTTGAACCGATTGACTATTACAACATATTTTAGAAAGGGCACGAAACAAACTAAGCGAGGGCAAACCTTACCTGTACGTGCCAAGGCCTACATCTAGCTGAAAATCCTCAAATTCAGCCTCTAAGACCTTCAAAAATCTCCTACAAGTTAAACTAATTTTACTAGTTTCACTAGGTTAACAAATTAAACAATTACAATTTTTTTTTCGGGTTATGCAAGATCACTATTACACCACTGGATGCTCCTACATCCACTTGCTGAAGATCAAACAACACAAATAAATACATAGGTGTTATTCCTTTGTCCTTGTAAGAGAACCAAACATTTCATTACTTTCATCCAAAAATGAGGATACCAAAAGAAAAATCCCTTTTACAATTTCAAAAATTCCCTCAAATACCCTATTTTCCCCTTTTCCCACCTAAAACCATCTAAATTCAAATTTGAATTTTGGGGGCAACTTGCCAAGGTCACAACTTTCCACTCTTTGACTCGATTGACTATTACAACATATCTTCGGAAAGGGCACAAAATGAACTAAGCGGGGGCAAGCCTTGGCACTTCGTGTCTAGCTGAAAATCCTCGAATTCAACCTCTTAGACATTCAAAAATCTCCTACAATTTAAACTAGTTTTACTAGTTTTATAAATTAAACAATTACAATTTTTTTTTTGGGTTATGCAAGATCACTCTTACACCACTCGATGCCCCTACATCCACTTGGTTAAGATCAATCAACACAAACAAATTATACACAGGTGTTAGTCCTTTGTTCTTGTAAGAGAACGAAACATTTCATTACTTTCCTACCAAAATGAGGATACCAAAAGAAAAATCCCTTTTACAATTTCAAAAATTGTCTCAAATACCATGTCTTCCCCTTTTCTCGCCTAAAACCGTCTAAATTCAAATTTATATTTTGGGGGCAACTTGCCAAGGTCACAACTTCATGCTCATTAACCTGATTGACAATTACATCATATCTTCGAAAAGGTCATGAAACAAACTAAGCAGAGCTGGCCATGGTACTTCACGTCTAGTTGAAAATCCTCAAATTTAACCTC
The DNA here is from genome assembly GCA_028583015.1 of Wollemia nobilis. Taxonomy (NCBI): domain Eukaryota; kingdom Viridiplantae; phylum Streptophyta; class Pinopsida; order Araucariales; family Araucariaceae; genus Wollemia; species Wollemia nobilis. The sequence goes on from JAQPPZ010000992.1 coordinate 10,058,290, forward strand.
TAAGACCTTCAAAAATCTCCTTCAAATTGAACTAGTTTTACAAATTAAACAATTACAATTATTTTATTTTGGCTTATGCAAGATCACTCTTACACCACTAGATGCCCCTGCATCCACTTGGTGAAGATCAAACAACACAAACAAATGATACACAAGTGTTATTCCTTTGTTCTTGTAAGAGAACCAAACATTTCATTACTTTCCTCCCAAAATTAGGATATCAAAATAAAAATCCCTTTTACAATTTCGAAAATTCCTTCAAATACCCTGTTTTCCCCTTTTCTTGACTAAAACCATCTAAATTCAAATTTGAATTTTGGGGGCAACTTGCCAAGGTCACCACATCGCGCTCGTTGACCCGATTGACTATTACAACATATTTTTGGAAAGGGCACAAAAAGAACTAAGCGGGGGTAGGCCTTGGCGCTAGCTGAAAATCGTCAAATTCAACCTCTAAGACCTTCAAAAATATCTCGCAAGTTAAACTAGTTTTACTAGTTTTAGAAATTAAACAATTACATTTTTTTTTGGGTTATGCAAGACCACTCTTATACCACTTGATGCTCCTGCATCCACTTGGTGAAGATTAAACAACACAAACAAATGATACACAGGTGTTATTCCTTTGTTCCTATAAGAGAACCAAACATTTCATTACTTTCCTCCCAAAATAAGGATACAAAAATAAAAAGCTCTTTTACAATTTTGAAAATTCCCTCAAATACTCTGTTTTCCCCTTTTCCCACCTAAAACCATCTAAATTCAAATTTGAATTTTGGGGTCAACTTGCCAAGGTCACAACTTTGCGCTCGTTGACCCGATTGACTATTACAATATATTTTCAGAAAGGGCACGAAAATCCTCAAATTCAACCTCTAAGACCTTCAAAAATATCCTCGCAAGTTAAACTAGTTTTACTAGTTTTAGAAATTAAACAATTACATTTTTTTTTGGGTTATGCAAGACCACTCTTATACCACTTGATGCTCCTACATCCACTTGGTGAAGATCAAACAACACAAACAAATTATACATAGGTGTTATTCCTGTGTTCCTATAAGAGAACCAAACATTTCATTTCTTTCCTCCCAAAATGAGGATACCAAAATAAAAAGCCCTTTTACAAATTCAAAAATTCCCTCAAATACTCCGTTTTCCCTTTTCCCACCTAAAACCATCTAAATTCAAATTTGAATTTTGGGGGCAACTTGCCAAGGTCACAACTTCGCGCTCGTTGACATGACTGAATATTACAACATATTTTCAGAAAGGGCACAAAAATCCTCAAATTCAACCTCTAAGACCTTCAAAAATATCCTGCAAGTTAAACTAGTTTTACTAGTTTTAGAAATTAAACAATTACATTTTTTTTTGGGTTATGCAAGACCACTCTTACACCACTTGATGCTCCTGCATCCACTTGGTGAAGATCAAACAATGCAAGCAAATGATACATAGGTGTTATTCCTTTGTTCCTGTAAGAGAACCAAATATTTCATTACTTTCCTCCCAAAATGAGGATACCAAAAGAAAAATCCCTTTTACAATTTCGAAAATTCCCTCAAATACCCCGTTTTCTCCTTTTCCCGCCTAAAACCATCTAAATTTAAATTTGAATTTTAGGGGCTACTTGCCAAGGTCACAACTTCGCGCTCATTGACTTGATTGACAATTACATCATATCTTTGAAAAGGGTACGAAATAAACTAAGCAGGGCAGGCCATGGCACTGCGCGTCTAGCTGAAAATCCTCAAATTCAACCTCTAAGACCTAAAATCTCCTGCAAGTTAAACTAGATTGACTAGTTTTACAAATTAAAGAATTACAATTTTTTTTCGTTTTTGGGTTATGCAAGATCACTCTTACACCACTAGATGCTCCTACATCCACTTGCTGAAGATCAAACAACACAAACAAATGATACATAAGTGTTATTCCTTTGTTCCTGTAATAGAACCAAACATTTCAATTCTTTCCTCCTAGAATGAGGATACCAAAATAAAAATCCCTTTTAAAATTTTGAAAATTCCTTCAAATACCCTATTTTCCCCTTTTGTCGACTAAAACCATCTAAATTCAAATATGAATTTTGGGGGCAACTTGCCAAGGTCCAAACTTCGCGCTCATTGACACGATTGACTATTACAACATATCTTCGGAAAGGGCACAAAACAAACTAAGCCGTGACAAGCTTTGGCACTTGGTGTCTAGCTAAAAATCCTCAAATTAAACCTCTAAGACCTTCAACAATCTCCTGCAAGTTCACCTAGTTTTACTAGTTTTAATAGTTTTACAAATTAAACAATTACAATTTTTTTTTTCGGGTTATGCAAGAGAACCAAACATTTCATTAGTTTCCTCCCAAAATGGGGATACCAAAAGAAAAAGCCCTTTTACAATTTTGAAAATTCTCTCAAATACACTAATTTCCACTTTTCCCTCCTAAAACCATCTAAATTCAAATTTGAATTTTTGGGACAATATGCCAAGGTCACAACTTCGCGCTCGTTGACCCGATTGACTATTACAACATATTTTTAGAAAGGGCACGAAATGAACTAAGCGGGTCGCACCAAGGCTTGTGTTTAGCTAAAAATCCTCAAATTCAACCTCTAAGACCTTCAAAAATATCCTGCAAGTTAAACTAGTTTTACTAGTTTTACAAATTAAACAATTACATTTTTTTTTTGGGTTATGCAATATCACTCTTACACCACTGGATGCTCCTGCATCCACTTGGTGAAGATCAAACAACACAAACAAATGATACACAGGTGTTATTCCTTTGTTCCTGTAAGAGAATCAAATATTTCATTACTTTCCTCCCAAAATGAGGATACCAAAAGAAAAAGGCCTTTTACAATTTCGAAAATTCCCTCAAATACCCTCTTTTCCCCTTTTTATACCTAAAACCATCTAAATTCAAATTTGAATTTTGGGGGCAACTTGTAAACGTCATAACTTCACGCTCGTTGACCCGATTGATTATTACAACATATTTTAAGAAAGGTTACGAAACGAACTACGCGGGGTAAAAGCAAATGCTTGTGTCTAGTTGAAAATCTTCAAATTGAACCTTTAAGACCTTCAAAAATCTCTTGCAAGTTAAACATGTTTTACTAGTTTTACAAATTAAATAATTACAATTTTTTTTTGGGTTATGCAAGATCACTCTTACACCACTCGATGCTCCTACATCCACATGGTGAAGATCAAACAACACAAAAAATGATACACAGGTGTTATTCCTTTGTCCTTGTAAGAGAACCAAAAATTTCATTACTTTCCTCCCAAAATGAGGATACCAAAAGAAAAAGCCCTTTTACAATTTCAAAAATTCCCTCAAATACCCTATTTTTCCTTTTTCCCACCTAAAACCATCTAAATTCGAATTTGAATTTTAGGGGAAACTTTCCAAAGTCACAACTTCACGCTTGTTGACCGGATTGACTATTACAACATATCTATGAAATGGGCACGAAACAAACTAAGTGAGGGCATGCCTTGGCACTTCGCGTCTAGCTGAAAATCCTCAAATTCAACATCTAAGATCTTCAAAATTCTCCTCCAATTTAAACTAGTTTTACTAGTTTTATAAATTAAACAATTACAATTTTTTTTCTGGGTTATGTATGATCACTCTTACACCACTCGATGCCCTTGCATCCACTTGGTGAATATCAAACAACACAAACAAATGATACACAGGTGTTATTCCTTTTTGTTAGCGTACTTAACATATTTTGTCTCTATTTCATTATTTAGCTCATTGTTACAACTCCTGTAACAGTTCAGTTTACGCCGGTGTGCTATTCCCGGCATTGTAACTATTATTTAAACTGCACTCTGAATAATATTTTCTAGTTCGCACATTTACATGGCATCAGAGCCAGGGGCGAGGTGAGGAGCAGAGTGCGTTTTTTTTTTATTCGGGCGCGTTTTTTTCTCGCAGTCCGTGCGTTAAAAAAAAAAAAAAAAAAAAGGGACGTGCAGGACCTCGCGCAGAGCGGGGAGGAGCCGAACGCGCGTCCAGTTCGCGACGATCGAGCGCGAGCCCGCGCTCTGCAGGCCACGACGCGGCCACGCACGACAGAGCGCGCGAGCAGGCCTGCCGGGCCGGACCCGCGCGGCAGTCGAGGAGGGGAGAACCCCCCCCAATACCCCCGCGCAGCGCAAACGTTGCGCGTTGGAGGGAGGACGCGTCACGCGTCAACGGACGCGCGCGCTCCCCGAGGTGGCCCCGCCCCCCCCCCCCCCTCCCCACCCACGCGCGACGCGCGATCTCACGCGCGCCCTCCCCCCTCCCCACCCACGCGCGACGCGCAATCTGCGCGCGCGCGCTCCCCGAGGAGGCCCCCCCCCCCCACCCCCACTCCCCCGCCCGCGGAGCGGGATTCAAATTCCCGCCCGCGCGGGAAATCGGAGGGGGTATAAACCCGCCCCCGCGGACCGGAGGCCCCCCCGCGGGATCGCGTCCGTGAGACGCAGTCGTTGCGCAGAAGGGCCGAGGGCCCTCTAGCCCGAATCCCTGCGCGCGGGGCTGGCCCTGGATTTTTAAAAAAAAAAAAAAAAAAAAAACAACGGGCAGAGAGCGGAAAAGGGCGGTTAGACGTAAGCCCCCCGGGCCGAAGAAAAAAAAAAAAAATTTCTCGCTGCGACTTGCAGAGAGGAAGCCGAGCCGGAGGCTGCTGCAGAGGGTGTTGAAAAGGGAGGTGACTTGTTGATCTTTTCGGATCAGCCCGCTGGCTCACGTGGTCGTGAGCCGTGCGGTAAGGCTCAGGGAGCCTACAGGTCGGGGGTTCGAATCCCGCCGACTCCCCCAAGGTATAATTTTTTTTTGTCAAAGTCATTTTTTTATTATTATTATTTTTAATTAAAATTTTTAATTTTAATTTTTTTTTAATATAGTTTTTAAACTTTAATAAATTAAATTTAATTTTAATTTATTTTTTTTCTAAAGTTTAAAACTATAGAAATTAAAATTATTTATTTTAATTTTAAAATTGATAATAATTATAAAAATGCTTTGTTAAAGAAAGCCTTTTAAGGGGGGATTTTTTTCAAAAAAAATCAAAGGGGGATTGAGAGTAATTTTTATGAAAAATAGCAATTTGGCATTGTAAAAGGTGCATTTTCGGTGTGACCGACACCTTGTGGGTTATTCTAGTGGGCATTTTTTTTGTTGTATGTTGCATATTTCATTTTTGCACTATAACATTAAAAATTAAAATCTAACACTCCCTAAAGTCCCCGGAATATAAAACCCATCTGTGCAATTTATTTGCACTGCAGCGTTCGGTATTTGCGATACCTCTGGCCAGCACTTACAGGTAAAGTTGTCGTGATTTGGCTATTGTATCCGCCGCCTAATATAGCTGCTATAACGACGTCTGAGCTTGTTCTCTATAAATCGTCGGGGAGGAATAAGTACGCCATTTTTGCATTTTTTACTCCATCCACTACCCTTTATCGCACTTGTGTTTAGGCGTAAATCTTGACGAAGTATTCTTCATAGTGTTTAGGGGAAGTTACGCCCCACGCATGAGAAGAATCTTCTATGGTAGGTGCCATCAACAAGGCGATTCCCTTTCGGTACCGCTTATGTTCCACGTATCGTATGATCTCTAAAATTCACCTATAGTCTCCCTCACGTAAGGGCGGGTGATTTTTGTTGATCTTTCTAAATACCTATAGTTTCCCTCACGTAAGGGCGGGTATTTTGTACGGTATATTGGCCTAGAAAAAGGTATATCGAAAGGGGGACCAATTTGGTGATATAAGGAACCTTCACTATGGTCGCTGTTGCAAAATTGATGACTGATCCGCATCAGTTATTGAAAGGTCCAAATTATACACCATGGAAACATAAGATGAAGGCTATTCTCCAAATGGAAGATTTGTGGGATATTATTACTGGAGTAGCAACAAGGCCTTCACCAACAGCAGGATCCACAGGTCCTTCGGCGGATCGGATTGCTTTTGACAAGAAAGACGGTAGAGCAAAGGTGCTCATTTTGTTTCTCTGTTTCGGATGAAGTGCAACCTCATATAGCTGATAAAGCAAGTGGTAAAGAGGCATGGGATGCCCTTAGAACCATCTATGAGGGGAAGAATGAATCCACCATTCTTCATCTTCAACAACAACTTCATAACTCGAGTTTGAGACAGGGTGAAACAGTTGAACTCTTTACGTGCAGAGTGTCCGAGTTGAAAGAGAAATTGAGTTCTCTAGGAGATACTCGTGGATGAAAAGCTTCTCATTTCACTTGTGATGAGAGCTTTACCTTCTTCATTTGACATGTTGATAACCTCCATCCGGGTGTCCCAACGACAAATTACCTACATCGAGTTGGTCAATCTGCTTCAACAACGGGAGGCACGCCAACTTCACAAGGATGATTCTTCCAATACGGCCCTATACACCAACGGGGGGGGGTTCTAGGAAGAAAGGTAATGGGCAAAAAGGAGGCAACTTTCGGAAAGGAGGAAATTCTCAACGGGATACGAAAGGAAAAGGCAAGCAACCTCAACGAGAAGAAGAGGTGGTGCAAGATCCGTGAGAAAGACAACCATGACACCAACAGGTGTTGGCATAAGAACAAGCAAAAAGGCCAAAACAAACCACAAAATAAAAACAAGCAACCCCGGGGCGAATGTTGTTGTTGAAGAATCCGACTCGGATTACGAATGGGCACACAAGGTGCTCATGACTACCACAGATTCCACTCGGAGGGATCCTATTTGGTATGTCGATTACGGAGCTAGTAAACATATGATCGGCGATAGATCGTGGTTTGAATCATTTGTGGCCAAGGAGGGAAAACCTGTCACCATTGTCGATGATAAAACCTACGGGGTTCGGGGAGAGGGTACGATTTCGGTCACTCTTCACGATGGCAAGTGTCAGATTGACAAGGTCCTCTATGTTCCGGGATTGGCCAACAATTTGTTGTCAGTGACACAAATCCTGGACAGAAATATGGTTGTCAACTTTCGTGTTGAGAATGGAAAGAAGTGTTGTACAATTACCAGGAAGGGTAAGCAGATTGCAATGGCTTCATATAAGCATGGCTTATTTGCACTAGATGCTATCTCTACTCCACATGTTGCCATGTCTGTCTCTACCAAGGAGGCAACTTCCCTATGGCACAAGAGATATGGGCATCTTAGTTACGGCTACTTACTTGAGCTCGGCAAGTATGAGATGGTAAAGGGTCTTCCTTCCCTTTACGCCACATTGCCGGTGTGCTCCGATCGCTTGGCGGGAAAGCGACATAGAGTACCATTTGAGAAGAGCTCTACAAGAGCACGAAAACCTCCGGAGCTAATTCACACCGATCTATGCGGTCCTTTCACACCCAACAGGTGTTGGAGGGAAGAGGTACTTTCGGTTATTCGTAGATGACTACTCACGAAAGATGTGGGTTTTCTTTCTCAAACCGAAATCTGAAGTTTTCGCATTCTTCCAACAGTTCAAGAAATCCGTTGAGAAGGAGTCAGGGGCTTCTATTAAAACCCTCCGCTCAGATCGAGGGGGAGAGTTTACCTCTAATGAATTTTCTGCATTCCTAGATAAACATGGGATCAAGAGACAGTTAACAACTCGCCTATACTCCTCGACGAGAATGGAGTTGCTTGAGAGAAGGAACCGTTCTATCATGGAAATGGTTCGTTGTATGCTCACGGGTGCAACTCTTGGGCAACAATATTGGGCGAGAAGTTGTCACCACTGCGAGTGTATCTTTTGAATAGGGCACCCACAAAGGCCCTAAAAGGAATGACTCCACGGGAAGCATGGAGTGGTCGAAAACCCTCCATATCTCATCTACGTATTTTCGGGTGTCAAGCTTTCATGCACATACCGAAAGAAAAAAGGAAGAAGCTAGATGAGAAAACACTGAGATGTATTTTTCTTGGATATTATGAGCACTCTAAAGGATATCGGTTGATAGATCCTTTGACCAAGAAAATTCATATCAGCGGAGATGTTGTCTTTGATGAAGCTTTCACATCACAGAGCACATCTACAGTACACCAGGATATTGTGGAACCAAAGGAAGAGGAGATTCCTTCGTCAACACGAGCACGGGAGGTCCTTCTACATCTTCTTCACCACCACCGAAGCGGAATCCTAAATGGTGTACAAATACAATCGGAGATGCAAATTTATCCACTCCTCCCAATTTGAATTTGGATAGACCTCGTACACGCGGTATGGCTCAACAGGAAAGAGAAGCCAGAGAAACTGGTGAGGTTGATGATCTTTGTCAATCTTTTGAGGAACTTTCTGTGACTCCAAGTAGAGAAGTTGAGGATATGGATATTGATGATGACAGGGCATTCATGTCTACCATAGATAGTCTTGGACCTGCATCAGTGCAAGATGCTCTTAGTGAGCCTCAGTGGAAGGCCGCTATGGATACAGAGTATGAGTCTCGGATGAAGAATAAAACTTGGAAGCTTGTTGATCCGCCGCATGGAAAGAAACCTATTGGCTGCAAATGGGTATACAAAGTCAAGTACAAGGCGGATGGAACAATTGATAAGCATAAGGCCCGTCTTGTTGCAAAGGGCTATGCTCAAAAGGAAGGCATCGACTATGAAGAAACTTTTGCACCTACTGCTCGGATGACCACAATTCGGGTTATGTGTGCTATGGCAGCACAATATGGGTGGAAAGTTCACCAAATGGATGTCAAAAGTGCCTTTCTTAATGGTGATCTCCAAGAAGAAGTCTATATGACTCGGCCTGAAGGATTTGAAGTGGAAGGCCAACAACGAAAAGTTTGCAAATTGGTTAAATCCTTGTATGAGTCCGAAACAAGCTCCTCGAGCTTGGTATATAAAAATGGACAATCACCTAATGCAGCATGGATTTAAGAGATGTCCGTCAGATGCAAACCTCTATTTCAAGAAACAGGGTTATGAGATAGTGTTGCTTGTACTCTATGTGGATGATCTGCTCATTACAGGGAGTTCGGAAGATTTGATCTCTCTTGTCAAAAGAAACTTGTGCAAATCTTTTGAGATGACGAGATCTTGGACTTCTCCATTACTTGTCTTGGTCCGGAATTCAGCCGGAAGGAGCACACCATCAAAGTGTCTCGGAAAAAGTATGCCAAGACATTGCTCGATAAATATCGCATGATCGATTGCAAGCCAATGGCAACTCCTATGGAGAATGGACTTCAGTTATCGCGATATGATGACTCACCCAGGTAGATGGCACTCTCTATCGACAGTTGATTGGGAGTCTCATATATCTGACCAATACTAGGCCAGATCTCGTATTTGCTGTAAACTATCTTTCGAGGTTCATGCGGGAGCCTAAGATTACTCATTGGAAAGCGACAAAACGTGTTCTTCACTATGTCCGTGGTACTATAGAATATGGCCTAGAATACAAGAGGAACAACAAATTCTTCTTGCAAGGATACACGGACTCCGACTATGCCGGATCATTTGATGATCGCAAGTCAACTTCCGGATACATTTTTCATCCGGGATCCGGTCCTGTCTCTTGGCACGGCAAGAAGCAACGGTGGTTGCTATTTCTTCAACGAGAGGCAGAATATCGCGCCGCACGTGAAGTCGTGTGCGAAGTGATATGGTTACGTCGCATTCTAACAAGTATGGGCCATCCATCAAAATCTCCAATACACTTGTTTTGCGACAATCAGGGTGTTTTGAACCTCGTCAAGAATCCAGTCCATCATGAAAAAACAAAGCACATTGACACACAATGTCATTTCATTCGAGAGGAAGTTCCAAAGCACCGAATTCAGCTTCGCACATTCCCACCGATGCTCAAGTTGCAGACATTTTCACTAAGGCACTTGGACGTGTCAAATTTGAATTGTTTCGCGACTCACTTTGTATTGCAAAATAATGTAAGGGGATGTTAGTATAGCTATTAGTTATTACATTACCCAAATAATGTAATAAAGGGGGATGTTAGCGTACTTAACATATTTTGTCTCTATTTCATTATTTAGCTCACTGTTACAACTCCTGTAACAGTTCAGTTTACGCCGGTGTGCTATTCCCGGCATTGTAACTATTATTTAAACTGCACTCTGAATAATATTTTCTAGTTCGCACATTTACACTTTTTTCTTGTAAGAGAACCAAACATTTCATTACTTTTCTCCCAAAATGAGGATACCAAAATAAAAAGCCCTTCTACAATTTCAAAATTTTTGTCAAATAACCTATTTTCCCCTTTTCCTGCCTAAAACCATCTAAATTCAAATTTAAATTTTAGGGGCAACTTGCCAAGGTCACAACTTTGTGCTTGTTGACCCAATTGACTATTACATCATATCTTCGAAAAGGGCATGAAACGAACTAAGCATGACAGGCCATGGCACCTCGCGTCTAGCTGAAAATCTTCAAATTCAACCTCTAAGACCTTCAAAAATCTCTTGCAAGTTAAACTAGTTTTACAAATTAAACAATTACAACTTATTTTTTTGAGTTATGCAAGATCACTCTTACACCACTTGATGCTCTTGCATCCACTTGGTGAAGATCAAACAACACAAAAAAATGATACACATGTGTTATTCCTTTTTTCCTATAAGAGAACCAAATATTTCATTACTTTCCTCCTAAGATGAGGATACCAAAAGAAAAAGCCCTTTTACAATTTCAAAAATTCCCTCAAATACCCTGTTTTCCCCTTTTCCCACCTAAAACCATGTAAATTTAAATTTAAATTTTGGGGGCAACTTGCCAAGGTCACAACTTCGCGCTTGTTGACCCGATTGACTATTACATCATATATTCAAAAAGTGCATGAATCAAACTAAGCAGGGCAGGCCACGACACATCGCATCTACCTAAAAATCCTCAAATTCAACCTCTAAGACCTTCAAAAATCTCATGCAAGTTAAACTAGTTTTACTAGTTTTACAAATTAAACAATTACAATTTTTTTTTTTCGGGTTATGCAAGATCACTCTTACAACATTGGATGCTCATGCATCCACTTGGTGAAGATCAAACAACACAAACAAATGATACACAGGTGTTATTCCTTTTTTCCTGTAAGAGAACCAAATATTTCATTACTTTCATCCCAAAATGAGGATACCAAAAGAAAAAGCCCTTTTACAATTTTGAACATGCCCTCAAATACCTTGTTTTCACCATTTCCTGCCTAAAACCATCTAAATTCAAATTTGTATTTTTGGGAAAACTTGCCAAGGTCACAACTTCGCTCTCGTTGACCCGATTGACTATTACAACATATATTCGGAAAAGGCATGAAAATAACTACGCGGGGGTAGGCCTTTGTACTTCGCATCTAGCTGAAAATCCTCAAATTCAACCTTTAAGACCTTCAAAAATCTCCTGCAAGTCAAACTAGTTTTACTTGTTTTACTAGTTTTACAAATTAAACAATTACAAATTTTTTTAGGGGTTTTGCAAGATCACTCTTACACCACTGGATGCTCCTTTATCCACTTGGTGAAGATCAAACAACACAAACAAATGATACACAGGTGTTATTCCTTTGTTCCTGTAAGAGAACCAAATATTTTATTACTTTCCTCCCAAAATGAGGATACCAAAAGAAAAAACCCTTTTACAATTTTGAAAATTACCTTAAATACCTTTTTTCCCCGTTTTCCCACCTAAAACCATCTAAATTCAAGTTTGAATTTTGGGGGCAACTTGCCAAGTTCACAATTTTGTGCTTGTTAACCCGATTGACTATTACAACATATTTTTGGAGAGGGCACAAAACGAACTAAGCAGGCACAGGCCTTGGCTCCTCGCGCCAAGGCCTACGTCTAGCTAAAAATTATCAAATTCAACCTCTAAGATCTTAAAAAATCTCCTGCAAGTTAAACTAGTTTTACAAAATAAACATTTACAATTACGAGCTAAGCGGGCCGCGCCAAGGCTTGTTTCTAGCTGAAAATCCTCAAATTCAACCTCTAAGACCTTCAAAAATCTCTTGCAAGTTAAACTAGTTTTACTAGTTTTACAAATTAAACAATTACAATTTTTTTTTTTTCACGTTATGCAAGATCATTCTTACACCACTGGATGCTCCTGCATCCACTTGGTGAAGATCAAACAAAAAAAACAAATGAAACACAAGTGTTAATCCTTTGTTCCTGTAAGAGAACCAAATATTTCATTCTTTCCTCCCAAAATGAGGTTACCAAAAGAAAAAGCCCTTTTACAATTTCAAATATTCCCTCAAATACCATATTTTCCCCTTTTCCCACCTAAAACCATCTAAATTCAAATTTGAATTTTGGGGGCAACTTGCCAAGGTCACAACATCGTGCTTGTTGAACCGATTGACTATTACAACATATTTTAGAAAGGTCACGAAACAAACTAAGCGAGGGCAAACCTTACCTGTACGTGCCAAGGCCTACATCTAGCTGAAAATCCTCAAATTCAGCCTCTAAGACCTTCAAAAATCTCCTACAAGTTAAACTAATTTTACTAGTTTCACTAGGTTAACAAATTAAACAATTACAATTTTTTTTTTCGGGTTATGCAAGATCACTATTACACCACTGGATGCTCCTACATCCACTTGGTGAAGATCAAACAACAGAAATAAATACATAGGTGTTATTCCTTTGTCCTTGTAAGAGAACCAAACATTTCATTGCTTTCATCCAAAAATGAGGATACCAAAAGAAAAATCCCTTTTACAATTTCAAAAATTTCGTCAAATACCCTATTTTCCCCTTTTCCCACCTAAAACCATCTAAATTCAAATTTGAATTTTGGGGGCAACTTGCCAAGGTCACAACTTTCCGCTCTTTGACCCAATTGACTATTACAGCATATCTTCGGAAAGGGCACAAAATGAACTAAGTGGGGGCAAGCTTTGGCACTTCGTGTCTAACTGAAAATCCTCGAATTCAACCTCTTAGACATTCAAAAATCTCCTACAATTTAAACTAGTTTTACTAGTTTTATAAATTAAACAATTACAATTTTTTTTTTGGGTTATGCAAGATCACTCTTACACCACTCGATGCCCCTGCATCCACTTGGTGAAGATCAAACAACACAAACAAATTATACATAGGTGTTATTCCTTTGTTCTTGTAAGAGAACGAAACATTTCATTACTTTCATCCGAAAATGAGGATACCAAAAGAAAAATCCCTTTTACAATTTCAAAATTTGTCTCAAATACCATGTCTTCCCCTTTTCTCGCCTAAAACCGTCTAAATTCAAATTTATATTTTGGGGGCAACTTGCCAAGGACACAACTTCACGCTCATTGACCTGATTGACAATTACATCATATCTTCGAAAAGGTCATGAAACAAACTAAGCAGAGCTGGCCATGGTACTTCACGTCTAGTTGAAAATCCTCAAATTTAACCTCTAAGACCTTCAAAAATCTCCTTCAAATTGAACAAGTTTTACAAATTAAACATTTACAATTATTTTATTTTGGCTTATGCAAGATCACTCTTACACCACTGGATGCCCCTGCATCTACTTGGTGAAGATCAAACAACACAAACAAATGATACACAAGTGTTATTCCTTTATTCTTGTAAGAGAACCAAACATTTCATTACTTTCCTCCAAGAATGAGGATACCAAAATAAAAATCCCTTTTACAATTTCAAAAATTCCTTCAAATACCTTGTTTTCCCCTTTTGTTGACTAAAACCATCTAAATTCAAATTTGAATTTTGGGGGCAACTTGCCAAGGTCACCACATCGCGCTTGTTGACTCGATTGACTATTACAACATATTTTTGGAAAGGACACAAAAAGAACTAAGCGGGGGTAGGCCTTGGCGCTAGCTGAAAATCCTCAAATTCAACCTCTAAGACCTTCAAAAATATCCTGCAAGTTAAACTAGTTTTACAAGTTTTAGAAATTGAACAATTACATTTTTTTTTGGGTTATGGAAGACCACTCTTATACCACTTGATGCTTCGCATCCACTTGGTGAAGATCAAACAACACAAACAAATGATACACGAGTGTTATTCCTTTGTTCTTGTAAGAGAACCAAACATTTCATTACTTTCCTCCCAAAATGAGGATACCAAAACAAAAAGCCCTTTTACAATTTCGAAAATTCCCTCAAATACTCTGTTTTCCCCTTATCCCACCTAAAACCATCTAAATTCAAATTTGAATTTTGGGGGCAACTTGCCAAGGTCACAACTTTGTGCTTGTTGACCCGATTGACTATTACAACATATTTTCGGAAAGGGCACGAAAATCCTCAAATTCAACCTCTAAGACCTTCAAAAATATCCTGCAAGTTAAACTAGTTTTACTAGTTTTAGAAATTAAACAATTACATTTTTTTTTTTGGGTTATGCAAGACCACTCTTATACCACTTGATGCTCCTGCATCCACTTGGTGAGATCAAACAACACAAACAAATGATACACAGGTGTTATTCCTTTGTTCCTATAAGATAACCAAACATTTCATTACTTTCCTTCCAAAATGAGGATCCCAAAATAAAAAGCCCTATTACAATTTCGAAAATTCCCTCAAATACTCCGTTTTCCCCTTTTCCCACCTAAAACCATCTAAATTCAAATTTGAATTTTGGGGGCAACTTGCAAAGGTCACAACTTCGTGATCGTTGACCCGACTGACTATTACAACATATTTTCAAAAAATGGCACAAAAATCCTCAAATTCAACCTCTAAGACCTTAAAATATATCCTGCAAGTTAAACTAGTTTTACTAGTTTTAGAAATTAAACAATTACATTTTTTTTTTGGGTTATGCAAGACCACTCTTACACCACTTGATGCTCCTGCATCCACTTGGTGAAGATCAAACAACACAAACAAATGATACGCAGGTGTTATTCCTTTGTTTTTGTAAGAGAACCAAATGTTTCATTACTTTTCTCCCAAAATGAGGATACCAAAAGAAAAAACCCTTTTCCAATTTTGAAAATTCCCTCAAATAACCTGTTTTCTCCTTTTCCCGCCTAAAACCATCTAAATTTAAATTTGAATTTTCGGGGCAACTTGCCAAGGTCACAACTTTGCACTCGTTGACCCGATTGACAATTACATCATATCTTTGAAATGGGTACGAAATAAACTAAGCAGGGCAGGCCATGGCACTGCGCGTCTAGCTGAAAATCCTCAAATTCAACCTCTAAGACCTTCTAAAATCTCCTGCAAGTTAAACTAGTTTCACTAGGTTTACAAATTAAATAATTACAATTTTTTTTTCAGGTTATACAAGATCACTCTTAAACCACTGGATGCTCTTGCATCCACTTGCTAAAGATCAAACAACACAAACAAATGATACACAAGTGTTATTCCTTTGTTCCTGTAATAGAACCAAATATTTCATTACTTTCCTCCCAAAACGAGGATACAAAAAGAAAAAGCCCTTTTACAATTTTGAAAATTCCCTCAAATATCTTGTTTTTCCCTTTTCATATCTAAAACCATCTAAATTCAAATTTGAATTTTTGGGGCAACTTGCCAAGGTCCAAACTTCGCGCTCGTTGACACGATTGACTATTACAACATATCTTCGAAAAGGGCACAAAACAAACTAAGCCATGGCAAGCCTTGGCACTTGGTGTCTAGCTGAAAATCCTCAAATTAAACCTCTAAGACCTTCAACAATCTCCTGCAAGTTCAACTAGTTTTACTAGTTTTAAATGTTTTACAAATTAAACAATTACAATTTTTTTTTCGGGTTATGCAAGATCACTCTTACACTAGTGGATACTTCTGCATCCACTTGGTGAAGATCAAACAACACAAGCAAATTATACATAGGTGTTATTACTTTGTTCCTATAAGAGAAGCAAACATTTCATTAGTTTCCTCCCAAAATGAGGATACCAAAAGAAAAAGACCTTTTACAATTTTGAAAATTCCCTCAAATACCCTAATTTCCACTTTTCCCGCCTAAAACCATCTAAATTCAAATTTGAATTTTTGGGACAACATGCCAAGGTCACAACTTCGTGCTCGCTGACCCGATTAACTATTACAACATATTTTTGGAAAGGGCTCGAAATGAACTAAGCGGGTCGCGTCAAGACTTGTGTTTAGCTGAAAATCCTCAAATTCAACCTCTAAGACCTTCAAAAATATCTTGCAAGTTAAACTAGTTTTACTAGTTTTACAAATTAAACAATTACAATTTTTTTTTCGTGTTATACAATATCACTCTTACACCACTGGATGCTCCTGCATCCACTTGGTGAAGATCAAACAACATAAGCAAATTATACACAGGTGTTATTCCTTTGTTCTTGTAAGAGAACCAAATATTTCATTACTTTCCTCCCAAAATGAGGATAACAAAAGAAAAAGTCCTTTTACAATTTTGAAAATTCCCTCAAATACCCTGTTTTCACCTTTTCCCGCCTAAAAGCATCTAAATTCAAATTTGTATTTTTGGGAAAACTTGCCAAGGTCACAACTTCGCTCTCGTTGACCCGATTGACTATTACAACATATCTTCGAAAAAGGCATGAAAATAACTACACGGGGGTAGGCCTTTGTACTTCGCGTCTAGCTGAAAATCCTCAAATTTAACCTTTAAGACCTTCAAAAATCTCCTACAAGTCAAACTAGTTTTACTTGTTTTACTAGTTTTACAAATTAAATGATTTCAATTTTTTTTATGGGTTTTGCAAGATCACTCTTACACCACTGGATGCTCCTTTATCCACTTGGTGAAGATCAAACAACACAAAAAAATGATACACAGGTGTTATTCCTTTGTTCCTGTAAGAGAACCAAATATTTTATTACTTTCCTCCCAAAATGAGGATACCAAAAGAAAAAGCCCTTTTACAATTTTGAAAATTACCTTAAATACCTTTTTTCCCCGTTTTCCCACCTAAAACCATCTAAATTCAAGTTTGAATTTTGGGGGCAACTTGACAAGTTCACAATTTTGTGCTTGTTGACCCGATTGACTATTACAACATATTTTTGGAGAGGGCACAAAATGAACTAAGCAGGCACAGGCCTTGGCTCCTCGCGCCAAGGCCTACGTCTAGCTAAAAATTATCAAATTCAACCTCTAAGATCTTAAAAAATCTCCTGCAAGTTAAACTAGTTTTACAAAATAAACATTTACAATTACGAACTAAGCGGGCCGTGCCAAGGCTTGTTTCAAGCTGAAAATCCTCAAATTCAACCTCTAAGACCTTCAAAAATCTCTTGCAAGTTAAACTAGTTTTACTAGTTTTACAAATTAAACAATTACAATTTTTTTTTTTTCACGTTATGCAAGATCATTCTTACACCACTGGATGCTCCTGCATCCACTTGGTGAAGATCAAACAAAACAAACAAATGAAACACAAGTGTTAATCCTTTGTTCCTGTAAGAGAACCAAATATTTCATTCTTTCCTCCCAAAATGAGGTTACCAAAAGAAAAAGCCCTTTTACAATTTCAAATATTCCCTCAAATACCATATTTTCCCCTTTTCCCACCTAAAACCATCTAAATTCAAATTTGAATTTTGGGGGCAACTTGCCAAGGTCACAACATCGTGCTTGTTGAACCGATTGACTATTACAACATATTTTAGAAATGTCACGAAACAAACTAAGCGAGGGCAAACCTTACCTGTACGTGCCAAGGCCTACATCTAGCTGAAAATCCTCAAATTCAGCCTCTAAGACCTTCAAAAATCTCCTACAAGTTAAACTAATTTTACTAGTTTCACTAGGTTAACAAATTAAACAATTACAATTTTTTTTTCGGGTTATGCAAGATCACTATTACACCACTGGATGCTCCTACATCCACTTGGTGAAGATCAAACAACACAAATAAATACATAGGTGTTATTCCTTTGTCCTTGTAAGAGAACCAAACATTTCATTGCTTTCATCCAAAAATGAGGATACCAAAAGAAAAATCCCTTTTACAATTTCAAAAATTCCCTCAAATACCCTATTTTCCCCTTTTCCCACCTAAAACCATCTAAATTCAAATTTGAATTTTGGGGGCAACTTGCCAAGGTCACAACTTTTCGCTCTTTGACTCGATTGACTATTACAGCATATCTTCGGAAAGGGCACAAAATGAACTAAGCGGGGGCAAGCCTTGGCACTTCGTGTCTAGCTGAAAATCCTCGAATTCAACCTCTTAGACATTCAAAAATCTCCTACAATTTAAACTAGTTTTACTAGTTTTATAAATTAAACAATTACAATTTTTTTTTTGGGTTATGCAAGATCACTCTTACACCACTCGATGCCCCTGCATCCACTTGGTGAAGATCAAAAAACACAAACGAATTATACACAGGTGTTATTCCTTTGTTCTTGTAAGAGAACGAAACATTTCATTGCTTTCCTCCCAAAATGAGGATACCAAAAGAAAAATTCCTTTTACAATTTCAA
This sequence comes from Wollemia nobilis, assembly GCA_028583015.1. Lineage (NCBI taxonomy): Eukaryota > Viridiplantae > Streptophyta > Pinopsida > Araucariales > Araucariaceae > Wollemia > Wollemia nobilis. Next base: position 10,076,664 of record JAQPPZ010000992.1, read on the forward strand.
AAATTGTCTCAAATACCATGTCTTCCCCTTTTCTCGCCTAAAATCGTCTAAATTCAAATTTATATTTTGGGGGCAACTTGCCAAGGTCACAACTTCATGCTCATTGACCTGATTGACAATTACATCATATCTTCGAAAAGGTCATGAAACAAACTAAGCAGAGCTGGCCATGGTACTTCACGTCTAGTTGAAAATCCTCAAATTTAACCTCTAAGACCTTCAAAAATCTCCTTCAAATTAAACTAGTTTTACAAATTAAACAATTACAATTATTTTATTTTGGCTTATGCAAGATCACTCTTACACCACTGGATGCCCCTGCATCTACTTGGTGAAGATCAAACAACACAAACAAATGATACACAAGTGTTATTCCTTTGTTCTTGTAAGAGAACCAAACATTTCATTACTTTCCTCCCAGAATGAGGATACCAAAATAAAAATCCCTTTTACAATTTCGAAAATTCCTTCAAATAACCTGTTTTCCCTTTTTCTTGACTAAAACCATCTAAATTCAAATTTGAATTTTGGGGGCAACTTGCCAAGGTCACCACATCGCGCTCGTTGACCCGATTGACTATTACAACATATTTTTGGAAAGGGCACAAAAAGAACTAAGTGGGGGTAAGCCTTGGCGCTAGCTGAAAATCGTCAAATTCAACCTCTAAGACCTTCAAAAATATCCTGCAAGTTAAACTAGTTTTACTAGTTTTAGAAATTAAAAAATTACATTTTTTTTTGGGTTATGCAAGACCACTCTTATACCACTTCCACTTGGTGAAGATCAAACAACACAAACAAATGATACACAGGTGTTATTCCTTTGTTCCTATAAGAGAACCAAACATTTCATTACTTTCCTCCCAAAATAAGGATACCAAAATAAAAAGCTCTTTTACAATTTTGAAAATTCCCTCAAATACTCTGTTTTCCCCTTTTCCCACCTAAAACCATCTAAATTCAAATTTGAATTTTGGGGTCAACTTGCCAAGGTCACATCTTTGCGCTCGTTGACCCGATTGACTATTACAACATATTTTCAGAAAGGGCACGAAAATCCTCAAATTCAACCTCTAAGACCTTCAAAAATATCCTGCAAGTTAAACTAGTTTTACTAGTTTTAGAAATTAAACAATTACATTTTTTTTTGGGTTATGCAAGACCACTCTTATACCACTTGATGCTCCTACATCCACTTGGTGAAGATCAAACAACACAAACAAATTATACATAGGTGTTATTCCTTTGTTCCTATAAGAGAACCAAACATTTCATTACTTTCCTCCCAAAATGAGGATACCAAAATAAAAAGCCCTTTTACAATTTCAAAAATTCCCTCAAATACTCCGTTTTCCCCTTTTCCCACCTAAAACCATCTAAATTCAAATTTGAATTTTGGGGGCAACTTGCCAAGGTCACAACTTCGCGCTCGTTGACACGACTGAATATTACAACATATTTTCAGAAAGGGCACAAAAATCCTCAAATTCAACCTCTAAGACCTTCAAAAATATCCTGCAAGTTAAACTAGTTTTACTAGTTTTAGAAATTAAACAATTACATTTTTTTTTGGGTTATGCAAGACCACTCTTACACCACTTGATGCTCCTGCATCCACTTGGTGAAGATCAAACAACGCAAGCAAATGATACATAGGTGTTATTCCTTTGTTCCTGTAAGAGAACCAAACATTTCATTACTTTCCTACCAAAATGAGGATACCAAAAGAAAAATCCCTTTTACAATTTCGAAAATTCCCTCAAATACCCTGTTTTCTCCTTTTCCCGCCTAAAACCATCTAAATTTAAATTTGAATTTTAGGGGCTACTTGCCAAGGTCACAACTTCACGCTCATTGACTTGATTGACAATTACATCATATCTTTGAAAAGGGTACGAAATAAACTAAGCAGGGCAGGCCATGGCACTGCACGTCTAGCTGAAAATCCTCAAATTCAACCTCTAAGACCTAAAATCTCTTGCAAGTTAAACTAGTTTGACTAGTTTTACAAATTAAAGAATTACAATTTTTTTTCGTTTTTGGGTTATGCAAGATCACTCTTACACCACTAGATGCTCCTGCATCCACTTGCTGAAGATCAAACAACACAAACAAATGATACATAAGTGTTATTCCTTTGTTCCTGTAATAGAACCAAACATTTCATTACTTTCCTCCTAGAATGAGGATACCAAAATAAAAATCCCTTTTACAATTTTGAAAATTCCTTCAAATACCCTATTTTCCCCTTTTGTCGACTAAAACCATCTAAATTCAAATATGAATTTTGGGGGCAACTTGCCAAGGTCCAAACTTCGCGCTCATTGATACGATTGACTATTACAACATACCTTCGGAAAGGGCACAAAACAAACTAAGCCGTGACAAGCTAAAAATCCTCAAATTAAACCTCTAAGACCTTCAACAATCTCCTGCAAGTTCACCTAGTTTTACTAGTTTTAATAGTTTTACAAATTAAACAATTACAATTTTTTTTTTCGGGTTATGCAAGAGAACCAAACATTTCATTAGTTTCCTCCCAAAATGAGGATACCAAAAGAAAAAGCCCTTTTACAATTTTGAAAATTCTCTCAAATACACTAATTTCCACTTTTCCCTCCTAAAACCATCCAAATTCAAATTTGAATTTTTGGGACAATATGCCAAGGTCACAACTTCGCGCTCGTTGACCCGATTGACTATTACAACATATTTTTAGAAAGGGCACGAAACGAACTAAGCGGGTTACACCAAGGCTTGTGTTTAGCTAAAAATCCTCAAATTCAACCTCTAAGACCTTCAAAAATATCCTGCAAGTTAAACTAGTTTTACTAGTTTTACAAATTAAACAATTACATTTTTTTTTTGGGTTATGCAATATCACTCTTACACCACTGGATGCTCCTGCATCCACTTGGTGAAGATCAAACAACACAAACAAATTATACATAGGTGTTATTCCTTTGTTCTTGTAAGAGAACGAAACATTTCATTACTTTCCTCCCAAAATGAGGATACCAAAAGAAAAATCCCTTTTACAATTTCAAAATTTTTCTCAAATACCATGTCTTCCCCTTTTCTCGCCTAAAACCGTCTAAATTCAAATTTATATTTTGGGGGCAACTTGCCAAGGTCACAACTTGACGCTCATTGACCTGATTGACAATTACATCATATCTTCGAAAAGGTCATGAAACAAACTAAGCAGAGCTGGCCATGGTACTTCACGTCTAGTTGAAAATCCTCAAATTTAACCTCTAAGACCTTCAAAAATCTCCTTCAAATTGAACTAGTTTTACAAATTAAACAATTACAATTATTTTATTTTGGCTTATGCAAGATCACTCTTACACCACTGGATGCCCCTGCATCTACTTGGTGAAGATCAAACAACACAAACAAATGATACACAAGTGTTATTCCTTTGTTCTTGTAAGAGAACCAAACATTTCATTACTTTCCTCCCAGAATGAGGATACCAAAATAAAAATCCCTTTTACAATTTTGAAAATTCCTTCAAATACCTTGTTTTCCCCTTTTGTTGACTAAAACCATCTAAATTCAAATTTGAATTTTGGGGGCAACTTGCCAAGGTCACCACATCGCGCTTGTTGACTCGATTGACTATTACAACATATTTTTGGAAAGGACACAAAAAGAACTAAGCGGGGGTAGGCCTTGGCGCTAGCTGAAAATCCTCAAATTCAACCTCTAAGACCTTCAAAAATATCCTGCAAGTTAAACTAGTTTTACAAGTTTTAGAAATTGAAAAATTACATTTTTTTTTTTGGGTTATGGAAGACCACTCTTATACCACTTGATGCTTCTGCATCCACTTGGTGAAGATCAAACAACACAAACAAATGATACACAGGTGTTATTCCTTTGTTCTTGTAAGAGAACCAAACATTTCATTACTTTCCTCCCAAAATGAGGATACCAAAACAAAAAGCCCTTTTACAATTTCGAAAATTCCCTCAAATACTCCGTTTTCCCCTTATCCCACCTAAAACCATCTAAATTCAAATTTGAATTTTGGGGGCAACTTGCCAAGGTCACAACTTTGTGCTCGTTGACCCGATTGACTATTACAACATATTTTTGGAAAGGGCACGAAAATCCTCAAATTCAACCTCTAAGACCTTCAAAAATATCCTGCAAGTTAAACTAGTTTTACTAGTTTTAGAAATTAAACAATTACATTTTTTTTTTGGGTTATGCAAGACCACTCTTATACCACTTGATGCTCCTGCATCCACTTGGTGAGATCAAACAACACAAACAAATGATACACAGGTGTTATTCATTTGTTCCTATAAGATAACCAAACATTTCATTACTTTCCTCCCAAAATGAGGATACCAAAATAAAAAGCCCTATTACAATTTCGAAAATTCCCTCAAATACTCCGTTTTCCCCTTTTCCCACCTAAAACCATCTAAATTCAAATTTGAATTTTGGGGGCAACTTGCAAAGGTCACAACTTCGTGCTCGTTGACCCGACTGACTATTACAACATATTTTCAAAAAGGGCACAAAAATCCTCAAATTCAACCTCTAAGACCTTAAAAAATATCCTGCAAGTTAAACTAGTTTTACTAGTTTTAGAAATTAAACAATTATATTTTTTTTTTGGGTTATGCAAGACCACTCTTACACCACTTGATGCTCCTGCATCCACTTGGTGAAGATCAAACAACACAAACAAATGATACACAGGTGTTATTCCTTTGTTTTTGTAAGAGAACCAAATGTTTCATTACTTTTCTCCCAAAATGAGGATACCAAAAGAAAAAACCCTTTTACAATTTCGAAAATTCCCTCAAATAACCTGTTTTCTCCTTTTCCCGCCTAAAACCATCTAAATTTAAATTTGAATTTTCGGGGCAACTTGCCAAGGTCACAACTTTGCACTCGTTGACCCGATTGACAATTACATCATATCTTTGAAATGGGTACGAAATAAACTAAGCAGGGCAGGCCATGGCACTGCGCGTCTAGATGAAAATCCTCAAATTCAACCTCTAAGACCTAAAATCTCCTGCAAGTTAAACTAGTTTCACTAGGTTTACAAATTAAATAATTACAATTTTTTTTTTCGGGTTATACAAGATCACTCTTACACCACTGGATGCTCTTGCATCCACTTGCTGAAGATCAAACAACACAAACAAATGATACACAAGAGTTATTCCTTTGTTCCTGTAATAGAACCAAATATTTCATTACTTTCCTCCCAAAACGAGGATACAAAAAGAAAAATCCCTTTTACAATTTTGAAAATTCCCTCAAATATCTTGTTTTTCCCTTTTCCTATATAAAACCATCTAAATTCAAATTTGAATTTTGGGGGCAACTTGCCAAGGTCCAAACTTTGCGCTCGTTGACACGATTGACTATTACAACATATCTTCGAAAAGGGCACAAAACAAACTAAGCCATGGCAAGCCTTGGCACTTGGTGTCTAGCTGAAAATCCTCAAATTAAACCTCTAAGACCTTCAACAATCTCCTGCAAGTTCAACTAGTTTTACTAGTTTTAAATGTTTTACAAATTAAACAATTACAATTTTTTTTTTGGGTTATGCAAGATCACTCTTACGCTAGTGGATGCTTCTGCATCCACTTGGTGAAGATCAAACAACACAAGAAAATTATACATAGGTGTTATTACTTTGTTCCTATAAGAGAAGCAAACATTTCATTAGTTTCCTCCCAAAATGAGGATACCAAAATAAAAAGACCTTTTACAATTTTGAAAATTCCCTCAAATACCCTAATTTCCACTTTTCCCGCCTAAAACCATTTAATTCAAATTTGAATTTTTGGGACAACATGCCAAGGTCACAACTTCGTGCTCGCTGACCCGATTAACTATTACAACATATTTTTGGAAAGGGCTCGAAATGAACTAAGCAGGTTGCGTCAAGACTTGTGTTTAGCTGAAAAATCCTCAAATTTAACCTCTAAGACCTTCAAAAATATCTTGCAAGTTAAACTAGTTTTACTAGTTTTACAAATTAAACAATTACAATTTTTTTTTTCGTGTTATACAATATCACTCTTACACCACTGGATGCTCCTGCATCCACTTGGTGAAGATCAAACAACATAAGCAAATTATACACAGGTGTTATTCCTTTGTTCTTGTAAGAGAACCAAATATTTCATTACTTTCCTCCCAAAATGAGGATAACAAAAGAAAAAGTCCTTTTACAATTTTGAAAATTCCCTCAAATACCCTGTTTTCACCTTTTCCTGCCTAAAAGCATCTAAATTCAAATTTGTATTTTTGGGAAAACTTGCCACGGTCACAACTTCGCTCTCGTTGACCCGATTGACTATTACAACATATCTTCGAAAAAGGCATGAAAATAACTATGCGGGGGTAGGCCTTCGTACTTCGCGTCTAGCTGAAAATCCTCAAATTTAACCTTTAAGACCTTCAAAAATCTCTTGCAAGTCAAACTAGTTTTACTTGTTGTACTAGTTTTACAAATTAAATGATTTCAATTTTTTTTAGGGGTTTTGCAAGATCACTCTTACACCACTGGATGCTCCTTTATCCACTTGGTGAAGATCAAACAACACAAAAAAATGATACACAGGTGTTATTCCTTTGTTCCTGTAAGAGAACCAAATATTGTATTACTTTCCTCCCAAAATGAGGATACCAAAAGAAAAAGCCCTTTTACAATTTTGAAAATTACCTTAAATACCTTTTTTCCCCGTTTTCCCACCTAAAACCATCTAAATTCAAGTTTGAATTTTGGGGACAACTTTCCAAGTTCACAATTTTGTGCTTGTTGACCCGATTGACTATTACAAAATATTTTTGGAGAGGGCACAAAATGAACTAAGAAGGCACAGGCCTTGGCTCATCGCGCCAAGGCCTACGTCTAGCTAAAAATTATCAAATTCAACCTCTAAGATCTTAAAAAATCTCCTGCAAGTTAAACTAGTTTTACAAAATAAACATTTACAATTACGAACTAAGCGGGCCGCGCCAAGGCTTGTTTCTAGCTGAAAATCCTCAAATTCAACCTCTAAGACCTTCAAAAATCTCTTGCAAGTTAAACTAGTTTTACTAGTTTTACAAATTAAACAATTACAATTTTTTTTTTCACGTTATGCAAGATCATTCTTACACCACTGGATGCTCCTGCATCCACTTGGTGAAGATCAAACAAAACATACAAATGAAACACAAGTGTTAATCCTTTGTTCCTGTAAGAGAACCAAATATTTCATTCTTTCCTCCCAAAATGAGGTTACCAAAAGAAAAAGCCCTTTTACAATTTCAAATATTCCCTCAAACACCATATTTTCTCCTTTTCCCACCTAAAACCATCTAAATTCAAATTTGAATTTTGGGGGCAACTTGCCAATGTCACAACATCGTGCTTGTTGAACCGATTGACTATTACAACATATTTTAGAAAGGGCACGAAACAAACTAAGCGAGGGCAAACCTTACCTGTACGTGCCAAGGCCTACATCTAGCTGAAAATCCTCAAATTCAGCCTCTAAGACCTTCAAAAATCTCCTACAAGTTAAACTAATTTTACTAGTTTCACTAGGTTAACAAATTAAACAATTACAATTTTTTTTTCGGGTTATGCAAGATCACTATTACACCACTGGATGCTCCTACATCCACTTGGTGAAGATCAAACAACACAAATAAATACATAGGTGTTATTCCTTTGTCCTTGTAAGAGAACCAAACATTTCATTGCTTTCATCCAAAAATGAGGATACCAAAAGAAAAATCCCTTTTACAATTTCAAAAATTCCCTCAAATACCCTATTTTCCCATTTTCCCACCTAAAACCATCTAAATTCAAATTTGAATTTTGGGGGCAACTTGCCAAGGTCACAACTTTCCGCTCTTTGACTCGATTGACTATTACAACATATCTTCGAAAAGGGCACAAAATAAACTAAGCGGGGGCAAGCCTTGGCACTTCGTGTCTAGCTGAAAATCCTCGAATTCAACCTCTTAGACATTCAAAAATCTCCTACAATTTAAACTAGTTTTACTAGTTTTATAAATTAAACAATTACAATTTTTTTTTTGGGTTATGAAAGATCACTCTTACACCACTCGATGCCCCTACATCCACTTGGTTAAGATCAAACAACACAAACAAATTATACACAGGTGTTAGTCCTTTGTTCTTGTAAGAGAACAAAACATTTCATTACTTTCCTCCCAAAATGAGGATACCAAAAGAAAAATCCCTTTAACAATTTCAAAAATTCTCTCAAATACCATGTCTTCCCCTTTTCTCGCCTAAAACCATCTAAATTCAAATTTATATTTTGAGGGCAACTTGCCAAGGTCACAACTTCATGCTCATTGACCTGATTGACAATTACATCATATCTTCGAAAAGGTCATGAAACAAACTAAGCAGAGCTGGGCATGGTACTTCACGTCTAGTTGAAAATCCTCAAATTTAACCTCTAAGACCTTCAAAAATCTCCTTCAAATTGAACTAGTTTTACAAATTAAACAATTACAATTATTTTATTTTGGCTTATGCAAGATCACTCTTACACCACTGGATGCCCCTGCATCCACTTGGTGAAGATCAAACAACACAAACAAATGATACACAAGTGTTATTCCTTTGTTCTTGTAAGAGAACCAAACATTTCATTACTTTCCTCCCAAAATGAGGATATCAAAATAAAAATCCCTTTTACAATTTCGAAAATTCCTTCAAATACCCTGTTTTCCCCTTTTCTTGACTAAAACCATCTAAATTCAAATTTGAATTTTGGGGGCAAATTGCCAAGGTCACCACATCGCGCTCGTTGACCCGATTGACTATTACAACATATTTTTGGAAAGGGCACAAAAAGAACTAAGCGGGGGTAGGCCTTGGCGCTAGCTGAAAATCGTCAAATTCAACCTCTAAGACCTTCAAAAATATCTCGCAAGTTAAACTAGTTTTACTAGTTTTAGAAATTAAACAATTACATTTTTTTTTGGGTTATGCAAGACCACTCTTATACCACTTGATGCTCCTGCATCCACTTGGTGAAGATAAAACAACACAAACAAATGATACACAGGTGTTATTCCTTTGTTCCTATAAGAGAACCAAACATTTCATTACTTTCCTCCCAAAATAAGGATACCAAAATAAAAAGCTCTTTTACAATTTTGAAAATTCCCTCAAATACTCCGTTTTCCCCTTTTCCCACCTAAAACCATCTAAATTCAAATTTGAATTTTGGGGTCAACTTGCCAAGGTCACAACTTTGCGCTCGTTGACCCGATTGACTATTACAATATATTTTCAGAAAGGGCACGAAAATCCTCAAATTCAACCTCTAAGACCTTCAAAAATATCCTGCAAGTTAAACTAGTTTTACTAGTTTTAGAAATTAAACAATTACATTTTTTTTTGGGTTATGCAAGACCACTCTTATACCACTTGATGCTCCTACATCCACTTGGTGAAGATCAAACAACACAAACAAATTATACATAGGTGTTATTCCTTTGTTCCTATAAGAGAACCAAACATTTCATTACTTTCCTCCCAAAATGAGGATACCAAAATAAAAAGCCCTTTTACAATTTCAAAAATTCCCTCAAATACTCTGTTTTCCCCTTTTCCCACCTAAAACCATCTAAATTCAAATTTGAATTTTGGGGGCAACTTGCCAAGGTCACAACTTCGCGCTCGTTGACACGACTGAATATTACAACATATTTTCAGAAAGGGCACAAAAATCCTCAAATTCAACCTCTAAGACCTTCAAAAATATCTCGCAAGTTAAACTAGTTTTACTAGTTTTAGAAATTAAACAATTACATTTTTTTTTGGGTTATGCAAGACCACTCTTACACCACTTGATGCTCCTGCATCCACTTGGTGAAGATCAAACAACGAAAGCAAATGATACATAGGTGTTATTCCTTTGTTCCTGTAAGAGAACCAAACATTTCATTACTTTCCTCCAAAAATGAGGATACCAAAAGAAAAATCCCTTTTACAATTTCGAAAATTCCCTCAAATACCCTGTTTTCTCCTTTTCCCGCCTAAAATTATCTAAATTTAAATTTGAATTTTAGGGGCTACTTGCCAAGGTCACAACTTCGCGCTCATTGACTTGATTGACAATTACATCATATCTTTGAAAAGGGTACGAAATAAACTAAGCAGGGCAGGCCATGGCACTGCGCGTCTAGCTGAAAATCCTCAAATTCAACCTCTAAGACCTAAAATCTCCTGCAAGTTAAACTAGATTGACTAGTTTTACAAATTAAAGAATTACAATTTTTTTTCGTTTTTGGGTTATGCAAGATCACTATTACACCACTAGATGCTCCTGCATCCACTTGTTGAAGATCAAACAACACAAAAAAATGATACATAAGTGTTATTCCTTTGTTCCTGTAATAGAACCAAACATTTCATTACTTTCCTCCTAGAATGAGGATACCAAAATAAAAATCCCTTTTACAATTTTGAAAATTCCTTCAAATACCCTATTTTCCCCTTTTGTCGACTAAAACCATCTAAATTCAAATATGAATTTTGGGGGCAACTTGCCAAGGTCCAAACTTCGCGCTCATTGACACGATTGACTATTACAACATATCTTCGGAAAGGGCACAAAACAAACTAAGCCGTGACAAGCTAAAAATCCTCAAATTAAACCTCTAAGACCTTCAACAATCTCCTGCAAGTTCACCTAGTTTTACTAGTTTTAATAGTTTTACAAATTAAACAATTACAATTTTTTTTTTTCGGGTTATGCAAGAGAACCAAACATTTCATTAGTTTCCTCCCAAAATGGGGATACCAAAAGAAAAAGCCCTTTTACAATTTTGAAAATTCTCTCAAATACACTAATTTCCACTTTTCCCTCCTAAAACCATCTAAATTCAAATTTGAATTTTTGGGACAATATGCCAAGGTCACAACTTCGCACTCGTTGACCCGATTGACTATTACAACATATTTTTAGAAAGGGCACGAAACGAACTAAGCGGGTCGCACCAAGGCTTGTGTTTAGCTAAAAATCCTCAAATTCAACCTCTAAGACCTTCAAAAATATCCTGCAAGTTAAACTAGTTTTACAAATTAAACAATTACATTTTTTTTTGGGTTATGCAATATCACTCTTACACCACTGGATGCTCCTGCATCCACTTGGTGAAGATCAAACAACACAAAAAAATGATACACAGGTGTTATTCCTTTGTTCCTGTAAGAGAATCAAATATTTCATTACTTTCCTCCCAAAATGAGGATACCAAAAGAAAAAGGCCTTTTACAATTTCAAAAATTCCCTCAAATACCCTCTTTTCCCCTTTTTATACCTAAAACCATCTAAATTCAAATTTGAATTTTGGGGGCAACTTGTAAACGTCATAACTTCACGCTCGTTGACCCGATTGATTATTACAACATATTTTAAGAAAGGTTACGAAACGAACTACGCGGGGTAAAAGCAAATGCTTGTGTCTAGTTGAAAATCTTCAAATTGAACCTTTAAGACCTTCAAAAATCTCTTGCAAGTTAAACATGTTTTACTAGTTTTACAAATTAAATAATTACAATTTTTTTTTGGGTTATGCAAGATCACTCTTACACCACTCGATGCTCCTACATCCACATGGTGAAGATCAAACAACACAAAAAATGATACACAGGTGTTATTCCTTTGTCCTTGTAAGAGAACCAAAAATTTCATTACTTTCCTCCCAAAATGAGGATACCAAAAGAAAAAGCCCTTTTACAATTTCAAAAATTCCCTCAAATACCCTATTTTTCCTTTTTCCCACCTAAAACCATCTAAATTCGAATTTGAATTTTAGGGGCAACTTTCCAAAGTCACAACTTCACGCTCGTTGACCGGATTGACTATTACAACATATCTATGAAATGGGCACGAAACAAACTAAGTGAGGGCATGCCTTGGCACTTCGCGTCTAGCTGAAAATCCTCAAATTCAACCTCTAAGATCTTCAAAATTCTCCTCCAATTTAAACTAGTTTTACTAGTTTTATAAATTAAACAATTACAATTTTTTTTCTGGGTTATGTAAGATCACTCTTACACCACTCGATGCCCTTGCATCCACTTGGTGAATATCAAACAACACAAACAAATGATACACAGGTGTTATTCCTTTTTTCTTGTAAGAGAACCAAACATTTCATTACTTTTCTCCCAAAATGTGGATACCAAAATAAAAAGCCCTTCTACAATTTCAAAATTTTTGTCAAATAACCTATTTTCCCCTTTTCCCGCCTAAAACCATCTAAATTCAAATTTAAATTTTAGGGGCAACTTGCCAAGGTCACAACTTTGTGCTTGTTGACCCAATTGACTATTACATCATATCTTCGAAAAGGGCATGAAACGAACTAAGCATGACAGGCCATGGCACCTCGCGTCTAGCTGAAAATCTTCAAATTCAACCTCTAAGACCTTCAAAAATCTCTTGCAAGTTAAACTAGTTTTACAAATTAAACAATTACAACTTATTTTTTTGAGTTATGCAAGATCACTCTTACACCACTTGATGCTCTTGCATCCACTTGGTGAAGATCAAACAACACAAACAAATGATACACATGTGTTATTCCTTTGTTCCTATAAGAGAACCAAATATTTCATTACTTTCCTCCTAAGATGAGGATACCAAAAGAAAAAGCCCTTTTACAATTTCAAAAATTCCCTCAAATACCCTGTTTTCCCCTTTTCCCACCTAAAACCATGTAAATTTAAATTTAAATTTTGGGGGCAACTTGCCAAGGTCACAACTTCGCGCTTGTTGACCCGATTGACTATCACATCATATATTCAAAAAGGGCATGAATCAAACTAAGCAGGGCAGGCCACGACACATCGCGTCTACCTGAAAATCCTCAAATTCAACCTCTAAGACCTTCAAAAATCTCATGCAAGTTAAACTAGTTTTACTAGTTTTACAAATTAAACAATTACAATTTTTTTTTTTTCGGGTGATGCAAGATCACTCTTACAACATTGGATGCTCATGCATCCACTTGGTGAAGATCAAACAACACAAACAAATGATACACAAGTGTTATTCCTTTTTTCCTGTAAGAGAACCAAATATTTCATTACTTTCATCCCAAAATGAGGATACCAAAAGAAAAAGCCCTTTTACAATTTTGAACATTCCCTCAAATACCTTGTTTTCACCATTTCCTGCCTAAAACCATCTAAATTCAAATTTGTATTTTTGGGAAAACTTGCCAAGGTCACAACTTCGCTCTCGTTGACCCGATTGACTATTACAACATATATTCGGAAAAGGCATGAAAATAACTACGCGGGGGTAGGCCTTTGTACTTCGCATCTAGCCGAAAATCCTCAAATTCAACCTCTAAGACCTTCAAAAATCTCCTACAAGTCAAATTAGTTTTACTTGTTTTACTAGTTTTACAAATTAAACGATTACAATTTTTTTTAGGGGTTTTGCAAGATCACTCTTACACCACTGGATGCTCCTTTATCCACTTGGTGAAGATCAAACAACACAAACAAATGATACACAGGTGTTATTCCTTTGTTCCTGTAAGAGAACCAAATATTTTATTACTTTCCTCCGAAAATGAGGATACCAAAAGAAAAATCCCTTTTACAATTTTGAAAATTACCTTAAATACCTTTTTTCCCCGTTTTCCCACCTAAAACCATCTAAATTCAACTTTGAATTTTTGGGGCAACTTGCCAAGTTCACAATTTTGTGCTTGTTGACCCGATTGACTATTACAACATATTTTTGGAGAGGGCACAAAACGAACTAAGCAGGCACAGGCCTTGGCTCCTCGCGCCAAGGCCTACGTCTAGCTAAAAATTATCAAATTCAACCTCTAAGATCTTAAAAAATCTCCTGCAAGTTAAACTAGTTTTACAAAATAAACATTTACAATTACGAACTAAGCGGGCCGCGCCAAGGCTTGTTTCTAGCTGAAAATCCTCAAATTCAACCTCTAAGACCTTTAAAAATCTCTTGCAAGTTAAACTAGTTTTACTAGTTTTACAAATTAAACAATTACAATTTTTTTTTTTTCACGTTATGCAAGATCATTCTTATACCACTGGATGCTCCTGCATCCACTTGGTGAAGATCAAACAAAACAAACAAATGAAACACAAGTGTTAATCCTTTGTTCCTGTAAGAGAACCAAATATTTCATTCTTTCCTCCCAAAATGAGGTTACCAAAAGAAAAAGCACTTTTACAATTTCAAATATTCCCTCAAATACCATATTTTCCCCTTTTCCCACCTAAAACCATCTAAATTCAAATTTGAATTTTGGGGGCAACTTGCCAATGTCACAACATCGTGCTTGTTGAACCGATTGACTATTACAACACATTTTAGAAAGGGCATGAAACAAATTAAGCGAGGGCAAACCTTACCTGTACGTGCCAAGGCCTACATCTAGCTGAAAATCCTCAAATTCAGCCTCTAAGACCTTCAAAAATCTCCTACAAGTTAAACTAATTTTACTAGTTTCACTAGGTTAACAAATTAAACAATTACAATTTTTTTTTCGGGTTATGCAAGATCACTATTACACCACTGGATGCTCCTACATCCACTTGGTGAAGATCAAACAACACAAATAAATACATAGGTGTTATTCCTTTATCCTTGTAAGAGAACCAAACATTTCATTGCTTTCATCCAAAAATGAGGATACCAAAAGAAAAATCCCTTTTACAATTTCAAAAATTCCCTCAAATACCCTATTTTCCCCTTTTCCCACCTAAAACCATCTAAATTCAAATTTGAATTTTGGGGGCAACTTGCCAAGGTCACAACTTTCCGCTCTTTGACCCAATTGACTATTACAGCATATCTTCGAAAAGGGCACAAAATGAACTAAGCGGGGGCAAGCTTTGGCACTTCGTGTCTAACTGAAAATCCTCGAATTCAACCTCTTAGACATTCAAAAATCTCCTACAATTTAAACTAGTTTTACTAGTTTTATAAATTAAACAATTACAATTTTTTTTTTGGGTTATGCAAGATCACTCTTACACCACTCGATGCCCCTGCATCCACTTGGTGAAGATCAAACAACACAAACAAATTATACATAGGTGTTATTCCTTTGTTCTTGTAAGAGAACGAAACATTTCATTACTTTCCTCCCACAATGAGGATACCAAAAGAAAAATCCCTTTTACAATTTCAAAAATTGTCTCAAATACCATGTCTTCCCCTTTTCTCGCCTAAAACCGTCTAAATTCAAATTTATATTTTGGGGGCAACTTGCCAAGGTCACAACTTCACGCTCATTGACCTGATTGACAATTACATCTTATCTTCGAAAAGGTCATGAAACAAACTAAGCAGAGCTGGCCATGGTACTTCATGTCTAGTTGAAAATCCTCAAATTTAACCTCTAAGACCTTCAAAAATCTCCTTCAAATTGAACTAGTTTTACAAATTAAACAATTACAATTATTTTATTTTGGCTTATGCAAGATCACTCTTACACCACTGGATGCCCCTACATCTACTTGGTGAAGATCAATAAACACAAACAAATGATACACAAGTGTTATTCCTTTGTTCTTGTAAGAGAACCAAACATTTCATTACTTTCCTCCCAGAATGAGGATACCAAAATAAAAATCCCTTTTACAATTTCGAAAATTCCTTCAAATACCTTGTTTTCCCCTTTTGTTGACTAAAACCATCTAAATTCAAATTTGAATTTTGGGGGCAACTTGCCAAGGTCACCACATCGCGCTTGTTGACTCGATTGACTATTACAACATATTTTTGGAAAGGACACAAAAAGAACTAAGCGAGGGTAGGCTTGGCGCTAGCTAAAAATCCTCAAATTCATCCTCTAAGACCTTCAAATTATCCTGCAAGTTAAACTAGTTTTACAAGTTTTAGAAATTGAACAATTACATTTTTTTTTTGGGTTATGGAAGACCACTCTTATACCACTTGATGCTTCTGCATCCATTGGTGAAGATCAAACAACACAAACAAATGATACACAGGTGTTATTCCTTTGTTCCTGTATGAGAACCAAACATTTCATTACTTTCCTCCCAAAATGAGGATACCAAAAAAAAAATCCCTTTTATAATTTCGAAAATTCCCTCAAATACTCTGTTTTCCCCTTATCCCACCTAAAACCATCTAAATTCAAATTTGAATTTTGGGGGCAACTTGCCAAGGTCACAACTTTGTGCTCATTGACCCGATTGACTATTACAACATATTTTCGGAAAGGGCACGAAAATCCTCAAATTCAACCTCTAAGACCTTCAAAAATATCCTGCAAGTTAAACTAGTTTTACTAGTTTTAGAAATTAAACAATTACATTTTTTTTTTGGGTTATGCAAGACCACTCTTATACCACTTGATGCTCCTGCATCCACTTGGTGAGATCAAACAACACAAACAAATGATACACAGGTGTTATTCCTTTGTTCCTATAAGATAACCAAACATTTCATTACTTTCCTCCCAAAATGAGGATACCAAAATAAAAAGCCCTATTACAATTTCGAAAATTCCCTCAAATACTCCGTTTTCCCCTTTTCCCACCTAAAACCATCTAAATTCAAATTTGAATTTTGGGGGCAACTTGCAAAGGTCACAACTTCGTGCTCATTGACCCGACTGACTATTACAACATATTTTCAAAAAGGGCACAAAAATCCTCAAATTCAACCTCTAAGACCTTCAAAAATATCCTGCAAGTTAAACTAGTTTTACTAGTTTTAGAAATTAAACAATTACATTTTTTTTTGGGTTATGCAAGACCACTCTTACACCACTTGATGCTCCTGCATCCACTTGGTGAAGATCAAACAACACAA